>JAUPFN010000006.1:37142075-37757075 GCA_036924255.1 Apodemia mormo
ACAGTGTTTTCACCATGAAGTCAAGACCGCGATGGTTATGATTTGTAAGCATCAGTTAAATAAATAAATATTCACGGGACAAATTCGTTTACTGATCTTACCCCAAAATAAGGCATTATTTGCTTGTGTTATGGGTGTTAGTCAACAATACTAATACATAGAAGTACATATATAAATACTTACATAATAAACACCCAAACTCGGAGTTACAAACATTTATGATCATCACACAAATGTTTGTCCCCGTCGGGGATCTAACCCAAGCCCCGTCGATTGCGTAGTCAGGGCCGCTAACCACTCGACCAACGGCGCGGTTAATTCTCTTCATATTACGGATAGGATTGTTGTGTGTCAATAGTATTGTCACATTTTATGTATCAATAGTATCGGTACTATCGATTGTATCGATATTATCGACAGGGTTACCGATTGTCTTAATATCCGTTAATGTTGATTAATTCGATATTTAATAGTACCGTAGATTAAGCTATCGGTAGTCGATCACCGACGAGCAAACACTAACTGCATTGAGTTTTTATTTGTAGCGTACCATGTTCATACACTGACGTACACTGTGTGCGTGTACAATTTAGCTACGCTTGATGATTTAAGAAACGTCACATTAAGCCACCTCCATTTACTCCGTGGTATAGAACCTGATACTTGAAGGGCACTTTTAGCTTTTTAGAGTTTATAAAAGGTCGATCAAACTACTCCAAAACATCTAGTGCCATTCTTTCATCAGTGGCTGATAGAAATTTATTACCACCCATATCTATAACCGCAAATAAATAAAATTATAATAGACATTAATTTTGAACAAAACAAATTAATCGACTTCAAATATCTGTCAATTATATTCATACTAGCGGCCCGATCCAATAGTTTTGATTTATTCATTACTGTTCGTGGACCGCACGCTTTAAATTTGGAGTAGAACAATTCCCCTTTCCCTATACCATGAAGATTTCCTGCTATCTTTGGAATATCTAAATTTATATAGATACTACATTTTTAGTTTTTACATTTTTACCTATTTCTTTTATTTTTACAATTAATATATTATAGAATGTCTTTATATACAACGTTCACAGCTTTTTTGCCATTAGACAATACGAACATGTTTTCTTTAGAGGTTACTCTTGAAAGAGCGATATATAGTTGACCATGTGAAAACCGGAACCGCTATGCCCCTGCATTTTAAATCTGTAATATCTTCGAAAATATTCATTTAAATTACATGCTGTAAACGACCATATTGATCTATATTAAATCAACAATATATTTAAGTTATTTAATTGGATAAAGATTAGTGCTGTATTGCTTAAAATTGCTTCGAAAAAAAGCCATTATTTCTCGTAAAAAGTAAATGACAAAAAATGCTATTGTGGGTTATCTATAAGAGATAGACATATTATACCATCGCGGAGTTTTCTGTAGACCTTTTCAAGGTGTACAAACTCTTAGTACATTATTTCGATAAATCTCGTAGGGTTTAGCCTGCGTTTGTAACGTAAGAAAAATATAATTATTTACGACATGACATCAGAAAACTCAAAAATTGCAGTATTTCTCTACAATATATTGAATGTTATTATACATATAAACCTTCCTCTTTAATCACTCCATCTATTAAAAAAAACCGCATCATAATCTGTTGCGTAGTTTTAAAGATTTAAGCATGCATATGGACATAGGGACAAACAGAGAAAGCGACTTTGTTTTATACTATGTAGTGATTTCAAAAACTACTAAACTGATTTTGATGAAACTTGGACTGTTCCCTAAGTTTGAATATACCTATAAGAATAATCTCGATATGGCTTTGTTTCCTCCTCCGAAACCTACACATACACCTCCGAAATTTAGTACACATGCCTACTTGGACGTCTTAATACATCAGCATACTTATATAAATATTATGTAATTACAACAATGTTACAGACATGTCGAACTGATAACCTTCGTTTTTATCGCTCGAAATTCTGGGCTTTTCTTACAAATGACCTTAGATAGAGATAAGCTACAAGTAATACTATGATTTAAATTAATTTACTATAATTTTTAATATTTTAGTATCCTATGTCTATTTTCAGATCTCAAGAATTTAACATTGTGGCGTTATAAAGACCCAGTATTAGGGCCTCGGAAAATACCAGTCATCAACGATTACGCTACTAGATGCGTTGCATTGGAAGACCACTCAGTATTTCAAGTGGATGTCGAGAGTAAGAAGGTGTCGCTAATGGAAAATGGTAAAGCCATAGACATTGGCTCTCAACTTTTGTATACTTATAAAGTTTGAATACTTACTTTATGAAATAAAGTAATTTATTTATTAAATGTTGTTTTTTTAAAAAAGTATGTTCACGCCCGTATCTTCGAAGTAGGGGTTCGGGTAGGCAGAAGTACAAGTGCAAACCTTCGCCGTAGCTCGGCATGTCTAGCCGCAGTATAAAAAGACGCTGCACTGTTCTAATAAAACCAGACTCGGATGCAGTATATCCAAGTAAGTCTAGTTGTCAGACCTGTCCGAAACAGTATAGACCTCTGGTCCGATTCGATTAGTTATTTTCAGACTTGTTTGCTGTAAATGTATGCAGTTTATGATGATTTCATTATGATTTGCTTCCTAATACAATAGATAGTCATAGCTTATAGACATCCAAAAATTGTTATGGTGCATTACCATCGGTGCAGCTGGTGTAATGCTATATTCATCAGTTTATCAGATAACCTACCCTTCAAATCGGAACACAGTGACAAGCACTGACGCTATTGCGACAGAAAAAAGTAAGGTGGTGGTACCGAACCCAAACGTGACGTTGCATAACTCTACAATAGTAGTCACCATGACAGTGATATGCTCGGAATTGTACGGAATGCCAAGCAAAAAGTCGGCAAGAAATCTTACAATTGACTAATCAGTGTTGAACCTCTACCTAGTTCTTCGAGGACATGGATGTGACAGCAGTGATATCTTCTAATTAACTGTGGTACGAGAGACGGTGATACTTTAACGGGGCAAAACCATCTCAGAGTGCTAAGTGTGAGTTTTTCTTTCCGCATTCGATCGTGAGCGTGTTTGGAGTTTAATAGGAATTTGTATGTGATTTGTACAGCGCCACCTAGTGGTAAACGTGAAAAACCAGTTTACCACTAGGTGGCGCTGTACAAATCACATACAAATTCCTAGTAAACTCGAAACGCGCTCACGATCGAATGCGAAAAGAAAAACTCACACTTAGCACTCAGAACTCTACAACACGGCGGTAACGAAGTGACATCTATTTTCGACTTGTACAAGCTGACGGGTAATTAAGCAGCCAGTTTATTTTGTGTGTTAATTTAACAAGACAAAGCCACGGGTTAAACTGGATACGCCTTACAAGGCAAATTCGTAGGTTTTCGGCGTAACTTGCATTTACACCCAGAAAAACGGACTACCAATGAAATAAAATTACTACGGGGGTATTTTTTAAGCCTTGGCTTAAATAAGATATATACGAATAAAATATTCGGCACAATAACACAACATGGCATATATCAATTTTTTCACACGATATATCTACAAAAGTTTGACTTTTACAAGCATTTTCTCATATGACCGGCTACCATTGATATAAAAATCCAAGATGCACAGTTCCGAACAAAACTGACACTCAAAACTGTCCCTAATTTCACATAAGTAGTTATAGATATGGCAAAAACATATGTTTTTGCATATCCAACCTTAAGCGCAAGATTTATAGTTGTTTTTACAAAGCAATATACAAAAAATAATAGACAGTGTCGCGATCGAAGCGATTCTATTTGAAATGAGCGCAAAATTTGAAATTGTGCGCTCATTTTTAGAGGACGGTTTTGAGACACTGAATGTGTGTCTTGGATGTTTTATATCAATGCCGGCTACATGCTTCCTAACCAACACCGAGTCTATTAGTATTTGTGTGGTCTGTTGTTCGAGCACAATTGATTTATTTGATATTTTTTTCATATCCTAAATTAACACATAAGCAGATGGCTCTCGATATAAAGAGACAACAATCGCTAATAGGTAACAACAATGTTTTCCCCGTGTTGGTTCCGGGCTCCTTTGAAGAATAGACCAACTGCCGTTCTGCCAGGCAGATCGTAAAAGACGACCGATTGGCTATGGGAGTTACTACCATCGTGACTATTAGGTGGTAGAGTTCTGCATTGTCTCGCCCGGGTCTGGTACCACCGCCTTTCCTATTCCTGCCGCAATAGCGTCAGTGCTTGTCACTGTCGTGTTCCAGTTTGGAGGGTAAGGTAGCCGGTAAACTTATGCATGTGGCATTAGACCTCGCCACAAGATAGCAACGCACCATTAACATTTTTGGTGTCTATAGGCGATGGTTGACTCTTTTCATCAGGAGACCCATCTGCTTGTTTGCTATCTTATAAAAAAAAGATGTCAATAATGCACGGCAATCCGTTTGGGTAGTAATGACACGTGCTTAATTTCACCGACTACCCTACCCTCTAAACCGAAATGCGAGAACGCAATAATGTACTGCGGAAAGAATAGTTAAGGTGGACGTATAGACCGTAGACATATAAATGAATAGTCATATTAATAAATAATAACATTTTAACTAAAACATACCGACGGCAAAAACTGAAAAACAAAATATAATAAACCTTTTTAGGGTTCCAAAGTAAATAAGAACCCTTAAAGTTTCACTATGTCCGTCCACACGATAACTCAGAAATCCTTATTACTAGAAAGCTGTAGTTTGGCACGACTATAGATATTAGTTACATTAAAAAAGTGGTAACATAAAATCTTGAAAAATTTTTTTTTTCAGGGTAGCTCCCTACATGTAAAGTGGGGATGTTAATTTTTTTCACGTAACCCATTGTGTGGCGTATCATTGGACAGTTTTTTAAAAATATTGTAGGTTTATGAAAACAACTTTTCGGTTCAGGTACTCGTTTGTAAAATATTAAGCTTTTAAGTGCAAATTTTTGTTAGAATCATGTCTTATAGCCACCTCCCTCTCTAAACTAAGTTGTAACTCCCTCTGCAAGCAAAACAGTTGGGTTTTGGGGGTGGAAAAAATCATAGTTGAAGTTAAAAGGAAGATATCACGGCTTAGAAAACTACAAGATTTCGAGTAATAATCGATCAACTTATAAAATGTACTTATATAGAGAAGTTTTGTAGGCGGTTAACCTGTGGTACGGATATATATTTGTCATTGACGTTGAATAGCTTAGATTTTCATAGCATGAAACTATAAAAGCCGTCTTCTTAGTCCGCATTATTTTGATGGGCAACTTCGGAACCCTACATTGTGCGTGGCCCGACGCGCACTTCACCAATTTTTTATTTATTAATATTTTAAATAAATGTAATGATGTATACTTACCTAATTAATTTTGAGTCGGCGCTAAACTATCAATAAACGGAGATCATTAAATTACCTTAAATTGAAAGAATTGACAATGAAACGTAAACTCTCTAGCTATACATTTTTTCTCCACTTTTTATTCTCCACTAAAAAATTTAAAAAAATCTACGTGCAACATTGTTTGGCGCAGACTCAAAATTAATTAGGTAATTTTGAGTCGGTTTTACTTTACATTAGTTTAAGAACTTAGTTATTAATGTTGATAAAAAAAATGTTTGTTATTTTTTGCTTTTCAGTTTTTTCGTCGGATTTTTTTTGTTAAAAGGTTATTATTAATATAAATAATCAAGAATTAACATTGTGATCGGGGATCTTACTTCTTGGTCACGTATCAATGTTTTGATACAAATGAATCATCCGTCCAGTTACACTTGGCTCATCCTTTAGTCAGTCTCAGTGATACAGGCCAAATAAAATTCCGTTCCAACCATGAAGCTGTATTATATCTGGAGGCAGCACTTCTAATACCTACTTGAAACACAAATTTAAATACTGCTGTCATCTGAGATCTCACCCTCTCTTTCTAACTGTATAATAAGAGATGGGGAGACCTCAGAGTGAGATATAAGGTAGGTATTTGTTTCAATTGATTAATACGAGTGCTAGCTCCACCTATACCTAATACTTCATGGTTCCAACCTATTATTACAACAAATATTTAATTAAATTACGTATTCTTATACTGAACTATAACTATACCGAATGAACCTCGCCTTTTCATTTTTTTAATTGGGTCGATTCGCCCGGGCGTAAATATGTTACGGTACCACCGCCTTACCTATTCCTTCCGTTAAAACCAGTGTTAGCCGCTGTCGTGTTTCGGTTGGAGGGTAAGGTAGCTGGTAAACTTGCGCATGAGGCATAGCATCCCTGCCTCGAGGTTAGCAGCGTACCAGTAAGATCCTTGGTATAGGCGGCGGTTGTCGCTTACCATCAGGATCATCACTTTCTAGAATTTGTATCAATTCTTCAGCAGTCGTCATTTAAAAATATCAATGTTTAAAACATAAACGTAAAACGTAACACTAATGGAAAATTCCATACGGCTCAACTCGATATGCCGTCATGAATGGGTCGTGTTTACCCGACGTAGGCGCTGACTATACTGGCGAAAAGGGCACAATCTAGGGATGGGAATTTTACAGTTGTCTGTATAAAAATAATGAAATCGCAAATTTGTTACAAAAATATAGATTTACACAGAGCAAAAAGAGCATGTTATTTAATAACAACTAGCAAAAAGCAGAGCTTTGTAAGGGCTCGCAAAGTTATAATCAGAAATCAGAAGTACTTTATTCAATAAATCTAAGACTAAATTTTATACTTTACAAGAAAAACTCTTTAAAATTTTCTTAATTTATTAAAAACACGATTTCTATAATTATCAATGTTATCTACACAGAACAAATATAAAGGTTATCTACATATTTTATACCATATTTTCTGATCTACCTATAATATAGTACAGTCTACCTATAATATGTAGCAACTCAAGATCCATCTCGCGGCACCACTTCGCTCTTAAAGTCTAATATTGATAGAAATCAATTTTTATTTATGGTAACTTTTTTTTTTAAATATCGATAGGTAAGCGCTTGACCTCGATCTCGCCTGATGGTAAGCTAAGATGAGGCCTAAGATGGAACGCGCTTCTCTAGAAGGTACTTGTTCACACAAGAGAAAAGTCTCTTGAAGATCTCCAGATTGTACTCGTCCGGGAACATAGACTCAGGAAGCATGTTCCAGTCCTTTGCGGTTCGAATGAAGAATGTTGAGTCGAACCGCTTTGTCCGGGTACGTGGAACGTCCACCATATAACGATGCCTAGATTCTGTGCACCTCGACGATGGATAGAAAAACGGGGATGGCGGAATTAAATCGTGCAATTCCGCAGCGCACTCTCCAAAGTGTATTCGATAAAAAACCGATAAACTAGCCACTCTGCGGCGATGAGCGAGGCTCTGGAGTTTTTTGCCTACCAGATCATCGTCGTTTATGAGCCTCTTGGCACGCCTCTCGATGGCCTCAAGTGTCTCCAGCTGGTATTTGGCGGATCCATCCCAGAGGTGAGAGCAGTATTCCATGCACGAACGGACTTGTGCTTTATAAAGGTTGAGCAACTGTCCCGGACTGAAATACTGTCTCACCTTCGCCAGAATACCAATACTCTTGTAAAAGAGTTTTTAAGGAAAAATGAGTAGCAAAAATGAAAGTTGATCTTATAAAGAAAAACGCATTTTTTTAGCTTTTTACCCTCGGGCTAAGATGGGAAATTGATCTCAAAACAATAATAATCAATTAATACACTTGGATTGTTTCACAGTAATCATATTGTAAAAAATCTGTAAACGGTTGACCTTGCAGGCCATTCCTGCAACTTCCCGCTAAATTATGGTATTTTAGGCTCAAAAGAGTAAAAACTATAAGTATAGATTTTTTCAGTTCTAAGAAATATTGAAATGTCTCAATTACTAAGTCACAAGACACGGCAAGAAAACACTTACTTACTAAATCAGTAACTTCCTTATCTACATACGTAGCAGGAAGTTAAAAAGTACAAGTGTATTAATAGATTAATATTGTATTAAAATGGAGTGAATAAAAATGAATTAAATGAATTAAAACTACCAAGCAAAAGCTCAAATCTAAAAGTGCGATATTTTTTCAGTAAAATGTACCACAAAAGGGCATAGTCGTCGCCTAGTGTAGCTTTGTAGTATTTTAATTCGTTAGTTTTGTAATAGATGGCGTTAGTAGTAATAAAATTCCAATACAACATAAAATGGTATTTTAATTTTGGAACATATTTCGACATGAATTTAAACTACCACGTCAAAGCTCAAACCTAAAAGTGCGATATTTTTCCAGTAAAATTTACCACAAAAGTGCACAGAAAGTCGCCCAGTGTAGGGCTCGCTTCGCTCGCCCTGATTACTTAATGTACTTTTTTAATTTAGTAACTTAATATTTAATAAAATGTGAGTGGTTACGCAAAAAGGGACCTCAAGGGAAAATAATTGATTTCGAGTAAATCACGTTTAAAATGTTGAGTCGAAATGAGAGAGGCGCGGGGTGTTTTATGTTAGTGTCGTTAGTGAGCAACATAGATAAATATGTGTATTACTATATGTATAGATAGGCAACTTTCTAAATCTATAATGGCTTACTACTGGCGTCATCTATCTTATAGCCTGAGAACTATTTTGTTTCTGCAGCTGAATATAGGTACCTACTTTTTATTAAAATTTTAATAGTAAATAGGAATTTATTAAACACTATACAGCGTGCCATTCAAACAAAATGTAACTCTGACAAGTCCTTTTGCAACTTCGTTTGATTGCCACTCTGTATAATGTTATATATTCAGAATAAAAACATTCATAATTTAAGCCTTTATTAACTCACAATAAATAGCACAATATATTAGTTTTGTGTCACGATTAAGCAATCCGGAGAATAAAAGTTCAAACTCAACGAAAATAACACTAATACACACAAAACAAACTGAATTTCAATAATAAAATGCGCACGAGTATCAACATTTAACACCATAACGACGCCATTTGTAATTGTGTGGTTTTTTGTTTGATAGATTGGCCAAACTTTGTTATTTTGAAAAATAAGCGTATTTACCACAAAACAATATATGTTTATAGTTCAGATAGTCAAAAATTATAATGTAATGTGATATCTTATTTAAAATATATATATTTAAGACATTAAAAGGTTATTTTTAATATTCGTATGTAGTGGCAAAAACCTTGAATCCAGATCTTAAGTCTTTTGAAATAAAATCTTTTTCAGTACGTGTCCTAGATGACGCTATTTTCAATACAATTATCAAATATTTTATAGTACTAAATTACCATAGCATGGTGAGCAACTTCGTCAGTGAGAAATAGCACGTGTTTGCGATAGCTGTATTATTGGTGACTTATTTATTCGTCTTTTACTTGTCTTTATGTGCGCGCTAGAAAAAGAAACTAGTGTGCGCTGTGTATAAGGTGTAATATTTTCAAAACTGCCTCGGCTTACATAAAAAATCATTAAAAAAAAACTACGGAACCTAAAATTATTTTGATTAGAACAAAACAAAGATGAAGGACCATAGAATCAGAATTTATCAAAAAAAAAAACCGTTTCCAATCCCTTCAGGTCCCTTTTTGCGTAACCACTCACAAATATTTTTGTTTATGCTATATTCTAGAGGTGCGCAGAATGTGTCACTGAAATGAAAAGATATGAATATATCTTTTGATCACTGCGAAGTATATCACTCTTTTAGTTCAGTAGTTCATCTAGTCCAATGGCTTGAGTCGCGCTATCATTTCTCAGTACATTGATTTTCCTTCGTTTGTTAATCGAACTAAGTAGTGTGTAATGAATCTTATGATTTCTGCGAACGAGATAAACGTTGAAGCGATAGTAAAACAATTTAAAAATAAAGTATATTTTTTATTTGTACTATTTTTTTCGTTTTTTTATTCGTATTTTTACTAATGAAAGATTAAAAGTTCTTACTAAAATAGTGTCTACAATTGCCGAATACAGGAAAATGTTTCTTATGGCCTTAACTTTAAGTTGATTTTTCTAAACTTTTATTTTTCACTGTAATTTTTTATTTTAGATAAATTCAAACAAACATTATGACATTTTATGCATTGCGTTTATACTAATTGAAGATTAAAACTACTTTCATGCGCAATAAGCAATGAACGCTTATTATTAAAGAATTCATTTTATCGCTCTTCGCAAGTATGTATGTACATTGTACAAGAAAGTACGAGCACGAGTGATATGATATAGTTAACCGGTATCAAGTTCGGCCGGGCCGAGATGGTGTCTGCTACGTCACTCCCATCGGCGCGTGATCGGCAATCTTCGACTCTCGTAATCGTCTCGTTCGCGGTGAACTACGCGAACTAGAGATATAGATAAATTGAAACTGAACTAGTGACGGATGAACTAAACGCAACTGAAGTAGTCCAATTGAAGGATTCATTCGCGAACTACACACGACTACTATATTCCATATCTTAGGAATTCTAACATTATGTCTCATCACTACTGTCGGATAAACACGATATAGGCGTTGAAAGTCAATACTTTCTCTGGGTATTAGTAAATTTACCATTATTGAAATAGGTAGTCTTTATTTTGTTTCTTGGTATAGTAAATCTGAATTATAAGACTAAATAAAAGGTTGAATATGTAAACTTGCAAAAAAGAATATATTTTAGGCTAAAACGTCGTAATAAGTATAGAAATTGAGTTAATAATACAGGGTTTTGTGTCGGATAAATCCGACTCCAGCGGAATAAGCCCGAAATTTTTTTGTCGGATAAATCTGACTCAGGCGGTGAAAAGGTTAATGTGAAGTTTGCATAAAATCGGTTTTTCATTTATCACATTTTTTGTAACAAATGAATTCAATAAATGGCGATACGTAGCGCAGCACGCTAGTTATGCATATAATATGAAAGTAGGTAACATAGGCTGTTTAATTTTAAAAAATGGGATCAATAGCGAAGCGACATCAGCTAGTGTAAAAATAAGAGAAAATTTAATTCCATAATTTATTAATATAATATAAATGGTCGTTATTCACAGTGAACATTTTACATTGCGAGTAAGATATGGCTTATGCATTCGTTTTACGAGGAATACGATGCGAACGCGACGATTTTGAGAATTTCATTACAATTTATATTTACAAAAATCATAACAATTTGTTACAACAATCACTTCACACGATTACATATTTCCACAAAACAAAATTTATCATTCCATTAAAAATATATAATTTATTATATACAATTTCTATGTACTAATAATCATGCCACACATAACAATTGACAACATTTCATTTTTTAACACTCTTATATTATATTTTTAACTGAAACTAGATTGAAAAATAGAGTACCCGTGTTTTTTATTTTCTCAAAATTCATTCATTTTGATATTTATTTTAACTCTTAAAGTTCTTCTCATTCTAAATAGACGTAAGTGCCAAATGACGTCATTTATACGGCTGCATGATGCGCTACGCCTTTGCTTTTTATGACGCGACAAAAAAGCACTTGTCATCTATGACATTTATCAAATAAACATCGAGTATTGTAAATCATTTAACCGTTGTTTACATCTGAGTGCTAAGTGTGAGTTTTTCTTTTCGAATTCGATCGTGAGCGCGTTTGGAGTTTACTAGGAATTTGTACAGCGCCACCTAGTGGTAAACGTTAGAAACCAGTAAACCACTAGGTGGCGCTGTACAAATCACACAAATTCCTAGTAATCTCGAAACGCGCTCACGTTCGAATGCGGAAAGAAAAACTCACACTTAGCACTCTGATCATATTTCTATAAAGCGTTCTAGTTTGCAGTAATATTATTGCGAAATATCAAATAAATCCAGGTGTTGATTACAAATAGAGCAGAGTGGAGTCGCTGAAACAGGTCTTTGATAATTTTTCTAACACAAATAAACAACACGGAGAACGGTTAGCGAAAGGTTGACATATTTGACATTATCGTCAGTGTTGCCAGTGACAGGTAGTCAAATGTAACATGAGACAGCTCAAAAAGTAACATTTTCACGAGAAAAGTAACATTTCCTTATTTTATGTGAAAAACGACACTAATACTACAAAATGACATTTTATTACACAAAAACTCAAAGTTTTCTGTTCTATTAGTTATGCTTCGAAAGAACCGTAATAATTTTTGTACAAATAATTTATTGGTTATCTTAAAAAAGAAAAACATATTAAGTTATATGTATACCAACTAATTAATTAAGAAATGTATTGCAATAGCTACAGCTTACCATATATCTAACTAAAGATAATTAATCAATTTATTTATATATAAGACAATTAATGCAAAAATAAACATATTTCAGTTGCAAACGCGACTTTGTTGTTGAACTATTGATTTCCTAAATACTTTTAAATTAAAACAATATAAATAAAACATTAACATACAAAGAACAAATCAAAAGTGCAAAAAGTAACATTTTGAGCCGTGTAACATGAGAGTAACATAAAATGGTCAAAAGTAACGTAAAATGTTACAAAAGTAACATTCTGGCAACGCTGATTATCGTATGATGACATTCCTATTATAATTTTTAAACTATATGTTTTAGCAAAGCAAAGGTATTTACCTTATTCCGCCGTTAAAGTGATGTCATAGCATGTTTTATCACTACATTTTTTTCTCCAGTATTGCGTAGCGAAAAAAATTAAAAAATATTATTAATCAGGATTGAAAAATAAAGAAATGGTATTTTTATTTCGGCGACTTAATATTTTTGAAATGTTGTCAATTAAGATTCACTTCTCAAAAAAGTCAGTCTGTGGGACTGGCACAGTTAAAAATATTAAAAAATACTTTATCGTATTATATATACGACACGATTTACGACAGTAAATACGTTTTCTTACAAATTTTGTATTACCTGCGTTCGCCCAGGTTTGTTATGAAAATGGAACTTATACATCTTAAAAGGCGATCGAATGAATAATGTCTTTACACATATTCTTTCAATTTTTTTGCCAATTTTTTAAGAAAGTATTTCTTTTTTTAACATTTTAGACCTTAAAAGATACTCTAAGATAAGAAGGAAACCGAAACTGAAAGATAGTTTTAAATACCATGCTGGAAGTTTTGTTAAATTTGCAGCAGTTTCTATTTTCTTAAGTGGTGACGTCACGTAGCAGTCTGAATATTATACTTTGTCAGATGGTTGGTCCGGATCTCTATTGAAGACAATATCACCAAAATAAGAACTCAAATCAAATAAAATATTTGTGTTCCCAAGTGCAAAAATGAATGTTGTACCTGTTAATAAACATTAGGTACATATAATACTAGTGACCTGCCCGCGGTTTCACCCACGTAGCTTCAGTTGCTAATTGAAAAATTGAGAGCATTGAGTATGTATATTGTGTGTTTGTTTTTACTACTGACGTGGTGGTTGTCCACCACACATTCTACAATGTTATAATTCGGCCGCTGGGGCCTTTTTATTTTCCCGTCTTTTAGTGAGTTAGTCCTATTTCTCACTGTTTTTTCCTTTTAATGGCATCGCTAAAGTCGCAGGTGCGAATCAGTTGCATGTTGAATTGATCACCGATTGATATTGTTGCTTTATTGTCTAAAGGTTAACTCACATTGACGCAGAGTAAAATGAAGCGACGTGCAATATTTATAATTAAAGTACATTCACCTGTATTTCCATTAGGTAACATAAAAATTTGTGTTATGCAGTCCGCTCTATTCCATCAATTCGCAGACGCGCGACATCGCGCGCCTTTGTATTTGCATAACACAAATTTGTACGTTACCTAATGGAGATACGAACTATATTTTAAGATTTTAAAACAGGATGCGTCACTTAACTTCGACTCTGCGTCAGTGTGAGTTGAGCATAACACGTTCCAATGAAATAAACTTTTACTGACTGCGGAATAAGCGTTGGCAATATTTATTATGGAACCTGAATATAAAGAATTATTATTAATAGTCATAAGTTTTTTGCGTTTGGAATTAAACTATTTATTGCTTGTAACATCAGTTTTTTGAATTTCAATGTAACGTGTTTTACAACTTCAAAAACATAGTAATAGAATTTAATTTTACGTAAAATAAAAAACAGGAAAAATAGATGTAGATTTCCTTGGCGCATGACTTAAATTCAAATACCATATTCTGTACGACTAAGTATTTAGAATTTATTATAAGAAGCATATTCAAAGGAATTGTAAATTATGAGATTGTTTTTTAAGTTACTGAAAAAATTTTCACTCGTTTCCTGTATTTGTGAGGTCGTTCAATAATCAGCCTTTATCGTTACAAGGAACATAATTATTTGTTTTTTAAAATGCCTAATGTCTAGCACATAACTTGCTACTTTTAAAAAGTTATCACTTCATTTAATATCAAAAAGGAACTTAACCAAAACTTAAAGTTGTTGGAACAATATTGTCGAAAAACCTAATCTAATATTTATACATTAAAAAAAAATAGAGTCGCGTCCGCATCGATCCACTTAAATTAAGCTACGTAACTAGAGGTAGAGAATTAGGCCGGTAGTCGCTAAGTAGTTGCGTTCGAATTAAACAACTTGTCTAGACCTGCGTTCTCTGATGATTCCACCACGTTGCACACTCCTTTGTCCTTGGGCGCTTGCATGGTTGGCAGGTTGAGAATGAACACTTCTTTCTTGAATAGCTGTCCTACGTTACGTCCAATCAACTGAAACAAAACAATGGAGACATTATCCCGTGTTAATCTGTGTCCTTTTCCACGAATATATAATTTGCCTAATTGCTAGGCATGTCGTAAAAGGAAGTAAAGGATAATATGTTATTAACGTTGTAACAAGTAATTAGGTGGTAGAGTTCGGACACGTCTTGTCTGGATCTCAGTTCCCCCTCCTTGCCTATTTTTACCATTATAGTGTTAAGGTAGTCTGCAGACATGTTATCTATCTGTTAGTTGTCCTACAAAATAGGCGAATTGTGCAATTTTACCACTACTACGTGACTACTAGAATTAATCACAACTAGATGGTAGTAACAAGTGTACGAGTCATAAACACGTACGTTGCTGCCCGTTGTACGCATTACATTTTTTTTTATATATAATAAGATAGCAAACAAGCAGATGGGTTTCCTGATGGAAGGAGTCAACCATCGCCTATAGACACCAAAGATGTTAATGGTGCGTTGCTATCTTGTGGCGAGGTCTAATGCCACATGCATAAGTTTACCGGCTACCTTACCCTCCAAACTGGAACACGACCATGGAACATAGAACAAGGGAAGTGAAGAGTGAGCGTGCCGCGTGCGTCACTATTATGCGCTGTTACTCTAAATTGCCTTAGTGATACTTACCATATCTTTAGGAGATAGTCGTGCGAAAATCTATTATACACTGAATTATGCCGTATTGTGCCATCCTTGAATGCAGAAATGATAGTTGAATACAGATGATTAAAAATGGAGATATTTCATATCATCCGAACGTACAATTTTCATTTTATTTTAATTAAATTCCTGATTTAATATAATCTCTAATGATATAATAGAAAGTCAAGCTAAAATCAGCCGTACACCTTACATATAAAGTTCATTTTAGGTTGACCTAATTTTTCTTGAAAGATATGCGTAATGACAGTCATTACGTATATCGTTCTAGAAAGTTCTCTACTCAAATATGACCAACTGAAAACTACGGAAAAATCAATATTGCCATCTATTGTAGAATAGCGAAACTATTTAAGATTATAGTTTCACTATTGTACAAATAGAAGAGTCTATTTTGAATAGACTACAAAAGGACGTAAATACTCCTTTTTTTGTAGCAAAATAAAATTTATTGTAACGCTGTTTGGTATATTTTTAAATGTTCTGTTTGTGTGTTTCGGATTATTGTTGTTTAAAATTAAAACGACCAATGAAACAATGTTTTCATTAGTAGTTTATATGCAATAATGCTTATTTTATGTGTGAGTGTGGCGATCGCGGTCCTGATACAAATGTTTGTATTTGCCAATTCCGCTTGTTCTATGTTCCATGAACACGACAGTGACCAGCACGGACGCTATTGCGGCAGGAATAATACATAGTGTTACAACTCAGCATGTATATTATACCAGCTGCAGCGTGCAGCTGCATTATAAAAAATTTTGGTGAATCCCTTGGGATACTCTAATTTTTCCGGGATAGCCCATGTACTATTCCAAGTCATCATCTACGCGTGTACCAAATTTCATTCAAGTCCGTTCAGTAGTTCTTGAGTAACAAACATCCATCCAAACATCCAAATTTCGCATTTATAATATTAATATGTATAGGTTAATTAGGAGCATTGTAAATGACAGTTCGATTAAAGTACTCAAACGTACTGGGCTCATTATTTGCATATACGCTACAGTCCACTGACATCCTGACACTAGTCAATCGCTTTTCATGAACTGCCTAGCATAATAGCAGATGGTAATTTCTATAAAGGGGCCCCAACTTATACGAAGAAAATAATATTATGTTAATTATATGTATTTATAACTAGAAAAGTTAAGTAGTTGTGCAGTATTAACTTTGAAAAAATAAATGATATGTGCAAACTTTGAAATTAATTGTATTGTTAAATTTTGATGTGACAAATATCAACAATTAATCTGGTTAAACTTTATTATAAAAGTTTTGAACAGAGCTATGAGAGCGAGGGGAGCGTGTGTTGTGTGCACCGACCACAGCCCATAAACACCTATTAACAGGCGAATGGCTTTTGACAACATATCTGGCTTATAGTTTCGATGTAAATGTTCACCCGCCAATACTCAATCAGTGTCTGTAAATCTCTGTAAATGACTGTCTTTCACTGTGGCCTCGAGTTAGTCTATCACGGCGATGCAACCCCACTTCGTCTTACCTCAGTTAAAAGCTAGAATGTATTTAATACGGAAAATCAAACATTAGGCGTGTATGGGTTGTGCGGTCGGTGGTTGTGTGTGTGTGTGTGTGTGTGTGTGTGTGTGTGTGTGTGTGTGTGTGTCGCGCTGACCTTGGCGGTGATCTTCTTGAAGAGGTCCCGCTTGCTCTTGTCGAGCTTGGCGGGCTTGTGCGCGTGCGCGGCCAGCTTGTCGTCCAGCCGCTGCAGGTCCGCGGGCTCGGCGCCCGGCACGGCGCGCAGCACGGCCGCCACCGCGGGGAACGGCCCGCGCAGCGTCTCGTACGTCTGCACAACACACACAGGGGACTGCTCAACTACTACTAGCAAAACCCAACGGGGGATTTTTGTATTTACTCGAGCGCATCAGATTAACATAGAGAGGGTCCCTCGCATATGTTGAGGCTCTTCACCAAATATAAGATCTTTAGGGCAGAAAAAAACAATATTCTAATTACTTCAGCTTGTGAAAATTGTCAGATTATTATTATTTTTTTTGGTTATTCTTACATAATTTCCTCTATAATAATAGAAAGTTCAGACGTGCTCGTGAATGTCAAAAAAACGTTTTCTTTGCAACTTTGTGACCCTCCTACTCCCTTACGCTACACTTGAATCTTGAATGAATCGGCAGATTTTCTAAATTTTAATTGGCAATTAATCCAACATACCGGAATCTGACGCTATTTAGTGTCTCCATGTCACAGTTATTTTTAAATTATTTTTTTTTGTCTGTAAATTTTTTCCCTACTTTAGAAATGAAAAACATTATATACTTAACTTTTCATTTTTCATATAATTTTATCTATAAAATCCAATGGATCCCTACGACGCTCGAGTAACTACCCATTTAGCATCTTGGGCTCCCCTACTATAAGGGACAGGAAAACATCTCTCAGAGAACTACACTTTACCACAAACGACTCAAGCTGATCGTCTACACAACTAATTCTATCTCCGAGTCTACCATCATTGTTATTAAAATCTTTTTGAGTTATCCTCAAAAAATATCTTAATAGAAGCTCAGAGCTTGAGATGCTGTTGGTCACGATTATCAAAAAACAAGTGATACTCATTATCAGGTCAGTAAAATCCAGCAATAAGTTTACCGTCTACGCTGACAAACAAGCTGGTAAATCTTGGTTAATGTGAGCGTCTAATGACGATTGTATGAAGAAATACCACATTGTTAAAAAAGATTGCCAGCTGATTTATTGGACCCTATTTGTTGGATAACTTTATATAATAGCAGTAAAAATAGAAGTAAAAGAGTAATAGTAAAAAACAATACAGGTCATTATCAAAATAGTAATGAAATGTAATTAATTGATAAATATAAAAATAGTATGGTATTTTTAAATGCTTGTTTTCATCCTTAAATTTCTGTAAAACTTAGTTAACATTTAAAACACAGAGCACCGCTTTAAGTCAACAGTCTTGCGTCGAGTATCGAGTAGCTACCACATTAAACGGACCGATTGCTCTTTGATGTAGCCGGCCGAGGTCTTTTCACATTTTTTGTTTGACATTTTGTTATGCCACAGTAATGTACCAAACAATACCTTTTATTACCAGACAGTGATTATTTTTAAACTGTACATATAAAATGTGTGCATGTGTGGATGTATAAGTGTGTGGGTAGGTCCAGGTGCAGGTGTGTGTGTGTGTGTACCTGCACGGCGAGCGCCAGCAGCGCGGCCTGGTTGGCCTCGTGCTGGCCGTGCAGGCGCAGCGCGTGCAGCACGGCGGCGAGCGCGCCGCTGGCCTCGGCCGCGCCCACGAAGGGCCCGCCCAGCGCCGCGCGCAGCGCCGGCAGCGCCAGCGCGCACGCGCGCAGCGACGACGTCGAGTCGTTCCACGTCAGTGCGCGCAGGATCTGACACCGAACATTATATACATGCTACATATAATACATTCTAAGGTGCCCCTCAGACCTACAATAATATTACGCAATACTTGTATTGTGCAATAATATTGAATACCCCTTTGTTTCCAGACGTTCAATAAATTCACTCAATAAAATTGACAAACCAGTCTGATCAATATTTTCGTGCGAGTAACATGTCTGACGACGAAGTTTTGGCGGCAACCGTGCTGGTGATTTTGTTAACTAATTCTATACAATTCTATACACTCAAGTAAAAACTCCCGTTCTTCATCTTTTATTGATAGGTTTTGTTTCGATCAACACTTATATTAATTAGTGAATTGACCTGAATGTCGAATTTCGGCCGAATGTTGAGTTTCGGTCGAAAGTAAAATTTCGATCGAATGTCGAAATTCGGCGGAATGACGTATTTCGGTCACATGTTCAATTTCGACCGAGTGTCGAATTTCGGCCAGTGGTCGAAATTTTGGTCTATTCTAGTAATGAACTATTAAATTTACAAGATGAATAAAATTACCGCGAAATGACGAAAAAATCTTGCTCGCCATTTTGCTTAAATTTACGACACGACCATACATTAAACACCACGACTGACCGACTACAACCGTTCAATAAAAATTAAACAAGCTCAAACTTTCGTTCAATCATTGTGCAATCTTCAATATTAACTGTAAACGGTCAATAATATTGTACAATACGTAATATTGCGCAATATTATTGTAAGTTTAGGGGCCGCCTAACACTAGTTACAATATTACAATATGAATATTAAAAGCGTAAAACAATCTCGAGGTTAAAATACATTAGATAGTAAAAATATTTTACAGAAATTTTTGAAACATATCAATTATAAGCTAAATAATTATCAAAAATACACACATCAAAAAACTCTAAGCAACATGCATTAATTTGAATTTTAAAATGATTTTAAGCTATTGCATAGCTTCTATCGCGGGCCTTGAGCGTGGAGACCGAATCCAGAAATTCCGTAACAAAAAAAACCTAACACCCCCCACTCCAACCGGCACAGTGATGATACTTTTTAGTTTTTCCATCTATCGATAGATACCAGAACTTTTAATGACTTTTTGAAATATCACGCTTGTCTCTTTAGTTCAGCTACTCGCCTTTAGATGGCATTGGTTGTATTGGAAAACTACCGTAATCAGCTGTTTGTGAGAAAGTATATAGGTGTATAGGTATTTATCAACTACGTACAACAGTGAATATCTGTACTCGTATAATTTGTGTACAAAGTGTTTTAAATATGAATAAACAAAGTGCATTTATTAAATATTCCTGAAGAACCGACATGTATTGAAAGATAATAAAAATATTTTGAACAATATTAACATCTCATTTATTTAATAAAAGAAAAAAATTTGTTTTTTTATCGGTCACCACGCTCAAAATGTAACTTGAATTAATATCAAAGAAAAAAAACAAAGAAAAAAAATACTGCATAAATAAAATAAATATATAATTGTAATTGCATAAGTTGATAAAAAATGCTATGCAATAGCTTTACCGCAGCAGTCTCCGAGTGCCACAGGTCTTTTTTATATTAAATTACGTATTTATTATATTTTGAGTGTCTTACTGATGTAAAAACCATAACTTTTAGATTCAGTTTGTTTTTTAATAATGTAATTTAACAATATTATACTGTATCCTGCCTTATAGAAAATATAATAGCGATTTTAACCGTTCCGTCGCATTCGGTTACATTCCACCCACACAAATTTTTTCTCAACGGTTTTCAGAATCATGATCCAATGATCATGGTAATATGTTAGATGATGTGCTCGTTACTATCTAACGTTATCTACTATTACTACCACACTATCAGTGTGTAAGGAACGCCCACCGATGAGATAATTTTGTTGCAAAATTATTCCCTTGGTGCTGTCAGTCAACCAAATTATTGGTAATGCCATATATGTGTACTAATTATTGGTAATGCATATGGCGCATAATACATTGCTTATTTTGTGTATTTTCTTAGATTTTACTATTTTTGTAGTAATAGCGCTGTAGAGTATTAAAATGATACTAAAAGTTAAAGTAAAAAAATCACCTAAAAATCAAAAACTTCCCACACAAATTTCCAACGGTTTTCATCTCAGAATCATGGTCCAAACCTATAGTTTCAATTTTCGGTAGACCGTCCCTTTCCGTCCGTCTATGCTGTACCTATGTAAAGTAAAATATTTGACCAATTTCGTTCTTGACTATTTGCTAATTTGACCGTATGCGATATGGATCGATAACTATATTGTCCGTTTGCTATTTTGACTATGGTCCTGTTGGACGCGGAGGTAGGATTATAACAAAATCCGGCGGGTTGCGGGGTGTGGCAATGTGAACTGTATGGTAGGGGTGCAAGGTATGAAGGATGATACGACTCGTCTGGTGGTGTTCTGATTGCACTTATCGCGGCGTGCGGCTAGCTGGCTCTAGCTACGTCTCGAGACGGGCGGGCGAGCGGATGGTAATGCGGGCGCAGCGTGACGCGAGCGATCCCGTTTATGCATTTTGACCAAGACGTCGCGGGCGTACGGTTTAAGCGTTCACTCGTGACGCGATTGTCCAATGAACTAGCGTTATGCGACGTGGCAATTCAGCGGCGCGTTCTTCCTCCAAGTGAGAGGAACATATTATGATGGATGCAGGAAGGAAAGAGACGGAGGGAACGCATTAGGATTCCCGCGCAAACAGACTGTATTTCAGTCATTTGAACAATTGCGAATGTGACGCAACGATTTGAACCCCCTCAGGTTAGGTTGTTGTTACCCCCTCAGTGTGTGTGTGTGTGTGTGTACCGTGTAGAGCACGGCGGGCCCGGCGGCGGGGTCGGCCAGCACGAGCGCGCCCAGCTCGGACACGGTCTCGGGCGCGCGCGCGGCGCCCGCGCCCGCCTCCTCCTCCATGTCGGCGCCGCCCTCCGCGCTCAGCGCGCCCTCCACCAGCGACACCTGCGCACGCCACATGCACTCACCGCCTCACTCACAGGGCTACCTCTTGACACCACTACCACTATATCAACTCGTGCTGCTCCCGGGCCCCTTTGAAGGAAAGACCAACTGCTGTTCTGCCTAGCAGATCATAAAAACAGCCGATTGGTTATAGGTGTCACTGCCATAGTTGATAGAGTTCCGCAACGTCTCGCCAGGAAACACAGTATCACCGTCTTATCTATTCCGGCCACAATAGCGTCAATACTTGTTATTGTCGTGTTCATGTTCAATAAGGTAGCCAATAGTTTTATGCACGTTATTAACATATCGCCACACAGAATGAGCAACGCACTATTAACATCTTTGGTGTCTATAGGCGATGGCTTCTCTTTCTATTAGGAGAGCCATCTGCTTATTTACTATCTGATAATATACAAAAAAAGATACATAAGGAAAACCTTTCAAATATATGAACAATTAGAAACTTTTTTCCTGTTTTGATAAAATCTACACTGAGCCTCATTTTTATATAATTTATCTATTTGTATGGCCATTTCATATTAAACTAAAATCATTGTACGTAACCCAATTAAACCTTCGTTTCATAACTGAAATTCATTATTGAGTAAATGGGTAAATAGTATTAGTAAATAATAGTGGTGTTTATCGTTTTTAAAGTTTGGTAGAAGGTACAGTGGCGATTGATGTCCCATTAAAAGCATATTGTATGACATCAAATCATTATTTTTTATACAAAATACCTTAAGTAATTCTAAATATTCTCTTGTCAAATGCCGCACAAGCATATCTTCCAGTACTTCTTGTGATTCGCTTCCGGCTTCTTCTTCCAGTTTACCAGATTCGTAAAGGGACGTGACATATTCCCAACGTTGAGTCAAGTGTACAAGCACTGAAAAAAACGTAAAAAAGCCTTAAATTAAATCACAGTGTAATTTCTCTGTAACATATCAGAAAGCTTTAAATATGGTAAGAAAGTTAGTGCTGTCTCTCATGACAGCACTAACTTTCTTACCATATTTAAATGTATGTAGCCATAAATCTCTTTGCCATATGAAATATCATAGGGTGCAACAACAAAGGGGGTTGCCATTGACCAGGTGATATAGAGGAAATGACTATTGGCAGGGTATAATGACTTGCATGTGTTATTTATAATGGAGCATTATTGATGTTTATCAGGTATCGTTGTAATGGGTTCTAAACCTTTGACATGCGAAAGGGATAATAAGGTCTAACTGGCATTAGTATCAGGGAGTGAGTCTCACTAGTGTACTGAGTGGTGGCACGTATTGCTACCGCAAAATAACTGACAAATATGTACGTGAAGACGTAAATATAACAAAAATGCCGGTGATTTTATGAGTAGGTAGTATAATCCAAATGCCAAAAGATGATGTATGATGATATACAATTAACCTGATGATGCGTTAAAACGCGTAACCTGTTGGTTTTAATTGATGAAAATCACGAGTAGGACAAGTGCTTTTAAACAATATAAATCCAAGCTAACATGGAGTTTAACCAAGTGCCAACGATATTCAGTGTTATTAATATCTCAATTAACTAGTTTTGTTAGTTGGCAAAACATATATTTACCATTATCGTAGCCTTGTTTATAAATTTTTATTGTTATTGTATATTACATTTCAGAAGCATGCAAACTTGGGTTGCTATTTCTAGATAGAGAAAAATCAATAAGGCTCAAAAAAACTCAGGTATCTGGAACTTTATGATTTGAGTCCTTCGGTCAAAGTTTTCGACCGATGTGAAACCGTAATTTGTGCTAATTTTAAGCGTGTTTGTGTAAGTAAAATTAGCCGTGGGAATGATCAAACATTTGTGCGTGCGTGCCACAGCGGCGGAGACAGCGTGAGGAGGTGAGGCGGAGGAGTGTGTACTAACTGGTGGGCGCGAGGTGCGCCAGCAGCGGCAGCGCGAGGTGCGCGTGGTGCGCGGGCGGGCAGTGCAGCAGCAGCGGGCGCAGCGCGGCGCGCAGCACGCGCCGCAGCCAGTGGTCGGGCAGCGCGGCCGGCGCGGCCAGCAGCGCCGCGCACAGCGCCGCCGCCAGCTGCGGCGCGCCGTACAGCTCGCGCCCCAGCGCGCCCGCCGCCGCGCCCACCAGCTGGCACACCTGCGCACCGCCACACCACACACCTTACCGCAACCGCAACCACAACCACAACCACAACCACAAACCTCTTACGGCACAGAGCACACAGGTGCACTGGTAAAACACTGTACATACTGAAGGAGGGTGTTCACTACTAGATTGTGATAACGAATATATACAAAAAATAGTTAACTTCAATCTTGAACTAATTATCCAATGAGATTTTATCTGACCGGACACCCACACATTGATATCGAAGTTTATTGTTTACAAACAACGATTTAGCGGAATCATGACTAGACTCCCTAGTACACCGCTATCACTCGCAGGGTGGCCACACTTTTATTTTAATTATTACCACTGCAATTTTATTAACTACTATATAATTAAGTAATATTCCCTTTATATTACATTCCTACTGACGATTAACTATCGTGTTCTTCAATATGTACAGTCTTTTATCAATATAAACCGAGAAGCAGTTTGGCCAAATAAAACACTTAAATCACAATTACACGCACAGTAGCGGTGTGTAGTTCACGAATGAATCCTTCAAATGAAGTACTTCATTTCAAATACATCGTTCCTTCATTAGTTCAGTTGAATTTCATTTAGTTCACTACTTCATCTAGTTCTAGTCCATCGTGATACATAAGTAATCTGTGCATCGTGGAATGCCAAACGTCAGACAAGTGAACGAAATACGAATGGAAGTACGTTGACTGACCCGAGCACTGGCGATGGCTGATCGTATTAAACGAATCTAACCGAGCACCTACACACACGCGCGCGATTTGCTATCCACATAATGACTGACAAAAGAAACGATTTCGACGAAGAAAAAAATTCTCTAAAAAGTCTAAAAATATGTTTTGCCTCAAAGAGGGACAAAACATTTAATTAAAAGACAAAACCGATAACCAAATTTTCAAATAACATTTGTACTACACAAAAGATAACATTAAAATGGCTTCTTGATTTTTATTCCATTATAAAAATTCGAATTTAGCAAAAGAAACGAATTTAAAAAAAAATCTCTAAAGTGTCTAAAAGTATATTTTGCCTCAAAGAGGGACAAAACATTTGATTAAAAGACAAAACCGACAACCAAATTTTCAAATAACATTTGTACTACACAAAAGCTAACATTAAAATGGCTTCTTGATTTTCATTCCATTATAAAAATTAACATCGCTAAGTCTGATAAGAGCTAATGGATTTTATTTAAAACTTTAAAAAAATCATAACTAGATCATTTTTGTTATTTTTTAAATTATAAACTTTATTTTTTGTTATGTTTCTTTGTCATGGACGGTTAATAATTAATATCTGTTACACTAAAATATGGTCATTAATATCTTATATATTAATGACCATTAAAATAATTTATTTATATTTCAAACATTATAGGTTATTGGTTCTATTACACAGAACCTACACATATAGGCAAACTGTGGGTTTATAGCCATGTAGTATTTGACGCACTGTGGGTTTATAGCCATGTAGTATTTGACGCACTGTGGGTTTATAGCCACGTAGTATTTGACGCTTGATATTGATACATTTAGTTTGCATAGTCTAATAGACTTAGTTATTGTTTTAAATTTTACACTTGTACTGTTTCACAATTCACTAATTATATATAATATATACTTTTTTATTTAAATAGCCAACCGGTTTCGCATTTCACTGCATCATCAGGGCCAAAACTTACATTTAAGTTTTAGCCCTGATGATGCAGTGAAAACTTAAATTTAAGTTTTAGCCCTGATGATGCAGTGAAATGCGAAACCGGTTGGCTATTTAAATAAAAAAGTATATATTATATATAATTAGTGAATTGTGAAACAGTACAAGTGTAAAATTTAAAACAATAATTATGACGGAGTTTCACCAAGTGCCGACGATGGAAAGTATAAATTATAATAGACTTAGAATATACTGAAATAGGAAATTTACTGCAATGGTGACTATGACTACGTTATAAAGTTCATAGATTCTTACATGATAACAGACACGATTTTTTTTCAGACTTATTATGTAATGTATCGACAACATAGTAAGGAAACGCATTAATTTCCTAGAAATAAGTTTAGCTTTTCGTAGAATTCTCGTTTTGAATTAGATTTCAGTTTTTCTGGTTTTTTTTTGCAGTATTATGTAAACGACCATTTGTTTAGTTATAGTATCTGCAGACGTACGAGCGAATATTGCCCATAGACATTTGAAATACAATAGGTTAGTTGCTAATGCGATGTCGGCTTCTGAAAATTTTATTGACCCTCGTGTAAAAAATTCCAATAAAACAATTTAGAGCTAAAAAATTTCGTTCAATGTTATTCGGAAGATCAAACTCGTTGATGATTTTGAAAAAATATACATCTTTTCAAATACTGAATAACTAAGTATCATTTAAAAAAAACTTTGGATTTTTGAACTTTTTTAATTCAATAGTCTATGCTTAGGCAGTTTTTTTCTTTGAGGTTAAAATACTTAAATTTAGCGGGAAATTTCAGGTGGCCTGTAGGGTCAACCAGCTCAGATTTTATTAATATAGTTACATTAGTTGGTTACATAGGTGTGTTACATACACAGAAATCCTAATAGATACGTATATTTAGTTTGGAGTATAGTTTAGTACATATAATATTATTGCCAAAGGTAATTTTAGATTAGATATTTCCTGTTAATTATAAATTTCTTTTATAATTACGTTAGTTTTTTCGATAGGTGTGTTACTATAGGTATTTTTAGTTTGAGGTATAGTTAGTTATGATATTAGGTATAGAAAATTTAGAAGTTATAGTAAGTTCAGGTCTTACGTTTTTTACTTACATTTTAATAACAAAAATGTATATAAATAATTAAGATGAATATGTAAATATTATTAATAACGTACTAGCGGCCCACCCGGCAATGTGGATTTTTAATAAAATAAAGAAAAGTTAAATAAGTTCTAAAGTAAATATGCGCGAGCAAAACCGGGGGTAATAGTTAGTATGCAAATAAAACAACTCGTACATATAAACAGTCACTTTAAATTTATACGAGACTAGCTGCAGATCTCTGCATTAGGGTAAAAGTATTCTATGTGCTATTCCAGGTCATCTTATATCCGAGTCCAAATCCAAATTGTTACAGCCATTTTTACGTGATTGATTATTAAACATCCAAACATACAAACTTTAACATTTATAATATGTATAGTATAAGATATCCGCAATCAAAAACAACATTTTATTAAAAATAAATTATTAAATCAAAAAATAAACATTCTTAATGCAACCTGTGCCTTCCACTTAAGAAATTGTTATCAACAACACGTGTAAACAGAACAAAATTCGATGCTACTTATGATTTTCTATTGTTATATTAAAAGTTTCGTAATGTATCTCCAAAGTTCATCGTAAGAATCACAATTATATATTGTTATTTTATATTCGTACAAATATAATAAAAAGAATCACCTAACTTGGTCCTCAAAATAAGTAATCAATATAATCAAACATTTTAAAATCGTCAAATTGATGTCCTCTTCTCTTTTGGCAGTTGGTTAACAACTATAAAAGGTATTCAAAATTATTAATGAAAAAAATTAATCTTATTAAAAAAAAATAACTTATTAATGAAAAAAAAATCGACTCCACTAATAATAACAGGATCAATTTGTATTATTTGACTAAATTTAAAAGGAGGTTGTAATGTACTGTCCTTTTACTGAAAAAGTGACCATTGAAATTTTGTCGTATTATATTTGGAGCGTCGAGTACATTTTTAAGACAAATAAAATGAAAATCATACATTACACCCTATATTTAGTAATATAAACGACAAAAATAAATCGATAAACTCTTATACTTACCGAAAATACAAAATCTTATATTTTTTTAACATTCATGATGTATTTTACAATTTATCAGAGAACAATTCTGTATTTTTGACGCGCGGGCAGTGACGTGAGCGACGGGCTTCGATTTGAAGTGAGTGCACAATTTTAAATTGTGTACTCATTCTTAGAGGACGTTTTTGAGACACTGATTGTGTATTTTGGGGTTTTATATATCAATGATGAAAATTAAATGTTTTTTTTTTTACAAGTAATGTTTGTGACAAGGTGGTAGTTTTTAAACGGTTTTATTTAGGTTGACAGTTTGTTTGTTTGGGTCAAATTTAGTAATTGTTACACCCACTTACAATGCTACACATTTCATACTACTATCACTAAATATCTAACAAATCAGGTATTTAGATACAATTCCCAAATTTCTAAATTCTAGTTCTTCCAAAAAGTTAATATTCAAACCTGTCGAGCAATGTTTTGGTTTTTGACATTTATAGTATTTTGAGACAGATTTGAGCAAAGTAATCAATTAAATTTATAATTTATAATAATCATTACATAAAATAAAATGATTAATAATAAAGAATTTTGATTTAATAACATTATTTAAAATGACTTGATTATATTGAGAATACCTTTAATTACATCATTTTTTAATATCATACGACAGCAATCATTTAGAAAAATATTATCAACTCTACCATTGCGCGCGCCAATGCGCCAACCAACAAGGTTAATTCAGATCAATTTCAATAGTGTCCGCTTCCCCAGCTTCCTGTTTTACACACTTTCGTTGCATTTTACTCCCACTGATTTCAAGTGAGAGAAAAGATATTACACATCAAAAATGTTCGCAAGATATTGTGTCAACTAAGTGGAAACCGTATCGTTCAGTGTGTACTATGTGTAGGGAGATAAGACTGACATTCTCGTGCAGCGTGTGCAGCAGGTTCTGCATGCGATCGGCGGCGGGGTTGGCGGCGGGGTTGGCGGGCGGCGCGGGCGCGTCGTCGCGCAGCCCCAGCAGGTTGCGGCGCTCGGCGGGCGGCGGCAGCAGCGCGCGCGCGTGCGCCGCGTGCAGCAGCGCGCCCGCGCCCGGCGCGTGCAGCTCGTGCAGCGAGCGCGCCAGCGCCAGCGCGCACGGCAGCAGCGGCAGCACGTGCGCCGCGCACGGGTTGCGCCACACCGGGTTACCGGACGCGGTCACGCCCGCACCGAAACCGCCGCGAGATGCCCTACAACACAACCCCTTATTAATATTTACATCCCTAGTAACACATTTTAATTTGTAAATCATTACTTCGAAATAAGAATACAAAAATCTAAATTTATAAATATTTTACATGGGTCACTTTCTAATTTAAACCATAAAATTAAATCAATAACTTTTGGCGGGCGCGGCAGTCTGCTGGGGGCGCGTGAGTCACTCACTTGTCGGGGTCGGCGGGCGAGGCAGTCTGCTGGGGGCGCGAGAGTCACTCACTTGTCGGGGTCGGCGGGCGAGGCAGTCTGCTGGGGGCGCGTGAGTCACTACTTGTTCACTATTTGTCGGGTGTCGGGGTCGGCGGGCGCGGTAGTCTGTTGGGGGCGCGTGAGTCACTCACTTGTCGGGGTCGGCGGGCACGGCGGTCCGCTTGACGACGCCCAGAGTGAGCGCGAGCGCGTGCGAGAGCGTGCGGCGCGCGCGCACCTGCTCCTCGCTGGGTTCGGGCACGTCCAACGCCAGAAGCCGCGCCAGCGCCGCCGCGCTCGACACGTGCGGCTCCAGCTCCGCCCAGCGCGCCCGCGTGTCGCCCAGCACCTACACACATGCCGCTGCCTTACACATACCATGCATTTGCAAATCATAATGTGGACTCCTTCAGAAAAACAATGATTATTGTTCTCTCTTGTTATAATGGCCACAACATAAGTAAATCCTATTAAAAGGAAGCAACATTAATTTTTTTTGTAATATACACATGTATAGAGACATATACATATCTATTAATTCCAATCATTCCTAAGAATACTTTTAAGTCAGCTTGTTTCTACTAAATTGTACATTGGTATCTATATTTATTGTAGGCATTGAAAATTCACCGCACTAATGGACTAAACAAATTCTTGTTTATTTGCTTGAGAAACATTGGCTTTCCTATTTTCCTAAGCCAACACTCGAGCGCATTATTCTTTCTGACATGGATTTTGTGGAAATCTATTTAAAGACCAAGTGTTTTTTTATGTAGTAAAGAGAACACCGAAACATCTTTTACATCAAATTGTAAATATTCAATATTAACTTAAATCGACAAAACGTTACACACCAAAAATATTATCACGCCGATATATCACGCCGCCTTGTAGAGTAAGTAAAATGAAAACATTCGTAAGGGGTGTAAATTCATGAAATAAGTGGTGTTGTGTAAGTAGGTAGATATTTACATGGTAAGACGTGACGTGTGGTCAGGGGAGCTATTATTGGGAAACAATATGGCGTGTGGCGGTACCTCGGCGACGAGCGCGCTCTGGCGCTCGAAGCAGCAGAAGTGGTTGGAGACGAGCAGCAGCGCCTCCTGCAGCGTGACGCTCTCCAGCGAGCTGAGGTCGGGCCGCGCCAGCGCCGCGCGCGCCAGCTCGCGCAGCCGCGCCCACACCGGCAGCAGCAGCAGCGGGTACTATACACATACCACACACAATGCCTTATGATGGGCCATGCTTTGCAATGCACAACTGTAGACCGCGATCACTGGGTGTTCACACAATGGCGCATGGCTCATTGCTGTCTGGCGATACACTCACGATGGACGTGGAAGAAGTTACGGCCGTGGCTATTTATTTATATAATGCTTATAACTATTATAGGAGTTATAAAAAAATGGCGCAAAAGTCCTGACATGCTTTTGAACGGCTTGACCGATCGAAACGTGGTTGATGGCATTCCATTGGATTCCGCTCAATCCTTACATCTGTATAATTTTACACGTGTACAAGAATTGAAAAAGACACGATATTGGGGCAGGTGTTTTTAAATTGTTTGAACTCTGGTACTAATGTGAATTTACTAAGTTATAATATATATGCGATGTTAGAGGACATGCCATTAGTTGTCTGGCGCGATGTGTATTTCCAGCAAGACGGCGCATTTCGCACATTTCGCTGGAAACATGCATGTGGCATTAGATTTCGCCACAAGATAGCAACGCACCATTAACATCTTTGGTGTCTATAGGCGATGGTTGACTCTTTCCATCAGGAGACCCATCTGGTTGTTTGCTATCTTATGATATAAAAAAAAACATTCGAGATTATCTCAGTTCTCGTTTTAGGAATCACTAGATGGACCGAGGTGGGCCAATTCTGAAGCCCCGACATCACTCTTTAGAGTTGTTCCTTAGGGGCAGGATTAAATACTTAGTTTATGGTAATAACGGGCACGCAATAGTCAAGTCAAACTTCGTACGCGAATCAATCACGAGTTTGAGACAATTAGTGGTGATGGTGACACTAACAAAGTGAAAAGACATATTTCTATATGTGCGCGTATGTGTATAGACCAAAATGGCATTTACGTGCAATATTTGGTGTAGTCCTCAAGTAAGTACTACATGTAATGCAAGTTAATTTTTTATAGAACTATAATTATTGAAAATATGGTTGGTTCTAATTTTTAACCACGGCTAATTTAGAGTTTTCTCATTTTAAATAATGCAAAATAATTGTCTTTAACAGCCTAATTGAATTTCGTAAGCTGTAATCAAATTAGTAAGAAATACATTTATCTTAGGTGTAGAGTTCGGTTACGTCTCGCGTTCGAGACAATTAGTGGTATGGTACCACCGTTTCACCTATTCCTGCCGCAATAATGTCGGTGCTTGTCACTGTCGGGTTCGGGTTTGGAGGATAAGGTAGTCGGTAGACTAATGCAGGTGGCATCGCAATCCCGTCACTCGCATAGCAACGCATATTAACATATTTGGTGTCTATAAGCGACGGTTTCCCTTTCTATCAGGAGAGCAATCTGCTTGTTGGGTGTTGCATGTTACTTGAGAGCTGACCTTGGAAGCGAGTTTGACCATGAGGCCGGCAGCGTGTCGGCGCACGTTCTTGACGTTGCGGGAGCTGCGGTCCTCGGGCGGGCTGCCCTCGTACAGCAGCGCCGCGAAGATCTTGTCCAGCACGCGCGGCAGCAGCTCCGCGCCCGCACTGCCCACGCCTGGACCTGCGCCACACCATACTGGAGACTAACAGAAACAAGTAATATTCGACCATACCACACATACACACCTCTCACGGACGCTATATCTCGGAATGGTGCGGAATAAACTGTCCCGAACCATTCCAAAGTATCGCGTCCATAGAGGTGTCTGTGTGCGTTGTTCGAATATTACTTGTATGTACATTGACTTCTGTATAAGTAGTTTAGTTATGTATAAGTGGTTATCATGTGGTTAATGCTACTCCCGAGATCGTCATATAAAGTTTACAGAATTTTGTCGCAATTTTTATCCTTCTAATCAATAGATATTCTTAATCTAGTTACGGTGATTGAACTAATGAGTTTTCTTCTGTATGTATTGTTCAAGATAAAAATACTTAACATATCAAATTAAATAAAAAATTCTCCCCGTATTGTTCAAGACAAAAATCCATACTTCCATACTAATATTATAAATGCGAAAGTAACTCTGTCTGTCTGTCTGTCTGTTACGCTTTCACGGCCAAACCACTGAACCGATTTGGATAAAATTTGGTACAAATATAGTTTGAGACCTAAGAAAGGACATAGGATACTTCTTATCCCGGAAATCCCACGGGAACGGGAACTATGCGGGTTTTTATTTTAGAATTTTTTCCACGCGAACGAAGTCGCGGGCACAGCTAGTACTTAATATACCGATTAAGTAAAAAATGAGAAAATTTGTGATGATTTTAAGATGTAATGTTGCATGTGCGTAATAGTTACCGGCGAGTTGGCTGTAGGCGCAGCTGAGGAAAACGAAGAGTGCGGAAATGAAGGAGAGCAAGAGAGAGAGCAAGAGCGGCGCGGGCGGGTCGGTGCACACGCAGCGCTGCAGCAGCCGCAGCCCCGCCGCCGCCGCCGGCCGCGGCTCCGCCTGCAGCAGCCGCGACAGCACCACGTCCAGCACCTGCACCGCCGCGCACACGGCAATGTGCCAAGTATTATTTATTTTATGCTTTGCCTTGGTCACCGACCACACAGCCCACAGTCGCCTCTTAGATTTTCCGTATTGAATGCATTCTGGCAACTAGCTAAGATGAAGCGGGGTTGCAACGCCGTGATTGACTAACTCAAGGCCACAGTGAAAGATAATCATTTACAGAGCATCTGATTGGTCGACGTTGATTGAGTATTGGCGCGTGAACATTTACATCGGAACTATAAGCCAGATGTGTTGTCAAAAGCCATTCGCCTGTTAATAGGTGTCTATGGGCTGTGTGGTCGGTGGCCTTGGTATTTTATATACTATATACAAGTCCGAATGCAGAGACGATAATGTGTTTCAAACACGACAGCAAAGAGTGTACTCTATTCTAATAGAATGTGTTAAAAATGTTTATAAACAAGAAAAAAAAATTGTACCATAATTTGAAAACTGCTTATAAAATTACTTTTTATTATATTCCCCGTGTTGGTCCGCGCACCTCATGATGAATAGCCATCTATCTTTTGCTAGGCAGTTCGTAAAAGGCGAACGAAGCTGAAAAACGTCACTTCCATCATGACTAATACGTAGGGTAGAATTCTGTGTCGATTCAACCGGATATTATTAGATACCACCACCACCTTGCCCAATTCTGCTGTGAAGCTTCGGTTCTTACCGATAAGATAGCCGGTATACTAACACATGAGACTTGACACCCCAGTCTCCAGGACAGTAACGCATCTATAACACCATGACGTCTGTAGGCGCCGGTATCTCTTACCACCAGGAAAGCCATCTGCTTGTTTGTTGTCCAATGCAATAAAAAATGTTTTTTTTTTATAGCTATGTTTTTCTACATAGAATTAACTGTAGATTCTTAGCAAAAACATTTCAAATACCGACCTTAAAAAAATTAAAAAGCTACGCATTACACCGTGCTAAGTTAATTCTTCATTAATTTAAAAATATACTTTTAAACAAATATATGCTATCATATATAATCTCACAAATTAGGCAAGTATCTCATTTTGCACACAGCACACAGATCATTTCACACGAAATTGTCTTTGTTCCTCGATTTACACAAAAGGGTTCTATTCCCTACTTTTGGTCAGCCTTGTTGGACGATAATTGACGCTAAATCGATAACGTTCATTCCACATTTGCCTGCAGCTGGACCAGACAACATAGAGCGAGCATACAATATGCATGCATAATTTTTTAGTGAATTGAATTTTCTATAAATAAAATTAGCAAATGTGTTGAGTATATTATAAATGTCTAACAAAACCTGTAAAATGTAAGCCAAGCTTGACTAAATTCAATTTTTCAATATTATTCCAAGTTCGAAGTAAGTATACCAAGAAAATCAATTGCATGGCGACCGGGAAACTTTAAGTACCACTAGAGGTGTGTCATTGACGAATTTCAAATTAATTTAACATAACTGTTTTTCGTCAACGGTCAACAGGTTAAAAAAACTTAAGTCGTCAACGGGTTTACAATCAAGAGGTGTGTCATTGCGGACTTTCAAATAAATTTATCGTAACTGTTTTTCGCAATGGTCAACAGGTTATAAAAGCTGTTAAATTGTCAACGGTTTTCATTAATTGCATGATGCGCTAAATTCATAATAGGTTAAATGACTACTTCAATATTATGTTAACTCATTGTGGGTTGCGAAAACATACGTTTATTAGCTTTTAATATTTTCAACGTAATCACTTCGTTGCATTGTGAAGAATTTATTAGGTTTATATTTTTAACAGCTTTTTTAGTGGAAGAAAAACAGTTAATACGTTAACGAACAAAAAACTGTTAATAAAACTGTTAAAATAAAACTGTTTTCCCTCATGTTGGTTCCGGGCTCCCTTGAAGAATAGACCAACTGCCGTTCGGCCAGGCAGATCGTAAAAGGCGACCGATTGGCTATGCAAGTCACTACCATCGTGACTACTAGGTGGTAGAGTTCTGCATTATCTCGTCTGGGTCTGGTACCACCGTCTTACCTATTCCTGTCACGATAGCGTTAGTGCTTGTCACTGTCGCGTTCCGGTTTGGAGGGTTAGGTAGCTGGTAAACCTATGCATATGGCATTAAACGCACACAAGATAGCAACACACCGTTAACATCTATGGTGTCTATAGGCGATGGTTGACGCTTACCATCAAGAGACCCATCTGCTTGTTTGCTATCTTATGATATATAAAAAAAACAGTTTATTGTTTTAACGACCACCTCTAAGTACCACTGTACTAATATCAATGTAAGTAAACATAATAGTCCTAATTTAAACAAAAACAGATTTAACAAGACTAAAAATGGATTCGACACTAAAATATAACCAATAATCCGCAATGTTTACATATTCTTACAAAATTACGATAAGTACTTGCCTAGAAATTTTTTTTCAGCCATAATTCTAGGTTAAACCTCACTGTTCTGTAATAGTATGACAAACATATATCTGCAACCACAGATTCACTATAAAAGCTTCTCTAAGTACATTTTATAAGTTGGTCGACTATTACTCAAAAACTTGTAAGGCCTTCTAAACCATGATAGTTTTCTTTTTAACTTCATTATATTTACTATGTAACGAGGGCGCGATAAAACACGCTCACACTTATCGCCCACAGATACCATCGGTATGTTATCGCAACATCGTTATCGGACTTTATCACTCAGCATACACATGAATCTCTAGTAATATAAACTTAATATAAACCCAGTTAAATTACAGTTTCATAAACTGTAAAACACATTTATTTACCGATGTGTGACTGTCATTTAGCCAACGTAATATTGGTGACCACCGACCAGTGAACACGCAAAAAGGAAGATGAGCACCCCAGCACTAACTTCATGCAGAAGCCCTTCAGCAACAGCGAGCTCGGCAACGTCCATGGAAATCGCAGCGGTATCCATGACGACAAGAATAGCAGATTTTTGGAGAGATTAGGCAAGGACAAAATATTACAAGTAAGCGATATTATTACAAATCCACCAGAAACTAATTAATACAACAGGCTAAACGAGATCGCGACCAATTCAAAACAAAAACACTGAATGTAGCACAATGACTGAAATATCTGCGAAATTAGCAAAAATGCAAATAGAAAAAGCAACGCGGCAAATTTTACGCTAACTACTGGCCTAAACAATGTAGGTCAGAAATACCATATCAGTAAGGTTATTCTAACAATAACTTATGTTATTATCACAACAAATTTAAAGGTCAGGCATTGAAGTGCGTCCAACCCTGTTCCTGGAAGAAATCGGGAAACGACAATTGGCGCAGCCAAAGGTGGTAATCTACGCTACGCCCGCCTTACGCCACAGCACGCTACAACCTTCTGACCATCAGCACCTCCTGATACCCCCTTCTGCTTCCAACAGCATCAGCCAGCTTCACAAGCTACGCCCCATCTAAGCTTTCCGGAATCCACTTCGAGCCGCAAAGTTCACTGGATCTCCATGCAGCAACTCTGTTCCGCTCGTTCCGACTCATTGCAAACAACAGCGGCGCGCACTCGTCCCGACTCACCGAGGACCACGCATATTCTGCTCGTTCCGACTCATTGCGAACCACAGCGGAGCGCACTCATCCCGACTCAACGAGGACCGCGCATATTCTGCTCGTCTCGACTCACCGCAGACCTGAGCACTCAAGGCACATAAGCTTCACTGGAACAACCTGGTGCATCAGGTATAACACCTTTTTCGAAGGGGGGGAGTGATGTAACGAGGGCGCGATAAAACACGTTCACATTTATCGCGCACAGATACCATCGGTATCTTATCGCAACATCGTTATCAGATTTTATCACGCAGCATACATATGAATCTCTAGTATTTAAGCTTAATGTAAACCCAGTTAAATTACAGTTTAATAAACACATTTATTAACCGACTAGCTGTTGCCAGCGACTTCGTTCGCGCGGACTTCGTTTACTCTGGACAGCTCCTCCCCCGTAGGTGATAGCGTGATAATATGTAGCCTATATGTTGACCCGACCTGTTAGTAATATTCATGCAAAATTTGAAGTAAATCCATGCAGCACTTTTTGAGTTTACCCCGGACATACATTGACTTTCCTACGATTTTATTATATGTATAGATGTGTGACTGTCATTTAGTCACCGTAACATACTACTACCATGTTTTATTCCCCACCTCCAAAACCAAAAGTTTAGTCTGCAGAGGGGGTGGGGATCGGACACTTGACTCTAACAAAAATTAAACTATCTTAATTCTAAAAAAGTGGTTCGTTAAAACTTTTTTAACAAACCTCCAATATTTTTTAAAAACCTATCCAACGATACCCCACACGATGGGGTACATGACAAAAAAATTAACATACCCACGTGACAAGTAGGGGAGCCCTGAAAAAAAATATTTTTCAAGCTATTATATTACCACTTTGTTGGCGTGACTAATATGTACATTCGTGTCAAATTACAGCTTTCTAGTGATAAGGATCTCTGAGCTATCGTGCGGACGGACGGACGGACGGACGGACGGACATAGCGAAGAGTTCCTAGTTTACTTCGGAACCCTTAAAAGAACGATATTTTTGTAGTGGTGTATCTGTCGCATGTGTAGTGTGTAGTGTGTGGTGTACCTGCGCCAGCGCCTCCCACTCGACGTGCAGCGGGTGCGCGGGGTCCAGCGCGGGCGGGCACGTGCCCACCTTGTCCAGCGCCGTCTGCGTCCACTGCTCCACGAACGCCCACGTCACTAGGGGAGCCGCAACCATGCAATGTCTACAAACCGTTTTGTTTAATACAACACATACACTTATCACAATCTATGCAAACTAGCGATTGCCCGCTGCTCGAAATTCGACTTTAACTTTAATACACACTATATTAAAACCTCTTCTAAGTTTGACAACAAAGTTTCACTATAAACAAAATAGTATTTACAGCCATGGACGTACCGAGTGGGAGGAAGGCAGGAAAGGGGCAGCTCCCTTCTAGCCCTCCCCCTGGAATTTGGTTACCTCCCTACTATCTACTGTTGTCAATATAAATATAATAAAATAAAAATAGTCTTAAGATGTTACGGTTGCGATATCGACCGGAACCGGAACGGAAGCTGATGTTTCAATTTCAGTTTACACTAGTCCCATGAAATATGTAACATCTGATATTTAAGTGATTAAGTACATACAATCTGAGTGCTAACACTCGTGCTCATTTGTCAATTCAAATAGTACGCGCTCATTGGTCATCTCAAATAGCGCTCGCTCATGGTCAATTCAAATATCAAGCAGTCTTTGCTTATTTTAATACGATTCTATGACCTCCAAGAATTCACACTTCCATTGCATTTCATAAAATACCGTATTAGGCAGGTCGAAAAAGGCAACCCATTGGCTATACATATCCCTACCATCGTGATTACCAGGTGGTAGATTTCCACAATGACTCTCCCGGGGTATTTGGTACCACCGCCTTTCATATACCTGCTGCAATAACCTTAATGCTTGTTTGAGTCAAGCCCCGGAGCATATAAATAAAATAAATAAGATACAGTATGTGTTTCTTTCCCGCAAGCGACATACAAATATTGATAGATTCCAAATTCAAATGTAATATTTTGTTTATTTTTAATTGCAACAGTATTTATGGCCAAAATGTTTATTGTACAATGATATCTATATATATAAAAATCAATGCGAATGCAATCATATATGAGTTTTTGTGCAGCAAAGCATACAACCTGTACAATTAAGTTTATGTGTATACGGCATCAGATATTTATGCAGGTGTTAGTTTATCTCCAAATCTAGTTGTTCTAACCATTCTTTTACCGTGCTGGGATAACTTTAAGAATTAATGCATATATTAACTACCAGGAAACAATCAACGAAATCGATACCTTTCGAAAATTACGCTAACTTGAAGCATTGGCACTTGGCACTGTGCTCTAAGTGGGATGATCAATCCCAGTCAATATTGGTATATTCCTTTATTTAAAATATTTTTAGGTATCCCTTACACGGGAATAATATTGCTTTAATACCACAGAAATCATTAATACATATTTATATAACACTAGCGGCCCGGTATGTGCTTCGCTACGTATAAAGTGAAATATTAAAAATGTGATAAATGAAGAACCGCTCTACCGATTTTGTGCAAACTTCACATAAACCATCTACTAAATAGTTCAAACAAATCCTAAATATTTGGTTTTGGATAGGTGAGCCCGTTCTTGAGATATAAAATTACAACGAAAAGCGGCATTGATTTCTATATATATAGATATAGTTGTACAATAAACAGTCTGGCCATAAATACTGTTACAATTAAAAACAAACAAAATATTACATTTGAATTTAGAATCTATCATTTGTGTATTATTGTTCATTGTATTTTGTCACTTTCGCGCCAGTACATTGTAAAATATTTTGTAATATTAAAATGGAGTGGGGTGATAAATAGAACCGAATCGCTGTGATTGCATTACACAAAGTAGGTATCGAGTCAAATACAATCTTTAAAACTTTCCACACGCTTGGTATCAGTCAAATGTTTATGTACCGGGCTATTGAAAATTCCTCTATTTGTGACAGAAAAAGATCTGGCCGTTCATGTAATGTTGGCACGAAAATACCGATAAAAAAATAAGGGAAAAAGTTCGAAGAAATACTATCCGAAAATAAAAGATTTTATCTCAGGAGGCGAAGATAGCCACCTAGAACCATGTCACGTATTTTAAAGATAACTTAAGACTTGCATTAAATAAGACTTGCAGCATATGAGAGACGCATTGGTCATTTCTTAACTAATAATTAAAATAAGAATAGGGTGGTAAAATCAAAACAACTACATAAGCGATATGCAAGAGGAGGTCACAAAATTTTGTTTACAGGTGGGAATTTTTTTTACAATTGAGCAATATTTTAACAAATAAAATGACCATATTTATGCTCAAAGCTCTAATACTGTAATACATACAAAGTTACGTGTAACAGATTTTTTTTTCTTTGTAACAATATTTAGGGAGACTATGTATAGTTGTACAACTTTGAAAAGTGTGCACTCTTATACCTAATTTCTAAATGTACTTTAGTGTGTAAAAACTAACCTGAAACTTTCCAGTATTTCAGTTCGGGAACGATTGAAAAATACTGCGAACTCTTGTTCACAGTCGTAGTCCATGCAGGCATATGTCATCGCATCGTTAGCCCCGTTCACACGAGATGTCGGGTAAGTCACCTAAAAAAACAATGCTATTTATTCCAGCCTGCCGTAGTATTGATCTTTATATGAAAAGAATGTAGATTGTGATATTGATGGGTAAAATACAATTGATTTGCTCTTAAATGTACAGAAATTGTCAGAAGGCCACATGTTTCTTTCGAAAGAGATGTAGGATAAAGTCCAAAAATGTTATTTTAAAAAATAAGGCTAAGTATATATTATAAGGATAACTTATGCATGTGGCATTAGATATCGCCACAAGATAGCAACGCACCATTAACATCTTTGGTGTCTATAGGCAATGGTTGACTTTTCCCATCAGGAGACCCATCTGCTTGTTTACTATCATGATATAAAAAAAATCTTTTTTATAATTTTCGATCTCCTAATACTGTCCTCAGAGCAGGCGTGGCGTACCTCATTATATCAAGATGCTTCTTTTTCTAAGGAAATGTTTAATGAGAACATAGATGTGCCATTAAATAATATACACTTTTTAATTATTGGGCAAATGATAAACAACAAAATATATTCTGCATAATAATAATAACATAATAACATGTTAAATAATTAAAAAAACGAGCGAGCCGTAGTCTCATATTATGACGCGCAACACTTGACTTCTAAGCGATTAAACTGGTACAATCTGAAGGCCAAGTCTACCCCGGCGTGCTTATTTGTTAACTGGAATAGCGCGCGCATCCCCGGCCCTGTAACACACTTCCGTTGCAATTTACGAAACTCTCTCTCTCTCCCCCTCCCCCTCTCTCTCTCCCCCCCTCCATCCCCCCTCCCCCCCTCTCTCGCTCTCCCTCCCTCCCTCCCTCTCTCTCTCCCTCTCTCCCTCCCTCCCTCCCTCCCTTTTTTGACGTTTGACGTATCATCAATGGCACGAATGTCATAGGTTTCGTGTCATAGTTTCGGAATTCGTTCTTTAGAACGAATCCTAGAGTTTACACAGTTTACAGTACCCGGCGATAAATATTGCACATCGAACTTTGGAAAGAGACAGTCGGATAATTTCGGCTGCGTAGAGCGTTATCTCAGTCCCACACTACCTATGTGACGTTTAGTCAGTCGTTGTTCAAGTACGATAGAGTGCGGTCGCGTCCCGATCAAAAATATATATTTAGAGTTGATAACACCCACAAATTTAAATAATTTAAAGTTGTAATATGGCATCTTTCGGAAAAAAAGGGAAACCTTTTCGAGATCAGTCACGTGAAATTAACTACAATGTTTATAAATACTTTGTAACCGAAGCTGATAGATTTAAAAAAAAAGTAGATGAAAATGTAAGTTGTTATTTTAAGAAGATTCAAGAGCGAGTTGCAAATGCCACTGGAATTTCAAGAAGAACTTTGAACAATATATTAAACGAAGTCAGTACTGAAACACATTCGACTGGAATTAAGTTCAGCACTCCAAAAAAAGGGAGACCAAAAAAGCAATTTCGTTTGGATATGGACGATTTTGATTACGATGTTGTTCGAAGAATGGTGTATGATTTTCACTTACGATTTAATGAACTGCCAACAATAAAATCATTAAAAGCTAAATTATCTGAAGCTATTAATTACAATGGGTCTGAAAAAACGTTGAGAAAAATACTTCATGACATGGGATTTCAGTTCACTAAAATGGAAGATAATCGAAAAATTCTAATGGAAAAGCACGACGTTAGTCTCAAACGAATGGAATACCTTGATAAAATACGCAAATTTCGCGAAACAGGAAAAAATATCGTCTACATGGATGAGTCATATATACATGCATCACACACTAAAGGGAAATCTTGGAGTGACGATAAGAAAAAAGGAGTAAAAAAGCCAATTTCAAAAGGTCAACGTTTGATAATAGTTCATGCGGGAAATGAAAAAGGCTTTGTACCCGGTGCTTTTTTAACGTATAAATCCACGGACACTACAGGTGACTATCACAATGAAATGAATAACGATAACTATGAGAAATGGCTGGTTAACCAATTAATCCCAAATATACCCAGTGATTCTGTTCTAGTTATCGACAACGCACCCTATCACAACAAGTATGTTGAGAGACCCCCCAACTCAAACACCATTAAACGGGAAATGATCAACTGGTTAAACAGACATGAAATTCCAGTTGATCCAAAATTAACAAAAACCCAGATTTACGCTATTATATGTCAGCACAAGGAGAGGTATACAGAGTTTTCTGTGGACAAAATACTTGCCGAACATGGGCACACTGTGTTGCGATTGCCACCATATCATCCGGATTTTAATCTAATTGAAAATATATGGTCTCAACTGAAAGGCTATGTAGCCTCTAGAAATGTGGGTATGAACTTAACTACAGTAAAAACATTATTGACTGAAAAAGTAAACATGATCGGCGCTGAAGAGTGGAAAAAGGTTTGCGATCATGCAATCAAATGTGAGAATGAATATAGAAGCATTCAACACAGTTTAGACAATTACACTGATAGATTAGTAATAAATACGGCTGATAGTAACAGTGATATTGACCTCTTTGAGAGCACAGATAGTGAAATGGAAGTAATTGAGAATTAGAATTATTATTATTTTTATTGCAATGTCTCATTTTAGCAATAGGTATAATGGTGTTTATTATGTACACTAAAGCTGTAATGTTCCAAAATAATTAAATACGTAAACATAATGTAAAAATGTTTTTTTATTTTATTTTTACCCCAACCTAAAGCCATCACTTATAGAAAAATTAGTGTATTTTATACAAAGAATAAAAATATCAAAAGAAGCAAATCACTTGTTTTAACAGCTCCTAATAGGTACCGGACTGTTTGTATTTTGTGCAACAGAGATAACGCTCTACGAAGCCGAAATTAGCCGATTGTCTCTTTCCAAAGGTCGATGTGCAATATTTATTGCCGGGTACTGTAAGATGTTTCTATGCAAATAAGTTGCGGTTGAACAGAATCTAAAAATTACTGATTGAGTGATCGAATGAATTATTGATTACGCTGACATTAGAATAATATCGAAAATTCAAACACTTTATTCTACCTTCAGTATTTTTGATTCTGTCAAGGTAGCATGGTAATTGATTAAATACTTATAGATAATTTTTGTGATTTGCTTGAATTGAATTTTAAAGACGCTTGTATATTTTTTTTATTTGACCCACAGCAAGCACTGTTACCATGATCATTTCTTTTTTATTTTTCCTTGTGACAGAGGAGAAAATAAATAATTAAGAAATTTAATGGGTTACCATGATCATTTCTTTTTTATTTTTCCTTGTGACAGAGGAGAAAATAAATAATTAATAAATTTAATGGGTTTATAAGGAATCGCACTGATAGTTAAAAATAAATTACCTTAAGTACTTTAGGTGCAGCCGCCTGTAACCACCGCGGCACTATAGCGAGCACGAACGGAAGTTTAGATATTTGGTCGTGCTTCAGAAATGCCAACCACATGGAGTTAGCCGTGTGCGCGAGCGAAAGAGACGGATGAGACATCAACAGTAACATTGTCTCTAGCAATACGGGAAGCCACGCTTCAGGATTTGTAGCACAGTTCCAGAGAGATGTCAGCTGTTGAGCTAGGCCTGCTAGTACCTGAAACAGGAATTTACATAGCGTAAAACAGTAATTTTTATGTTACAAAACAATTTCTAAATATTTCACATCGTAAGTACGGAGTACATCCTAAAATTTAAATTCCAATATTTAAATTTTAGGATGTACTCTTCCATCTGAATTTCTCCATAAGTCTTAGTTAAAGTGAACAAACAACTATTTATAAAGATGGCAAAATAAATTGAAAACAAATTAAATACTGAAAGGTGTTATTAGCTTCATGATTCTATCTACTACAATATATAGATATAGTTTAAGGACAAAATATAATTTCTAGACAAGTACATCTGAGAAAATTTGGAATAGTAGAAATTAAAGGTTTGAGAATAATTATTTTAAATTAAATTTTTTAAATGAACTATATATCAAATCTTACTTCTTAGACTTAGATATTATGTTAAAATTTTTAAAATATTTAAGACGTTTAACCTTATATAATATGGCAGATGGTGAATATAGAACTATCTATTCTTTTAACAATAATAATTGAATACCCTTAACTTGGTCACACAGCATATACACAATACAGCCACAAGCTAATGTACAGTGGGAGAAATAATATGTTTGTAATAGTTAAATAATTAGGCTTAAAGAGTTTTGCGAAGGAAGCATAATATGTTATCTGACTTTGGAAATTAATTTGAATGGGACTTTGTAAACTTTACAACCTGGATTTTGGATAAAATTAACCACAAACATATTATTTCCTCTACTATACTGCACCTAAAAATCCATACTCACCTGTGAGAGTTTTTTAAGGAACAAGTAATGGGTTTCATCTACTTTACTAATGCTATCGACAGCAGCCCTGTGTATACATGTGACAGCATCTTCACTGAATAAAATCATCAATGGCTTCCTTTCTTTTGTCTAAAATCCATAAAAAAATACGTTACAAATCTATTGTTATATAACAAAAAATACAAAATTGATTTTCAATAAAAAACTCATTTTCAAGTAAATATCCCATTTTGCTCAATCATTAATCTATATACATATAATAAAATCGTAGGAAAGTCAAAACTGCACATTGAATATTTTTTTTTTTTAAATATTTGGGGCGTGATCTATAATCGATATCGAAGCCAATAATATAGTTTTTAGAATTTTTGTCTGTTTGTCTGTATGTTTGTTTGTCTGTATGTATGTCCGGGGTAAACTCAAAAAGTACTGCATGGATTTACTTCAAATTTTGCATGAATATTACTAACAGGTCGAGTCAACATATAGGCTACATATTATCACGCTATCACCTACGGGGGAGAAGCAGTGCGAAGTAAACGAATTCCACGCGAACGAAGTCGCAGGCAACAGCTAGTAAATAATAAATAAACATCAAACCACTTGCGTTTTACAAAGTTATCATTCTTATGGAAATAATCAAACACACATGTGTTATGTTGACCTTTGATTAAGATTTTTTATAGTAATATTGAATTGCAAAGTGCAGTTCCTCTCCTCCAAACTTTTGACCACATTATTGGGAGAGCAGATGGGGACCTCAATCACTCAATTGAAAGGGTCTTATTAGAGACAAGCTCTATTGTGATGAGCATAGACGATTTTATTTCTGCGTTTGGGTGTTCATCAAATATAAATTTTTATATTTCAATCCAATATCAAGGTTAACTGGTAGAAAATGTCTTTAGACGTTAAGTTCGCCTGTTGTATATTTTGTGCAATAAAGAGTTTAAATAAATAAATAAATAAAAATATATATGTATTTCTATGTATTAGTATTGTTTTAAAAGAAAGAAAGAAAGAAAATATTTATTTGCAAGAATATGGGTGTTACAAGTTGTTAAAAATAAATTAAGTTACCAACATATTCTACCATTATATGGTGTGCAAATATTAAAAAAAATTATCATTATAAAATATTACATTTAAAAGATTCTATCGAATATTTAGAATTACTACCGGATCGGAACGCGGCCACACACTGAGAAGATCCGGCGGAAGAAACTCAGTGGGCTGGTCTTTTTTCTCTATTTTATGTATTTGTTATAAATGTACAATTTCATATTACAAAAGAATTTTTATAATTACAAGTTTCATATTTTGTGCAATTAAATTTTTTATAATTTACAAAATGTTCACTATTTGCAAAATTTTATTAGGTACATTGAAATTTTTTAAGGACAATTCAACAAACTTATATTTCTATCCATTAATATTTAATTTTATCGGCTAAAAATTCTTTAATATCATAATAAGTTTTATCTAACAGCAAATCAAACAACTTTTTGCGAATTTTATTTATAGGTAATGATTTAAGACTATCAGGAATATGATTGTATATAATAATAGACATACAATACACATTTTTTGTAAAAATATTTAATTTTTGATTAGGCACATATAATTTTTTACTATTCCTAAAATATGAGTTACCAGTGACTTCAGCATTTGTTTTAAATACCTTTTGGTGCTTTTTTACAAATACGCATACCTCTAAAATATACAAACATGGTAAGGGAAGTACCTTAAGAGACTTGAAAAGTGGTTTACAGGAATGTAACTGATTAACACCACATATTGCTCGAATACATTTCTTTTGGACTCTAAAAATTCGTATCAGTTCAACAGAATTTCCCCAAATAGGAATTCCATATTGTAACTTTAACTTACCACTTACCCATAATACAAGCTAAAATTTACTTACTTTGGAGTTAGATTGATTTGTGTAATGTATCCAGCAATATTATTATTATTATTGATTATAAAGTTATGATGCCTTATTACATTTCAATCTATTAATTATACATATTTGTTAATTTTCATCTCCTTTATCAAATTACAGCGTTAGTTGCAATATTTCATTAGCATTAAGTATAAGTATGTATAAGTATTTTTATTTCATACTTACAGAGCCTTTTCTATTGACAATTTGAAGAAGACATTCAGCCGCAGACAGTTGGAACACATCATCTTGTAGTAAAATGCACAGAATCTGGAGTAGTCTACCATTATTAGTAACAACATGGTTTGTGGAAACCCACTCCACAAAACCTGTCAAAGTGAGCAGTACAACCTGAAATAAATATACGATTGATAGTGTGATACTACACAATAGAGTCTATTTACAAAGGACTTAAATTTTCAGATTTTTTAACATACAAAATAGGGGACAAACAAGAAGGTATACCTGATTGTGAGCGATCACCGCCGCCCAAGGACATCCGCAACACCAGAGGTCTTGCAGATGCGTTGCCGCGCTTTTAAGAATGATTAAGCTCTTGTCGTGAAGGTTCTATGTCATATCTGTTCGGAAACACATCCGCTCCTAGTTGATTCCACAAATGAGTAGTGTGAGGCAGAAATTGCAGAGAAAAACACATGGTTGTGAATTTACAGACATCGAGGTGGTGAGGATGGAACTTTGAATTTTGACGCGATAGCTGATGATGGAGTTAAGCAGCTGAAATTCAGCGTCAGAAATTAATCCAAACATTTCGTAAGAACATTCGCCATGATAGATGCGACAAAAGATGTACGTACATCTTTGCGTAATGCCAAAGTTAAGCCGATTAGAAATAGCCTGGTTGTCGACGATTCGAACTGCTTTACCTGAATATGATCAAAAGGAAGAAGCTGAGACTCGGGAGCACCAGCCCATAGATGATAACAGTATTGCATGTGAGGTCGAACAAAGGGCCTAGCAATGGGCTAGCATAAAGAATTGCTTCGCTCTGCTGAACACACAAAGCTTCTTAGGGGCCCGTTTAGACTTTTCTTCGAAGTGAGTTACGGAACTGAAAGTTGTTTGATATGTAGACTTCCAGAATTCCAAAACTGGCTGAACTTATAAGGAAAGTATCCCCAAATCGTGGTAATACGATTGGGGTATATTTTCTATATTTAACGCGGATAACTGTCTTCTTGGGGTTAAATGTGCAACATGGGGCATTTCACGCACAATGTGGACAACGAAAATATGTCAAGATCTGGATTTTATTTATACTTGAAATAATTATACTTCTAAACATTCTGAATAAATTTACGTCATTATTTTTTTAGTAAGCGATATTGCCAGTTTATATAAATCTTCAAAAATTGGCAAAATTTCATAAATTGATTTTTTTCGAAAGCTATTGTTGCTATAATTTATAAATATAAAAATAAAATTAAGTAGTGGTACTTTAAGAAAAATAAATGTTCTATCTTAAAATTATGATACATTTGAACAATTTTTTTTTTAGTATAGATAACCGGAAATAAAATTTTAAAAACTGAGTTTACTTAACTTTAGTATTTTTCGAAATTTTTATTTTATCATAGCTTAAAGCCCGTGGGAACATCGGAAAGGTTTATATACTAAAACCTTCCTCAAGAAGCAATCTAGATATTAAAAAAACCGCATCAAAATCCATTCCGTAGTTTTAAAGATTTAAGCATACATAGGGACATAGGGACCGACAGAGAAAGCGACTTTGTTTTATACTATGTAGTGAAGATGTAGAGTGGGATCTACATTCGTTTTGAAGATAGAAGAAGTAGAGTGCGAAAGTGTCACTCCAACTGCCGTATGGGCGATTTTGTAGATTGGCCGTTTTACTGTCAATAGAGCAAATCTTAAATAATAAAATAAACAAAAACAATTTGATGTCCTTGTCATGAAATTATGTAATAACAATGTTAGCCTCTTCAATTAGTTACCCCAAATTTGTTCTTAAACATCATGCTCAAAACATTGGCACTGACCACTGAACAATGTTTACAGTTTAAGCCAAGTGCTTTCGATTTCATCCCATCGCTTACGTAGTAGTTGAGATTGTCAATCAATTAGAAGTCAAAAGAATCAATTAGACTACGGCTCAAATCTGGTTCAGGTATCAATTTACAGGAATCAAATTTTTAGACCCTTTACTACTTATCAGAAAATATCTTAAAATTAGATTGTACAGCTTAACAATTATCGCCACGTATGATATGAAATAATGATGTAACGTTAAAGGGCTACGGCTACGTTCATACATATAAACTCGATTAAATTGAATTGTCAAAAGTACACTGCAATAGCACACTGTACATATTTTACTCAGCTTTTTGTGATAGTGGCATCATGTATGTGTACCTTAGAGACTGGCTTTTTGGTTTTTCAAACCGCTATTATACTTCTGCTTAGCTACCAGCTGTACATCTGCCTATCCTATAGGACATATGGGTGTGGCGATATTTATTAAAAAAAATATATTTCAAATCACCCCTATAGTCATGGCCGATTCTATTCGAATAAAAAACAAAAACAATGTAAGTACAAATAAAGATTTTTCTAAAATATAATTGTGGCTAGTGACCAACAACAGAAAGGTTTTCGGCAATTATGTGTTGATAGCGCTCTGACTATTCTAATTACACTTTAAAGTTTAAACAAACAAGTCTTGTATATTTGTATGTAATTGGTTTTTCTAAAAATGAGTGCACAATTTTAAATTGTGTGCTCATTTCAAATAGAATCGCATCGATCACGTCACTGTCAATTTTATTACTTTTTGTACTTTGCTTTTTAAAATCCATTATAAATCTTGCGCTTAAGGTTGGATATCCAAAAACGTATGTTTTTGCCATATCTGTAACTATTTACGTGAAATTAGCAACAGTTTTGAGTGTCAGTTTTGTTCGGGATTGTGCATCTTCGGTTTTTATATCAATGGCTCGAATGCGCGAATCTCTTGATGTACTCATTAGATTTCAAAGTCAGTGTGTATAACTAATTTCACGGAAGGCTATAAGGCTACCTTTTTACCTGACTGAGCAAAAGTAATATTCTTGGGTCATGCAACGTAGTGAGTGATAACACAGTAATCCAATAAACATATTTATATTTTATAATGTTATTTTGACAAACAGGTAGGTTTTTTCGAGTTCTGCACTTTAAGACTTGCTCTAGAGAAACTACATAGTTGAATAATTACTTAACATATTTTTTTGTGTAATATTTTTTATTCATTATAATGCAGCGTACATTTTAAATCAAACCATTTACCTGCACAACTCGACCGTTACTATTTGCTGCTACATAATCACCTGCCGCAGTTTTTTCTCGAAATTCCTGTACATGAAGTTCTATGAGACGCATGAAAAATGAAAAAATTTCTGCCATATTGCTAGTTAGTGCCTGGTATATATCTTTTCGACGTTGGTGTTGCTCTAAAGTCTGTAACAAAATTTACACATAGTTATGATTATTTCTGCCAAAACCTTCAGCGTACGAACAATAAGAATAATAATATCTTTTTAACCAAAAATAAACCGACTAAAACTTATGTATGGTCATAATATTATGGTTGAAATTTAAAAAATAAATAAATGGAAACAACCCTCGGGATACACCTATTTCAGGAAAAAAAGAATGATCAAAATAAGTCTACTTTTTAAAAAGTTATGCATGTTCTAACATAAAAAAATACGCATCGAATTAAGAACCTTCTACTTTTTTGTTCGGATGATTTTTTTTTTGTTTTCTACAATCCATGTAGCTCACGAGTCAGGTGAACTGTGGTGAAACATGATGCTTAATGATTTAAGGGTCAAACAGGATTATGTTCTATAAATTCTTTAAAAAAATTTCTTATATATTTATTTAGCCTTTACTAAAAATCAAAATAGGTTTAAATTGGGTCAAGCAAAATGTTACTGACATATCACATAATATTTATTTTAATTATTTTTCAATTAAACATAAGGTCGTATAATATCAATTTGATGGGTCCTCTTTACAATGGGCCATGGTGGTCGACTAAAGGCATGCACGTTAGTGTAGAGGGAATGAATGTCTGTAATGGGCCATGGTCGGGTAGGATCGAGCTCAATTGCCATGGTGTCGATACATCAAAAGAATGATGGCCCATGATTGCGTACGCGTCCACACAATCGCCGATTAATCAGTACATAGTTGTCTCAAACGTAGCGATTATATACTCTTTGGTCATCTCTGGTACATTCTAGACGGTGTAGACGTCGTGATTAGAAGAGCTAAGTAAAAATATTTCCGCAGCCGCGATCACCTCGCTATCCATTTTCGATAAACGTCATAACAGTAGACAGTTAGTAAATGAGCATTCACAATTGTTTGGATAGTTGCCCTATCGTGGTAGCTATGCTGGACGATCATTTGATGGGCCATCAAGGCCCATTGTGAAGAGGAGCCTGTAACGCGTATATTTCGCGTTCCCTACAATCGAATGGTCAATTCATTTAAACCTTGTTTTTCGCTCCCGAAAATTACATCGATAATTTGAGTCGTATAATTCCAATATCCGCTAACTCCACACGCAACATATTTTCAGTAAAAGCAAAAAAGTATATCTATTATTTCCGATTACCTGGTTAAATGAATTGAAATTATCCATTTAGGGAATGTAATTCTATTAGTGTATAACCAATGACTTACGCAATTTGATTAATAAAAAAAATATTTAAATATTAAAAAAATGAATTTAGTGGGTTTCGAAACTTAACCAATGGAGTTAGCTGATTTTGGATGGTACTAGAGGTGGATTTAGCGTCTTTTGTAACGAATTATTTTTTTGTTCATATACAGGAGATGTGCAAATGAAAAACTGAAAATCAGTGACCGAAGCTTATATTTTTATTTAAAATCACAAGATTAAGAAAAAAAAGTAATTTAAAAAAATCGTTCATTTTCTACTACTCTTTCACAAACAATATCTTCATTTTCATTTTCATTTTCCTCGTTACTAGTCACTGTTCCATTAAGACAGGCCTGTTCAGCATTATAATAATAGTTTCAGTCGAATAGCTCGTAACTCTCGTAAACTTTTTGTATTGTGTTAACATTTCGGTAAAACGGGTAAATCAGCAGTGTGCACTACAGCCGGGGGAGTCAGCGGACTGTAAATCTGTTCTTCTCTCTTCGATGCCCCACCAGCCGTAGTGCTTTTGGCCGTGAGCCGGGTGTCGCCGGGGGAAGAAATAGAGACCACAACTTTTCCTTGCAAAGGTGCTTTATTGTAACGAAATAAAGCAATAAAGCTAGCACCGTTGCAAATATTTAACCTATTCTATGGAGAGCCACTACTTGCCCTAACACTGCCCTACTCTAAAGCCGGTACCCCATAGATATATACTAAAGCCCAGGAACTTGTCTGGGAAACTTATTGAGTCGTAACGAAATTGTAACTTTATCGGAACTGGAACGGAACTGATTGTATGGCCGCGCTCTCCGATATTTATAGCGCGCGGCCAGACGCGCGGCGGTAATCTACAAAGGCAAATGGCGCCGGGTGTGGCGCCACAATGTCTGGGATTTGTTAAAATCCCACTTTTCGCAATCTAATCTTAATAATTTTATCTTAGGTAGCTTCTCCTACCTCTAATTAACTAATGTGGCCCTCTACCGAGTGCAACGGTACTACCTTTTTACAAATATATGTAAAACAAAGTACGTAACGCCCTAAGACCTACCGAAAACGAATTACAATGTGTTATTTCTTATTTACATACAAGGATCTAACACAAATAAACTTATACAATAACAAACAAGAGTGTTATATACATTACGTTCTTACAGGACCTCGGAAACTCTTACAATTACAGAGTTGTACGCCTTTTCAGGTCGTACTATCCTGTTAACTATTTTTATATTACAGAAAAGTGTCTTAACATATGCCTAAGGCTTATACTTACATTATACATACTATTTACAATCATAAAACATTTGTTTTAACAAAGAATTTTGCACTTTTCGGATTTTCGTAATTGCGAGTTCCCGCATATAAATACTATCTCGCAAGAGTCGACTCGTAATGTCGTCAACTGCGTGGAACTCGCTTTATTCGTAATATGCCTAATAGGCAAAGATCATAGCTAAATAAAGCCTTATTATTTCTATACAACAAAGCTGTATGTAGGTCTTAGGGCGAATAAAAGACGAAAACGAATATTATTTATTATAGAAAACTTACGAACTAAACGAAACATACATTCTATCCTGCCTTACTATCTATTTACATTAATATTTACAATAAAACATGTCTGTGCTGCACATTCTCCCGCCTATAACACGCATTGTTATACTAAATATGGTGCAGCCAGACTAACTTCTTAACCGGTCTTCGCATGACTCCCGCAGCCGTACGTACGTCAGCTACTCGTACCACGCCGTCTGCTCCAGGGTGTACTGCCTCGATGATCCCCGTTGGCCACGTATTTCTTGGCAGCGCGCCGTCAGCTATGAGGACGATGTCGCCGACGCGCAGCTCTGCTCCTCTTCCGTGAGGCTCCCGCCGCTTTTGGAGTAGCGGAAGCGCTTCTCGTATCCAGCGTGACCAGAAGTGGTTGGCCAGCTGTTGTGAGTGCCGCCAGTGGCGGCGGCCGATGGTATCGCCTTCGGAGAACGCGCCCGGGACAGGCACGCGTGATGGTCCGCCCAGCAGGAAGTGATTGGGCGTCAGTGGTGCCGGGTCTTCTGGTGAAACCGACACGTGTGTGAGAGGTCGGCTGTTGAGCGTGTGCTCGACCTCTATCAGCAGTGTGTGCAGTACCTCTTCTGGTGGATGCCGCTGTTGCAGCACGGTGAACAGTGCAGCCTTGACAGAGCGCACCATGCGCTCCCATGCGCCTCCCATGAAAGGCGCGCTCGGCGGGATGAATTTCCACTTGATTGAGTAGTTGGCTGCTGCTTCTTTAGTGGCGTCTAGTGCGGCGCGCCTCAGCTCTGCATCAGCGCCGCGCAGGTTGGTGCCGTTGTCGCTCCAAACCTCGGTGGGGCACCCGCGGCGCGACATCATGCGCCGCAGTGCCATTACTGCGAAGTCCGTAGTCAGGTTGGCAGCTAACTCCAGGTGGACCGCCCTTGAAGTAAGGCAGGTGAAAAGCGCCACGTATCTCTTCTCGTGGCGCCGCCCGATGGTCACGCTGTATGGCCCAAGAAAATCCAGGCCCACGTAGGTGAAGGCTCGCTGATGGTGCGCGACCCGGGATTTCGGCAGGTCGCCTGTAGGCGGCTGTGGCGGGATAGCGCTTCTTCTTCTGCAAAGCGCGCAGCTTTTTACTATGCCGCGCACGGTGGGGCGAAGCCGTAAAACCCAAAATTTCTGTAATATCTCGCTCGTAGTTGCTTCCACCCCGCCATGGTGAAGACGCCGGTGTTCATGTTCTATGTAGAGGCGGGTGTACGGGTGACGGCCATCTAGTACGGCCGGCTCTCGAAAATCTTCACTAATATCTTCTGCCGCCGCTATACGTGACTTTATTTTCAAAATGCCTTCTTCATCGATGAACAATGATAACTGTTTCAACCGGCTGTCTCTTGCTATCGCGCTCCCGCCCGTAATAGCTTCTATTTCGCTAGCAAAACTCTCTTGCTGTGATGATTTTATTAACAATTTTTCGGCGTTAATGATATCAGCGCCATCTAGCGGCAAGTAGCGTCGTTTTTCTTCCGTGCTTCGTGGCTTCTTAATTTTCTCTATTTTTCTCGAGCTTTTCGTACACTTTTTTCCCCAATCTTCATCATTGGAGGCTTTCGGAGCTGTGCGCTTACGCACACCGGCAACACGTTGCTTATTTGGTCTGCAGAGCTCGATGAACTGCAGCACGCGCGCTGTTGCACGCACCAGTCGAAGCCACGACGAAAATCTTGTTATTTCCGGTAGTGCTTCTGCAATACACACAATTTTTCTGACGTTATTTACAATATTTACATTATTTACAGCTGCCGACGTTTTTTCTTCGCCTGTTATTTCGCTACTGGTAGCGACATCTTGCGGCCACTTGTCCTCTTCTAAGTATAGGAAAGCCGGACCAACGAACCATCTATGTCGGTCTCCAAATTCTTCCGGGATATGGCGAGTAGCATCATCAGCTACATTGTCGCGAGACGGCACCCATCGCCACTCTGCGACCTTCGTAATATCTTCAATCTCTGCTACTCGATGGGCAACAAACGGCTTGAATGCTCGCGAGCCTGTGCGTAGCCACGATAGAACTGTGCGGCTGTCTGTCCAGTACACCCTGCGGCTTGGCTGATACTCGTACTCCTCCATGACGTGCTGAGCTAGGCGGGCACCTAGTAAAGCTGCTTGAATTTCTAACCTTGGTATGGAGGTAAACTTGAGCGGGCTGACTCTTCCTTTGGCTGCTGCTAGGCTGACGCTGACTTCGCCGTCCTCGTTGACTATGCGCCAGTAGACCGCCGCAGCATAGGCAGACTCACTGGCATCCGTAAAGATGTGCAGCTGCCGATCTCGCGCTCGCGCCAGGTTAGAATGTGCGCGAGGTATTTCCAGATGTTCCATTCTTCTCACATCTTGAAGCCAGCTTCTCCATGTCTTCTCTAAGTCCGCAGGTAAAGGCTCGTCCCATGGTAGTCCGATTCGCCACGTTTCTTGAAGTAGATGTTTCGCGTGAATAGTTACAGGTGTAATTAAACCTAAAGGATCGAAAATAGACATAGCTACCCGTAACGCGTGTCTCTTCGTGGGTGTTTTATCTTCATCGTACACCGCTTTAACATTGAAACCCAGCTTATCGTTATGAGGTTTCCATTTTAATCTCAAAACCTTCTCGCTTTCTGTGCTTAGTTCCCAATCGCCGCCCAGAGATGGCGCTACTAGTAGCGTTTTAGCTACGGCCGAGTTATTAGTTTTCCATCCGCGCAGCTGGAAATGCGCCTGTTGATGAATAAAGCTAACCTGCGAGGCTATTCTGATGGCATCTTCCTCACTATCGAAGCTCTGCAGGTAATCGTCCATGTAATGGTTTCTTACCACGGCTGTAGCGGCGTCGGGATAGAGGTGGGCGTACTCTTTTGCGTTCTTATTTTTTACGAAGATAGCGGTGCTTGGTGATGACGCAGCTCCAAATACGACGCTGGTCATCCTATACTCACGTGGCGAATCTTTTCTATCGCTTCCTCGCCATAGGAAACGTAATGCGTCCCGGTCTTGTTGTCGTACACGTATTTGCAGAAACATTTCTTTTATGTCTGCTGTCACGGCGATAGGCAGCTGTCGAAATCTCATTAGCACTCCGGGTAGGTTCTGCAGAAGGTCTGGACCAGCTAATAACATGTCGTTGAGACTTACTCCATTGACCCGCGCAGCTGCGTCGTACACTATTCGCGGCTTAGGTTTTGCAGGATTCACTACTGCAAAGTGAGGCAGGTACCAGCTGGATTGGCTAGGTGACTCGTTGGCAGGTTCGGCGTAACCACTATCAAATAAATGTTGTACCTGTTTTTCATATGCCTCCTTTAGCGCGAGGTCCTTGTCCAGACGTCTCTCTGTATTATACAATCTTTTAATAGCCAGGCCGCGGCTATCAGGAAACTCGCGGCTATCTTCTTTCCATAATAGACCTGCCTCGTAGCGCCCGTCAGGTAAGCGCTTACACGTACTTTCTAAAATCCGCAGGGCTCGCTGCTCGTTCTGGTTGATGGGCTGGCGCGGAGTGATGCCGACACTGTCCAAATCGAAATAATTTCTTATTACCTTTTCTATGTCTTCATCCTGTTCGGCATAGGCAGCTCTCTGCACTAGGTGGATTTGCTGCTTGTGGCGGTAGTCCACACCATGTAGCACCCAGCCAAGGTGCGTGAGCGATGCTACTGGTTGTCCACGTCTTCCGCTCTTCACAGCCCTCGTCACGATCAGGTGCCAGTTGTCCTGGCCGATGAGCACGGTTGGCACGGCGCGCTCCATGATGACATCTTCTTCTATATCTTCTAGATGTCTGCAGTTATTGACGATGGATCTATTAACAGACTGTGGCGATAGGTTAAGGTTACCTATAGTTCTTCCTATTATCCGATGTCGCTGATGGTGATGAAGGCCCTTGATGGTGACTGCGATGCGGCGCGACCTCTCTGCGTTGAGTCGCGTGCCGCCAACTGTTTCTATATGGAACGGCTCCACCGGTCCGCGAGCTCCTATCTTCGCAGCCACCTTCTCTTCTACCAGCGTGACTGTGGACCCTTCATCTAATAGCGCGTATGTGTTCACGCTGCCCCTGGAACCTGTCAGGACAATCGGTACAACTTTAAGGTAGGCGCGTGGCGCGCTTGACTGTGTTGACGTCACCACGGCGTCACTGTCTTCTACTTGATCTTCAGGTGTCTTCTTCGTATAATTGTTGCGGCTATTGTGTAGCCGCCGATGGTGCGAACTCTTGCACCCGTCGATGCCGCACTGCCGAAACTTACACTCGTGTTTTGGCTTTCTTTTTTGCAGACACCTGAAACATAAATTATTACGTTTTGCCATAGCCCACCTATCGTCAACACTAGCTTTCGTAAACTGTTCACATATAGAGCTAGTATGTGCATCTTGACATATCGCACATTTATCTCTCTTCACTTGCGGTTCATATTTCTGCGTGTGTGTTCGCTGTGTTTTCTTAAAAACTTGATTTTCTTTCGTAGGTTCATGTGGCACCAACGCAGCACACATCTCGGCTTCTTTCATTAAAAATTCACTAATCATTTGTTGATCGGGTTTTCTATCTTCCCGTCTTGCGTACTGGAACCAACTGTGCTGCAACGTATAATTAAACTTCGCTAACAAACTATTCACTGCCACGGTATCGTGTAGATAGCTCTCTCTGTTGAGAGCTCGAATCGTAGCGACGATATTGTTCACTTTACTGGCGAACACACACGTTTCCCGCGCACTTTCTTTCACTCGTGGCAATGACTTGATTTTTTCTAATTCTGCGTTCACTAGTGCGTCGGGCCGACCAAACTGTATTTCCAAATGGTCGACGATCTCACTTGGGTCGGTTTCCCCATAAAACATGCAGGCGACGGCTTCTTTGGCGTTTCCACGTAAACATCTTCGAATTCTTGCCCGATTTTCCGCCTTGCTAAAATATTTCTCCGTATCTCGATACGCCGCTTTAAACTGCAACCATTCTTCACCAGCGCCATCGAAACTTGGTAACTCCATACTGTAGCGCGGCGCCCCTCGTGATGCTTCTGCCAGGGCGGACGCGAGCGCGGTGATATCTGCGGCCTTCAATGCACCTGGTTCTTGTTTTGGTGCCGTATTTTCAGTAGGCGTCGAAATCTTCGCCTTCTCTACGACGGACACATCATCTTCCGCCGGACGTACAGCGCGCGCTGGAATGCCCGCCGACTGCGCGGGCGACGTAGCTTGTGGCGCCTGGGCCACCTCTCGTGGTGCGGGCGACTCATGGCCCGCCGAATCTTCTTGGTGCGGCGCGTGCGCCGCCTCTTCGTATTGCGGCCTAGGTGCCGCCTCTCGTAGTGGGTGTGGCATAAGTGCCACCGAACTGGTGATTGCCAGTGGCTCTGGTGCCGGCTGGCGATCCGTATGGGTTGGCCGAGCGGAGTCCATCCAATCTTCGACCCTCGTAATGGCAGTTGCTTGCCCTTCTTCGTAAACAGCGCGCGCGAGTTCCGTCCGTAAGCGCGCCTCTTCTGCTCGTAAGCGCGCTTCCTCTAATTTGGCGCGTAAGTAAACGATACGCGGCGACTCGACCGCGGATGGTACCGGCTTTTCACTATTTGCAACGGTGCTCGTTGTGGTCTCGGTCGCCTCGGTGTTCTATGTTGTAACGCTAGTCTCCGTAGCGGACGTGGTGGTACCGCTCGTCTCCTCCTCGTGACTAGCGGCCTCTTCTTCTCGGCGACTCGACGTACTCCTTGTCTCGATCGGCATGGCTCAGTGATCCGGCTCGAAGGACCAGAAAATGTGCACTACAGCCGGGGGAGTCAGCGGACTGTAAATCTGTTCTTCTCTCTTCGATGCCCCACCAGCCGTAGTGCTTTTGGCCGTGAGCCGGGTGTCGCCGGGGGAAGAAATAGAGACCACAACTTTTCCTTGCAAAGGTGCTTTATTGTAACGAAATAAAGCAATAAAGCTAGCACCGTTGCAAATATTTAACCTATTCTATGGAGAGCCACTACTTGCCCTAACACTGCCCTACTCTAAAGCCGGTACCCTATAGATATATACTAAAGCCCAGGAACTTGTCTGGGAAACTTATTGAGTCGTAACGAAATTGTAACTTTATCGGAACTGGAACGGAACTGATTGTATGGCCGCGCTCTCCGATATTTATAGCGCGCGGCCAGACGCGCGGCGGTAATCTACAAAGGCAAATGGCGCCGGGTGTGGCGCCACAATGTCTGGGATTTGTTAAAATCCCACTTTTCGCAATCTAATCTTAATAATTTTATCTTAGGTAGCTTCTCCTACCTCTAATTAACTAATGTGGCCCTCTACCGAGTGCAACGGTACTACCTTTTTACAAATATATGTAAAACAAAGTACGTAACGCCCTAAGACCTACCGAAAACGAATTACAATGTGTTATTTCTTATTTACATACAAGGATCTAACACAAATAAACTTATACAATAACAAACAAGAGTGTTATATACATTACGTTCTTACAGGACCTCGGAAACTCTTACAATTACAGAGTTGTACGCCTTTTCAGGTCGTACTATCCTGTTAATTATTTTTATATAACAGAAAAGTGTCTTAACATATGCCTAAGGCTTATACTTACATTATACATACTATTTACAATCATAAAACATTTGTTTTAACAAAGAATTTTGCACTTTTCGGATTTTCGTAATTGCGAGTTCCCGCATATAAATACTATCTCGCAAGAGTCGACTCGTAATGTCGTCAACTGCGTGGAACTCGCTTTATTCGTAATATGCCTAATAGGCAAAGATCATAGCTAAATAAAGCCTTATTATTTCTATACAACAAAGCTGTATGTAGGTCTTAGGGCGAATAAAAGACGAAAACGAATATTATTTATTATAGAAAACTTACGAACTAAACGAAACATACATTCTATCCTGCCTTACTATCTATTTACATTAATATTTACAATAAAACATGTCTGTGCTGCACAAGCAGGTGCATATCTGCGTGTGGTGCATAGAGAGAAAGTGATGTATTTAGACCCAGATAATATTACTTTGTTATATGTATATATGTAGTACTGTACACTGTATGTATATATATATATATATATATATATATATATATATATATATATATATATATATATATATATATCAGATGACTTAGTGTACATATAACACAATATAAAATAAAAAATGATAGGTTTTCTTTCATAATAGTAGTGTGTGTACGCATTAACAAAGCTTAAATCTAAATATATAATAATAAATATGTAATTTAAACTTGTTTCAGGTAATACCTGGTTGTTATTTATGTCAAACTTGTTGGAATCTGGCAATTGACATGTTCTTGATAATTGACAAGAAGTTGAAAGCATTCTTCTACAGATCAAATTATTTTACCTAAATATATATGTATAAAGCTACTTGAAACTGAGAGAAAATGTTTCATTGAAGGTTGTAAGGGAAAGGATTAGAATTTCTACAGATTTGAGAAAAAGTGGTCTTGATAGGTATAATTGTTACATACCAAAGAGCAATAAGTTACAGACTTACATTTAACATACTTAATGGAACATACTTGGGAGTTCTAAATTGGCCTAACAATTAACTCAAATAACATACAGTACCCGGCGATAAATATTGCACATCGACCTTTGGAAAGAGACAATCGGCTAATTTCAGCTTCGTAGAGCGTTATCTCTGTCGCACAAAATACAAACAGTCCGGTACCTATTAGGAGCTGTTAAAACAAGTATGATTTGCTTCTTTAATATTTTTATTCTTTGTATAAAATACACTAATTTTTCTATAAGTGACGGCTTTAGGTTGGGGTAAAATAAATTAAAAAAAGATGTTCACATTATATTTACGTATTTAATTATTTTGGAACATTACAGCTTTAGTGTACATAATAAACACCATTATACCTATTGCTAAAATGAGACATTGCAATAAAAATAATAATAATTCTAATTCTCAATTACTTCCATTTCACTATCTGTGCTCTCAAAGAGGTCAATATCACTGCCACTATCAGCCGTATTTATCACTAATCTATCAGTGTAATTGTCTAAACTGTGTTGAATGCTTCTATATTCATTCTCACATTTGATTGCATGATCGCAAACCTTTTTCCACTCTTCAGCGCCGATCATGTTTACTTTTTCAGTCAATAATGTTTTTACTGTAGTTAAAAGTTCATACCCACATTTCTAGAGGCTACATAGCCTTTCAGTTGAGACCATATATTTTCAATTGGATTAAAATCCGGATGATATGGTGGCAATCGCAACACAGTGTGCCCATGTTCGGCAAGTACTTTGTCCACAGAAAACTCTGTATACCTTTCCTTGTGCTGACATATAATAGCGTAAATCTGGGTTTTTGTTAATTTTGGATCAACTGGAATTTCGTGTCTGTTTAACCAGTTGATCATTTCCCGTTTAATGGTGTTTGAGTTGGGGGGTCTCTCAATATATTTGTTGTGATAGGGTGCGTTGTCGATAACTAGAACAGAATCACTGGGTATATTTGGGATTAATTGGTTAACCAGCCATTTCTCATAGTTATCGTTATTCATTTCATTGTGATAGTCACCTGTAGTGTCCGTGGATTTATACGTTAAAAAAGCACCGGGTACAAAGCTTTTTCATTTCCCGCATGAACTATTATCAAAAGTTGACCTTTTGAAATTGGCTTTTTTACTCCTTTTTTCTTATCGTCACTCCAAGATTTCCCTTTAGTGTGGGATGCATGTATATATGACTCATCCATGTAGACGATATTTTTTCCTGTTTCGCGAAATTTGCGTATTTTATCAAGGTATTCCATTCGTTTGAGACTAACGTCGTGCTTTTCCATTAGAATTTTTCGATTATCTTCCATTTTAGTGAACTGAAATCCCATGTCATGAAGTATTTTTCTCAACGTTTGTTCAGACCCATTGTAATTAATAGCTTCAGATAATTTAGCTTTTAATGATTTTATTGTTGGCAGTTCATTAAATCGTAAGTGAAAATCATACACCATTCTTCGAACAACATCGTAATCAAAATCGTTCATATCCAAACGAAATTGCTTTTTTGGTCTCCCTTTTTTTGGAGTGCTGAACTTAATTCTAGTCGAATGTGTTTCAGTACTGACTTCGTTTAATATATTGTTCAAAGTTCTTCTTGAAATTCCAGTGGCATTTGCAACTCGCTCTTGAATCTTCTTAAAATAACAACTTACATTTTCATCTACTTTTTTTTTAAATCTATCAGCTTCGGTTACAAAGTATTTATAAACATTGTAGATAATTTCACGTGACTGATCTCGTAAAGGTTTCCCTCTTTTTCCGAAAGATGCCATATTACAACTTTAAATTATTTAAATTTGTGGGTGTTATCAACTCTAAATATATATTTTTGATCGGGACGCGACCGCACTCTATCGTACTTGAACAACGACTGACTAAACGTCACATAGGTAGTGTGGGACTGAGATAACGCTCTACGCAGCCGAAATTATCCGACTGTCTCTTTCCAAAGTTCGATGTGCAATATTTATCGCCGGGTACTGTAATAACAGCCTCTCAGCAAGTCGCATAATATAATTATGTTATTTTTTAAAGGCTTTAGTCTGAATCATCAGACTTCTATAATTTAGATACTACAGAGAACCAGATCTTCTATCGCTGGGTCGGACTCGCCAAAAATGAGTTTAATTAAATCAGTGAAGTATTACGTAGAATTAAATATGTATTCTACCTTATCAGATTTTCCCTGTCACACATAAAGAGGATGTATGAATCTAATTAAGTCATGTAAGCAGAAAAATGTATTAAATATTTTGCTTGACAACTATCTGACTGCCAGAAAGGATATAAAGGGTATTGCTATACATGTGACAGTATGGTAATGTCACTTCTAAGTTTACTAGCTACATACAATACCTCCCAAACTGGAACACGAGCAGGATAGTGACAAGCATTGACGCTGTTTCTACATGAACAGAAAGGTGGTTGTAACAACCCTGTGAGTGAATGGCAGGTAGTATTTTCTTTAAAGAAGGCCCGGACCAACACGAAATATGTTATAATGAAATAAAAAATAGTTTACTGTGGGGTTTTATGTCATAGAATAACAACCAAGCAGGTGGCTTTCCGGATGGAGAATAATATTCGCATATAGATAATAATAATATTAATGGTGCTTTGCATTTAGTTTGGTGGGATGGTAATGAAATGATATATGCATCAGTTCACTGGATATGTTACCTTTCAAAAAATACAACACGACTGGATAACTACTGACACTATATCAGTAGGAAAAGGATTTCAAGCCCAGGGTCAAATTCATTGCAGAGCTACCACATAATTGGTTATTAGGTGGTAGCTACAAGATTAGCCAATTATTCACCTTTTATGAATTGCCTGGCAGAACAGCAGAAGGTATATTCTTTAAATGGGGCCCAGATTAACACGAGAAAAAGCTAGTTTGACAATCTAAGGAAAATACGAAATTACAAATTGACAAGGCTATAGTTGAGGAAAATAGCTATTTTTATAAAATACATTTTATCAGCCATTTTTTGAGGGAATTAGGTAGTAGTTTTTTAATTAGAGTGAGAAATTCTAACAATATCAATAAAGAAATGAAATAATCTAAGCTAACCTCAAAATAATTTAAATACGTATATCTTTATTATGCCATTGACAATTTGATTAAAATTAAGAGGTGTTAAACTTGGTAACCAACTCTATAAAATACCGCAAGAATGATACTTGTAACAAGTGGGCCCAACAATGTATGGAATTTGGTCGGTCTCCTTTAGGTGGGAGCTGGCGTTTTTAGACACAAAACGAACATAATGCATAAACATTTTTTTCGTGAATTATAATTTTTTTCCCCTCTTAACTTAGATTCTCGAAAAAAACAAATAAACGTGAAACGAAACACAGTAGGCTGAATACATTTTCGTTTACCTTATATTTATTGCCATAATGAAAAAAAAATATTGATGTATTTTTGGTATTAAGACTATTCTGTGTCATTTTGTTATCTGTGTAATCTACTCTGTAATCTCTGCCCTTTCGATGGATGTGGGCGGCGAGGTTGGTCGACGATGTTCTTGTTTTAAAGTTAAAATTAGTTAATTCAAGGCCATGGTGCCTATTGAAGGTTTTAGTTTTAGAAGTTAGTTTTAGAGGAAGCGTTTCAATAAAATGCGTCTGCCACAGGACATGTCACTACAACATCGTGGGGAATCATTGCAATTGACTTGTAATAAGGAAATAGTATTAGAATCGGAAGTCTATCATCAATAAGAATTTTTACCTGTTGTTGTATGTATTATATTGGAATAACCCAAGATCGGGCCTGGAGTTTGGATGAAATATACAGGAAGCAAAAGCAAATCGTCATAGAATAGTGTATTTGGTGAAAGTGATTACAAGTGAATGATGTATCAGGTGGTAGGGAAGTATTTTATTTCTCCAATGCCGACATAAAAGAAGGTGAGCTTGGCTATTTTTTCCCTTCTTTTTCTGGTAAGTGATACCTCGCCCTCCCTTGCGATTAATAGGCATAATACTTGCCATTGGCTATATTGTGGGCAATCATAAGCTGATGAGATTAGACTAGAGGCATCCGTTAAGTAAAAAATCTTGTCTAAACAACCCATTCCATGGTGACCCACCCCACGACTCACCGGACTTATTTTATTAGTATAACCTTACTATATTTAAATTAAGCATATATTTCCCTATTTTAAGGAATCATGCATACCATTACTAATTCATATTAAAATCAAAAATATTTTTTTTCTATACTGCATTTGACACCTTAGTAGTATTCTTATTAACATTATTTTCTTAATATTTCTTTTAATATTACAAGCCATGAGCCATGTTGAAATTATATATTGTGCAAATACAAAAAGTACAATTAGTTAGCATTTTGTATGATTCAAAACTTCTTCATTTTTTCAAAAAAAGGAATAAAATTTTGTAAGCTTATAAACAATTTATTAAAAACAATAATAATGGCATTAAAAACGAAAATAGCCACAAATCGACTTTCATTGTGTTAATTGCTGGTATTGTTATGTTATTAGATTTTATTATACTTATCTCTAAAACTATCAATTTACTCCTTCAGACCACTTATAAATTATGTTGAAACTTTTGCCAAAATATCCTAAACATTTAATATCAAGTTTCTCAAATATTATTTTTTCCTTTTTCAGAGTAGAATTTAGAATCATAAAAAGTTAAATGTATGTTATAGGCATTAAAAATTATATTACCTGCAGTGTAGCCACATCCTCTACAAGTCTCAAAAATACATGCAATACAATTTGTGTCTGCAGGTGACCTTGGCCACAAGCATCACTCAGTTCAGCCAGCAATGTTGGCCACTGCTGGGGCCACTCCCTTTTTATCATCTCTACAATAACTCTTGCCAATGCATCATTTAAATGTCCTGTCTCCCATCCACCCATAAATAAAAGCTTCATTGCATTTTCCTGCAATAATATGAAATGCTCATTATTATACAATGCGTACATATTCATATTTTTGTAAGAGACTGATATTAATTTAGTTAAATAATAATATATACATATTAGACAAGGATCACAAAGGGTCAAGACAGACTCGTAAACTAAAGTAGAAACTATAAGGCAAACCATTATTTAGATGTAGATTTCTATTAGAAACTTGTCAAAGTCCACGTCATTAGGACGGTCAAAAGAAACATTGTTTGCATACGCCTATCTGCACCACTTTTGCCATGCTGGCTTGTAGGCATTTAACGAGTAATTTCTCTAGCCTTTTGTATAAAAATTGTTTTTGTATCTTTGACAAACCATAAAACTCTGTCTACCCCATATCCCCATATCTTCAAAATCATATCTAATATGGAGGTGGCCGGGCCTGTTGTTGCATCGACTTAGTTTTAAATTTAGTTTTAAAAAAAAATAATTACAGTCAGGTTGCAATCTGTCACAAGAGCCCTAGGAACCCGGTTTTTCAGATTGGGTCTCCAAAAGACCTTGAGACAATGTGAGGTGATAATTAAGTATATTCCCGTGTCAGTGTCCAGGTGCTGTGACACACGTAGCATGAGGAATGGAGGAGGATCGATCCAAGCAAGTGGGTTAACCCATTGGTGACAAGGCATTGATTATATGAGTTTATTGATCTGTCATATTGAGATATAAAAGTAATGTATACCGGAACTACACGCGCCATGATCAAGGCCTACAGATCTATGATAGTTGGCTCCACAGCCAGACGATCTCTAAGTGAACTTGAAAATGATCTAAAATGTATATTATCTGTAAAGCCAAATCTATTTGGTTGGTGCAACTTCATCCCTCTTTCGGTCCTCAAACATTCCACCATTGTTTTATTGTCGCTCTTAACAAACAAAGGCCTTTGTCTAGAAATTTGCATGATCTTTCAGACCATACTAAATCACAAATATTTCGCGCCAATTGGAGTAAATCTGGGCTTCCTCTGGGAGAAAGCCTAGTCCATGGACTCAACATTCTCAATTCGTTTAATGATGAATATTTGAGCTCGTCGCCCATTCTGATGCATCTGTAATCAGGTACTTGGTTACTAAATTGAGTGTTGGGTAATAAATTGGTAAAATGTTTCTGGTATACACACATCATTGCTTTAGCCCCTTCAATGTCAATTTCGGTAAGGGATTACAGAAACATACATTCTTTGATAAGAGAATAAATGTTGGCAATACTTAAGAAGATATTCTATGATTCAATGGTGCCTTATGAAATTAAAAACTTGCCAAGTTGGTTATACCAATAATGCTCTCGATTTTATACAGATTAGCTTTTTCCTTTTGCCTTAGGACAGTTTTCTTTGCGTTTAAATGTGGTCTTGTCTGTTGACATTTTGAAAATTGCTTGTAGGTCTCCGATGAGAGGACTAAGGTTGTTTTATCGGATACATTTGTACAGATTGAGGGTAGTCTTGTCTGAGAAATTGCAAAGTAGGAACGTAATTGCAAAAAAAAAATGGAATCTCAAAGCTAATCAATCAAATTAGATAACATTGATAAAATTTAAAGTATACCTAACTGGGCAAGGCCTGAGTTAGCAAAGTTGGTTGTGCTGGTGCAGCAACTTTGTATCGGGTGGGTGCTCTAGTTAGGTAATTTACTAGTAAAATATGAAACGTAACCAGGCAAAGCCTGATTCTGCAGAGTTGGCTGTTCTTGCACAGCAGCTTTGTAATGGGTAGGCGCCACAGCTAGGTAATTTACTGATAATATTTGAAGCATAATAACTAGCCATGGCCTGAGTTTGCTCAGTTTGGCTGTGCTTGCGCAGTAGCTTTGTATTTGGTAGACACTCTGAGCGGCCAATGTATTTTAACAACACCAACTGCTTCCTAATAATGGAGAAAAGCACTTCTTTTTGAAACAAATGTTCGCAGCTTTGTAAATGTATTCACGGGACAAATTACACTTACTGATCTAACCCCAAGGTAAGCAAATTATTTGCTTGTATTATGAGTGTTAATCAACGATACTAATACATAGAAATACATATATAAATACCAGAACATATTTAATAAACATCCAAACCCGGAAATACAAACATTTATGCTCATCACACAAATGTTTGTCCTCTTCAGGGATTGAACCCCTGGCCCCGTTGATTGCGTAGTCAGGGTCTCTATCCACTCGACCAACGGGGCGGTAGAGGGTAGGCGCTCTAGCTATGTAATTTACTAGTAAAATTTGAAACATAACTAGGCAGGGCCTGAGTTTGCCAAGTTGGCTGTGCTTATGCAGCAGCTTTTATTTGGTAGACGTTGAGCGACCAATATATTTTAGCAACACCCCCTGTTTTCTTAATAGTAAAGTAATGTACTTCTTTTTGAAATAAATGTTCCCAGGAAAAGGGAATTTTAGAAGCAGATTTTACAAAGCTAGGTTCCAAACGACGTAATCCCAAAATATTGTAAGGCCATACTTAGGATAAATTCTGATTTTGTACTAATCATTTGTCAACCGAAGTAAAGATACCTTCCCGGGCTTGGCTGATCAATTGCCGAGAATCCCAATATCTATATATATATATATATATTAATAATGTTATAAATGCAAAAGTTTGGATGGTTTGTTACTCAATCACGCAAAAACTACTGAACGGATTTGAATGAAATTTGGTACAAAGGTAGATGGTAACCTGGAATAGCACATAGGCTACTTTTATCTCGGAAAATTTAGTTGTTCCCGCGGGATTCACCAAAAACTTTTTTAATGCAGCGGGCTGCACGCTGCAGCTAGTAAATAATATATTTCCATTATATTTAACACTACCTGACCCGGCAAACTTTGTTCCGCCTTAATGGCAATAAATAAGCAGATTTATTTTATAATTGGAAAAAATACAAAAAAAAAAAAAAAAGTATCCTATGTCCTTCTCCTGGCTCTAAACTACCTCCCTGCCAATTTTCAGCTAAATCGGTTCAGCCGTTCTTGAGTTATAAGTGGAGTAACTAACATGACTTTCTTTTATATATATATAGATTAACTAAAATTATTTAACAATTAATTTATTTTATAAAACTATTTTTGTTAATAAAATATTATGTATTTTTAGATTTACTGTTACTTTATATTTAATTTTTAAGTTGAAAATTGGTTGCATAGTCTGGTCTTATTAGAAGATCAGAAAAAAAATAACTCATGAGACATAACTTGATCTGGGATGAACAAGCTCAGTCACTCATTTGGTTGATGAAGAAATTTGACACTATAGTGGTGGCTTAGTCAAAAATAAAAGGGAATGTAAAAGTACTTTATCACACTTAAGTAGTAGGTCTATACAGTGATCCACGAATTTGATAATAATTGGTCTAAAGAAAATATAGAATCAGAATTTAAATTTTGATTTTCCTCACCAGCTATTAGACGGCTTTTCCTTAACCAATATCAATATACATACATCACGGTTTTATTATTGAATTAATTCGGCGTTGTACAGTTTATTTTTATATATAGATGATATTTTTTATAATTTAAGGGAGACTTGTTCGATCGAATTGGCCCCTCAATCAAATTAATAAAACCAGTTTGAACTGTTATAACTGCCTGTCTAATTAAAGCAAAACCACGCTCAGTTAAAGTAAAAGAACAGTACTTATAATACACTTAAGCTTATTAGTACTTGAGTAAGTAAAGTTTGAGGAGGAACAATATTCTTTTTCTCTCAGAGATGTCAATACTCAGAATTAAAACATTGAATATTATTTAACAGTTTTAGTATCTTTGAAGTAATTGTGGTATATTTGGCTCCTTTCAAACTATGTTTTAAAGTAATACAGAAAGTAGATACCGAAGCGTTACTTTTACACAATTCAGAGACGTTTGCACGTCTGTAAACTCCCTGCCAATATTTCCACTAATATGACATTTATTCATTGTCATGTTCACAAGCACTTAAGTGATGAGATGGTTGAAAAGCCAAGTCTTCACTTACCTGGTCCATTAAAATTTAAATTGTCTGAGTCTGAAGATTTCATTGGACTTTCTTATATTGAACACACAACTTTACAATTAACTTTACATTTAATAAGTAAAATATAAATTTTAATCTTTACTATATCGAACAGTAACACTGTTAACGTTAGACTTAATATTTAATTTAATAAAATTAATAAATTAATAAGTAAAATATATAATCATTACTTTGATAACTGCAAAAAAATTTTTGTAAGTAAATGGATTTCTCGAAAACACAACTGATTGCTATGGCTAACAAGTCGCCAATGAGCTAGAGAAGTGTCGATCTCCGTCAAGCTCGACTGTCCCTCCGTCAGGAGTACAGGACGTGACGTCATCGGCAAGGAAGTATTTATAGTATAACCGATTCGATACCAGAAATCAAGTACACTACTCTCAAATGTTTAGGCTTCAAATAACGGTTCAAAGCTTAATATATATGAATTTTTAATGTATTAGTTTCGTTGATCAACACCCATACCTGTCACAGGCAATTAAAGTGTGTCCTTTATGGTTAGATCAATTTGGGTTATTTTTCCTACATAATTTTTTATTAAACTTACAAATTAAGGAAAAATGAGTTTCTTTCTGCTATTTATCATTTTCTTTAGGCACTTATATACACTTATGGAGGAAAATATACACTTTCATTGACTTTTTACATATTTAAAGAATATGTGAATTCTGTTGTAAAATAATTGTTATACAATAATTCTGTTAAAGATTAAAAAAAAAAATTATTTCATATTAATTTTAAAATCCTAAATCTGCCCATTCAACTATCACTTAGAACAAAGTTTGCTGGAGTAGCTAATACATTAAATATGAATAAGTAATATGGTGTGTTATTACCAGACAGTACCACCAGTGTATTTAAATGATAGGTAATAAAAATTTAGTAAAACCTACCTTAATAAATATTTTCTCAGCCTGAGTAATTTGAGTCCATCTGTATTTTACAGTATGTTCCATTAACTGTAGACCAAAATGCTTTACAACTGGAGAATATTGAGTGCCACTCGCCAAAATAAGGCCTGCTTGCGCACACCATGGTGAATTTTCTTTAAAGCTAAAAGAGGAAAACAGAATTAATTTAGAAATAAAATATAAATATTAGACATAATTAACTCTGCAAATTCCTTGCATTAACTCAGTATCTCAGGCACAATACACTGCACCTGGCTCATTGAGTAAACTAAAAATTGCACCATATTGCAACAAAATATGCCTCACAATGTGAGCACCGATTGAAATGCACACAACCCACACAACACACTCGACACTCACAGAATTTTAGAACAAACAGTGCACTGCACTCGAACTGAGTTGACTCATTGAACCCTTTTAGGGAGTGAGTCTTTTGATATGTTATGCCATATGCCAACATATTTCAAACTAGTCAGCTCACGGCAGTTCAAACTGACCAATTACTTCACCATTAAGGATCCCAAAACATATGTTTACACTGAAACAATGTTGCAATGTAGAAGTTCTTGCTTCATGAGGATTTTCGATTGCCCAGATGTGGAGGTTATGAATATTGAAGATTCCAACACGCTCAAACCGTGACTCATCAGTCCACAGGATTTTATTAAAAAATTCAGGATCCTCTTGCTCTCTCCTTAACACTGTTTGGCAAAAATCAAACCACAATTGGTGATCTGCTGGCAGTAAAATTTGGAATTGAATGTGGAACGTGTGGTATCCTTCTTGGTGAAGTATGTTTTGAATAGGCATCCTTGGAATGTCAACTACATACTTCTTATACTTGTGGATGGATTTTGTTAATTTTTTTTCTGTCAAATCTTCAGGCGCAGTGAATTGAATTAGCGGAATTGCGCGGTGCCGCACAATGTAACACATGTTTATAAAATATGATACAAAATTTTAATTTTACCTTTCACATGCTGTATAGGCTTGGTTTCGGGCATCATGGGCTACAGTGGGATTCAAAGTAAGTTCCACTGCATGGCTTAGTTCATCGGCTATGAGGGCCACTTCCCTCTCGCCAAATGCACCAACATTCATTGTTGACTGTAAAAGTATTTTACTATGCATAAGAAATTAATGTATCACTAATTATTATTTATTAATTTAAACATGGTAAGCTTCCGAAACATTATTTGTGAAAGAACAGCATATGTTAAATAAAATTATACACTACTTTAACACGGAAAAGTAATAAATTGGTCTGTTTATTTTTTACTCACCTGTTGCCTAGTGTAACCCCATAGACATTATTTACTTCATATTTCAGTTTTTATTGCTGAAAACATACATTATGAGCTATTGAGGTACATCCGTGGAATAATTAACTATTTAAATTAATAAAACAGTATGGGATAGAACCGGTGTCAAATCATCAGATGTACAATAAACTATTCTTACTCAGATTATATTTATTTTATTTAAGTAAAATATTAATCACTACTTTAAAATAATTACTTATAAATATAATAATTTAAAAGACTTATCGTTTGGTATTTGGAATTAATTCAAACCAAAATAAAAATATACATACCTACCTCGTGAACCTACTATTTCCAAAACGAAACCACAGACCAATTAGAGTGAACGAAACCCACACTCCACAGTCCACAGACGAAACCACAGACACAGACGTTCCATTGCTGCACCCAAGGAAGTTATATTCTACCCGGAATGTTCACACGCGCTTCAAAATCGTTCCGAAGAGTACCACGACATGGGTGGAGTGTGTCTCTTTCTACTAAATAAATCGCCAATCACCATATATAAGTGCGGCCATGCGCAGTTTGCAAATTATTACTAAGTAATTCTACTAATTTGAGATATCTTTTTCGCCGTGTTGGTCCCGGCCTCCTTTGAAGAATAGGCCAACTGCCGTTCTGCCAGGCAGGTCGTAAAAGGCGACCGATTGGCTATCGAGTCACTAACATCGTGGCTACTAGGTGGTAGAGTTCTGCATTGTCTCGCCCGGGTCTGGTACCACCGCCCAAAGAGTATACTATTCCTGCCGCAATAACGTCAGTGCTTGTTGCTGTCGTGTTCCGGTTTGGAGGGTAAGGTAGCCGGTAAACTTATGCATGTGGCATTAGACCTCACCACCAGATAGCAACGCACCATTAACATCTTTGGTGTCTATAGGCGATGGGTGACTCTTTCCATCAGGAGACCCATCTGCTTGTTTGCTATCTTATGATATAAAAAAAAAAAAAAAACAGTTTTTGCATTGCATAAGTAATTAAATAATAATTAAAATAAGCACATTTTAGAACTCACTATGTTAATTACAACACATTTTATGTTAATGTATTTATCGACGTGTATGAATAAAAGGGATTTAACGATTACCGATTATATAAAAATCTACCATTAGCAGTTTTATTTTAACACTGGCAATTGTAGGAAAGGGACAACATCCACTCATGTCGTTGTCTTGCTCAGAACGTTTTTCCCCTCTGTTAAGTAAGAAACAAATGTCAACTTTATGCTTAACGAAATAAAGTACATTTTTATTTTTCAAATATTGCTTCGTAGTAATTCCAATTATATAAGTTCCTTGGCTGCACCTAAGCAATGGAACGTCTGTGTCTGTGGTATCGTATCGTACCCAAAGGAACTTATATACGATAACTGGAACTACGAAGAAATATTTGAAAAATAAAAATGTACTTTATTTCGATCTTGATAAAGTTGATATTCGTTTCTTAAATAACACAGGGGAAAGACGTTCTTAGTAATGGTGTGACTGATATATTAGTATTCGCTAAGATATTAGTAATATTGAAAGGATACGTGGATTAGTAATCCGGCGAACTGTAATATGCTAATATTTCATATTCGCCTAATATCTATAACGGATATCCAAAATGAATAGGATAATATTATTCGGTATTCGGAATAGTTCGGATTCACTAGATTGGCGCCCGTCGGATTCGTGAAAATATTAAAATATTTTCACGATACGCCGCGTCGTACGTACGAATGAGACGGACGTATTTCCTGCAGTATCAGATCTTATTCATGTTGTTTTAAGGTCCAAATTACAGTGAAATATTAGTTAATACTGATACATTAGTAAAGATATTTTCCTGCCGTATCAGTATAAGATCTTATTTCTGTTACTTTAAGGTCCAAATTACAGTGAAATATTAGTTAAGATATTTTCCTGCCGTATCACTATCAGATCTTATTACTGTTACTTTAAGGTCCAAATTACAGTGAAATATTAGTTAATACTGACATATTAGTTAAGACATTATAATATTTCAAAGTGAATATATTAGTATCACCTAATCTTGAGAAATATCGGTATTAACCCATCTCTAGATCTTAGTAAGACAACGACATGAGTGGACGTTGTCTCTTTCTTGCAATTGCCAGTATAAATAAAACTTTCGGATGGTAGATTTTTATATATTCGTTAATCATTAAATCCCTTTTATTCATACACGTCGATAGATACATTAGCATAAAATGTATTGTAATTAACATAGTGAGTTCTAAAATGTGCTTATTTTAATTATTACGTAATTACTTATGCAATGCAAATACTGTTTCTCAAATTAGTAGAATTACTTAGTAGTAATTTGCAAACTACGCATGGCCACACATATATGGCGATTAGCGCTTTATTTAGTAGAAAGAGACACACTCCACTCATGACGTGGTACTCTTCGGAACGATTTCGAAGCGCGTGTAAGCATTCCGGGTAGAATGTAAGTTCATTGGGTGCCCCACAGGGCACAGATCTACAATAATATTGCGCAATACTTTTATTGTGCAACTAGCTGTTGCCCGCGACTTCGTTCGCGCGGACTTCGTTTACTCCGCACAGCTCCTCCCCCGTAGGTGATAGCGTGATAATATGTAGCCTATATGTTGACCCGACCTGTAAGTAATATTCATGCAAAATTTGAAGTAAATCCATGCAGTACTTTTTGAGTTTACCCCGGACATACATTGACTTTCCTACGATTTTATTATATGTATAGATAGATAATATTGAATACCCCTTTGTTTCCAGACGTTCAATAAATTCACTCAGTAAAATTGACAAATCAGTCTGATCAATATTTTCGTGCGAGTAACATGTCTGACGACGAAGTTTTGGCGACAACCATGCCGTGATTTCGTTAAATAAATCTATACAATTCTATACACTCAAATAAAAACTCCCGTTCTTCATCATTTACTGATAGGTTTTGTTTCGATCAACACTTATATTGATTAGTGAAATGGCCTGAATGTCGAATTTCGGCCGAATGTTGAGTTTGGGCCGAAAGTTAAATTTCGATCGAATGTTGAAATTCGGCGGAATGTCTTATTTCAGCCACATGTTCAATTTTGACCGAGTGTCGAATTTCGGCCAGTGGTCGAAATTTTGGTCCATTCTAGTAAAAACTATTAAACTAACAAGATGAATAAAATTACCGCGAAATGACGAAAATTTCTTGCTCGCCATTATGCTTAAATTTACGACACGACCATACATTAAACACCGCGACTGACCGATCATGACCGTCCAAGCTCTGAAGTGAAAAATATTGTGCAATATTAAACTTACACAGTGCAAGAAAAAATATTGTACAATAAAAATTAAACCCGCTCAAACTTTCTTTCAATCATTGTGCAATCTTCAATATTAACTTCAAAGAGTCAATAATATTCTACAATACGTAATATTGCGCAATGAAATTGTAGGTCTAGGAGCCGCCTTAGGTGTCCCACAGACCTACAATAATATTGCGCAATATTTTATTGTTCAATAATATTGAATACCCGTTTGTTTCCAGACGTTCAATAATTTCACTCAATAAAATTGACAAACCAGTCTGATCAATATTTTCTTGCGAGGTTTCAGGATCAATAGGTAAAACATATCCGTGATACCGCTAACAAAGTAGCATTTAACGTTACTACCTCTCTTATTCTTCTCAAAACAGACTAATCTATCTGAGTGTGTTCAGAACAACTGCTAATTAATCAGTCTTAGTAAGATACTCGGACATGTCACAGAGTAAACAAAATTTTGGTTCTTAGCATATGAGTTCAGCCGGTTTCGGGATGGATACACTTTCTATCTTTAACTGTCGAAACCTATAGAAAAAGTGTTAGAACGATACAATAGCGCCTTGACGTTGGAATATGACTTAGTATCTATAATTTGTCCGTGCAAAATTTTAGTTAAGCATTTTGTCACTCTTAGTTAGAATTCTGAGTTAAGTAGACCCAATGTGGGGTTTCCCACGGAATTATTATAAAGGGTGTTCCATTTGTAATGTTTGCCAAATAAATAATATTCCTAAAAAAAATCTGTATTTTCTATATTGGTTTTGTTAAAAATATATTTGAACTTTTAATTACAATCAAACCTGGATAAGTGAGAACTGGATAAGTGATAAAACTATAAGTGAGAGTAATAGCCAGGACCCGTCATTTTAAGCTCCCAAAACTTCTATAAGAGAGAGTCGTTTTTCCCTCATGGACCTCCGTACATGAGACTCCTACTTATCTATACCTGTATAAGCGACAGTCGAGCTTTATTTATATATATTTTTAGAAAATATTGATCAGAATGAAATGTAATGTCGAATTTCGGCCGAATAATGAGTTTCGGCCGAAAGTTTAATTTCGATTGAATATCGAATTTCAGCCGAATGTTGAGTTTCGGCCGAAAGTTTAATTTCGATTGAATGTCGAAATTCGGCGGAATGACGTATTTCGGTCACATGTTCAATTTCGACCGAGTGTCGAATTTCGGCCAGTGGTCGAAATTTTGGCCCATTCTAGTAATAAACTATTAAATTAACAAGATAAATAAAATTACCGCGTAATGACGAAAATTTCTTGCTCGCCATTTTGTTTAAATTTACGACACGACCATACATTAAACACCGCGACTGACCGACCGCGACCGCTCCCAGCTCTGAAGTGAAAAATATTGTGCAATATTAAACCATTACAATAAAAATTAAACCCGCTCAAACTTTCGTTCAATCATTGTGCAATCTTCAATATTAACTCTAAACGGTCAATAATATTGTACAATACGTAATATTGCGCAATATTATTGTAGGTCTAGGGGCCGCCTTAGATTAAACAATTTTCATACCAGTAACAGTCAGTTGACGCGTATTATACACGTCAGTGAATGCAATAATTCACTGACGTGTATAATACGCGTCAATGATTGCATTCCATCCAAGACCTCTTAAAAATATACACTTTACACTATTGAACTCAACCCAAACAACTTATGAATCACTTTTTCTGACCGTGGTCCATCGGAACTATCCTGGTACGTGCGCGTGCGCAACGGACCGTGCTTTTGCGAAAAAAATATGAAATTCGCCCTAGCATCAAGCGGATAACTCAAGTAAAATCTACTCACCTATTCCTATTGCAATAGCGTCAGTAGTTTTCACTGTCATGTTCCGGTTTGAGGGGTAAGATAACCGGTAAACTTACGCACGTAGCATTAGACCTCGCCTTAAGATAGCAACTTACCATTAACACTCTTTTCATCAGGAGATCCATCTGCTTGTTTGCTATCTTATGATATTAGAAAAAAAGAACTGCGCGAGGCTATTCAACCTCGCCCTTTAAACTATATCAGAATTGGACCTCATTCGAAATTTCGTCATCCAGTAACGAAGTGTTATTATTTATTTTATATTTTCATTTTTATTATGAATCAAATCTTAAGGGTTGTGTTCAGGAGCCCTAAAAATGAGTTCATTTTGACAGTTAACGCAAAGACCTGTGTCTTCTGATGGATGAATTACACTAGGTTTTGATTATCTCATTCTGGGACCCGCTTCAGAGATGTCATAACTCCAAACACAAGCATGTTACTCTCGATACTCATCCACCTTTGCCGTGAATTAGCAGTTCGATCTGTATAACTTGCCGTAATGTCATCAGCGTAACAATGAATACAGGATGAACAGATTTGGAAATAGCACACAGTTTTGAGAAATCATATACCATATGCGACAACCATAATGCTACGGTTATCTAAAAAGTTAGTGATCCAGTTACAAAGCTTTACAGGCAATCCGTAAGATGTTAATTTGCTCAGAAGTGCCTTAATATGTCAGGCCCAGTTGAAGGCTTTAGCGATATCCAGACTAAACACCAGTGCTTCTCCCTTGCTTTCAATGGCTTCAGTCTTGCGATATTTAAGAGATGACTATTAGATCACCATGACTATTAGATCGCCAGAAGAGCGGCCGTGACGGAAATCGTATTGTTTACCATTAATGAGCTGCCACTCTTCCAGGTAATGTAGGAGCTGTTTATTTATAATATACTCCACATCTTTGATGTCGAGGAAAAGCAGCTCTTGTTTAACATTTTTCTATGTCAGGCTTATTTCCGACACAAAATATCTACAATGAGATGCGATAGGTGGGGTCCACCCTCTACGCCTCTTCGTCATGAAGAGTAAAGTTTCTTGCGAAAAGAGTTGACAACAAACCAGTCCTCTTCCCTATATACGTGATTATAAGTAATAAATAATAAAACAAATTATCACTGGGCAAGGCGCACGGACATTATGATGAGTAAGATTCACATTAAACCTTGAATTCAATTCTTGCTTAAAATTCACCTTCAGAAAATATGTTAAAAACAGCTGAAAATGTATAATTAGCATTGACGTGTATAATGTGGTAATATTATACACGTCAATGTTTGTATGGGATAGCCTGTCCAGTGGTGATATTATACAGGTCAATGATAATTAGTAATTGCAAAAATAAAGCGTAAGGCGGCCCCTAGACCTACAATAATATTGCGCAATATTACGTATTGTACAATATTATTGACCGTTTAGAGTTAATATTGAAGATTGCACAACGATTGAACGAAAGTTTGAATGGGTTTATTTTTTATTGTACAATATTTTTTTCTTGTACTGTGTAGGTTTAATATTGCACAATATTTTTCACCTCAGAGCTTGGAACTAGACATGGGTAGGTGATGCGTGTAATATCACAAAAGTAATATCACTCGGAAAGGTGATACAACATCACACATCACACTAGCGTTTCAACCATCACACATTACTTCATTCATCACTCGGTACAGTTCGGTTAGTGTCGTTTCTGGCCGTATCACATATTATACTACCAAGAGAAGAGTGTGGTGCTCAACGTGCGGGAGATATGCAACTGGCAGTATAACTAAAATAAATCGGATAATACCGAGATCGTTGGTTCGAGCTGGGAGAACGGGTATACGAGTACGTTAAGTATGTTAGAATGATTTGAATTAGAAACGTTTGGTGATAACAATTCGGTTCATATTTGTTATTAGTAAGATGTACAATCTTACTAATAATAAAAACGAGTACCCTTAGGTATTATGCAATAACTGTTTGAGTTAAGACATTTTAATTGTTCTGTGTGTCGCACGTCGCGTCGTTTGTTTTATGCATCGTGGTCTAGGGGTTAGACTACTCGGCCATACTTCGACCATGAAGTCTCGATCGGGCAAAAGTATTATTGAGGATTTACTCGAAAATCGCCTCTGTGATCTTGTGGTCCAGCGTTGGCGTTGACTATATGAGGTCCCGGGTTCGATTCCCGGGTCGGGCACATAAAAGTGTTGTTTTCAGTTTTCTGATACACAAAGTTGCCCGGAATTGGAAAGTGCCCGGTTGGCTATAGGCTTGCCACCTATCACATCTGTGGGACCAAGTATCTTCGGTTAATCGTGGATGCACTTGTTGTACCTCTGCCTACCCCTTCGGGGATACGGGCGTGAAGATACTTTACTCGAAAATCTAAAATCTTAGTAGCAGCTCGGAATCTGGCGGAATGGTGTGCCAACCAAGAAACTGGTGAATCGTGGAGAACTGAAAGTCTATAGACGTTTGGTTTATTTTGCTTACCCCACATAGGTACCGGCGTGATGATACTTTTAAATCAGGTACCTACATGACGAATTGAAAATGTAATTAAGATTAATATAATCGTAATGTTATAACAAAACTTTCAATCAGACTAAAATTATTAGTCAGTTTAATTATCAATTATTATGGAACTCTGGTTTGGAAAGAAATATATACTCAGTGTAATGACTCGTTGTTCGCACAAAAAAGCGATGCAACATCACATGCAACTCAAGACACTAAACGCTACTTGAGATGATATTTCCTTAAGGTGATATGATGAGTAATGAGTGATGAGTGATGTTTGCGGGTGATATTACCTTTTCAAAGGTGATGTGTGATGTTGCATTACACTTCAAAGTACCGTTTTGCGCATGTCTACTTGGAACGGTCGTAGTCGGTCAGTCGCGGCGTTTAATGTATGGTCGTATCGTAAATTTAAGCAAAATGGCGAGCAAGAAATTTTCGTCATTTCGCGGTAATTTTATTCATCTTGTTAATTTAATAGTTCGTTATTAGAATGGACCAAAATTTTAACCACGGGCCGATTCGACACTCGAAATTGAACAAGTGACTGAAATAGGTCATTCCGCCGAATTTCGACATTCGATCAAAATTTAACTTTCAGCCGAAACTCAACATTGGGCCGAAATTCGACTTTCAGACCAATTCACTAATCATTATAAGACGTGTTGATCGAAACAAAACCAATCAATAAAAGATGAAAAACGGAAGTTTTTACTTGAGTGTATAGAATTGTATAGATTTATTTACCAAAATCACCAGCATGGTTGTCGCCAAAACTTCGTCGTCAGACATGTTACTCGCACGAAAATATTGATCAGACTGGTTTGTCAATTTTATTGAGTGAATTTATTGAACATTTGGAAACAAAGGGGTATTCAATATTATTGCACAATAAAAGTATTGCGCAATATTGTTGCAGGTCTGTGGGGCACCTAACATTAGCACTAGACATGGGTAGGTGATGCGTGTAAATATCACATAAGAAATATCACTCGGAAAGGTAATGCAACATCACACATCACACTAGCGTTTCAACCATCACACATTACTTCATTCATCACTCGGTACAGTTCGGTTAGTGTCGTTTCTGGCCGTATCACATATTATACTACCAAGAGAAGAGTGTGGTGCGCAACGTGCGGGAGTTATGCAACTGGCAGTATAACTCAAATAAATCGAATAATACCGAGATCGTTGGTTTGAGCTGGGAGAACGAGATGAGTACGTTAAGTATGTTAGAATGATTTGAATTGAAAACGTTTGGTGATAACAATTCGGTTCATATTTGTTATTAATAAGATGTGCAATCTTACTAATAATAAAAATGAGTACCCTTAGGTATTATGCACTAACTGTTTAAGACATTTTAATTGTTCTGTGTGCCGCACGTCGCGTCGTTTGTTTTGTGCATCGTGGTCTAGGGGTTAGACTACTCGGCCATACTTCAACCATGAAGTCCCGATCGGGTAAAAGTATTATTGAGGATTTACTCGAAAATCGCCTCTGTGGTCTAGTGGTCCACCGTTGGCGTTGACTATATGAGGTCCCGGGGACGATTCCCGAGTCGGGCACATAAAAAAGGTTTTTTTTTCAGTTTTCTGATAAACACAAAGTTGCCCGGAATCGGAAAGTGCCTGGTTGGCGATAGGCTTGCCACCTATCACATTTGTGGGATCAATATCTTCGGCTAATCATGGGTGCACTTGTTGTACCTCTGCGTACCCCTTTGGGGATACGGGCGTGAAGATACTTTACTCGAAAATCTAAAATCTCAGTAGCAGCTCGGAGTCTGGCGGAATGGTGTGCCAACCAAGAAACTGGTGAATGGTGGAAAACTGAAAGTCTATAGACGTTTGATTTATTCTGCTTAACACACATAGGTACCGGCGTGATGATACTTTTAAATCAGGTACCTACATAACGAATTGAAAATGTAATTACGATTAATATAATCGTAACGTTAAAATAAAACATTCAATCAGTCTAAAATTAGTAGTCAGTTTAATCATCGATTATTATGGTACTCTGGTTTGGAAAGAAATATTATATACTCAGTGTAATGACTCGTAGTTCGCACAAAAAAGCGATACAATCACATGCAACTCAAGACACTAAACGCTACTCGAGATGATATTTCCTTAAGGTGATGTGATGAGTAATGAGTGATGAGTGATGTTTGCGGGTGATATTACCTTTTCAAAGGTAATGTGTGATGTTGCATTACACTTCAAAGTATCGTTTTGCGCATGTATAACTAGCACCTCTAGCGGAAGTGCTAGTGCTAGGCGCTTTTTCTCAGTCACTGAAGACGATGCTGGTTTTAGACACAATAACATTGCATAATTGTTTTATTGCATCTGTATTGAAATAAGTGAAATAAAATAATGAAAACTTATTTGATATGCCAATAAAAAGTATTTATTATTATTACTACACTAGGCCACGATCGATTCACTTTTGTGGTACATTTTATTGAAAAAGTATCGCATTTTTTAGGTTTGAGGTACGACGTGGTAGTTTATATTCATGTCTAGATTTGTTATCTACCATAAAAATACCAATTTATATAAATAAAAAATAGAAGGTACAATTTGTATCAGAATCTTATTACTACTAACGCCATCTTTTATTAAATTAACGAGTTTAAATTGATAGAAGATACATTTTGTATTAGAATTTTTGAACTTATTAAGAGACTACTTCATGAATTGTTTCTTCATATTTAACTGGCGGCGCGCGGTCATCGTGCCCTCGTATAAAGGCGAGGTTCAAGTATAAACTGCAATAGCTATAGGGCCATCAGTTTAATCAGTTTGGCATCGAAGGTGTATGATAAAATCATTGAAAGGAGAATACAAGGGAATTTAGGTTTAGAGCAGGGATGTTTGAGGGGAACAGAGTAAATAGAGCGTTAGAGAGTTTCACAATATGCTTATTGAGAAACAGTACAGATGTATTAATTGATTTATATTGTATTGAGATCAATTCCCAATCATAGCCCGAGGGTAAAAAGCTAAAAAAAGGTATATTCACGCCCGTATCCCTGAAGAACTAGGCAGAGGTACAACGTGTGCATCCACGGTTAGCCGAAAATACTTAAGTCTCACAATGTGATAGGTGGCCAGCCTATCGCCAGTAGGGCACTTTTCCGATCCCGGGCAAAGTTGTTTTTATCAGAAAACTGAAAAAACACATTTTTCATTTGCCTGACTCTGGAATCGAACTCCAAGGGTTTCTCTGAGAGAAAAATTCGAAAAATGTATTCGCTGAGTGTCTACCGTCAATTATTCGTGCCTGCGTTAAGTCCACTATTAAGTCCAAAAATTTTGAAGGTTTATTTAAATAAAACATTTTTTGATTTTGATTTCGTAAATCGACGTAAATCCAGGAACTTCCTGATTTTAGAAAAAAAAAAACAATTATTTCAGCAAAATGTTAAAAATGTGTTTTTTTTTTTAAGATCAACCTTAAAAATTAAGGTTGATCTTAAAAAAAACACATTTTTAACATTTATAATAAGGTATTTTCAAGGAATAATACCCATTATTCCTTGAAAATACCAACAAACAAAAACCAAATATTCCTAGTCCAAAGCCTGACGACGCGGGCCTTTGATGCGAATGTAATGTTTAGGTGAAAATACGCTGTTTTTTAGTTAAATAAAAGTCAATAAATTAAAAGATGTAATTCTCATAAAAATACTTTTCTAAAAATATTACTAGATAGTATAACTTTGCGAGCCCTTACAAAGCTCTGCTTTTTGCTAGTAAACTTAAATAAACTATTCTAAGTATACTAAAAATACTTAGGGGTTTTTAGGGGGATTTTATAAAGAATTTGGGGGAAAATTCAAAAGGGGTTGGCAGCACTGGTTAGATGTTGACAGTTGATCTGTCAAGAATCAAGATTCAAATTTGAATTTCGTGCGCGATTGTTTGAATTTTATTTGCAAGCCTTTTAGGCAGTGGGATGAAGCTTAATGTCAGTCGGCCATCTTGAATACAATGTATGGAAACTAGCGACAGCTAGGAAACTACCCCTAATTACTTTGTCACTACGTAGTTCTTTGTGTAATACTAGATGTCACTGATAGTATCAACACATAATGTTACCAGTATTTTAATGAAATTTATATTTCTCAAAGTAAAATATATATTTCTAAAAGAAAACCTACAGAAGTTTATTATAATGTACCGTAAATATATAATAAAAACAAAAAATTATAGAACATTTAATGAATATTATGTACTGTAAACACCGGTTCTAAAATTCTTAGACTAATAGGTATTTCTTGTCTGTGCTTACAGGGCTACCAGATGTGGAATTTCATATTCGTATTTGTATGATTTTTTGGCGTTATGCCATATACGATCACTAGAGCAAGATCTTACGGAAAATGTACAAATTAGCATAACTTATTGCTTAGACAACCTCTTTTGGTTGTTCAGTGTCTAATTTTATTGCTCGATATTAGAATATATAACGCTGCATTTATGTAGTTTACATTAATATCATATCTAAAGAACTATTTTGTATTTAAAAAAAAGAAACGTTGAAGAGTGAATATCTATGCGCTGAAATTAGTTAGAATGCGTGTTTTCAACTTATATAACAACATACTGTGGGTTATGATATAATTAGCCAAAGGAGGGTAAAAATTAAAAAAAAACTTTATTTTTCCTCCTTTTAAAATAAATTCCATTGTCAGCTTCGATTTCCTTTTTTCGACTGTTTCCTATTTGAATCCACATAATGGCATTCACTGCAGTTTTAATAATTTTCATTTAATTTTGAAATCAGTTTGTAGGTACATAAGTTTGGAAGTCATTTTGAAAATTATAGAGAATATAAGTAAAAATATAAGAAATTATATAAAAGTCACTGAAAAATAGATATAATTCAGTGACTTTTATATAATTTCTTGAAATGCGCTTAATCGAATAAACACACTTAATCGTAATTTGGCAGAATCAAATCAAATACTACTTACCACGTTACGATTCTACTCATTCATAAGTTATGAGAAGTTGCATACACACACAGATAAATCAATACAGATGTATTGTTGTCGTACAAATTAGGCATGTTATATGATATGTGCCCGAAACGACAAAGAAAAATTTTAATCGATTCGTTGCGGCCCATATTTTCCAAAACTTTTAGCATTGGCGGAATACAAATATTTTGTGACACGGTTGCCGTGTCAAACGTCATAGAAGTTGATGACATGGTTAACGTGCCACCAGCCATGTTTAAAAAGATTTATTGTTTTACACGTGTTTAGACTTGATTTATTTAGTTGAAACCATATCATGTGTGTAAACGGAATATTATGTTGTTTGAGTAATTTTTGAGTAGGTTTACTGTTTTCCTAAAATGGAAGATAAGTAACTTTTTTATTCAGATGTTTCAAGCCTTTTGTAAAATAAAAGTTTGAAAAATAAGTACATTAAATAAATGTGATATTTTTTGTTTGGATGTCCGTACGATACGTAGCGTCTCGTAGTTACGTTATGACGGCAGGAATAGTTGGAAGATGGTGGTATTCAAACCACAGATCAAGCGAGTCACCGCAAGATCATCGCCGTTCAAAACACCGTTATTTGTTTATTACCAACAAAACATAATAATTTAAGTTAATAACAATCACATTATGATACTAAGTATCTACGACTAATCGTGGGTGAAATGATTGTACCTCTTTTATTTTTGGTTTTTGTTTCATTTGTAAATATTAATGCAGCTTAAAAAAGGTTATAACCTCTAAATTTTCTATTAAACCGAAAATTCAGAAACGTAGCCTCCAAGCTTGATTTATGTAAAAGCAACCGTTCCGTTGGTCAAGTGGTTAGAAAATCTAATTACGAATCAAGGTGGTTCGGGTTCGATTCCCGACAGGGACAAACATTTGTGTGATGAGCATAGATGTTTGTATTTCCGAGTTTGGGTGTTAATTATGTATGTTAAAGTATTCATATATGTATGTACAAGTATCTTTGTTGACTAACACCCACAGCACAAGCAAATAATTTGCTTAATTTGGATTTAAATCAATTCGTGTTTTTCTTTTAGAAGAGGAGGCAAACGAGCAGGAGGTGCAACTGATGGTAAATGATCACCACCACCCATGGGCACCCGCAATACCAGAGGTCTTGCAGTTGCGTTGCCGGCCTTTTAGGAATGAGTAAGCTCTTTTCTTGAAGGCCCCCAAGTCGTATCCGTTTGGAAACACCTCTGCTGGTAATTGATTCCACAACAGAATAGTGCGAGGTAAAAAGTACCGAGAGAAACCCAAAGTTGTGGATTTCCAGACGACGAGATGGTGAGGGTGGAATTTCAAATTTTGACGCGATGTCCGATGATGAAATTCGGCTTTTTGCAGCCGAATTTCATCATCAATTTCAACATTAATACAAATAACTTGTCGGAGCACTCCTCAAGAAAAATACGATAGAAAACACTGAGTGAATCAACATCTCTACGCAATGCCAAAGAGTCAAGCCGTTTCGAAATAACCTGGTCGTTAACGATTCGAACCGCTCTACGCTGAATGCGATCAAGAGGTAGAAGCTGTTACTAAGGAGCTACAGCCCAAAGATGGGAACAGTACTCCATGTGAGGGTGAATTTGAGCCTTACAAAGTTGAAGGCGACGGGCCGGCAAAAAGTACTGTCTCTTGCTCTGCTGAGCATACCGAGCTTTTTGGAGGTTAGTCTAGTCTTAACTGCCAAATGGCAGCGAAACTGAGCGTAATTTGATACGTTGACTCCCAGGATCCCGACACTAGCTGAGGCTGTCAGGAAAGTATCCCCAAATCGAGATGACATGACAAAGGAAGTCTTTTTACCGGAGAACACGCAAAGCTGTGTCTTCTTGAGGTTAAAAGTGACCAGGTTTTGACGATCCCATTCCGAAACATTGGTTAGTCAATTCTGAACTTCGAACACAAGCTTGTTTCGGCACTCTTCGACGTGTTCCTGAGAAATACCACTACGGCCGGAGTATCACCAGTACTGTCATCTGCATAGCAATGTATGTAGCGAATTCACATCATGACATTGATATACAGAAGGAACAGTATCGGTAATAGCATGCAATCTTGTGAAACACCAGCATTGACAGATTTAAGGTCAGAGCACGCATGGTTGACTACGGCCTTGATGTTCCGATTAGCCAAAAAACTGGTGATCCAGTTACATAATTTCACGGGAAGCCTATAGGAGGGCAGCAGATAGGCATGTCAATACCGGCGCCAGTTCTAGAGCACATGCTTTAAATACACTCGGAGGGATGCCATCCGGCCCACTTGACTTATGGACGTCCAAAGAAAAAAGAGCTTTACGCATGGAAGACATCAGGAATTTTAATTCCGTCATAGAACTATAGCACTGCGGGATTTTAGCCAGAGCATTTCCTTGGTCATCCAGAATCGAGTTGGCCGCAAAGAACGAGCCCTGAAGATCGGCCTTTTCCTTTGCAGTGTGGGCCAGAGAACCATCATCTGCGTGTAAGGATGGAATAGAGGACAATGAGAGATTCCCCAAGGCGAGAAACCAAAATGCACAGGTTCCCGAAAGAAGACGAACTAATTTCTCACCATTTCTGCCAATGTGTTCAGATTTTGCCGTGGCGATAGCTCTTTTGAAGAACCTTTTGAGGAAGAAGAAACTTTTGAGGCGGAATTATACTCCTTACGTAATGCGCTGGTTTTTTCATCACGAGGTGTTGGCGCTGCAGCCAAGCCCGGTAGCATTCCCGCTTTTGGCGTGAAGCCATTTTGCAGAAGCGACCAAAACAATACTGCAGAAAATGGAATGAAAAGTTCCAAACCATGCAGCACCACATTAGTATTAGAGTCAGCGATGACACTCGTATCATCTAGCGAGAAGCACATCCGCCCCCATGAGTAGGATGCAAAAAAAGGCCACATCCCGTCCCATTCTGCTGACCTATAATGCTAAACGCGACGATAGCCTGCAAAAGGAGGCCGTGATAGGCACGTAACCAGTATTTTACTCCAGATCAGGCAGTGGTCTGGCGTAACAAGAAGGACGTCCACAGATACCTGGTAATGATCCGGATGAGAGGTCGGCAGAAGTTCCAGCGGTGAAGGCTTATGATTGTCCACATCGGGAACTCGCGTTGGCGAAATGCCCAAATGTGTTAGACCATACGCCAAGGCAAAATCTTGAACAGACTTCCCCACATGATCGATAGCGAATGAACATAGCCATTCGGCGTGGCGGGCATTAAAATCGCTAAAGATCACGATCTCAGTGGAAGAGGTCTTTTGTAACACGGAATCCACAGCCGTTTAAAGAGCTCACAACTGTTTGAATATAATTCTATGAATTTGAGTATCATATAACTGTGAACGAACTAATTTTTCAGCCTGTTAATAATTTTTTTTTTGATAAAGATACTGTTTTTTGAAGTGAAAACTTCTTTAGGCGCGTTGAGCGTTTTGGTAGAGGGTAAAATCCTCGGTTCGCGTCACCGACATGCTAATGATAATAGTATATCTATAGCTATGTTTTGCATATAGTTTTAATTACTCTCAACTTAATAGTTCCGTTTTCACTTCTATCGGCAGTCCCACGACTGCTACTGTTTTTTTGAAGTGAAAACTTCTTTAGGCGCGTTGAGCGTTTTGGTAGAGGGTAAAATCCTCGGTTCGCGTCACCGACATGCTAATGATAATAGTATATCTATAGCTATGTTTTGCATATAGTTTTAATTACTCTCAACTTAATAGTTCCGTTTTCACTTCTATCGGCAGTCCCACGACTGCTACTGTTTTTTTTTTTTTGATAAAGATAGTGACCTAATATTAATGATAGCGAAGTAGGTAACAAAAATAAACGAAAATTGTACGAATGTTAAGCCAACAGAAGTACTAAACATAATAACCACAGCAAATATTATAATAATTATTAAATAGTCAGAAGTATATTAAACAGTTTTATGCAATATTCTTTCTAAAATTAAACAAACGTTTATTTTGGTAAAAACTTCTAGAAAGTATACTATATTTCAAAATTTCGTTTTCGTATAACTTTTTTGTACTTCTTGTGATGGTATACGATCAAATCTTTTTTGCACCTGGTAACCCTGGACTATGACAAAGAGAAAAGAAATTTGTGTTTGGCTTTGGCATTTTCAGCCATTTTTAATTTGTATTTTTAATAATTGTCAGAAGCGGATTTTAAAATTTACAATCTTTTATAATTTAAGTTTTTACATATTTTTTGTTTTCCGTTCTGTTTTGTGTGCGGTGTTTATTAACAGGTATGACATTTGTTCATTCGTACATCCTAAATTATGAGTTAGCATAATCACGAAATGACGACTAAGTTCAAAAAGGTCCTGCGGCTCCTTTGAATCATCTGCTATAAAGGAAAATATCATTCGGACGTTTCACTACCATCGGGACTTAGGACTACTTGGCGGTGGAATTCTAGAAGTCTCGCCCGGGTTTGGTACCACTGTCATACTTATTCCTGTCGCAATATCGTTAATACTTGTCACTGGCATATTTTGATATGAATAAAGTAGCCAGTAAACTTAAGCATATGCCTGCTACACGCATAGCGGCTCACCATTAACATCCTTATTGTCTAGGCAGTAGTTGTTTCTTTCTATCAGGATAGCCATCTGTTTGTTGTTGTTCTATAATAAAATGTTTAATTTCACATAAAACATTTTTTTTATAGTAGAGGGCGCAAACGAGTAGGGGGTGCACCTGATGGGGCTAAACTGTACTTTAGCATCCCACGAATTTCAGTGTTTTCGGGGGTGAGGGTGGAAGGGGGGAGGGTACTAGACCATCCTACAAAGGGGGATAATCACCCCTGATATTTTTTTAATAATAGAAGGGGTGGCAATATATGATGTAGTACCTGAAAACAGTAAACTTTTAAAGTTGTTTGGGGTTGTATTGTGTGGGAGGTGGGGGGAGTTCAAATGGCCGACGTACAAGGTCACCCTATACGGGTGGTATATTGTTTCTAACAGAAAAGGAACCCACCAACCTGATGTAAATGTTTTGTAAGTCACAAGGTTAGTGCTCATTTTTTTTTGTAAATAGGCTTATTCTATCTTATTCTATTCGCCAAATTTCAAGTTGTGGAAATTCATAATTTTCCAGAAAAAAATTATTATAATATGAGAATAAGATGTTTAAACAATATAGCTAAATTGATGACAAATCCGAATCAGAGCACACCGACTTCCACGTGGTCTTGTTTGCCCTACCCCTAGGGTTTTTAGAAATTGCGAAGGCGTGGAGGGAGAAGAATTGCGATGGCAAACATTGGTGCCATGCTTTGTTAAGCAAGGACAGAGGGGCTGCACTTCCCGCAGTGCCAAAGCACACACAAATCGACTACAATCTATAGTAGAAATTTTATTTAAAAAATTACTTAAACAAACTACTGTATATAATATATATACTGCATCAGAACTTAATGTGTTTTAGGTTGCTCTTTTTCCATAAGAAAAAAATACTCACTAAATAGTGTGGGCTTGTACATTGTTTGAACCTTAAACAAACAGACTAAAATTCTAAAAACTATATTTTTGGCTTCGATATCGATGTAGATGACTCCCCAAGTATTCTTTTAAAAAAATATTCAATGTACAGTTTTGACTTTCCTATGATTTTATTATATGTATAGATATGTATAGATTTTTAGTTATATCCCAACCCAATCTAAACAGGTATTTTACTTTTTGTTTGCTATATTTCTGTAGTCCCATTATAATAAAAGTTATCAAATAGACAACTTTTTTTATTATTATTGTAATTATAAATCTATATTAATTAATATTATAAATGTGAAAGTATGGATTTTTGGATGGATGGATGTTTATTACTCAATCATGCAAAACTACTGAAAGGATTTGAATTAAATTTGGCACACAGGTAGATAATGACCTGGCATAGTACATAGGCTACTTTTTATCCCAGAAAAATTAGGTGATCCTGCAGGATTCGTCAAAAACTTATAATTCATCGGGCTGCATGCTGCAGCTGCCTAGGAAAATGTTGAGTATATATGAATGGTAAATTTGGTGGCAAATGAAATCAGAAGTACTTCATTACACAGTATAAAACAAAGTCGCTTTCTCTGTCTGTCCCTATGTCCCTATGTATGCTTAAATCTTTAAAACTACGCAACAGATTTTGATGCGGTTTTTTTAATAGATAGATTGATTCTTGAGGAAGGTTTAAGTGTATAAACCTTTCCGATATTCCCACAGGATCAAAAGCTGCACGGGTGAAACCCCGAGCAGGTCGCTAGTTATTCAGTAAACTTCTTACAAGTTATTTTGACACGTCAACATATATTTTTTTAAACTATTACCGGATCGGAAATGCAGCCACACAAATTGAAGTGACATTGATATGTTTACATTTTTGATCTCGAATTCCATTTCAGATTGTATACCATTCTTTTGTGTTGTGAGTCTATTTGACATTCTATTCTGGATAGCAATGTATCGTTGGTACAGACACCAATGACTTGGAGACCAGATGTTAACTATTGGTTTTGTCCTTTGTTGTCTCCTTTCATGTCGGGGTCTCCATGTGTTTTTGTTATCTTTTGCTATAAAAATTTAAGTTAATGATTTTATAGTTCTTGCTCTGCATGTATCATGTCTCCACAGAATAAGTAACACTGGGGGCAGTCTACCAATACAGAAAAATTATATAAAATCAAAACTCTGTACAAAAATCTGAATAGTTGGAAGATAATAAAGTATGGGATTAATTGCTCCTCATACCAATTGCATAGTAATTATAATAAATTGATGTAAATACATTATATAAATAAATATATATGCATAAAAAAGACAATCCCTTTGAGTTTGTTCGGCCAGATCTCAGTGTATGGCCATGTTTCCGATCTGCTTGTACCTCAGAAAATGTAAACTCATCAGAAAGTGCCTTAAAGGATAATTCGAATAAAAATATTTTTACTTTTGACTTATTGAGATAAGCTATATTTGAAATTTGGCCTTGAATTATTTTTATTTTATATCTTTTCCCTATGGGTTTGAAATTACAGTATACTTTTAAATTTGATATCTGTAGTTCATAATGTAAGTCACACTTTGGTTAAACAAATAGTTTTTTTCTAATCACATAATCATTTATGCAAGAAATACATGTGCTTTCAGGTCTGGACCTTCATTGTTTAACAAATCTAAAAAAATATCCTTTGGAATTTGCAAATTGGATAAATATAATAGGGTTTATTGATAAGAAAACTAATTATGAAGAAGTTTATAAACATAAAAGAATTTGTGCTCGACATTTTACAGATAATGATTGGAATCAAGATAATAGGTTAAAAAGAAATGCTGTCACATCTCTTTATTTAACAGGTAAATTGCATTATAATTCCTAAAAATTTGCATTTGGCTAACAAAAAATAATCTGGAGTTTCTATCATTCTTTTATTAATGACACATTTCATTTTAGGGAATTTCATTAATAGAGAACACAGAGGCATAACAGATATTACTGCTAGGACTATTAATATTCAAGATCATGCTAGCACTTCATACCAAGTTAATACAGGTATGGTACATCACATGTATAATTACTAATTATTTATCATTTGTGCAATTATTTTTCAAACTCAAACTCAAACTCTTTTATTCTGTGGTAGTAGGTGAAGGAGTTAAATGTGAATATACATAATGTTAATAACGACCTGCCGTTTTGGCGTACAGATAATTATAAAATAAAATTTAAATTTTAATTACATTGTCATTTTAAAATTTGAATTAATTACTAAAATAATAATATTTACTCAAATATAGGTACTGAGCATAGTCATAATATAATAATATTTTACATGTCATATCTTAATTCTATAATAATATTAAAATTGTATGTCAAGTGTTTGTTTACAGCATTTATTTACCATTTGCAATTAAAATATTCATCAATAGTATAAAATGACTTATTACATAAAATAACTCTTAATTTTTTCTTAAAAAGCTGCAGGTCATTTATGTCTGGATCCAGGCTGGTAGATGATTATAAATACGTTGCATCATAAAGGCAACACTCTTACCGTAAAAAGCAGTTCTGTGTGTGGAATAGATTTTAAGAAACTAGCAAGTGTCCTGAGTGATACAAATATTAATTTGGATTTTGTGTTACATTTTTTTTTTATAGTATAAGATAGCAAACAAGCAGATAGGTCTCCTGATGGAAAGAGTCAGCCATCGCCAGAATTATTAATGGTGCGTTGCTATCTTGTGGAGAGGTCTTATGCCACATGCATAAGTTTTCCGGCTACCTTACCCTCCAAACCGGAACACGACAGTGACAGGCATTAACACTATTGCGGCAAGAATAGGTAAGACGGTGGTACCAGACCTAGGTAAGACAATGCAGAACTCTACCACCTAGTAGTCACAATGTTAGTGACTCGTATAGCTAATCGGTCGCCTTTTACGACCTGCCTGGCAGAACTGCAGTTGACCTATTCTTCAAAGGAGCCCGGGACCAACATGGGGGATTATTATAGTATTTCCTTCAAACTTATACATTATATAAGCTTGAAGGAAATACTTTTATAATAATGACACCATCCATATGTCATGTTATAAAGAAAACCGAGAGAACTAAGTTCCAAATATCAAGATCCTTATGGATTTACCTTGCATTTAACTCTTATCTTTTCATGTTTAAGCAACATCTATACATATGATAAAATCGTAGGAAAGTCAAAACTGTATATTGAATTTTTTTTTAAAAGAATACTTGGGGCGTGATCTACAATCGATATCAAAGCAAAAAATATAGTTTATAGAATTTTTGTCTGTTTGTATGTATGTCCGGGGTAAACTCAAAAAGTACTGCATTGATTTACTTCAAATTTTGCATGAATATTACTAATAGGTCGGGTCAATATATAGGCTACGTATTATCACACTATCACCTACGGGGGAGAAGCGGTGCAGAGTAAACGAAGTTCGCGCAGACGATGTCGTAGGCAACAGCTAGTCATGAATATTTGAAGACGTTGACAGTGCATGTTTGATCAGTTGCCCAGTACGTACATATTTCTCCATTTACATTTTATTCCAGTTATATTAATTAACTTTACCTATTTTCAGCACATGAAAACCATTACAAAACGAAGCAAACAAGCCGATTTGTTAACCAGAAGTTGCTACTTCTAAGGCTTCCTTGTGAAGTTTATTGACACCCTTGTCCTTCGTTGTGTTATTATTTAGTTATAACTTGGTCTTTCAAAAGGATAAATATCTAATTTCATCTCAGTTAGTGCTGTGATTCAGGTGCAGAAGCATAACAGACCAAAATACAGAGTTGCAGGAAACAAAAATCGAAACTATATACATATAAATTTAATAGCAAAATCTTGCAAACATCAGATTGCAAAAAGTAGAAGAGAACCACCACCCATAGATATTTACAACCCCAAGGTGTTACAGATGTGTGCTACCATTGTAGTAACATTGTTTCACTTCCTATTTGAGTTCAGTCACGTTCACTCACTTTCTATTGAGTCTTATCCTCTACATTAGAGGGTAATTCAACACAAATGCTATGCTTTACAGTTTATGATTTTTCAGACAGTTTAGGTGAAATCAGTAAGTTAATAATCAAATATGGAGACTATTTGAATATATCTATTCTTAGGGTTCCGAAGTAAGTTAGGAAACCTTATAGTTTCGCTATGTCCATCCATCCATCCGTCCTCACGATTGCTCACAGATCCTTATTACTAGAAACCTGTAATTCATAAGTTTACCCGCTACCCTACGTAATTCATAAGTTTACCCGCTTACCCTTCAAACCAGAACACAACAGTGACAAGCACTGAGACTATTGCGTCAGGAATAGGTAAGGCAATGGTATCAGACCCGGGTGAGAAAATGCAGAACTCTACCACTTAATAGTCACGATGGTAGTGACACCCATAGCCAAACAATCACGGCTTGCTAGCTTTACAAATTTTTGGAATATTAGTTGACCAACTTTTAAAATGTACTTGAAGTTTTTATAATAGGTAAACATGTGGTGGGGAAATATTGGTAATTGATATTAGAAGTTTGTAATTTGAAACAACAAAAGCCCTCTTCTTAGTCCGCATTTTTTTTGATAGGCAACTTCGGAACCCTACACTGCACGTGGCCCAAGTCGCACTTTACTAATTTTTGGTGTAGGGACATTATAACTCTATTGCATACTTAATAGCTCATGAGCTTTTTAGAAACTAATGGGTTGATTACACCTAACGAGTACAGCGACAAGTCAGTATCCTCAGTCGAGTGCTCGGTTGGTATAACACTTTAGCGAGTGCTCGGCCCAGTGCTAGTATGAGCAGAGAGGCGAGAGAGTCACTAGAATCCCAATCTGTTTCTAGGCGGATTACCCACCTCCCCGCTTCACTGACCCCGCAGCGATTCGACATCGCGCTCGGCACGCATGAACACGCACTCGCTTGTCACTCAGCCACTCGCCTTTCCTTCTTTCGTCACCAAGCAATATGCATGTTTATGTTTTTGTTTTCAAATTATACTAATATCAATTTATATGTCCGCTAATAAAAAATGGAACTTGAAAATAACAATAAAATTTATTCAGTGCTACAAATGCAGATCCTTTGAAGCATGATCAAAACTGAGCTGACTCGCCACTATAGTAAATACGTGTAACCACCCACTCAGTTCGGCAACTCTCTGGGCCAAGAGCTCATTTACTGACTTGTCACTGTACTCTTTAGGTGTAATCAATCATAAGATAAATCTGCAAAACAAGTGCAATTGTTCACCGCCAAATGAACACGCTATATCCATCTTCATCTAAGTGGGATGATAAAAATGTTAAAAAAGTACAGTAAACCCTTCCAATGCGGCCTATATTACATCAAACTTAAACTCATTTACCACACAATTGCCATATTATTTGTTTTAAACAAAACGTCAGCTAAAAAAATATACAAATATGTAATTATTAATTTCAGATGCAACTTGTGTGTCTTGTGTTCATGTAGATCACAGCTACTGTAAAACTACATTAAATACATTATTAAAACCTCATACTACTCGACAAAAAAGTAAGTAATATATTTTATTTATTTTTATTTTCTGAATTTAAACATTAAGATTGTTTTCCTACTTTTATCACTTCTCATCCCCACACTTGATCATTATATTCCTATATCATTTTTATCCTTATCCCCATCATTGTGTTCATTCTCTCTTTTCCAAAAATACTAAAAAGGTAACTTTGATTGCTGTCAAAAATTTTACTTATATACAAACACATGTAAGAATTTATAATTTACTAAGCCCTAACTGTTTGTTGGTTGTTAGGATACACAAGCATCATTATCTGTGGAAGGGGGTCAACAAGTAGTACAAAGACTCATGTAATTAATGAATGGTGCCAAATAAATTTAACATGCTCTTAAGAAAAGTGACTGTCAATGGGTTTTTGATTTAAGAATTTATGTTTAGAGCACAAAACTGTGGTAGAAAGCTTTCCTCCAAGTGATAGTATGTATGCTATCTATTGCTATTGCAATAATGAAAATGTCATAAATAAATATTCACGGGACAAATTACTCTTACTGATCTAACCCCAAAGTAAGCAAATTATTGCTTGTGTTATGGGTGTTAGTCCACAATACTAATACATAGAAATACATATATAAATATTGGAATATATTTAATAAACACTGAAACCAATCACCTAACCAACCAACCAAACCAACACACCAAACAAATACTTGTCCCCGTCGGGAACGAACCCGAGCCCCGTCGATTACCTAGTCAGTGTCGCTAACCATTCGACCAATGGGGTGGTTAATCAGGTGGGCGGCCATGTTTCTGATATTGGAAATTGATGTAGCAGATAAAAGACAATAGGCAAGAGATGGAGAAAACACAGTTAATATCACTGTCGCCTCTGTGGTCGAGTGATCCAGCGTTGGCGTTGACTACATGAGGTCCCGGGTTCGATTCCCGGGTCGGGCACATAAAAAAAAGTTTTTTCAGTTTTCTGAGAAACACAAATTTGTCTGGGATTGGAAAGTGAACGGTTGGCGATAGGCTTGCCACCTATCACATTTGTGGGACCAAGTATCTTCGGGGTGCACTTGTTGTACCTCAGCCTACCACTCCGGGAATACAGGCGTGAAGATACTTTTTTTTTAATACCACTTTGTTAATAAGTAAATAGACCACTTTGTTCTAGACCGGTGTTGCTCATTTTGCAGTCATCAGAAATGTTAATGATTTTTTATTATTGCAGGACCTTCTTCTTTGGCAGATAATAAGGCAAAGCACATTAATTTTCAAGTTAAAAACTTAAAGAAGGAAATAAGAAGATTGCAGAAAATGGGACAAACATTAAAATGTAGAATTAAAAATGCTGAAGCCGTAAATAAGATTACCGCATTCCAAATGATTACTATAAATATGACACAGCCTGGTAAATTATTTACGGCTATGCAGTATTACTAAACTCCCAAAAAACCTTCTGGGAGACGTTTTACTGTAGAAGATAAAATTTTTTCCCTTTCTCTTTTCAAACGAAGGCCTAAAAGTTATACATTGCTTTCAAAACTGTTTATACTTCCATCTTCAAGAACTCTCAGAAAGTTTTTAGGTAAAATGAAATTGGGGACTGGTATAAATAAAAATATATTCAAAAATTTAAGAAAAACTGTTAGTAAAGTAAATATAGAAGACTGTCTTAGTATTTTAATTTTTGATGAAATGTCATTAACACCACAAATTCACTATGATGTGCATAAAGATGAGCTAAAGGGTTTTGCATGTAATGATCCCAAAAAAATCGCAAATCATGCATTGGTTTTTATGATAAAAGGTGTCAAAAAAAGTTTTAAACAACCACTCGCTTTTTATTTTACGAATAATTTAACAAAAATTCAATTAAAACATTTCATCAAAGATGTAATTGAGCACATATAAAGTACAGGGCTACACTTACTATGTATGGTATGTGATCAAGTCCAATAAATGTAAGTGCTATTAATGAAATGGTGCAAGAAACTAAATGCAACTATTTGAAAAATGATTCTGAATACAAATTTCAATGTAATATGATTGAAGTTTCACAAAAACAAATCATTTGCATTTATGATGTTCCTCATTTAATGAAAGGTATCCCTAATAATCTTATAGGAAAAGACCTTATATATTGTGAACCCAATAAAGACGAATTTTTTTGAATAATTATATGAAGCAGATAAAAGTTTTGGTGAATTAAGATGCCTTCAAAAATTAACTGAGGAACATGTTAATAAAGACAAAATTAAAAAGATGCGCGCCAAAACTGCTACGCAATTATTAAGCCACAGTGCCGCAGTTGCAACTGAATATTTATCTGCACATGGCCTTTTACCACAAGAATGCAGGCAAATGATTTTTTTTTGTGAAATTGATAATTTATTTGATTCGTTAAATTCTAGTAGCTGTTATCCCAAAAATGGAAAATATACAGATGTGGTGTTAAAAGAAATTCCCCACACCATCAGTTGTGGAATAACGCCTTATAAGTATTTAAAACTGTTAAATTTATCAAGCAGATAAAAAATTGGAATAAGATTAGATTTGTAGAATCTGTAACACCAACTGTAAAGAATATGCAAATCACTATTGAAGGTATAAAATCATTATGGAATATTGTGTTACAAAAGTGTTCTTTGGACTGTTATTCACCAGAAATCTTAATCAGGACCCATTAGAAAATTTCTTTGGTAATATTCGAAGTTATGGTACAAGAAATGTTGCACCAAACACAATAGCTTTCGAAGGAGCATACAAAGCCCTTCTAATAAATAATTTTAACTCTATGCATGCAGTTAATGCAAATTGTGAAGAAGATCATAATTCATGTTTGCAAAATTTTAGTACTTTTATAACAGAATGTGATAACGTTTCCAATATTCCCAAAGAAAAAGATAATGATATCATAAATTTTAGTGAAGAAGTTTTAAATCTTTGTAATAATTATGATAATGATGTAGGCCAAAGGAATTATGTTTGCGGATGGGTCCTGACTAAAAGCTTTAAAAAAATTAAAGGTTGCAAAATGTGTAAAAAAACATTAGTTGAGTTGAATGATACGAATGCTAATGAGTATACTAGGGCCAAAGAATATACTAAAAATAAAAAGTGGCTAGCATATCCGTCAAAAGAATTGGAATTATATTTTTCAGAAATTCAAAATATTACACAGTCTTTTTTACAAAACGATGGTCCTAAATTTAAAATTAAAAACAATATAAAAATGTTGGCAGATATGCTACTAGAATTTCCATGCGATTGTCCTACACACAAAAGTGATTTAAAAATATTTTTCGAAAATTATACAATAAATGTTTTAATATTCAGTTGGTGTCGTTCTATAGATAGGATTTTATCCGGAAAATTAAATTATGATGGTGTGGATGAAGTCAAAAAAGCAGCACAAGTATATTATAACACTCATAAAATAAAATAGATCTTTTGTATAATAACAAGTTTCTCGCGAGGTTGACATCCACGCGGGAAACTTGCTATAAATTATAGATTTCTACTAGTGAAAGAATTTAAAAATGGGTTCAATAGTTCCTAGACATTACAAACAAACTCGCAAACTTATAACACTAAAACTCATCAGAGATGTTAACAAGGACGAAAAATGTATTATTATTAAAACAACAAAACGTTAAAAAGGAAACTTTTATTCATAAGTATTGGAAAAGATCTACTTTTGCTGCTGTTAACATGGACATCTGCATGGGGGATAAGCATGAAATCGTACTGCTCGTGGATAACGCTTCTAGTTCTATTGTGACTTGACACAGTTAAATGACCAGCTGGTTTCAAAAGTTGTACACTTGGTCCATTACAAATATTTTTTTATTAAATGGCAATAGGAACTAAACGTGTTAAATTTTCACTGCCTATGTAAGGCATGTAGACACCAGTGTACAATTTAATAGAAACAAACTGGATCAGGTGGTACCTAAAAACACTGGGAAATCTATTTATTTTTATCAATCAGACTTATTAACTGATGAACGAAAATATTAACGAATATGTTAGTTACTTTGAGTAATGGGATTCTTCTCTAAGGAATTCTCACCGAAATAAGTACTATATTTTGTTTTGCAAAAAGAGCTGCAATTATTTTATCCGGATGGTTTCCTTAGAGAAAAATTTAAGGAAATCAATATTTAAACTCTAATTTCCTAATGTGTGTGAATTTAATGTATATTCTTAAAATATTTGCTTGTTATGTGCACTGCTAAACACAAGGAACAAAAGCAATCTAGAGCATGCATCTTGTCTACAGAATTACTACTGCTTTTTGTGGCTTATATCTATACGCTTTAAATACAAACTTTCCAAGCTATAAAAATCTACTGGTAAACACGTTAAAAATGTGTTACAAAACTATTAAAATGGGAGGTGTTATAAAATCTTAGATTATTTATATGACACAAACTTGGGATTTGATTGCATTAAGTAGCAATCAAATTCTTAAATTTTTTATATAAAATAATTTTGATAATCAATTCAAAGTAGTACCTAAAGTTTTCTTATCGGTGTCCTTTTGCGTGTCAATATTTTTCTGATATTGCTTAACAAAAAAAGCAGACCTTTAATGCTGTGGAACAATCACTACCTATTTCAAACGACGAAAAGACGAAGGTCATCAGTTCATGTATGTGTGTGTATGTAATATTATTGAAATTTAGTTTAGTATAGTTAATCAATAGACTTAACTGGGACTGACCTTTTTAAATTGGCTAAACAAACTATTAATATTAGCACGAAATCTTGACACTCAGCAAAATAGAATTTGTCGAAAAATATGTCGGTAGGTACAATCAAAATTCTCTGAGAGTTTTTGCGGTTTGTGGTCTGCCGGTTTTTGCGGCAAAACGTGCAGAGTGCGAGATTGCTTTTGTTTTTTAACTAAAAGGATGGTGGTGGTGTGTGGAGCTGGACGGGCTACGGCAGCGGGACTTTCCATTGCAAACTAACCACTTTCACTAATTTAGTTCACGTACAGTAGCAACAATATGCACGTAATACAGATGATTTGTTTATTATCTATATTTAATATTATAAATGCGTATGTGGATGAATGGATATTTGTTACTCAATCACGCAAAACTAAGCGGATTTGGATAAAATTTGACACACAGGTAGATGATAACCTGAAATAGCACATAGGCCGCTTTTTATCCTGAAAAAAAATGAGTTGTTTTAGTGGGATTCACATTTATTACAATAAATGGTGTAGCTAGTTTTAAATAAAAAAAATGTTAAGTTTTCTAAATAATAAAGATTATATTTTTTTTATTATCTATAGGGAAGCACTTGACCACAATCTCGCCTGATGGTAAGCTAAGATGCGGCCTAAGATGGAACGCGCTTCCTTAGAAGGTGTCAGTTCACTCTTCTCTTGAAGATCCCCAGGTTGTACTCGTCGGGGAACACAGACTCAGGAAGCATGTTCTGGTCATTTGCGGTTCGAATGAAGAATGTGGAGTCGAACCGCTTTGTCAGAGTGGAACGTTCACTATATGGCTTATATACAGATATCGCCATCATCTTATTTTTCTTCTGTTCTGCGTTTTATTGTGTTGAAATGAAGCAAAAATATAGTCAATTGATAATTTTAGTCTATTTATGTATCAGTTTTGTCTACTTATTTACATACACAATCTTTTCCCCAAATTTCTTACAGAATAAAACAGAGAACAGAATGCCAAGAATCATGCACACAGATTACGGAGCTTTTATATGTTCTTCACTAGATTGTCAGTGCATTTTAAATCTGGTAGTAATTAAGAAATTGTCAACCGGTCAAAAGAACCTCGAGTAAAATTATAATGTATCCAAATAAAAAAAGAAATATGTATATATATATTGTATTTTTTCTGAACCCATCCAGTATAGCCTATCAAAGTTGCGTTTTTGCGATAATCCTAGAAAGATTGTAAAAAATTGGATAGTTGAAATTAATTGCATATATTACTTTCAACTAAATTATATCAATAAACTTGATTGATTCCGGTTTTTTGCAATTATCCTGGAACCACCGCAAAGACCGTATTTTTTCCTTTTTTAAATGGAAAAGATATATATACTGGATGATTATAAAAGGCTTTAGGGAAAAAAATGAGTATAATCAGTAAGTGAAATGCCCTTTCTGTGATTATTATGAGTTTTCAAATCTCCCACCAAAGTAGTATTCTGTAACATTTGTACGTGTAGTAGCTACAAAATTATTTTGTTGGGATTTTTGTGCCTTATAAAAACAAAATAATCATGGAAACGATTTTCATTTCACTTACTGCTTCTGCTCATTTTTTTCCCTTAGAGCCTTTAATAATCATCCATATGTATATATGGATGTGTGTATATATATATACACGCACACATACACGTCTACTACTAACGCCATCTCGTTTTCTGCCCCTAAACTATTATACTCAAGTGACATTTGTGGGGGACAAAAAATCGCCAGAAGGTACATTTCTCTTCCGTTAGTTATATTGTTCTGTGCTTTTAGGTATTGTTAACCAAAAAATATTTTATTTAAAGTGTTAATGATAAAACTATTATAAATACAGCTGTAAGTGTAGGTAATTATCAACAATGGAATCGCAGACTACTTGCCTTGAACCATCTTTAGAAAAACAGTTAAAAGGACATCGTAATTCTATTACAGCTTTGTTTTTTAATCCTAATGAACAACAACTGGCAAGCAGCTCATTAGATAACAGTGTTTTGGTAAGTAGTTTTATTAAATAAAAACGAATCTTGTTTTTTATGAGACTATATAATTCTTCTAATATTTTTAGCTATGGGACCTTCGTGGAACAATGAGGAGCTATCGATTTCAAGGTCATGATGAGGCGGTCATGGATGTAACTTTTTCGCCATCTGGTAAATTTATGGCTTCGGCCTCACGCGACAAAACTGTAAGATTATGGGTTCCTACAGTAACAGGGAGTACCGGCGTTTTTAAAGCACATTCACAAACTGTGAGATCTGTTCAGTTCACCTCCGATGGTTCAAAGGTAGGTTGTTATTATATTATCTAAATATAACAACAATGGAATAAATATTTTTTACAATTAGTTACAAATATATTTTGCAGATTATTACTGCATCAGATGACAAAATAATAAAAATGTGGTCAAGTGATAAACACAAATTTATCGCATCATTTGTAGGACATACTAACTGGATTAGACGTGCATGTATGTCTCAGGATGGCTCCCTTATAGCATCATGTTCAGATGATAAAACTACGAGACTTTGGAATCCAGAGACTGGAGACTGTATCCACACATTCAAAGACCAAAAAGGATATGGACTGTACTTGTCGTGGCATCCATCTAGTTGCTATGTGGCTGTTGGTACTTCCCATGGAAATGTTAAACTTTATGATATACGAACTCGTAATTTAGTGCAATATTACAGGTACAGTGAATATTAAAATCATGACTATAAATAGGAGCTGTCTTTTAATGTTATTTTTCATTACAGCATTCATACTGATGCAGTAACCCAATTGTCATTTCATCCAAGTGGCAGTTATATACTTACTGCTAGTAAAGATGGAAAAATGAAGGTGAGAATATTACTTACAACCATAAAGCTTTTAAGATGTTTACTAAGATTGTGATCCAATTTCAGATACTAGATTTGTTAGAAGGACACCCGGTTTTTACATTAACTGGCCATGCTGGAGCTGTAAATGCTGTATCTTTCTCATCAAGTGGAAATCATTTCTCTACAGCAGGAGATGATAAATTGGTTAGGGATTTTCTTTCAGAAGTTGAAGGTTTCCAATAAATGTATTGTTTTTTAATATTAATTTGTTATTGTAGGTCTTTATATGGAAAACAAATTTCACAGATCTTGCAAATGAAGTTAAGGAAAATATTGGCCAAAATCCTTTAAATACTCCATCATCAAGAAGTGGAACTACTCCAAAAGTAAAGCCTCAAATTATCAAAAAAAGATAGTATTTTGTAGGAAAAATGTTGTATATAATGTAGTGTAAATAGTTAAGTCAGTATAATATTTATCCAAATATAATATATTTCACCCATAATTCATTATTCAGGCATGGTCACTCAACACTGTAATGGTAGAATATACTACAATTTTTCAAAAACTTGAATTTCGTGAAAGTTGCAATCTTACTAGAGATAACAGTCACCCTTGTAAAAATAAAACTAATACATTTAATCAATGATTAGGGTGTGAAGAAATGGTATAGGTGTTACCACTCTTCAAAATACCCAATAATAACTTTTGATCATATGGATGATGAACATTTAAATGAGTCTACAAGAGTTACTTTTATTGATGCTCCTAATGCCAATAGTACTATGATTGAATCTAGGGAGCAACATATTTTAAATACTTCAAGAATAGCTTCACCATCACAAAATAATAGTAAAATTTATTCTGAACATCTATCCCATTCCACCAATAATGAAGGCCATTCAGATGAAGGTATGTCTAATAATGTAGGGCATATCAGTCATATACCTCGCACACCACCTACTCCAGCAACTTTTTCAATACCTTCAATGATAAATAGAACAATAGGTATAAATACCAAAGAAGAAGATATTTTTGGTATGATAAAACTAGGACAAAATGATGTTTGTTATACTAGTGGAACTATAGAATGGGTTGGTCGAAAGAGATGTTTCCCCATTAATAGTGGTTTTAAGATACTAAACCCAGATCTTAGGGAGACCTGTGAGCCTTTGATGAAAAGAAAAAAGGAGCAGCACATGCATGGAGTTAGCAATGTTAAAGAGTGTGATTGTGCTGATGTTTTGCCAACTGTTAATGCTATTGTGGATCATTTAAATGCTCTGCATGAAGCTGTGGACATTGTAGATTTGAGGCTTAATACAATAGAAGATGTTGTTAGTAGAAATGAATGATTTTCTCTTCAAGTACCTGAAAAATATTTGATAATAAGATCAATTAGCAAGCCTCGTTTCAAAATTGCAGGTATTTTGAGTCATATTATAAAATGTTAATGTAACACAGCATTATGTTCAATTTAAATAAGAAAACATGTTTGAAACTATTCCTATTTTGCTGTTGTGTTTTTTACAATTAATAAACTTTTATTCATTAATCAGTGTCTCTTTAAATTTATGGCTATTTATTTATGCAAATTCACCTGAATTTCAAATTCTGTCTGACCAATATTCATATACTGTGTCATTTTCACACCATGAGGAAAGCTTCTTCAGATCTCTTTGTTTTATGAATAAGCTACGCAATTAGCACATGCTAATTTCGTAGCTTATACATAATTCTTCTGCTTAAAATAACTATTTCTACACTTTTGTTATATTTTATACAAAAGTTTTTTGTTCAAAATTACATTATAATGTATTATAACAACTTTTGTTCAATAAACCTGAATAGTTTTTTTCAATAAATGTATGATTATTTGTTTATTGAGAAATTTCAGTATTTGAGTTTCAACTTGCTAAAATATTGTACATAATAGTGTTACAATGAAAAAAATACTGTTACGCCCATTTCTCTGAAGAGATTGGCAGAGGTGTGATGCATTGACCACCCCGCTGGTCGAGTGGTTAGCGACCCTGATCAACAGGGCTCGGGTTCGATTCCCGACGGGGACAAGTATTTGTGTGATGAGCATAAATGTTTGTATTTCTGGGTTTGGGTGTTTATTAAATATATTCAAGTATTTATATATTATATATTTCTATGTATTAGCATCGTTGACTAACACCCATAACACAAGCAAAATATAATTTGCTTACTTTGGGGTTAGATCAGTAAGTGTAATTTGTTCCTTGAATATTTACAACTTGCGGCGAAATTATTGACAGATCAGACACACTCTTGAAAAAATATCAAGAACTAGCTGTTGCCCGCAACTTCGTCCGCGCGGGCTTCGTTTACTCTGCACAGCTTCTCCTTCATAGGTGATAGCGTGATAATACATGTTGACCCGACCTGTTAGTAATATTCATGCAAAATTTGAAGTAAATCCATGCAGTACTTTTTGAGTTTACCCCAAACATACATACAGACAAAAATTCTAAAATCTATATTTTTGGCTTTAATATCGATTGTAGATCAACGTCCCAAGTATTTTTTTTTAAATATTCAATGTACCGTTTTGACTTTCCTACGATTTATAGTTGAATTGGCTGAACTGAGGATCTTATGCATCTACGTCTACACCGAAACCAGTACTGTTTAAACTACAGTGGAGACTCGATTAACAGGACTAATTAATGTTATAATGCATTTGGATAATCGAAAATCCGGATAACTGAATATATGAAAAAAATATGCATATTAATTCTTAACTCTAGAAAGATTCCAGTCTCCTCCTCCACGTACACATTATCACATCATTATCATTAGATATGTAATGTGGCATGGCATAGTCCATGTGCGGTTTTAATTAACAGGCTCGGCATTTGTTCGCACGTAAATCCTAAATATTATTAGTAATCACGAAATGACTAATAAGTTAACAAAGGATACACTCTACTTTCCGGAAAACATTTTGACCAACAGGTCCCTAGGCCCCTTTGAATCATCTGCAACTCTAACGTTTCACTACCATCGCGACTACTAGGACTACTAGAAAGCATAATATTATATACTAGTCTATGACTACTAGGTGGTAGAATTGCAGAAGTCTCGCCCGGGTTTGATACCACTGTCTTATTCCTGTCGCAATGACGTTAGTAGATACTTGTCACTGTCATTTCCGATTTAATAAGATAGCCAGTAAACTTAAGCCTGCTACACACATAGCGGCGCACCATTAACATCGTTGGTGTCTGTAGGCAGTAGTTGTTTCTATCAGGAGAGCCATCTGCTTTTTTATATCATAACAAACAAGCAGATGGGTCTCCTGATGGAAAGTCAACCATCGCCTATAGACACCAAAGATGTTAATGGTGCGTTGCTATCTTATGGCGAGATCTAATGTCACGTGCATAAGTTTACTGGCTACCTTACCCTCCAAACCGGAACACGACAGTGACAGTACACTGACGCTATTGTGGCAGGAATATGTAAGGGGGTGGTATCAGACCCGGACGAGACAATGCAGAACTCTACCACCTAGTAGCCACGATGGTATAGCTATGCGACCATCACGCATAGCTAAGCAGTTACCTTTTACGACATGCTTGGCAAAACGGCAGATGGCCAATTCTTCAAAGGAGCCCGGGACTAACACGGGGAAATTGCTTGTTTGCTGTTCAAAAATGAAATGTTTAATTTGCCATAAAACATTTGGTAATTATTGTTTTATCATGTTGAAGATATAATTCTTTTGGAGCGTTAGGGAGAAAACGATTTACAACATTGATAGTCATAAACCTCTCATAGTCAAGTGAAATATACAAGACTCATGGTGTTACACTCAAATTTTGATACCATGAAGCTGTTTTCTGGGTCTGTGTGAGATGAGATAACAGAGTTTCATAGGCCCTGGGGTTAACATATTTTATTATTTTTTCATGGTTGATAGTCCGGATAATCGCGAATCCGTATAACTGAGGTCCGGATAATCTGGTTTCTACTGTATTAGTAAAATGTTAAAATTCACATTACTCTCTACAAATCTTTTTAAGTCAGATACCAATGTCATGGGGGTGCACAAAAATATATTTTTTTTATGTTGGATATGCAAACTGGCAGACGTGGCATCTGATGGTAAGTGGTTGACATTGCCAATGAACATAAACTAGTTTATGTTCATTGGCAATGTCTAGGAACTAGTCCAGGTAACTCATTTATATGTTGCCTATCCGGAGACATAAGATGTTAAGTCTCGGTGCCAGTAATTAAAGTACCTGTCTTGCCCTTTTCTCCAAAACATAGTAGAGTTGTTTCATGGGAAAAACGAGCAAGATGGTGGTACCTACGGATTAAACTGGATTTGCCTTTCAATGCAATTTTTCAGGATATCAACGTCCCATGCATTTATACAGAGAAACAGTTATAATACTTACCAATGAAATAAAATCACTCCACAGAGGTATTCCTTAAACCCTAGCTTTTATTTGACACGATAAAAAAGTACAATATGGCATATTTCTATTTTTATACTATATAATATATCTACAAGCGTTTGACATTTACATACATTTGCTCATATGAGCGTCTATGTATTTTACGCCCAACACCGTGTCTATTAGTATTTGTGTGGTCTGTGGTGGTACCCATGCAGCCGGGAGCGCGGCGCAGTGCATTTCTCACACGAGTGAAAAGAATTGTTTGCTATATTGAATTGAAACGATGCCAATTAACTCAGGAGTACCTACTTAGGCATTATCATTCAAATCTAAAATGCAAAATTCAAGCTTACGGGGTTAAGATAACATTTACCTTACCTTTCTTACCCGATAGGGACTTTCAAGAAAAGAGCTTACTCATTCTTAATAGGCCGGCAACGCAACTGCAAGACCTCTGGTATTGCAGATGTCCATGGGCGGCGGTGATCACTTACCATCAGGTGCACCTCTTGCTCGTTTGCCCCCTCTTCTATAAAAAAAAAATTACATTTAATTAACAATTAAAAAGGCAAGTTACACAAAATTATGTAAAAATAGACTGTGACTTATTGTATAAAATTTATTTGTAAAAAAATACAAATACATATTTTCTGAATCATAATAACATTTATTTGGCAACAACATTGTGTCCGTGTAAACCTAGTGCATAACTAAGAATTTAACAGAAAAACATTTTCTTGCATATTTCACAGATATGAGTCAACCATCATAAAGTTTAAATTAAAAAAAAAAATCAATTAATACATATTCATAGTGTATTGGAATCCACAATATATTACTAACTTTTAGGGTAATTTTAAGTCCTAAAAGCAATCAGCAAGGTATAAAGCACACTTAATATCGGAAATGTAATTCGAGATAAAATATGTAGACAATGTCGTAGCCAATTAAAAATAATAGCTATGTTCTGAAATGACAACAATTAAACATTTTTTTTTTATATAAGCTCGAGATTTTTCAACCAATTGATTTGGACCTTTTGTAATATTTCAGTGCTTAAAAAGTTGCATTAAATGACGTTTAAAAAATCACCAAGAGTTCAAAAATCACAGCATTTCAAATATTTAAATTATGTTGTTTTCAATCAACTTCAGTTTTATTTAAATAACTTTTAGACTAACATACCAATTGATTTAAAAGTCTAATTAGTTCTGCTTCCTACGACTGCCTCTTTATTAGGAATAATAAAATCTTCAATCTAAATGAGATTATAACATTATTTGAAGAGGGTTTAAAAAGAGGTTTTGCCACCGGGGTAGATATTTTGTCAAGCATATAATAACAGAAAACATTGTCTAACCTCGACTGCTCGACTATGCATTGAAATGGCGACAGATCTATTTTTAATAAGAATAACTAATTCTGATCTTCACTATCAAGCTCAATGAAACCCGATTAAAAGAGTGAATATTGTTATTAAAGAATGATCCTGTATACTATAGAGAATTATCAAAAATAGTCATTTTTTATTTTTATTATGAATCAAAACATGATTATAATTAGAGATGCCACAAAAAGTGATTTTGCAGAATACCGAATACCTATCTGGACAGTCCCTTGGCTGAAGCGTTAAATATATAGGGCTGTAATATCATTGAGTACTGAACTACCAACACATGATGCTAGACTGATACTAGTCTCCTAGTTGTTACATACAATAACTAATAGTCTTACTGTATTGTATTGCTAAGATTATCTTATTTAAAAAATATATTTTTATCTATTCTTTAAAGAGTGATTTGGATCAAGCAATGCTGAAAAAACAAGGCAAAAATAACAACTTACTCTGATAAATTTTAAGTATAAATTGTAATGTTTCTTGGTAAAATAATGAGTAATATGCAAATTTTCCTCATAATTAGGTTTTCAAAATTCAGTGGAGTACCGTATACTAAAAAAGTGACCGAATCCTGAATGATAACCAAATATTTGTGGCATTTCTAATTATAATTAAACTAGAACATTTTTGAGGATACTTTAATATACGGTTTGGCAATGATGGTTTTTTGTTTACATTCTTTATTTCGGATTCCATTTCCAATTATAACTTTTACGGTTTTCTTCAAAAAAATTATTTTGTTTCGTTTATCTAATCAAATAAATAAAATTATTTTCATAATATGAAAGCTTATTTATAGTAAGCACAATATGCTCACTCTTAAATTCTTATTGACATATATAAATATAATGATGAATTTAAGAGTGAGCTTATTTACTGTAAATAAGCTCTCTAAAATAAAAGAAATTTAAATTAACAGGAAATAGTTGATTCTTTACTAGCATAGGGCTCTGCTGCCATAGCGACGTCGTCGGCTATGTATCCAAGCAGTTTTTAATATTGAAATTTGTGCTGTCACATGATAGCCAAGTGAATTAAATCTCTATTAACTGCATGGATTGGTAGCCGGTCACCATGGCGTCTTAATGAGGCAGAGCTCTTCATGCATTAATGTTTAGGGAAAATAATATATTGCAAAGCTAAAGATTTATTCATACAAGTCGCATTGCCATTGTTGATTGCACCTTTTGCAGCTGCTGAAAGAGCCAGTTGTGGCTGTCGATGTTGGTTTGTAGCATTTGCTGACACTACAGTTGCAGTCAACTTGTTGATAGCAAGCTCATACTAATTTCAACAGCTACAGTGACTTCATTCAACTGCAAAGTGCTGTTTTATAATTTGCTGTTAAAAATCTTACATTTATGTAATTAATGTGAAATAATTATTAGAACTACTTAAGCTATTATGTCAATTTTTTTATATTAAATATAAAATCATGTCATTTCAGTAGGTTCTATTTTCTATTACCTGTCCAGGTTTAAATACAGCATTGGATTTATGACAATATTTTGTTAAACTTTACTGCTGCAGTTGGCAGTAAATTAATTTTTTTTGGTCTAGTGCAATTTAACATAATTTAATTTAGGTAGGTCGTAAAACTAATGAAGATAATATTATAATTAGTACAAATGTTTTAAATTGCACAATTACACCTAGATATCCTACATGCTGCCTTTATAAATCAATTATTATTTTTAACTTTTTACTCTACACCAACATATGTTGTTTTTTTTCCTGTTTTCTTAATTATTTCTAGTAATTGATCTGCACTTAGTGTTGATTTGACAGTAACTTTTTGTTCTGGTAGATTTATAGATACATCTTCTACACCTTGTCCTTTCAACCTGTTAAGGACTCTTCCTACAGCTCCTGAACATCCTTCGCATGTCATTTCAACATTGAATATGTGTATCTGAAAATTTTATAAAATAAAAAAAAATGCTCTTAATATTTAACATATCAAAACTGCCAATAAATTACTTATAATAATTAAAAAATATGAAAATATCTCAAAAAATATTAACTCAAAATCTCATCAGAAATATATAAAAGTATGTTTAGAATATAAAATATCTAGTTATGTGTTATGTTGCTAGTGCTTTGCCGGCCTTTTAAGAATGAGTAGGCTTTTCTCTTGAAGGGATTATTGATTGATTGATCTCATTATTATGAAGATAAAAAATGTGTTATGGATTTATGAAAAAATATCTTGCTAAGAAAGAATTTTTATGATTTTCTACAATATGTTATATATTTATGAAATGCCACATTTCTTGGGAATAATTTTATTCATATTTAATATATGACAAATAATGATTATGATCTTACAAGGGTGGATAGAAAGTACTCGGCCTAACACAGATTCATTCAATTCTAAGAATCAAATCTACCCACATTGTTTAGTACAGTTCAGAGTAGTTAATTGTGTGAAGTTCGAAACGTGTGCAATAATTTGTTGATTTTTTAAATTCTTTAACAATCAGACATATTTTCATTAATCATTAAGTACCTCCATAAGAAGGGGCTATCACTGAAAGCCATCCATAATGATATGGTCAGTGCATTAGAGGATTCTGCTGTTTTATTCATCTGTCAAAAAATGGACAGCAGAATACAAGCATGGCAGAGAGAGTGTGAAAGATGAACCCCAATCTGGAAGACCTTTGACGTCCACTACTGACGAAAATATTAAAAAAGTACTTGACTTAATTATGGGAGACTGCAGATTAAATATTAGAGATAGCCGAGGTTATAGGCATCTTTTATGAACGAATTTAAAATATCATAGTCAACGAATTGGGTTTCCACAAAGTGTCTGCGAGGTGGGTTCTGCGACTGCTTTCACTTGAACAAAAAAGGACACGATTGACTATTTCACTTTACTATTTGGAGTAATTTGAAGCCGATGCAGATGATTTTTTGAATCGTTTTCTTACAATGGAGGAAACATAGGTTCATTACTGTATGCCAGAAACAAAACAAAACAATCAAAACAGTGGAGAAGACCTGGTTCACCACCTCCCCGAAAAAGTCTAAGGCGCTTTGGTCAAATAAGATTAATGGCTTCAGTATTCTGGGACTCGAAGGGTGTCATTATGATTAGCTTGAAAGGGGTCAGACTATAAACTCTGATTATTACTGTGTCTTACTACGTTGTTTACGAGAGGAAATAAAAGAAAAAACGTCCAGGAATGCTCAGAAGAAAAGCCCTGTTTTATCAAGATAATGCCCGTGTTCACACGTCTGTGTAGTCAATAACTGAAATTCACAATTGTGGCTTTGAACTATTACCGCATCCGCCTTATTCACCTGATCTGGCACTGTCAGACTTTTTTCTGTTCCCTAACCTAAAAAAGCATTTGGGAGGTCAAAGATATTCGACAAACAATGAAGTCAAAACAGCAGTAGACGCATATTTTGACTCTATGGAAGAATCATTTTTTTCACGGTCTAAATGCTTTGAATGGGAGATGGCAAAAGTGCTTTGAACTTGATGGTGATTACGTAGAAAAGTAAAAATAAAACTGATTTAGTAGGTGTTTATTTTCTTGGTTAGGCTGAATACTTTTCAATCCACCCTAGTAAGTTGGACAAAATAGGCTTGTTACAAACATTTCATAAAAATTTGTGCAGCATGTTTCTAATGCAAACCGCCTGTGTTTCTGTTCCTATAGTAGTTATGAAGCTATGAATTGTTGAAAACATTTCATAAAAATTTGTACTGTCTGTTTCTGATGCAAACCCCCTGTGTTACTGTTCCAATAGTAGTAGCTATGAATTGTTGAAGCGAAAGAATATCTTGTAACAAGTTTATGATTTAAATCAGAAATCAGAAGTACCTTATTCAATTAAACTTTTTACAAGTTATTTTGACAAGTCAACATTTTTTTTAAACTACTATCGGATCGGAAATGCAGCCACACACTAAGAAGATCCAGTGGAAGAAACTCGGCAGGCTTGTAATTTTTTCATATCATTTTTTTAAATAAGATATTACATAATGTTTAATCTGTAAGTATCTGTTACAGTAATAATGAAAATTGCCGATATGAGGAGCAGTTAAAAGCCATTTTGCAAAATCCCCTAACTGAAATTTAGGTATTTTTTAATCTATGCGAGAGCTGGACATCCTCGTCCATATAGTGCACCTAGTGCTGTTAAATGAAAATAGTATTACATAATGTTTAATCTGTAAGTATCTAACTGTTACAGTAATAATGAAAATTGCCAATATGAGGAGCAGTTAAAAGTCATTTCACAAAATCCCCCAACTGAAATTTAGGTATTTTTTAATCTATGCGAGAGCTGGACATCCTCGTCCATATAGTGCACCTAGTGCTGTTAAATGAAAATAGTATTACATAATGTTTAATCTGTAAGTATCTAACTGTTACAGTAATAATGAAAATTGCCAATATGAGGAGCAGTTAAAAGTCATTTCACAAAATCCCCCAACTGAAATTTAGGTATTTTTTAATCTATGCGAGAGCTGGACATCCTCGTCCATATAGTGCACCTAGTGCTGTTAAATGAAAATAGTATTACATAATGTTTAATCTGTAAGTATCTAACTGTTACAGTAATAATGAAAATTGCCAATATGAGGAGCAGTTAAAAGCCATTTCACAAAATCCCCCAACTGAAATTTAGGTATTTTTTAATCTATGCGAGAGCTGGACATCCTCGTCCATATAGTGCACCTAGTGCTGGTAAAATGAAAATAGTATTGATACTTTTTAATTATTACTATGCTGTATGAATTTTGGCACACAAACATAGCAGATTTTATAGTATTCTCTTTTATTTATTTTTGAAATAAAAAATAAATGAATATTATTTAAGTGACTTATTTTTGCATTAGAATAGAATATAGTTTTATTCTATCCCAATTTATATAGGAAAATGACATTTTTTATAACAAAAAACCCAGTTAATATTTCATTAATTTTCATTGAAATAGGCATATTTGCTTAATTAATTAGATATAGATCTTTTAGGAAAAAAGTAATCCATTCAGGCACAATTGTTGGATGTTTCTGGTAATTTAGTATTTTTTCTAATTAAGTTTGTTGATTCTAGCAGTAGCAATACCTTTTGGAAAAATAGCTTCCTTGCATAATTGTCGAAACTTGATTTCGGAGTGAATCAATATTTAAAAGATAAAACTATCTAATGGTACAATTAAATTAAATAAAAGAACCTTATATTATGAAAAATCAGTTTTTGATAAATTTTGATTTCTCGTTAAAAGTTGGTCTAAAGTGTAAATTGCCTCTTAATCCTATGCTTTCCTGTCATCTAGGTATTCAAATATTTTATAGTAACTTTTTTTACACAGTTTTAACACATTTTTTGAATTTGTTAACTGGTAAATCTCTAATGACAACAGGCAGCTTATTGTAGAAGCATATACTTTGCCCCATAAAAGAGTTGCTTATTCTGTGCAAACAAGACACATGCACAGCAAGATTGTTTTTGTTTGTTATATTTAGGGAGTGAATATCATTATTCTTTTTAAACAAGCAACTATTTTTACATATGTACATCAAAGTTTCGAAAGTATACTGAGAAATTACAGTTAAAAAATTGAATAAGTATTTCTGATTTCTGACACATGTGTATGCGAAAGCTTTAAATTACTTAATACTACTTAAAACAGCACCTATTTGGTTAGTGTCATGTTAATTTTGGTATTGTATTATCAAGAATATAATTGTAGTGATTTATTTAACAGTATTGAGATTTATTAGATTACACAATAACTCACTTAAATTTGAATAAATCTTAGGTATTGTTTGCATTAAGTAGAAATTAGCTTACCTAGATTCAATTTCAAACTATTTTAAAAGACAAAACATGTTGCACCTACACTACGAATAATATTTATTAATTGTAGGAATATAATGGTTCCCAAACTAGGCGTCGCCTGTATTTTGGGATAACCATTTGAAATAATATATAGGTCTATATGCATTGTCTCGTCCGGGTCTGGTACCACCGCCTTACCTATTCCTGCCGCAATAGCGTCAGTGCTTGTCGCTGTCGTGTTCCAGTTTGGAGGGTAAGGTAGCCGGTAAACTTATGCATGTGGCATTTGACCTCACCACAAGATAGCAACGCACCATTAACATATTTGGCGTCTATAGGCAATGGTTGACTCTTTCCATCAGGAGACCCATCTGCTTGTTTGATATGATATAAAAAAAGGTACACAAATTTTTATACATAGCACTTATGTACATTATTAGTTGTTATTGTATTGTAATATTATTAAATACCATATATTTTTTAAATTTTAGTTTTTTTATTAGTCAACGGTATAATTAGGTGATTGGAAAGTAGGATTAGGAAGTATAATACTTACTGATGACATATTTTACCTAATACCAAGAAAATTAATGAATTGATTTGTAAAAGTTTATTCCGAATGACTTATTTCAGTGTACACTTTGTTCCTGATAGGGTCTTCACGTAGATATCACAATATAGTGAATTTCATTGTTTGATAAAATTATAAAAAATACTTAGTAAAATATCAAGGTCAATAACCTATAAGATTGTTTAACTTACTTTGTCAATGTTTGTCAAGATGTCATCAGTCATGTCAGTAGGATTAGGCAAAAGAACGAGATTCTTACAGCATTGTTTAATGGGTGTGTTCCTGACAAATTTCAAACCCGGACTTCTATGGCATGACCAAGGAACTTAATATACGACAACTGGAATTATTACGAAGCAATATTTGAAAAATAAAAATGTGCCTTATTTCGTTATTCATAAAGTTAACATTCGTTTCGTACTTAACAGGGGGAAAAACGTTCTGAGCAAGACAACGACAAGAGTGGATGTTGTCCCTTTCGTGCAATTGCCATTGTAAATAAGACAATCTGATGGTAGATTTTTATATATTCGGTAATCGTTAAATCTCTTTTATTCATACACGCCGATAAATACATTAGCATAAAATGTATTGTAATTAACATTGTGAGTTCTAAAATGTGCTTATTTTAATTATTGCGTAATTACTTATGCAATGCAAAAACTGTTGTATTGTATATATATATATATATCTCCACCCATGACGTGGTACTCTTCTTGTTTGCTTGCTTGAAAAAGAGTTTAACAACATCTTTAAAACAATAACTAGGTATGTTTTGATAAGTATTCTACAAGTTTTGTGTGCAGCACAGACATATTTCATAATGAATATTAAATGTAAATAGATATTAAGGCAGGATAAATTGTATATTTCGTTTATTTCGTAAGCTTTTTGTAATAAATAATGTTCGTTTTCGTCTTTTATTCGCCCTAAGACCTACATGTAGCTTTGTTGTACAGAAATAATAAAGCTTTATGTAGTTAAGTTGTTTGCCTAAAGGCATATTACGATCAAAAGGGGTTCCACGCAGTCGACAAATTACGAGTCGACTCTTGCGAGATTGTATTTATATGCGGGAATCCAGAATTACGAAAACCCCGAAAAGTGCAAAATTCTTTGTTAAAATGAATGTTAATCGATTGTAAAATATAGTATGTACAATGTAAGTATTAGCCTTAGGCATATGTTTACGCACTTTTCGAGTATATAAAGATAGTTAATAGGATATTACGACCTGAAAAGGCGTACAACTCTGTAATTGTAAGAGTTTCCGAGGTCCTGTTAGAACATATAATGTATATAACACTCTTGTTTGTTATTATATAAGTTTGTTTGTGATAAATCTTTGTATATATATAAGAAATAACACATTGTAATTAGTTTTCGGTAGGTCTTAGGGCATTATATACTTTGTTTCGTTTATAATTGTAAAAAGGTAGTACCGTTGCACTCGCTAGAGGGCCACACTAGAGGTAGGAGAAGCTACCTAAGACAAAATAATTACGTTAAGATTATGAAAAGTTAGGTTTTAACAAATCCCAGACATCGTGGCGCCACGCATGGCGCCATCCGTCTTTGTTGATTTATGCCGCCCGTCTGGCCGCGGGCTATAAATACCGGAGAGCGCGGCCATACAATCAGTGTTTTTATTTGCAGTTTGAAAAATTGTAAGAAAAATGCAAACTAAACATTGAATTATATAGCAGCATACAAAATTTAACATACATAGGCAAAGAAAGAAGCAATGAAAATAGTAAAAAATATACTTTTGTTTGTGTTCACTGATATTCACTAGCAAACACCACTTATACTCTCTACGAGAGAAGAACGTGAACACCATACTTAAAAAAGAAAACAACTACCTAGGTACTTACCAAGGAACTTATATACGATAACTGGAATTTTGCGAAGCAATATTTGAAAAGCAAAAATGTACTTTATTTCGTTCCTAATAAAGTTGACATTTGTTTCCTACTTAACAGAGGGGAACAACGTTCTGAGCAAGACAACGACAAGAGCGGATGTTGTCCCTTTCTTGCAATTGCCAGTGAAAATAAAACTATCTGATGGAGATTTTGTATATTCGATAATGGTTAAATCCGTTTATTCATACATGTCGATAAATATATTAGCATTAAATATTGTAATTAACATAGTGAGTTCTAAAATGTGCTTATTTTAATTATTAATTACTTATGCAATGGAAAAAACTGTTTCTCAAATTAGTAGAATTACTTAGTAGTAATTTGCAAACTACGCATGGCCGCACTTATATATGGCGATTGGCGCTTTATTTAGTAGAAAGAGACACACTTCACTAATGTCGTGGTACTCTTCGGAACGATTTTGAAGCGCGTGTGAAGATTCCGGGTAGAATGTAACTTCCTTGGTACTTACACACGAATACTAGTAGCGCCGCGTTGAATGCCCATATAAAACTTTCGGCGGCAAATTCAAAACTACTCCCGTACTACTGCTCTGCCGATTAAATTATAAGGAATTATTTTGAATTTCTATTTACATTTGTATTCTACATGTTATGGTTTTATTACCCCACATGACATGCTTATACTAACATAAATCGATTTTTCCAATACTTATAAAAAAAACAAACTGATAAGTTTAGAAGTTTATTTTATATTTTCATACATTCTCGCTGGCGTTTTGGCCGCAAACTGTTTAAGGTGACGTTAATTTTCTCAAACGATTTGAAATTAGAACACTGACAAAATTGTTTTAGCTTTGTCTGTTATGAAAATTCTAACTTGTTAGACAGAGATAAAGCCATTTTTATATATTCAGCGTTGGAAATAATGCAATTTTATAATATTGATTGTTTATGGAAATTAATGCCAAGTCCTTATCTTTCTTTTGTCAAAGGTTGAGGCTGAAACCGGCTAAGGTCAGATGCTCAGAATAAAATTTGTTGACTCTGGCAGGTTAATTTTACAGTCTCACAGATCTAAGGTTGGTAGACAGACAGACTTAAGTCAGATAAGTTAGCAGGAACACACCCATTACAGCTGTTGGCGGCTCCTAGACCTACAATAATTTTGCGCAATATTACGTATTGTACTGTATTATTGACCGTTTAAAGTTAATATTGAAGTTTGCACAATGATTGAACGAAAGTTTGAGCGGGTTTAATTTTTATCGTACAATATTTTTTTCTTGCACTGTGTAGGTTTAATATTGCACAATATTTTTCACTTCAAAGCTTAGAGCGGTCGCGGTCGCGGTGTTTAATGTATGGTTGTGTTGTAAATTTAAGCAAAATCGCTAGCAAGAAATTTTCATCATTTCGCGGTAATTTTATTCATCTTGTTAATTTAATAGTTCATTACTATATTGGGACAAAATTTCGACCACTGGCCGATATTCGACACTCGGTTGAAATTGAACATGTGACCAAAATACGTCATTCCGCCGAATTTCGACATTCGATCGAAAATTAACTTTCGGCCAAAACTTAACATTCGCCCGAAATTCGACATTCAGGCCAATTCACTAATCAATTTAAGGTCGAAACAAAATCAATCAATAAAAAATGAAGAACGCTAGTTTTTACTGGAGTGTATAGATTTATTTAACGAAATTACGGCATGGTTGCCGCCAAAACTTCGTCGTCAGACATGTTAGTCGCACGAAAATATTGATCAGACTGGTTTGTCAATTTTATTTGTGAATTTATTGAACGTCTGGAAACAAACGGGTATTCAATATTATTGCACAATAAAAGTATTGCGCAATAATATTGTACGTCTGTGGGGCACCTTAAACTTTTTATCTGTTTCATTCATCGATTTGTCGATTGACACGCAATCTGTGCTTGTGAATTTGACGTTTGTACTTGATTCGGTCACGGTGTGTCCAAAAGAAATTTCATTTATTAATTTTTAAAACTACTTGATAAATCTTTGATATCCAAATGAAAACATGTCACTCAAAGATAGTCTTAGAGAGCTTGGGTGGTAAGTAATCTAAAAGGGTCCACTTAGTTCTGTGTGTCGTGCATATATTAATTAAAATATTTCATATTTCTTTCAGGCACTTGACTCAAGATGGTATTGATATTATTAGCGAAAATGGTCAAATTCAAGATGTAAATAGTCTTAGTAAAAGAGCCTTAGATGTAAGTAGGCAAATAAACCTTACCGGTCCAAAACACCTCTGTTTCTTAGTTTGTACACACGGTATGATAAAAGTATATAAAATATGTTCTTTTCTTTTAGTATGATCTAAGAGATATCGGAGAAAGTGCTTTTCCTGAGGAATTTACGAAAGATCCTACTAAACTAGAAAAGCCTATAGTTGTGCAAATACAAAAGATAAGAAATGTGTCAGCACCTAAGGCAAATGAAGAATCTAGTTCAGCTCCGCGAATGCTTAAGTTAACGTTGCATGATGGAAAATCTTCGTGCACTGGTTTGGAAACTAGTCCTATATCAAGCCTTAGTATAAATACCCCCCCAGGTACTAAGATATTATTGAAAAATGAGGGGCTTGAAGTATGTCATGGTGTCATATGGCTAACACCCAGTGTTATATCTGTTTTGGGTGGTAAGGTGGCACATATGATTGAGAAGTGGGAACTGAATAGAAGTCTTGCTAAACACACTAGAGGTAAGTCAAGTATTTGAATATCTATATTTAGTAATATGGAGCAAGTATGTTAATGAATCATTTAAAATTGAAAAATTTTGCCATGTTGGTCCCGGCCTCCTTTGAAGAATAGGCCAACTGCCATTCTACCAGGCAGGTCGTAAAAGGTGACCGACTGGCTATCAAGTCATTACCATCGTGACTACTAGGTGGTAGAGTTCTGCATTGTCTCGCCCGGGTCTGGAACCACCGCCTTACCTATTTCTGCCGCAATAGCGTCAGTGCTTGTCGCTGTCGTGTTCCGGTTTGGAGGGTAAGGTAGCCGGTAAACTTATGCATGTGGCATTAGACCCCGCCACAAGATAGCAACGCACCATAAACATCTTTGGTGTCTATAGGCGATGGTTGACTCTTACCATCAAGAGACCCATCTGCTTGTTTGCTATCTTATGATATAAAAAAAAGCTACTTTATGATGGGAAATAAGAAAATTATTTACAATTAAAGAGAAAATTTGAATAATAATAATAATAAAATAATAATCAATCTGACTTGTTGAATGAATAGTGTAACAATAGATTGTCCATAATAATTAATGAAAGCCAGATTGTAAGAGAGAAGCGAGAAAAAAGATTCACACTTACTAACATGAGATAAAGTAATTATGTGGCGATAATCTATATATATAATAAAATCGTAGGAAAGTCAAAACTGTACATTGAATATTTTTTGAAAAGAATACTTGGGGCGTAATCTACAATCGATATCGAAGCCAAAAATATAGTTTTTAGAATTTATGTCTGTTTGTCTGTATATATGTCTGAGGTAAACTCAAAAGTACTGCATGGATTTACTTCAAATTTTGCATGAATATTACTAACAGGTCGGGTCAACATATAGGCTACATATTATCACGCTATCACCTAGCGACCAGGTGCAGTGCGTAGTAAACAAAGTCCGTGTGGACGAAGTCGCTGGCAACAGCTAGTCCTTTATATATGTAAAAGTGGTATATGATACTTGTCAAAAAAATTAGTTGAATTAAGTCACTGTAAACGATGGTAGCTTGGCGGTCTTATTTGTTAGTTTTCGAGCGCCTTGCCGCCGAGTAAATTTAATCAATATGCTATAAACCCTTCTCAAAAATTGTGCGGAAACGCTCAGCTAGAATAAAGTAGGCTGCCGCATTTTTTTTTTATCTTAGGCGGGTGACAAAGATACACAGCAGGAGGTCGCTCTTGACAGAAGAGGTTATAATGAGAAAAAATTATTGGATTAGTTGGTATAATATCTCTTTTAATTTTAAATTCTTTATATGATGAACAAAATTATTATTAGGTATGTACCAAAAAATAAAATAGGTATAATGTTCCTTTAAACAGCATGTTTACTGTATAGAATTACTTTTGAAATAATAACCTGTTATATGATAAACAAAACTATTATTTATGAATGTATCAGAATAAAATAGCTATAATATTCCTTTTAACATCATGTTTATTATTCAGAATTAAAGTATTTCTAAAATAATAGTCTTTTATATGATAAACAAAATTATTTTATGTTACAAATAGGACAATGACCTTTTAATTGATTATGCAGAATCGGAAAAGTACCCAGTTGGCGATAGGCTTGCCATATATCACATTGTGGGACTAAGTATCTTCGGCTGATCGAGGGTGCATCAGTTGTACCTCTGCCTACATCATGGGGATACGGGCGTAAAAATACTTTTTTAGAATTTAATAGTAGTTATGATTAGATCAGATAGTTAGTGTCCATTAAGTTCAGAAATGTGATTACAATTGGAAGTCTGAATAAAAGCTGAGTTGCTTGGGATTGAATAAGTGCCCTGTTGGTGATCTTATCACATTGTGGCAATAACGGCCGGTTTCCGAAACGCAAATTAATTTTAACAAGCAATTAATCTGTGTGTAACAGATCATTTGCTTGTAAAAATCATGTAAAACAGATTAATTGCTTGTTAAAATTAATTTGCGTTTCGGAAACCGGCCGTAAGTATCTTCGGTTAATCGTGGGTACACTGGCTGCGCCACTGCCTACGTCTTTGGAGATATGGGCGTGATGATACTTTTTATAATCTATGATTAATCTGAGTCATAGATTGTTTATCCTATAATTTGTGTAATAGATATTTGTGCTTTAATATCAATATCATTATAGTTGAGTTGACTGGAGGATCAAAGTTGTGCAATTTATGTAAAAGTGTCTACCAATTATTATTTAAAAGACCTTACTGGTTCCCAATTGCACATTAGGTATTTGTCTTGTAAGAATAAAATGGTGCCTGAATTTATATGTAAATACCATACTGATAATATTTTAAAAACAAAGTAACAATTATATAATTAGAAATATATTGAAGGAAGTACTAGTTATTTTTTCTAACCAGGTGGTGTGGGAGTTGATGGTGGGCCACCTCCATGGATACCATTTGGGCAAAGGCTTGAGGCTGTACCTGTTGATAAGCAATTTAAGAGTTTGCAAGAAGCAGCAAAACAAGATAATGCAGAATTCGAAGCACAAAGAAAAGGTGCCATTGCAGAGGCTCAACGGCTGTCTGGAGTAAAAAAGGTAAAGTGAAGAAAGTAATATAGAAAACATTGACTGTAATTGGAATCAGAGTTTAAAAAAATAAATTATACAATAAGTGATTAATGCAAGTTTTGATTCTACAAAAAGAATAATCATACTATTACACTATTTGCGCTGTAGCACGCTGCGGATGACAGTTGCTTGTATGATGTTGACATCTGCTAGTACCACATGACTAGGGATTTGACGTTATGCAATTCATTTTATATCACTAACAGGGGGCCTACCATGAACTCTTATAATACTTGTCAAGTTCCTGGCAGTTCAACTATGAGTATTAACCTGTCAGGTTTTACTATTATACTATGAACTAATTCTTGTTGACCTGCAATGCGGTGTCTTCTGGCCGGTCACATTATCTCCGGCTAGGACATATCAAATTAACGTTGAGAAACACATAACTTCCAGATTTTTAAATTTCAGTATAAAGTTAATACTATTAATGCTTTTTAATTAGAAATCTTGAATTAAAGAATACAAATTTGCAAAAGAGATCGAGTTTCAAGTTATTTAAAGTCTACGCAAAATATATGGAACATAAAGTAAACCACGTAATATTTGTTAAGTGGCATTCATTAAAGAACGCAATTTAGAAAACTTTATATAGAAATAATGAACTAATATATTTTATTCCGATATTAATACTTTTCTAAAACACAGTTAATGTCAAAAAATATACAATTGGTATAAATAGCAGTAATATTAAAAAAATACTTACATTTACCAGCATATTTAAGACAAAGCAATCCAATAAAAGTTAATTTTTTACACCTGCAAGTGACTGGCAATATTATGACACTTTAGCAGTTCAAATATCGATTTCGGTCTGTCAAAAACACTTCATGGTACGCTAATGCAGGGCAGAAGTAGGTTTGAGTAGTAATATGATCGCTCACCGGCATAGGTCACGTGGTCACTGACTGGCATGTTATATAACGCTTTCATGGTACGAAATAACAGGACAGTTTAATTATCGGCTTAAACTGACCTGCTATAAGAGTTCATGGTAGGGCCACAGTACTCGCATACATGTTATTCAGTTTGGCAGTGTAACTACGTGTATAAACTTGTCAATATATATATATATATATATATATATATATATATATATATGTATGTATACATATATATATATATATATATATATATATATATATATATATATATATATATATATATATATATACATACATGGTGCGCTGGCCATTTTGTTTGTTTGTCAAGCCAAGCTGTCAGTACAAGTGCTAACTCCATATTATTTGTTATAGTTTGTTGAGTTTGTTCTTTATTTGTTAAAGTTTCTTTTTATTACCATGCCTAAGCACACAAACAAACTGTTTTGGGTAGTCAGGCCAGGAAGCTCCGAGACTACTTTGAAAGAGAACAACAAAATAATGGACCATTATTACCATTGAATCGAATTGTGGAACGAGTAGCCGAAGCTCTTGCTATTTATTGGCCGCAATACTGTTTCGCGTATAACGCATGAGAAAATTGACCAAAATGGGATGTCAGAAAATAAATTATCACAGATTTTGCTAAGGTTGCTATTAGAAATCATATTTATGGTTATGACAAGTACTAAATAGTGACGTTGCGAAATTATTCGATACGGAAATGGAATATTTCCGTATCGATTCCTCTTGTTTATAGTAGTACTAGCTGACCCGCGCAACTTCGTCTGCGTTACATAAGAAGTAGTGGGTTTTAGGGACCTATATTACCATTCTAGAAGAACCGTAACTTTCTTTAATTAATCCACGAACCACTTGAAAACTATTGAAACAAACAATCTTACCTACAGTGCTTATTAAAATCAGGAGAGTTTGTACCTATCCTGCTATGTTTGTAGTTTGTTTGAAGTTTTTTTTTTTAATATGTACGTTAAGAATATATAAAGCCTATTAAATAGTCATTTTACTATGATCATGATCAGTAACACTGAAAGTATAGTAAATAAACCAGCCAAGTGCGAGTCAAACTCGCGCACGAAGGGTTCCGTACCATCCGTACCATCAAGGGCGGATCCAGGAGGGGTCATGACCCTCCCCCTCTCAGGGTAGGGGTCTAGGTATGTATGGTAGGTAGTATATGTAGTAGGATAATATGTAGCCTATATGTTGACCCAACCTGTTAATATAATGTTCATGTAAAATTTGAAGTAAATCTATGCCGTACTTTTTGAGTTTACTCTGGACATACATATAGACAAACAGACAAACAGAAAAAAAATCTAAAAACTATAATTTTGGCTTCGATATCTATTGTAGATCATGCCCCAAGTATTCTTTTAAAAAATATTCAATGTACAGTTTTGACTTTCCTACGATTTTATTATATGTATAGATATATTTCCAAATACTTACTTTTTTGAAAATATTCAAGTTTCTACCTGCTTATTAAGGTCGAGTAAAAAATTGCTTATAAATAACGTTTGTTGTATGGGAGAGCCCCTCTTTATTATTTATTTTTATTTAATTATTTATTTTGAAAGGTAATATACAACTAAGTAATCTATGAATTTTTTAAGGGTCTACCTGTTACCGTTATTCATTTTAGCAAAAATGTAAAAAAAACACTTTTATTGTATGGGGATCCCCTCTTAATATTTTAATTTTTTTAATTTTTAGTATTTGTTATTATAGCAACAATGGAAATACATAATTTGTGAAAATTTCAGCTTTCTAGCTATTATGGTATATGAGGTATCTGGTGACAAGGTGGTGGTATGAGGTAGGTATCTGGTGACAAACAGACAGACAGACAGCGGAGGCTTAGTAATAGGGTCCCGTTTTACTTTTTAGGTACGGAATCCTAAAAATGGCACGGAACATGAGTAATAAAGGAACGTTAGGTAACACTACTGGGGTGTCAATTGATGTATAGTTTACGCTATCTCCTGGAAGTTTACTCAGTATTCTGTCATTAATTTCGTCAACACCACTATTTCTAGCCGTCAATATTTCCCTTTGACACATCTACTGGTAGTCTTTGTTTTCTACTTCGACGTGAATACAGCCGTTGACTATTGTAGTGCGAGTGATTAGTAATCAGCGTAGCATAGTAAAAAGATGCTGATTACTAATCCACTCGCACTAATCAACGATTCGAACGAAAAGTGTATTCGGAACTTATATGCGCAGAGCATGCTACCGTCTGACCTCGCTACTTGTATGCGCTCCGCGCGTCGCGCGGTGCTTGATAATATTATATCTTAAAACTGTGATAAAACTGTGATATCTTATAAGTTATTGGTTGAAATCAAACGCAATGCAGCATCGATGTAGTCGTTAAAACGCACGATTCGGATGCCGCGACCGATCGCAGAGAGTCGCTAAAACGCGATGCAGTATCGATGCAGTTGCTAAAAGGCGCGTTTTGGATGCTAAAAGTAGCATGTGTACCCTCTCTAAGTACGTCTATAGCGTTATCTTATACGCATAACACTTTGCTTAATTTTTCTTTCCATTAGATTTTATTTGTAGACTAGAAAATTCTGGTTACGTTTAATTTAATTAATGATTTAATATATTAAAAATGTGATACAGCTGAAATGCTTAGTCATAATTTGTAAATCCCGGCAACTTTCAAGAGTGGAGCGACACGTTACTGAAACTATCAGCCGCACCATGCTACAGCGAAAAGAGTGTAGGTAAAAATAATATCTAATGTACTTGTACTATTTTACTACATGTGTACACACGGTTTTGTTAAATCAATCAACAGGTTGATCTTTTTAAAGCATCTTCAGGACGTAATATCTCGTTGTCACTTTATTTTTGTATCATATAAACAAACTAAACATTATCAAATAAGTTTTTTTTTTAAATTATTACTGTCCGCAATTAGCCCTCTGAGCCATTATATGTAGCTGGACAAATCAATCCAGTCATCCCAACTCTTTCCAGAAGCCTGCAGGACAGCTTATGTTGAGGCTAGCTTCCATGAGATTTGTTAGATTGTTCAGCATATGTGTCCGTTTTTCGGCCACACTCTTATACTCAAGGAGAAAATGAGCGGTGTTTTCCTGTTCCTCCATACAGCTGCGGCATAGAGAGTCATCTGTTAAGCTTATTAAGTATATATAGATTTAAATGGGAATATCCTGTTATGGTGCCTGCGATTTTCCTCAAGTTGTTTCTGTTATTTTTTATGATGCATCATGTTAGGTGTTAACATCTTCACGGGATCATAAATAAATTACCACTTTAATACTTATTCTTTCATACTTAGAACTTAAAAAGCTTGCTGTGACTACCTTACACATATGATTATGTAAGAAGATACAGTAAATAAATAAAACAGAATTTTAAAGTAGAAGTTTAATTTTAATATGTTTTATTAATTTGATGCTAATTAACATAATATTATTATTTAATAAAACAATAATATATTTCAGGTATTTGGGGGAGGTACAAAACCTTTGCTTGATGCCAATGTACAAAAAATTGTGGATGCCGGTTTTTCTGAAGAGCAAGCTGAAAATGCACTAAAATATACCAAAAACAATGTTGACAGAGCATTAAGAATATTACAGAAGCGAGATAATTCTGAAAATAGAAATAAGGAAAAGCAAAAAGAACCTGACCAACCAAAACGCAAAGGTCGCAACAAAGAAGCTAATGATGAAGATGGCATACCTGTTAAACCATCTGGAAAAGTGTCTCTTTTTGACTTTTTAGAAGATAAACTGCCTAATGTACCAGATAGAGAGAAAAATAATCGTCGAGAATATAATTCTGATGACCGAGGGGAGAGAAGCTATGGTAACCGTGATAAAAATAGTGCCAAAAACAATTCTCGTTCTCATGGAAATCGATTTGATGGACCAAGACATAAAGCAGATAGTCGTGGACATTATTCAAATGACAATCATCACAACCCACATAGAGAGGAGAGAAAATATCAGACTCAAAATGAAAAACCACCAAGATTTCAAAGAAAATTGGAGGAGAAGAATAAACAACAACAACAACAACAAATTAATAATGTTAATGTCAATGTAAATCTACCCTATAACAATTCATATCACAATCAGCCTATAAACCAATATCCAGATATTAATGTAAGAAATGATGGGGGCATGGACAGTAAGATGCACCAACCTCAAAACTATAGAAATCATGTTAATCCCATGGATAATTTAGTGGATGCTACTGCCAGCTTAAATTTACTTTCAAATCAATCACGGCCTAATGAAGAGGTTTCACCTGCTCGAAATTATCACTCCCATCATGATCAAGTGTATCCACAAAAGCAGCAGTATATCCCAAATCAAAATATGCCAGAAATACCTCCATTTAGAAGAAATAATGAGATGCCAAAGTATCAAGATCAGTCATACCAACGTAGGCATCAACAACAATCTAATGGATATATTGAGACTCAGCAAAATCATATGTATGCAAATATGAATTATTTGGGAGGGGCGCAAGGAGGTTATAATAATCGCCAGTATGGTTTTGGAGGGAGACCCCAGCCGCAAGAGTATAGTACTCTTCGTACAGGTGGTCCATTTTTACCTGGGTCTTTATTAGGCTTCCAAAATGCAGCTGTTAACGAGCAGGCTCGGGCAATGCTGGGAGTTGCTGAAATCAACTGGAAAGTTGGTGATCGGTGTTTGGCTTTATATTGGGAAGATAATAACGTGAGTTTCTTTATTTTTTATTTTAAGAAAAGACAGTTAATTTAACCTTTAATGAAACAGAAACTTCAGATCTACAAGTATACATATTATATGCCTTGCTTTTAATTAATAAAATCATTTGAGGCATGTTGTTACCTTATTTGAGACATTGCTTTAAAATTATTACCACATACACAAGTAGACATATCTAGACCAGTCACTAATTAGTTCAGAAATCAAGCTAATCACAATCTTTTGTAGTCAGTGATTAGTTTGTGAGTGGCATATATAGTTTGACATAGTGATATAGTTTGGCACAAAGCAGTTAACAATACACCTGAAACTGTAAAAGATTTATTCAACAATAATAAATTTGAGAAGAATCCTACTTTTTTGAATAATAATCATTTGGGCTTTTCACATGAAATTTAAGTTATGACAAATACATACAAGGTGTGAATACAAAGATATGTCCAAAATGCATGCTATTTAGGATAACTATATATATGTATATTAAAGTTAACATATTATTGGTACATACTATTCTATGATTAATAATATCTATACATGCCTTTTAACATAAATGTAAATAGTTTAATTGCAAAATTAGGTAATCTATATATTAATATGTGAATAAAAAACTTTGAACCCCTTTTTAAGACAATTGTGCAAACGGTGGAGTATGAAATTTGGTGCAGTCAATGTTTACGTTGGAATGGACGGCAGAAACCTAATATTTTTAAATAAAATGAATTATAAATACATTAAATTGATAAAAATAAACATTACACAAACTACATGAATAATATTTTCTACTATGATGTTTGTTGCGGCTAAAATAAGTTGTCAAACTTAAAAGATTTTATTGTATAGTCTATGATCGAATTTCGGCCACAGGCAATCGCTAGTGACAATGAATATTTGTATTAATAATTAAAAAAAATTACATGATTATACTTTGAACACTGAATATCCTCGGCACTTGGTAAATGTTTATGTTAATTTGTATTCATGTTATGTTAGAGACACTTGTACTGTTTTACTTCGTTTTTATTACATTAACATCAACCGGATTCGCGTTTTCAACGCATCATCTGGACAAAAAATCAATACTGTTTATTAAAGTTGACAATTTCTTTTTTTGTTTGAAATTTGCGAATGTTATGATTTTTGTTCGTTTCTGAGTCCTTTTTTATCTATTTTTCTAAACGATGTGTTTGGTTGTTACATCCGTTTTTACTGTCTCTATCCACAGCTAAATTTTCACGGTCTCTTTGACTATTTTATTTTATAGGCAATATTTAGGTCCTTTTTTAAGAAGGGTGATTTCATGGTTGTCAAAAAAAATATTTGTAGTATTATGTAACCTCTTAAAAAACTTTATATGTTGAGGTGTATCTTCTGGTGCTACAGTCAGCATATTTATTTTTGAGCTTTTGAATTTTTGTAACATGTTTTTCATGTATTTTTGATGATAAAGATTTGCAAAGTTCATGAATATCACTCGAAAGTATGTCATTTTCTATATTTAGTACCCTAGTATGAAGCTCTGTATGGGAAACTTTGATATGGTTGGTTACTTAAATTGTTACGCTGGCAATACAGATTAATTCTTTTTCCAGCTACCTCTGTTTTACATCATCCATAAAACTGTTAATATAATATTTGTAATTATTGCATTTCACATTATTATCTATGTAATTAGCAATTATATTTCTTACATGTAATTTTGGACAATAAGCTTACATTTGTTTTTGCAAACTTCGTTTTATTTTTTTTAAATAAGACAATCAAGGCTTGCTTGATCTTTCTATACTTTGAACAGTGAATATTGTCGGTACTTGGGAAAACTCCATGTTAATTTGTATTCATGTTAAATTATAAACACTTGTACTGTTTTACTTCGTTTTTTATTACATTAACACCAACCGGTTTCATGTTTTTAACGCATCATCAGGACAACAAATTATTGTCAACTTTAATAAACAGAATTGATTTGTTACCTTGATGATGCGTTAAAAACGTAAAACTGGTTGGTGTTAATGTAATAAAACGGTCAAGTGCGAGTCGGACTCCCGTACGAAGGGTTCCACACCGTCCCGATACAAGTTTCTACCCGTTGATTAAGATCGAGTAAAAAATTGCTTAAAAATTAGGTTTGTTGTATGGGATAATATTTATATTTAATATTTACTTTATTTATATTTAATTATTTATTTTGAAAGGTAATATACAACAAATATTCTGTAAAAATTTTAAGCGTTTACCTGTTACTGTTATTAATATTGAGCAAAAAAATACGAAAAAAACACGTTTGCTGTATGAGGACCTTTGTAATATTTAAATTTATTTTTTATTTTTAGTAATTGTTGTTATAGTGGCAACGGAAATATATAATTTATGAAAATTTCTGCTCTATAGCCATTACGGCTTATATAAGAGATACATAAGAGAGCCTGAGAGAGAGAGGCCTGGTGACAGAAAGACAGACAGGAGAGGCTTAGTAATAGGGTCCCGTTTTTACTTTTTAGGTACGGAACCCTAAAAACAAAGAAAAACAGTACAAGTGTTTATAACATAACATAAATATAAATTACATGATTATATTCACTAAGGATTTCTTAACTTATTCACGCTTTGTACGGTTATATTCATAGTGTATCACTTAGGAAATTTGTACAAACCCTTTTAAAGAATAGACGATCTACCTTCCTGCGATGCAGTTTGTGAAAGACAGTTTGTGAGAAACCGCTGCAACCAGTTGGTAAGGGCTGCAAAACGCCATTATTTCCATAGCAATCTGATAAATACGTCACCGGCTAATGTTTGGAAATTTCTTAACTCTCAAAAAATTTGTTGTACTGGACCCGTTGAACTTCCCTCTCACATCTCCCTTGACGATCTTAATACACATTTTGCGACGACAATTACAGTCAGTCAGTCCCTTAAATCCGAGACGATCTCCTATCTTAATTCCAAACACAGCACTTCTTCCGAACAATTTAGTTTTTCTCCTGTTACATGTGAAGATACCAGCAAGATTATTATGTCGATCAGGTCTAAAGCCGTTGGTTTCGATGGAGTAGGAAGGGAGATGATATTTCCGATTATAAAGTGCATTTTACCTGCTTTGACTCACTTAATGAATTTTTCTTTATCATCTGGCGTCTTTCCCTCTGCCTGGCGTAAAGCCTATGTCCTTCCGCTTGCCAAAGTGTCTAGCCCTAATTCTCCCAATCAATTCCGGCCAATCTCTATCCTACCATTCCTATCAAAAATTCTTGAAGCGGCAGTTCATAAGCAAATGTCAAATTTTGTGTTAGACCATAATTTATTGAGTGATTATCAGTCTGGTTTTAGACCTGGTCATAGTACCACTACGGCTCTACTAAAGATCATCAATGACTGCAGAGTGGCAATGGATGAGTCTCAGGTTACGGTGTTAGTCTTAATAGATTTTTCCAATGCTTTTAACGCTGTTGACCATGAGATTCTACTTGCGCTACTGAAGCTTGCTGGTTTTTCTTCAAATGTGAGGGATTGGTTTTCTTCTTATCTTCGGGGTCGTCAGCAGGCAGTACGTACTGGTAACATTTCTGACTGGTGTGATCTGTTTGCTGGTGTACCTCAAGGCGGTATACTTTCTCCTTTATTATTTTCACTGTTTATTAATGCTGTCACTATTTCTTTAAAATGCCCTTACCACCTGTATGCAGATGACTTGCAACTTTATACTACCGCCAAAGTAACAGATCTAAATTTTGCTATAGATAGAATAAATGAGGATTTACTACATATTTTGAACTGGTCTCGCAATTTTGGGATTACTGTCAATACGACTAAGTGTCAGGCTATTTTAATAGGCAGCACTCGGCGGGTTGCACAAGTGGATCTCAATCTTTTACCTCCTATCATGTTTAATAACACATCTATACCTCTCAGCCCACATGTCAAAGACCTGGGATTAACTATAGATAGCGCATTGACCTGGGTTCCACACATTACAGGAGTCTGTCAGAAGGTTAACCACACACTGAGAACCTTGTATAGGCACAAAAACTTTTTGCCTATTTCTACAAAAATTGCATTGGTTCAGACATTGGTACTGCCAATCATTGATTATGCCGATGTGTGTTACTCTGATCTCAGCCAAATTCTTCTTGACAAATTGGATCGACTTCTGAATAACTGTATTAGATTTATCTATGGCCTGCGCAAGTTCGATCATGTCTCACAGTATCGTGCTACTCTTAAGTGGTTACCTATACGTCAACGCAGAGATTTTAGAATGTTATGTACATTATTTTCTATATTACACGATCCGTCTGTTCCTGCGTACCTCAAGTCTCTTTTTGCTTGGCAGAGTGATACACATAGTCGGAACCTGCGGTCTCAAGAAAATTTGTCCTTGTATGTTCCGTTTTGCCGAACAGATTTTCTTTTACAATCTTTTTCCCATCGAGCTGTTCGTTTATGGAATGCACTTCCTGAGGATATTAGGAAAGTTACATCAAAATTAGCATTTAAGAGACAGTTAAAATTATATTTCGATCTTTCAAGTTAATATGAATATAATGAGTGATAACTTGTTTTTTGCTCATAGTTGTATGATGATTTTAATCATTTGTATTTATAAGTATATGTATGAACATAATGTATGTATGTATATATTTATGTATATGTATTTAGTATATAGATATGTATATGTAAGTGTTATTTATCTATATTTTATATATATTATGTATGTATGTATTATGTATGTATGTATTATGTATATATGTGTTGTATGTGTAATTCTTAAAATTTTTAAGTTAGTTTGTTATTTTGATCTCCTCTGATTTGTTTATACAAGTTAAGATTACTTTGTCTTTAAGTAAATTTAGATGCACCCCCTCCATAAGTCATGTTTCTGTTTTGAACGAGGTTGGCTAGGATAGAATGCCCTTAGGCGTTAAGTTTAACCTATGTACGTTTTTTGTTGTGCATGAATATAAATAAATAAATAAATAAATAAATAAAGACAAGACAGGCCAAACACGTCTATCTTTGTGACTACTAGAGGTTCTACTGTGCCTCGTCCAGGCTTGGCCCCACTGCCTTACCTATTCTTGCTGCAACACCATCAGCGCTTCTCACTGTCGCGTTCGAGTTTGGAGGGTAAGGTAGTAGTAAGTAGCTGAATATCTTTGGTTAGACGTACCGGTTCATCATTATGGAATGACCATATATGCTTGGACAGCTCGTAAGCTAGGCGCCAAGCACGCAGTGCGGCCGATCGCGGAAATTCGTTTAACTAAGCTACTCGCTGGGTGGTGCGCTAAGCCAGCCTCCTGTCTGTGCGTAAATATGAAAGAAAGAAAGAAAGAAGAAAGAAATCATTTATTTGTCAGAATATGGGAGTTACAAGTTATTAAAATTTGATTCTTTCTTTCTTTCTTTCTATGTAATATAATATCATCTATAATCATGTGTCATGAAGCTGATATTTTAATGTTTGTTTACTTTTCATTTTTGCAGTTTTATGAAGCAGAAATAACTGGTATATCTGCAAACACAGTTGTAGTGAAATTTTGTGCATATGGTAATCATGAAGAAGTTCTTAAGTCTAATTGCTTGCCCTGTCCTAATCAAGGTAAGTCGTTGTTTAAATTACATGTTATTGTATTAATTACTAGCTGTGTCCGGGACTTCTTCCGCGTGGAAAATTTTCTAAAATAAAAGAAATCGGAAGTACTTTATTCAGTAAAACTTTTTACAAGTTATTTTGACAAGTCAACATATTTTTTTAAAATCTACTACCGGATTGGAAACGCGGCCACACACTGAGAAGATCCGGCGGAAGAAACTCAGGGGCTTTGTCTTTTGTTTCAAATCATCTATTTTTTTACAATATCACAATATTACAAAAAATATATATGAGATCGGTATGAGGAGCAATTAATTCCAGGCTTTTTTGTCTTCTTAATAATCTGAGATTTGACATATACCCTGATGCTAGATGATTTCCAGGGTCTTATGATAAAGCAGGAAGGAGGATGGGAACTTTGAATTATAATTGAGCAACACCATCAAATTTGGGCTCTTTTAGTTAGTTCTTTTCAAGTCTTTGAAGCAGGATGGCTTCTAGTGTCTGTTGATGGAGCGGGAAGAAATCCATAAAAAATCCTAAGCGTAACCAGGAAAACCCTTTGAGTGTGGGCTACTTCGGTTTGTTTTGGCACAAGTTTTAGTGCTGGGTAATTTTTAGGGTCTAATAATAGAAATGGAAGGTGGCGTTGGAAACTTTTACACTAAACAAGATAAACTCATCGAATTTGTTCTGTGTCGACAAATATATGCTGGCGCTAGATAATTTCCAGATTCTTACGATGAAGTGGGAAGAAGGTCATGGGAACTTTTGATTAAACTTGAGTAACACGATCGATTTTGGTCTCGTTTGATTCGTTCTTTTAAGGAGTTTGGAACATAATGGTTTGCAGTGTCTGATGATAAAGCTGGAAGAAGTACATGAGAACTTCTAAGCTAAACCAGATAAACCCATCGAATGTAATAAGACAACTCCAGCGCATTAAGTAAGGAACCATAGTAAACTTAACCTCATGCTGCAGGATCTCCTTTCGATGATCATCAGCTCCTTTCACGTTTTGCTCTTAAAATGATGCATATGAAGTAGAACGGCGGTCTGAGGGTATGAAAATGTGGCGGTTCCTTTTTAAATTTTTAATTTAATCTTTTATTTTAAGTTTAAATAAAGAAACTATAGCTGCATTAAGTTTAAGCTCATTGATTTCAATGTTGTGGCTATTGATTTATATAAGTATGAGTTACTTTTTAGATAGGGGCTTGTTAATGATTGTTATTTCATATTATTTTAAGGGGGTACAGGACTCTTATGACGAACCAATATCTGTCATTTTCTCTGCGCTCTGTATATGTGTGTGTCTGAGAAACACAGCAGCCGGTGTGGCTTAGCGATACCGCATACTTTATTACATAGGGTTGTCACTCCTTCGGGTAGGAATGGTGCATATCCGGACGTTTAGTGTTTTATGGTTAAAGAATATTCATTTCTCATAAGAATTATATAAAATCCACTTACTGAGAATATAATATTTACATTTCATTCACTATTATGTAAAACACTTGATGAGCGTACATGTTTCACACGTCACACAACACAGATATTGATAGTTCGGGTAGATGGACACAAGCGTTTTATGCTTTGGGGTAGAACAATTTTTAAATAGTTGTTGCTAACTCGTTGAAACATTGATCTAAAAGACGTTCCCAACTAGATGAGGCATTGATCAAATAATTTTAATAGTGATCTTTTAAATTGATTTGGTTATAATGCTTAATCTATATTATATTATAATATTATAAATGCGAAAGTTTGGATGTTTGGATGGATGTTTGTTACTCAATCATGCAAAAACTACTGAACGGATTTGAATGAAATTTAGCACACAGACAGATGATGACCTGGAATAGCAAATTTTATCTCGGAAAAAAAACAGCTGATCCCGCGGGATTCAATTCAAGGATTTTTTTTGCATTATAAACGCCTTGAGTAGTTTTTTGAAACTTACAGTAGATTTAGCATCCTTAATGTATTTTGGCAGTTTATTATATAACTGGGCACCTTTATATTCAATATTTTTTTACCATAATTTGTTCTATGTGACCAAAGAATTAAATCATTAGAACTACGTAATTTAAATTTATGCATTTGATTTTTTTTTGAAAATTTATATTTGTTTTAATCTCTTTATTTAGTATTTTTCTTATCAATAGGCATGTCGAATATATATATGTTTGCCTGATATTCAATATTTTTGTTTCTCTGTATATTTTTTTGTACTGGCGCGAAAATTATAGTTATATAGAATTTTAATCAACCTATTTTGCATTGTTTGGATCAATTTTAGATTGGTATTAGTTGCAGTTCCCCAAATTTCGATCAAATATTCCAAATGGGGTTTAACCAGTGAGTTGTAGACTAGATAACGTACGTCCTTAGGGAAACATTTTGTATTTCCATATATTGCCCCAGTTAATGATAATAATTTAGATTTTAACTTTTCTATATGTGGTTTCCACGTAAGATGACTGTCGAGTATTAACCCTAGGTATTTTTCTTTCTAATTTCTTTCAATTATTTGGTTATCTATTTTCAAGTTAATGTTGCTATTTGTTATATTTTTATTTTTTGCACAAAAGATAATGTAATTTTTTTTAGCTGTATTTACTGTCAATAAATTAGATTGAAACCAGTCATTTAATAAATTTAAATCGCTTTGGGCTTTTGAAACTATGACATCAATTGATGAACCAAAATAAAAAATACTTTATCATCAGCATAGAGGGTGATTTCACCTGCAAGTTGTAGGTAGGATATGTCATTGACGTAAATTAAAAAAAGAAGTGGGCCTAAAATAGAACCTTGTGGTACACCCCATGCGTTTTATTTAAAACTACTTTGGCATTCATTAATTTTAACTGCCTGTTTTCGGTTTTGTAGATATGAACTAAATATTTTATGAGCTATACCTTCGACTCCTATTTGAAAAAGTTTTTTGATGAGGATTTCATGATTAACAGTATCGAAAGCCTTTTTGAGGTCTATAAATATGCCGAGAGCAATTTTTTTGGTCTATATTTTTTTTAACTTTGTAATTAGGTCAATAGTTGCTGCGAGAGTGTTTGATTTTCTTCGAAAGCCGTATTGATGTTTATAAAAGATTTTTTTCGAATTTAAGTAAGTTTCAAGACGTGAATAAAAATTTTTTTCAAAAATTTTGGACATTATAGGAAGAACAGATATGGGTCTATAATTGGATGAGTTAAATTTTGTTCCTGATTTATGAATAAGAGTTACTTTTGCGATTTTGAGGCTGTCCGGAAAGATACCTTGCTCGAAGCATTTATTTATACACTTAGTTAGTGGAATTGCAATCGAAGACTATTTTATCTATGGTTGCAAGTTTGATATTGTTAAGTTTGAGTGTCTGTGATGATTCTAGTCTAGTCACCTTAATTTGACGCTTGTGATAATATTTTGGGATATTGTTTGCAAGCAATGTACCAACTGTTGAAAAGAAGTCGTTAAATTCTTCACATATTTCTTGTTTCTCTGTAATTGTCCTTGAGTTTACGATGAGTTTATCTGGATAATTTTGTTCCTTATTTTTATTGTTGAATAGTTCGTTGATAAGCGTCCACATCTTACGTGGTTTATTCTTAACGTGATTATAGCATTTGTTATAGTAAGATGCTTTTGTTTTTTGTATAGTTCTACTAATATTAAGTTTTTCATTCATAAAAAGATTTTTAATTTGTTTATTTGTTTCATCTTTTTTGTATTTTTGCCACAGTTTATTTCTATTTTCCAATCCAGTTATTATGTTTTTATTAATCCAATTTGGTCTAGGTGGATTTAAAATTTTTGTTTTCTCATTTTTACATTTTAATATAGTATCTAAAACAGTTTTTTGAAGTTTGTCATATGTTTCTATTTTTGTAAATATAGCTAATTTTTCAGTCATATCTGATAACTTAGCGTAATCAATTTTCATATATTTTACTTTTCTTAATGGTGGAGGTTCAAATTGTTTTATTTCAAAATAAATGTTTTTATGATCTGACATAGATGATTCTACAATAGCAAAGTGGAAATTGTGATTTTTTAAATTAGAACAGACGTGGTCTAGAATAGTGTTGGTCGTAGAAGTTTCACGCGTACAGAATTCTTTGTCAATCTTGTTTAGAATTTGAAAGTCTAATTCCTTATATAGATTTTTGTACTTACGGACTGCTTGTGTGCAATTTAACAAATCATAATTGAAGTCTCCAAATATAACTGTCCTTTTTTATTCTGTAGCTGTAAGGAGTATGTGTCCAAAAAGTTTCTTACGTTTGTTCTTTCGGGTTTGTAAATAGCACCGACGTTCAATGAAAATTTGGAAACGTGGACCCATAGGAAATGGTTGTCATCTTCACAATGTTCTTCAATTAAGTTGTGTTTGAGATTGTTGTGTATAAATATAGAAACTCCTCCTCCTCTACTAGTAAGCCTAAAGTTAGAATAATGACTGTAACCTGCTATTTGTATCCTTTTTGCTTCATCCTCATTTTTTATCCAGGTTTCAGATAGGATTACTATATGTATGCATTCTTTAAATGAGTCAATTATACATTTAAGTTCATCTAACTTGCCTGGTTTTATAATACTTCGAGCGTTTGCATAAAAACATCTGAAAGATTTCTTTGTTTGTACTATATTTCTATATGTATTCGCTATCTGATATGTAGTTTCTAATGAAATTTTGACGGATTCTGGTCGTGCCGTGTATGCTTTGCCTTTTTTTCAGAAGATTTTATTATTTTGGGGATACCTCTTACATATTTAATCAGTAAATTTGTTTCACCTTTCTTAAGACGATTCTCAAGTTCGTTTTTTAAATCCTTCAGATGTTTTCTCTGGTTAGGAGTTTGGTCTGAAAATATTTTAATGTTGTATGTTGTATTACTTTTCTTACGCAGTAATGTCTTGGCTACTTCTTCAGATGGGTAGGACGCTTTTAAAAGGCGTATCTCGTTTAACTTGAACTTCCCGAGACGAAAAATTTTTGACGGTTCAGGACATTCCTTGTATAAGCCCTTAGTTATTTTTATAACTTCATTCTTATCATGTTCTAAGCGTTCGGTATGGATACTTGACTCGCATTCAGGAATACCTGCTATGATAATATTTTTCGATCGTATATTTCGCTCGTTTAATTCAGATATTAATTCTTCGTAATCTGATGTAATTCGGTTGAGAGTTGGTTGCATAGCATGTGATCCATGGAGTATGGAAATTTCAGACTCAAGTGCTTCTATTTTTTTTTGTTCATTGTATATCCGTGTTGTTGTACTAACAAGCGAACAATGCAAATGCAAACGGAATAAACAAGTAGAAAATTCACAACACTTTAAAAGGATTTCTACGTTCTAGTTACTTAAAATTTAAAATTGAATGACAATACTGTTAATAATTATTATTTATTTTGTGGACACGTCCGCTATGCACGCACATCGAAGTAGTTTCATTATGTAATCGATATAACGGAAGAGGGAGAATCATAATCAAAGAAAAAAAAGAAGTATGAATCTAATTTTTAATAATCGTGTTAGAAAATGGGAAGTCCAAAAAGTGGGTAAGAAAAGTTGATAAAAACACATTTATTACTAGAAAACAGGGGAGATTGTGTCATTTGTAATGTAAACTTTACAGTGAAATGGAATGGTGAAAAGGCTTTATCGACTCATCTCAACAGTAAAACGCATAAGAGAAAGGTGAGAAATGTGGATACAAATTCGTTGATGACAGTCTTTCTGCCAAAGAAAAATTCTTCTGAGGAGCTAAACGTAGCGATAATCGAAATGGCTTCTATTTATCACGCAATTTGTCACCACCACAGTTACTTAAGTACGGATTGCAGGATTAAATAGAATGCATTTCTTTATTTCAATTTACCACTATCTCAAAAAAATAATTGTGAACCAAAGTTGAAGAAGCTATTGTTTTGAATGTCCTAGCATGATAAATTTAATAGAGTTAACAATTCAGGCCCTAAGAAAATCTCAATTTATAGATCGAAAAGTAAGTCCCACTTCTAAGTGAGACTTACTTTTTGATTGCTAACGACGCTTCAAATAAAGAATCCCAGAAAATTATCCAAGTCATTAGATACTTTGTTCAAGAAAAAGTTGTACAAGATAAATTAATGGATTTTTTATCCCAATGAAACATCTTAAAAAATTTTTGAAAACATTGAACATGTTATAAATTAACACGATTTAGACATAACTTTGTTGTTTACAGACCGAAATTTTATAAAAAGCCCGAGCAAGTAATTTTGCTAAAATAATCCCTCGAGAAAAAAAATTAATTTTAAGTGTCAAGCTGGTCCAAGTCAGTCTGGTAAACTGGGGTCGATGTCTTTAAAATTAATTAAAATGAAGAAAAAAAATAGTAGAATGAAAATGAAAAACCCATTGAAAAAGTAAGAAAAAAAGATTTGAGTTCGGAATATGGGGGAGAGGGGACTTTGAAGGGGGGAAATGGTTTATCGCGATTTTCAGCAAAACTACGAGTCCTGTTGAAAAAAGTTTAATGGCGAAGTTTTTTTCAATAAGGGGGCGTCCATAAATTACGTGAGGTGTTTTTTTAAATTTTCTGTCCCTCCCTCCCCCCTTGGTGAGCTGTCGTGAAATTTTATTCAACCCCCCCCCCATCCCCCAATCTCACGTGAGATTTTTAAAAATGTGGGTTTATTAAATATGTAAACGCGTTAGATTGTTATTGTATAAAGAAAAAAAAAATTGCTTCGTGCTTTTATTTACGACTAGTTAAGACTATAACGTCGAAGTATGAATAAAATTATTTTCTTTCGAACGAATTAGTGAATGATCTTAATCGTATTACGATTACGCATAAGATTAAATCTTAAGCATGTACAATCTGGATAATGGACCAAAATAGTATATTTTTTTTTTGCTTCAATCAGAAAAAATATTGCGTGATATTTGTAGTGACCCCCCCTCTCTCCGACGTAAGATTAGACGAGATTTGACTCGATCCCCTCTCCCCCTTCAACATCTCATGTAATTTGTGGACGCCCCCTAAGAGCTACAACTTTTGTATTTGCACTTTTTTCACATAACCTCAAACTTATGCGAAAATTTTTAAAAACTGACTTTCTGGTTTTTATTTTATCTCTTACAAAAACATTTTTTTTCTCGAAACTGGGTAAAAAGTTGCTTTTTTGTCCCAAGTATACTGTATTTTTTATTTAAAATATTTATTTTCTCCTTATTTTGACTTAATATTAAAAAACGTATAATAATTTTCAATCGAAAATTGATGTTTTTAAGACATTGGTATGAGTTTTTTTTCTTTGAAATCTCTACTTTCTGATGGTATCAAAAAATATACAATACCGTGGAAAATTTTCGCAGAAAAAGGAATATAATCAAAAAACGTGCGTTGCTACTTGTGGCGAGGTCTAATGCCACATGCATATGTTTACCGGCTACCTTACCCTCCAAACCGGAACACGACAGTGACAAGCACTGACGCTATTGCGGCAGGAATAGGTAAGGCGGTGGTACCAGACCCGGGCGAGACAATGCAGAACTCTACCACCTAGTAGTCACGATGGTAGTGACTTGCATAGCCAATCGGTCGCCTTTTACGACCTGCCTGGCAGAACGGCAGTTGTTCTATTCTTCAAAGGAGCCCGGAACCAACACGGGGAAAGATATACACATTTAGTCATTTGATTCTTATATTTTATAGAAAATATGTTGTTTTGCTATTATTTAAAAACTGATGGCCTTCCGCTAAGTATTTACGCCATATTAAGCATTTTCCTTTTTGTTTAGAGGTAACTTTGATTTTTTTTCTATCGAGTAAACCACAAGTTATCATGTTTCTAAGCCATAGAATTTATGGCGTGAATCCTTTAATATTTACTTATGAATTGCAGCGCTAAATATTAATAAAAAACGACATAGCACGAAATCTCGGTAGATTTACTTTAAAATCGAGATGATATCTCCTTAAGTGTATGTTGCTTTAAATGTGTACATTTATAAAAAAACTTAATGAAAGTATTATTTTTCCATTATGAAGATTATTTTTTAGAAAATCCGTGCTTGTAGTATTTTTTTTTATGTAGAAAAAAAAAACCACTTCTTGCTAGAAACGCGTCAATTAAAAAAAATAACTTAAATAAAACACTGCCTTAATCCTTATGTAAATACTTTTGAAATGGTATATGACTCATATATGTAAATAAAATACTTAAATACATTAAAAAGGAAAATGAATTTCAATAAAATTAAAACCTTCAAATGCTTCTACTGTAAAATAACGTCATTTTTCTATTTAACCGACGAATTGTTGTTTTTATTATTTTTCTCACAATTTTTATATTTTGTCTCTACGGACTTCAACGAACATTTCCAAAAAGAAATTAGCCGAAGTAGTCCAGTCGTTCCCGAGATTTGCGCTTAGCAACACATTTAGCGATAATTTTTTATTTACATAGATATTTCATTGACATGCGTATAATTAGAGTGAAAGGTGATTTGTAATTTGTTTGCAGGTAGCCAGCCGCGCGGGCTGGTGGCGGGGCGGCGCGTGTAGGGGCGCGGGGCGGGGGGCGCGCGCCCGCCCGCCAGCTGACCGCACCCCCCGCACCCCACCCACACCCCGCACACCCCCCACACCCCCTCTCCCGCACACCTGCCCTCTCCGTCTGCGGCTAATGTCTCTGCCTGACACTGTTTTAATCTATAATTCATGTCAAAGACTGGAACTGTATACATGTGAAATAATGTAAAACAATATTGGCAAGGCCGGCTTTAGCTATGCTGGCGTCTCAGTCGAGGCATTGGGTGCCCTTTATTGCCATATTGGGAAACCGGCCGCTAGAAAAATTGCATCTCTAACGGCCGGTTTCCCAAACGCAAATTAATTTAACAGGCAATCTATGTTTTTAATCTGTTTTTACAGATAATTTGCTTGTAAAAATTATGCTAAACACAAATTAATTGCTTGTTAAAATTAACTTGCGTTTTGGAAACCGGCCGTAAGTGTTTTTTACACACATGGCATCCCTGTGGTCGAGGGGCCGTCATCCTATTCACGTAACAAAACTACAATCGAATTGCAGTGTTAAGGCTCTTACGCTACCCAACACATAACATGATACAACGCGAACGTCGCGTCGTGCTACAATGTGGAAAACTCAAAACGCCTCGATTCGATTGAAGTTTTGTCACGTAAATAGTGCCCCTGGAAGACCGGCCCGCCCCACGCTAAAGCCGGCGGTGAACGTTCAGTTGGGTTGTACTAATAACCTGTACTCAATATTGAAAGCGATGCTGTAGTGTTTCAACGTACTCACCAATGTGCGCCACATCATTGTATTGTTCCAGCAAGCGATTGCACGTTTGTGAAATGAATAGTGACGTAATCTGACGCTGGGCGTTAACGTGTGCATAGATGGTGCGGTTCACTTCGCTGATTCGTATCGCGGAGTAGGTGTTCGCTTCACACTATTAAACATCAGACAATTGTGTAATTTTTTACATGAAACTATTAAGTTTATTAACCTCAGCATGTGTTGTTCCTAGGTCTCATGTTATATGTCTTAAAATAACTAAATCTAGGCTACGTTCAATCAACATTATTTATGAAATGATGAGCTCGGTTCTAGGAATGGTTATTGAAAAATATCGTAATTATCTTACCTTGTATTTATTTTATAATTTTTACTAGAGAATCCACAGTAAGTAATGTATATACTTCCTTAATAAAATTAAGGAAGTGTATAGAGTATCCCTAGCGGCACTATATTGCTATTAGTTATAGTGCCGTAAATTGTGTCATAAAATTGTGCGCTGTCCGTTACATAAATCAGGGCTTGGAACCGATTTGAAAATTACCGATTCATAGTGGTATTTAGCGGTTTTTGTAAAAGGTTTCGCTCGGCGGGTCTAAGATGACAGCGCTTCAATAAACCTATAAATAGGTTTAAGCCAAAACCATGGAATGTTATGTCACGCATAGTGCAGGAAAAATTTGGTAGCGGCGAAAAACAAAGAAATATTTAAAAAAAACCTATAATATTTTGGTTTCGGTTTTGAATTAATAACTGATTTATTAATTCAAAACCGTTGAAAATTTGCTCCATAAGGAAACCGGTATTTTTGAGGTTGAGATAGATTAGATTTTCTTTAGGTTCCAAACCCAGAAAAAAAAAACGCTGTTGACTAGGATTTCACCTAAAAATGTATGTGAAATTGCAGTGACACTTGAAAGATACTATGCAGCACTATTTTGCCGTAAGCTATATAGCCATATGCTTTACGGTTCTTAACGATAGTGATAAATTGCCGCTAGCGTCAATTGCTTAATAAAATTTATATTTTCCAACACGTATCTGAAAATTTCGACCTAGAATTTTATAATGCCACTTGTTCGGCTCGATAGTGTACTTTCACGCAAAATTAAACGAAAAAGTTTTTATCGTTGTGGCTAGATATGGTTCTGAAAGTGAGGCGTAATAAACAATACAGGGTGTGTAAAAAAACCCTGTCCGATTTACAAAAGCATTGTTTAGTAGCCTAATACAATCATGTTTATACCATGGCAACATATCTATATATCGGCTGACAATTTTTAAATTGTTACTCATTACACTGCAATTTTTCGTAAACATGTGCTGTTATTTTGCGTTTATAGAAAGATAAATTTTTGGCGGTCAAAATAATTAACCTTAAATGATATTTCGAATCTTAAGTATGGTCGCACAAAAGCCGAACAAAATATTGCGACAGACAAAGACGTGATTGCGAGGCCGCGCTCGGTACTCGACTGAATGTTGTACAGTCTGAAATATTCGGCTAAATTGTAATGATCACTTTCGCTTAAATTAAGCGAATTAGGCTAACCAAAAAGATTTCAAAATATCACAATATTTTTATTTTTACAAATAGAATAGTTTCATTATTTTTTTTTGATAATGACGTCATCGACATATGAGGGGTATAAAAGCAAAGGCGCTTCAGTCACAAAACACCTAGACTGAGTAAACCGCAAATTTCCACTGTGTCTTAATAAATTGTATTTTTTATCAGAAATGGATGTTAGTACATTCAATAGAATACATTTTTCAAATAACAATAAATATAATCAAATATACATAAATTCTTTATTATTTAAGAAATAGTGTAGAACTGAGGTGTTTTTGCATTTAAGCATTGGACTAAAGCATGTTTGCTTTTCATTGCTTTGGATCGAAGCGAATTTGCATGTCACTATTTAATTCGTCAACTGTCAATAAATAGCGATAGCGTAAGGCACCGATTGCAAAATAAAACAAAGTTTAGAATATAGAATTTTATTAATTTTCTTAACAAATTAGTTACAGGTAAGGTACATTATATTGTATTATAATTATTTATGGAAAGTAAAGATAAAATAATATTCTTGCTCATTGTAAAAAAAATTAAATAAAAGAATTAAATCGAGAGATCTTTTGCAGAGTACCTTAACCAAAAGAAAATAAAACCCATTACTAAAAGCAGAAAAAAACAATTCAGTATAGTGTGAATAAAATGTTAGTATGTTAGGAGCTTTTTGCAATAATTATTAATTTAATAAAAATTTAAATAAAATTTAGAAGAAGCTTTCTATGCAAACCCTACTTTACCCTATCAAAACGGCCAAAATATTAGGCAGTTGTTTGTTACTTTTCTGCCTTTTCCTTCACTCGTCGCCACTGATTTTTATTTACCAGACGTTTTCGTGTTCGTCCTGCACGTGCTGGTGTAATTTTTTGTTTCATTACAATAAGTAATTTAATAAAAAACACAAATTAAACACGCGCTATGCGCAGTCAACTTACTATGAAAAGTAATTGATTCGCCATCTTAGAAATTTTGAAATGGCTGCTTCTGATTGGTTGATTGTGACTGAGGCGGATTTGCTCCTAACAAATTTTGGATTGAGGTGGTTTTGCATGTAATCATTACTTTCTAAGTGAATTTTATGTAGGATTGATTTGGATTTGCATGGTGACGATCATAATATATTTTTGCAATTTTTTATCGCTACAATTTGGTGTACTCAGTGTAATAAAATGCATTTTTGGACTGAAGCGCTTTTGCTTCTATACCCCTCATATATGCTATTATGCCCTTTCTATTCTCTACTCTATCTAACATACAACAAGAACAAAGAGCATATAAAGTCTAGATAGACGTTATATGCTCTTTTCGGCGGGGATGTCACGTATCTCGCAACGCGCACTCATCGTAATAGTATAGTTATTGCAAGACACACAATAGCTATGTGTATTAGTGGCAGCCGTTGCCGCTTGATAATTTTTGGTGTTATGACATCGCAATAAGTGCATTCCGTGACCAGCAAGCGACTGGCGAGCAATTGGCGACGTTTTTGAATATGTTTTGTTACGTTTAAGAGTTGTCGTTGATCGCTGGCGGATTGTAAGTTTTAGGTGATACGTCTGCCGGTCGGACAGGGTTTTGTTTACACGCTGTAAAATAAGGGACTTGATTGCAAACATTGCAATCGACAACGGCTGTTACAGACATGGCTTAGTTCCGTAGACGTAAGATAAACTCAGACGGCTTGTCTTATCCATCTATATTATTTAAGTAAAATAATATACAATTTTTAACCAATTACATTTGATTGAATGTTTCCTTGTAATTTTATACGAATGTAATGTTTATGATGGTTGCATTATTAAAAGTAATTTATTTTTGTGTGTTCGCAGCTAAATTAAGTCTATTAGGTATTTTAGTTTAGAGGGCAGTTTAAATAAAATTGTAATGTTAATTTACTGTCTCGAGGATAGCTTATCTTTCAGACATCACACTAGCTCAGATTATAAGGTCTCGGATGGGACTAGTGTAATAAAATTCCTCAATAGTATTTTAGAGGCTTTCCTCGAAAGTCGAACTCTCAGTAAAAGATGAGCACGTTATGATGTTGGTAAAGTATGTGGATGGGGATTACCACGCACTTTGCAAATCGACAAAACCGGCGAATCATGGTGAGCCGAAGAGTCTATTTACGTCAGGCTTATTCTACCTACCCCTGAAGGAGAACGGAGTAATGACCCTACTGCTCTATATTTATAGTGATATTCGTTAATTTATTCACTTGTATTAATCTGTCTACCTAAAATGCTACTGCCATAATCTTGCAGCTCTTGCTTTCCATTATGTCGTCATTTTACGCTATGCACCGTAAATTAGACCAAAGTCTTCAGAATTAAGATTAAATTTTAAATAGCCACTTTCTTAGTTCAAATTTAAAAGTCTTCCGTTTAAATAAAATACAAAAACGCTTTTACTTAGAAACTGATCTGATTTATTGGGTAATTGTGATTCTGCAAGTGTGTTTGAAATAGCACTGCGCATGTTCAGATCGTTCTTCTCGGTCGATGCTGTTGTCATACTACAGTATGCACCTGCTGTACGCCACGATGTTGTCACATTTCGATATTCAAGGAACTTCAAAATCTTTGAAATAAACACATTTTTTATTTAAGTTTATAAACTTTGTATGTTACTAGTTGTTTTAAGCCACTAAGCCAAGAAGGGATTATCAACTACTAATTCTATGGTGTTTTCTGTAGAACTAATATGATTTCTTGCACCACTAATCTCGGACCATACTAGGACGAGCTTTGATTACTCCATGATCAGTAAATACTTTTTTTGAAGATTACTAAAAACTTATGATATCGATTACAGTATACATTTGAAAGTAACCCTCTATGCGAGTATAGTTATCAAGTAGGTTTATTCGATTATGTTTAGCTCCGACACCTAAGATTATGTGACACTTCATTTTAAGGTACTTTAAACGGTCGGATTATTTTACCGTAAGCAAAGTTCATACGCATTTACGGTTCATTAATGTTAGCGATAGAGCGTCGCACTACTTTAGTATGTTTGTTTAGTTGTTCTTAACACGAGAATAATGCTTTATTTAATACATATTAGGAAAAAGAAGAGTACCTAATGTTAAAAATTTCGCTTGCTATTTCACATTTTATAATACTTTTAAACATAACTACGTATTTATGGTACTCCTTTCTGTTGAAGGAGTACGAGACGCTTTTTTTACTTATCTCTTTATTCATTTTATAAATGTCGTCTATCAAAGCGGGCTATACCGAACTAAGCCACACTATAACGGTATACTGTTCGCTTACAAATTTCATATGAGTTCTTCTTAATATGGTTCGAGGGTAGTAAGTATTCAGTAGAACTTGGATTTTACTTATAAAACGCTACATTATATTTTCCGAAGAGAATTCTGTAAAACGAAAACATTATTTTAGAAAGAATTTAATATATTGTATTGTGAAGAATCCTACAGAATCAATACAATTCATAGCAATACTTGTTTGCTGTTTTTCTGGGTATCTCGTGAATCCAAAACATTTCATAGAGTACATTAATTTATTATTTGTTCTGCAGAGTTAAGATAGAAAGACGATAATATCCTTTTAACAGGCGTTTTCGACTTTTGGTGTCACTGACACATTTCATTTTATGAAAGTTTCATAGCACACCGGTAAAAAAGAAGCTAAGTAACGTGACGGCCATTGATATAAAAAACCCTAGATACACAATCAGTGTCTCAAAAACGTCCTCCAAAAATGAGCGCACAATTTTAAATTGTGCGCTCATTTCAAATAGAATCGCGTCGGTCGCGACACTATCAATTTTATTTCTTTTCGTACAATGCTTTGTAAAAACAACTATAAATCTTGTGCTTAAGGTTGGATATGCAAAGACATATGTTTTGCCATATTTATAACTACTTAAATGAAATAAGGAACACTTTTGAGTGTCAATTTTGTTCGGGACTGTGCTTCTTGGGTTTTTATATATCAATGGTGACGGCTCATATTTTTCAATACGGTTTCCAATTAGCGGGATACCGGTGTACCGCGGAGCAACGGTTGAAAACCGGTGCTTTATAGATCTAGTTAGATCTTCTGGAAATAAGACGTTTCAAAGCAAGACTACGACATGTATTTTGCTATTTCTTCAGTGGTATTTTATTGTCCTTGTTAACTATTCGTTCCACAGTTGGTATAAAAAGTAAAATCGAATTGGTAATTTTGATGTTACTTGTTACATTTTTATGGAATAGATTTTATAACGTTACATTTTATATAGGGTCCTTCCAAAATAGGTGATCACATTTTAACAAAGCGTTCGGTATGTCTAACCAAAGATATTCAGCCAAAAAATAATGCGATTCAAGGGACTAAAACATTTTGATCTTTACGAACAAAATATTTTTTTATCCTAACGATTTACGCCTTTTTGCATAAAACAATCCAATTTTAATACAAGAATGAGTAGTAAGTGGGAAATAACCACAAAATGGATTATTTTATGCAAAAAGGCGTAAATCGTTAGGATAAAAAAATATTTTGTTCGTAAAGATCAAAATGTTTTAGTCCCTTGAATCGCATTATTTTTTGGCTGAATATCTTTGGTTAGACATACCGAACGCTTTGTTAAAATGTGATCACCTATTTTGCAAGGACCTTATATATTAGAAAATAAATGTGTTATCTAATTTCGGACCCTAATCTAAATAAAATTTAGCCACGTTTATACTGTACGGTACTAGTATCAATTCTAGCTCTGTATTTGTACATGTCACATTGAACAGATGAGAAATGTATACAACCTAATTCATAGCTGAACATAAATCTGATGTTTGAACATTTACATCATAGTAATTATAATCATCTTGAAACCATGTTCCTGTATTTATATGATAAATACTCAGATTTATTGTAGTACTGGCCGCGTTTATTACCCGTTATTGGTGGTACAATTATAAGCGCATAGGGTATGATTTTTAAAAGTTCCTGTTTAGAAGACGATCTGGCGGTGGGCATCTATTTTTAAGTCAATGATCTAAGCGCAACCATTTTTGTGTGATAATCTGGTGTTGCCCACTGAGTTTTTATATATTGATCTAGACGAAATCATTTAAGGCAATGATCTTGCGTTGATAATGGTTTTTAAGGGAATGATCTAGACCAGCGTTTCTCAACCTCTTTCAGATAGCGGACCTCTAGGAAATCATGCACAATTTCAAGGACCCCGTTAATCAAAAAACATTGGCATTTATTAGGTAATTCAAATGATATAATATATAGATAGATAAGACGGCGGACCCCATAATCATGCCCGCGAATCCCCATGGGTCCGCGGACCACAGGTTAAGAAACATTGATCTAGAGTACGTACTCGAGTAACGGGGGTACTCATTCTACCTCCGTTAGTTTTAGGACAACGGCGATAACAGAGTTTTTAGGTAATAATTTAATTTGTACTATTCTAGGCAACAACCTGGTGTTCGAACACCAGTTTTAGACAATGATCTAGTTGAGACCATTTTGGGCTAAGATTTAGAGCGTACCTACCAGATTTCAGTGTATTGAGACATCTAGGCGATACCATCTTAGTCAATGATTTTGCATGTTATGAAAATATTTTTTAACCGTAGTAATGAGGGGTATCATTTTCAAACGACGATCTGGCGAACGTTGTAGTTTTAGGTAACGATCTAAGCAACACCATTTTTAAGAGATAATCTGGCATTGTACACCTTTTATAAACGATCTAGGTGATGACATACTAGACCAGGCTTTCCCAACCTTTATTTCGCCGAGCTTCTCTGAGCCAAAAATAATATTTTCATGCCCGCCTTATATTCCTTATTTACCTACTCGTTAATTTTTTTTTTGTAAAATGTAATCTTATATATTATGTACAACACCCCCCTAACATTTCTCTACGCCTCCCTAGGGATGCGTGCCCCCCTGGTTGGGAAGTCCTGTACCGATGGTGATGAACCGACTTCCTGTTTTCAATGAGAATAAGAGACACTGACACTGGCGTTAGTTGTGGTTAAGTGCAAGTAATTGCAGTTTTGCAATATAGGAAGTTGCATAAAGATTACTTATTGCATAATGAAACAGATACTGTTTAGTAGAAAAATGATTTCACTATTCTTGTGTTGAAACTTTTTTATTATACTTGTAAGGTCTGTGTTCTTGGAATGAATTTTCTGGCAGGTATATATAGATTTTCAGTTGTGTGCAAGGATTGCGACAAAACAAACTAACTTCAGTCGACTCTAATAGTGCAATATTATAATAATTATGAAGATAATATTATAGGTTCCTGTTTCAAATTTTAATACATTTAAAAATGACACTTTAAACTGTCAATTAAGTAAACTTGAGATGTTAGTAAACTAGATACACTAGTTACCTTCAGAGAAGAAATAAATAATAATTAATTGATAATTTGACGTCTGTATTATGGTTTTAATTGTACGTTAATAAATGTCATACTAATTATATTTAACAAATAGGTAATAATGAGGGTCAAAACCAATGCTTACAAACCATCTAATTTTGTTAGACCCTCATTTAATAAAGAGGTTTAAAAACTGTTGCGTGTGTAATACGATTTTAATCTTTTTCAAAGGACGTTTAAATGAGTGTCGGAATAACAAAAATAAAATTGTGTTTTATTTATTTATAAAATGTTTGATATGTAACACTATTGAGTAACTTTCACACCATTCCTTTCAAGAACAGGCCCTTAAAATAATGTATTTAAATAATTGTATGGCTGTCATGAATGGTTGTTCCTTTCCTGTCCTGATTTCCTATTTAAACCTGTAGGTTAAAAAGGAAATTAACTCATTAATTTATCGTTGATGTAACCGAACATTGTAGCATGTAGTTTGTATAAGTGTATTTTGTTATATTTCTAGCGCAAAGTGTGAATATATCGTATTTGATTATTTATCAGAATTCAAATATAGTTTTTAAAACACTGTATGTAAAAACACTGTAAAAACACTTTATGATTATTGAGCCTACTACGATGGTTTACATGGTGTAGGTAAATATATTATTTATTAAAAATTATAGCGGCCTGACCACGAGTATTTTGAATATGCGATGTGGCGACATGAGCGACATGAGATAAATATGTTACCTTTTTGAATAATCGAAAATGCCAAGGGTTTTAAATTGCCAATGTTGTTATTTAATAACAATATAAAAAGTAGTATTTAAAAAAAATATTGTTTGTATTGTGCGTTGGTCTGCAATATTACGAGAGTTGAAACGAATAATATTTATAAGACTTAGGTTATTTAAGTGCTTGAACGGTTCGTGACATATTTCAATATTCAAATTGCTCCCATCCGTCGTGTCGTCACGCCACATAGTACCGTGGTTCGTTAATGACTCGATTGTGATTCTCGAGTTGAATAAAGTTAGTTTTCGAAACTTTTTCATTTCCTGATTATAAGTTAAAGGTTGTAGTTTTATTTAACATAATTTAACTTTTATTAATGTAAAAATTGAATTTGTTAATGTACGCCAAAGCTCAACTGGGAATGTGTCTACAGGAATTTGTTTTGGTCATCCGCTTTGGATACATTTATACTAATTTTCTGTTTTAAGTAACCATTTATTAACAGAAAGCTAATAAAAGGAAATTATTAAATTTGGCTCCTTCTTATTTTACCTTATTTTTTACAAAATTGGTGAAAATAAGCATATGACGCTTCTCCTCAGCAACAGTAAAGATATATTTTGTAATGTGTTACTATCTTTGAGGCTGGGATGTTAAACTTCATGGGCAAGTTTATTGGCTACATGCCCCTCTTTAACTAGATTATGCAAGGGTGGTAAACACATTATTGTCCTGTAATAAAAAAGACATTTGCCTTTAGGCAAGAATTGGCCTTCCGATCATTTGGATATTTAGAGCGTTTCTACATTATTCGATCCGATATCGGTTTCAGTTGTCGATACGATATCGGGGCAAGTAAAATATATAGTATGTACTTGCCTTTCACATTGTCCTTCCCGATATCGGGTATCGGAATAGACACCGATATGTTGGCGGCATCATCAGACGCCCGTGAGCTATCGGAATTCGGACGATGTTTGTATGTGTGCTGTATATGTATTTACACTATTACTGTGTGCAGTGCCCGACGCTCGGTGGCCGTTTTGAGCTTGTTTAGTCCGAGTTTGGTTACGTCAACATTTCAATATGACAATTAAACTGGAATCAAGACTATGCTTGTGGGATACAATTAACGAGGAATATAACATCTAACTTACAGATTTAGGTATCCATTATTTTTTGTAGACAGATCTTATTTTGCGTCCTAAATAAATACAGCAAATAAAATTTTCTATTTTGGTCTCATGACCCTGCATGCACAAAGAGAAAACGGTTGATTCGGAACGATGTCATCGGAAATATGTGAAGACACCACACGATATCTGATACCGTATGGTATCTACACATTTTCGATGAATTCGTTCCAATTCAACCATGTTTTCTTCATGCGGCCCTGACGACACAGTCGACTATAACAGAAAACTTTACTTGCTGTATCTATATTTGATTCACGAAAAAAGATTTTTCCACAAACAATATTGGATACATACCATTATGCAAGCTAGATATTGTATTCCTCGTTAATTTTATTCCACAAGCACGGTCTAGATTCGACCAATTACATTAATGTAGTTATGTCGTATTTAAATGTTAACGTCGCAACGTTTACAACCAAACTGACTAAACAAGCTCAAAATGGTTGGCAGGCATTGGGATTTGTGAACACGGAGACTATGGAGTTAGACGTATAACACATACAAACATTAACGTCCGATAGCTCACTGGTGTCCGATGGTGCACCGTACAATCAACATATCAGTGTCTGCTCCGATCTCCGATATTGGGGCGGGCAGTGTGAAAAGCAGGTAGGTACATATTTCATATATTTTACTTGCTTAATATCGTATCGGCATCCGATATCTATATCGGATCGGCAGCTGTATCACCTAACGTTTGCAATCCGCCAGCGATCAGCGATGACATTTAAACGTAACGAAAAACTCATTAAAAACGTCGCCAATTGCTTACTGGTCACTGGATGCACTTTTTGCGATGTCACAGCACCTAAACTCATCAAGCGGCAACGACTGCCACTAATATACAAGGCTGCTATGTGTCTTGCAATAACTAAGCAATTACGATAATTTTGCATTGCGAGTTACGTGATAACGCCACGGATAATGCGAAAACGCTTTAAAACGAAAGTTAGACTGCTGTTTCGTTCGCTGAAGTTGACAGTTTTGCTGCAAATGATGTTTTAGCTATAAAATGGGATTGATAGGAAAATGTCGAAAAACACTTTTTTCATACATTTTCGTCATTCATGATTAATGCCGATTGATTCAACCGAGTTTTATTCAAATTACGGCTTTTAATGCAGTTTTTTAAGAAGAGTTGAGTTCAAACTCAATCGACTTATAGTCTTGTTGATTATGACAGTAAATAACCAAAGATTAGTCTGAAAGTTATTTTAACAACCTGAAGTAAATTTATTAAAAATAATTTAAATTTTTCAAAAACTGTAACAGTTGAAGACTTGATTTGATTTTAGTTTTTTAAACAGGCATGCAACGTATTTTTACACATTAAAATATTGTAGGTTAAAAACATCGAACTTATATCGAGAAAACACTTTTTCAAAATTCTTCGTCAACAATAAATACCGAACGGACAAACCAAGTTTGATGCGATTAGCGGGATAAATAATCGCTTCTGTTGTCTAGTGGTCCGGTGTCGGTGTTGATCACATGAGGTTTCGGGTTCGATTCCCGGGTCGGGCAATTTAAAAATATGTTTTTTCTGTTTTTTGACTCACTTATTATCTCCACTTTTCTCGCTTTTCTGTTTGCGAAATTCTTATAATAATAATAATAATAATTTTATTTGCATAAAATAGGGTACATAATTGGCTCTCATTTAAAAATATGCTGCTCTTTAATCCTATTTTGCCTGTTTTGTGGCGTGCAAATGTTAAAATTGCGTTAATAATCGTAGTGAATTTTGAATCTTAAAATATTTTTTTTATATTTATAACAATTACAATATTATTCTCACTAAAACAAAGAGAAACACTTTCACTAACTATACAACAAAATAACAAGCGGTTTTATGTTCACTTTAGCCCTAAGATAAAAATTTATTTTACATTTGAAGATTATTTTTTATCTTAAGGTTAACCCCAAAAAACTTATAAAAATTATTCGATCCAAGAACTGAACCTCATCTGATCTTAGCTGAATAAGCTAACCCTCAGTTTAATATAGGTACGTTTTGAAAAGTACATTTATACACTTTTCTGCTTTAACTTATGGGATGTAATCGATACATTATCGCGGGTACCGACACGCACCTGCGGGAAGTAAGAACGTTAGACCTTTAATTCGCTCTAAAGCAATCAAAGAATAAATGGCTCTGACCTACATAATTACATGTAACATGTTAACAGGGTCAAACAGAAATGACTAACATTGACTTAGAACGAAGCAACTTTTGTGATAAATGTCTATAAACACATTTAAAATTTTCATTTACAAACTTTAATTGAATAATATGTTCATTCTTGAGCGATTTTCCTCTTATAGGTATCTACCTAACCGAAAAATATATGTAGGTAGTTATATCTAATTATTTAATTTTTTAATAATATTTTTATTGGTAATTTTTCTCGCATTCCAATGGAAGTATTTGACGACATTTGAATTTCTATCGCATCATAGAAATCGGTAAAATGAAGCTATTTTTTTATATTTTTATTAACTATCTCGTCGTCTCATTTATGTAAGTACTCGTAGTTAGGTTGGTATTTATTGGATTCGTAGGTTTAAAATTGTTTTAATTATTTATACATAATTTGAATAACGTTGGTTATTGGTATTGCTCATCCCACAGATAATTAAATAGGTAGGTATCTCTATTGCATCGGTATTCCGGACTAGGCAACAAAAGAAACTGGGCGTCATTTTAAGGCCTAGGTCAAGATCTGTGTTGGATTTTTCACTAGGATATCACATAATGAAAAGTTTGACTGAATGATATGAATATATCAATGTACCAGAATGGTACTTTCTGAAATGTTGCCATAGGTATTACCTTTTACCTTTATTTTTTATTTATATTTTAAGGTTTTGCAAAGAGGTTAAACGAGTTTGCGCTTGGCTCCTAGGCGGAATTAATGACACGTTTTGTCCGTCAGCTACCGGAGCTGGGATTGGGAATTGGGAAGAACTGTTTATATATTTTACATTTTTTGTCGTCGGCACTTGGTGAAACTCCATTTGTAATTTTGTTAATACACTTTTTTTAATTGAAGAGGGGGGAAACTTTCAGTAGGTGCATCTGAGTGCTAAGTGTGAGTTTTTCTTATCGCATTCGATCGTGAGCGCGTTTAGAGTTTACTAGGAATTTGTATGTGATTTGTACAGCGCCACCTAGTGGTAAACGTGAGAAACCAGTTTACAACTAGGTGGCGCTGTACAAATCACATACAAATTCCTAGTAAATTCGAAACGCGCTCACGATCGAATGCGAAAAGAAAAACTCACACTTAGCACTCTGATGTTAAGTGATCACCGCCGCCAATGGACATCCGCAATACCAGAGGTCTTGCAGTTGCGTTGCCGACCTTTTAAAAATGAGTAAGCTCTTTTCTTGGAGGTTGCCAAGTCGTATTTGTTCGGAAAAACCCTTGCCGTTAATTGATTCCACAAAAGAGTACCTAGTGCGAGGCAAAAAGTACCGGGAGAACCGCATGGTTGTTAATTTCAAGACATCGATATGGTGAGGGTGAAACTTTTAATTTTGACGCGATGTTTAATGATGGAATTCGGCAGCAGGAATTAATCCAAACAAATCGTCGGAACACTCTCCATGATAAATGCGATAAAAGATGCAGAGCGAACCTACCTACATCACTGCGTAATTGCAAAGAGTCAAGCCGTTGTTGTACTGTTTCAAAAACCACTTTAAATATAATTAATTTCGCCTACAGGTCTTGCCTTTAACGGCATCTTCAAGGTATATCTTCTTCGTATAGGCAGACCAGGTAACCCTGAAAATGTCACAAAAGATGAAACGGGTTGGTGATATTAATTAAATTCAAAGTAGTTTGTGAAACAGCTTACAAGTGTATTAACAAAATTAGAATTGTTTTTTACTGTGTTCTAGTGGCATTGCCTTCGGTACAGATGGTCCTGGATTCGAATCCTGGACAAAACGATTCATTTTAAATAAGTTATTTCACTTTTTCTGAAAACATGATTAACCTAGTGAGCTATAAAACTTATACCTAACAAAAAACCAAAAAAGCTCTTCAGCTATGTTATCTTAAGGCAGTTATACAATCTCTAATTTATCTCCCGAATGTTTGTGTTCACAAAACTCAAAAACTAGTCCATAAATTGAATTGATATTTGTTCACAACATAGCTATTGAACAGAAAAGTGTTTTTATATACTTTTTATTTCGAAGTTTTAACTTAAACACAAAAATCTCAGGAATTTCTAATGACTTATAAGTTATAACCGAATCACGGCGAAGCGTGGCTGGGTACTATGGCTAGTATTAGTATAAGTTATGGGATTATAAATAAATTAAATTCGGCTTGTTTGTATGAAAGAGTTTGCAAAAGATCAACGTAGTGACGCTTAGTACCTACTTGACTCCCTCCGTCTACATCGTACGTAATCTATATATATATATATATAAAAATCCATTGCTGTCAGCTGTTCGTTAGTCTCGCTAAAACTCGAGAACGGCTGAACCGATTTGGTTTTGAATTAATTGTTGAAGTCCTGGGAAGGTTTAAAAGGTGAGAAAATATAGAAAAAAAAGAGCAGTTGAAAAGGCAGAACAATGTTTGCCGGGTCAGCCAGTTGTATCTATATGTAACGTACAGGAAATGTATAATTTTTACAAATATTCAGTCGTGACAATAGCTGACAGGTGCATAATGCTTTACTCACCGTTCAGAAACAAAGTAGATGTTTAAGTAGGTACCTATAGTTTCGAAGGTAACACGTTTATGGTGGGGCGTCGTTATACAAGTACAACAAACCAGTTAGAAACCTCCGTCGGAACACGATCGACCTCCGTTTGTGAATGAACTCATGTAAAGTTACGGTGATAGTATTGTCATAGTAATGATAAAGTGAAATTTGTTTTTGTTAGTGTATGGGATCAGAATACGTGTCGGCTAACACAACAGGTGATGTAATGGTATACATTTAATACGTTGCAATATTTATGATGAAACTACAATATTATAACAGGCTAAATATCGAATAGCTCATTTTTATATGACTTTTTGAGTCAGGAATCGTTAAAAGGAACTACTAAATCGATTTAAACATTCTTTTACCATAAGAAAGCTACACTATCCAGGAGTTACACATGCTGTTTTACCCGACTAAGCAAAAGGAAGCAATGATTTTGGGTCACGCGATCGGAGTCACGTGTAACAGCTTGTATTCGATCAGAATTTTCACTTTAAAAAAAATATGCTTGACTGGCAATTTTCCATAAAACATCAGAGAAACTCAAAAAAGCATCTCTTCATTTAAAGAACCCATATACCTACCTAGATAGGTAACATTAAATGTTGTCTACCTAGGTAGGTTTATGTATATGTAGGTATTAAAAATTTTCTAAAATCTCAGTAGCTAGCTCAATGTAATAACTACCAGATGATAACGTCGTAATGGGTGTTTACTGAGCTAGGAGATATTTATTTATTTTCAACCGATTTTCCAAAAAGAGTGGTTATCAATTCGGCTGTGTGTTTTTTATGTTTGTTACCTCAGAACTAGGTCATTTATGAACCGATATGAAAATTCTTTTTTTGTTTATGAGGGCATACTCCCTGTATCATACATGTATACATTTTAGATATCAATTAAATGGGTGTTTTATCCGAATATTCAGTACGATGTCACCTTCTTAAGTAGGTAGGTATTCCGGCTGCCATAATATCAATAAGTACCTACTTCTCACGGTTGTGTTTTCGCTTGAGAAAAAACGATTTAGCAAATTTGTATTTGTGGTTTTATAAAAAAAATAAACACCATTATTGTGACAGGTTTGGAAGCCGTTTCGCTTAGAAAAGAGGAGTTTATTAGGGATTTTACACTTTAGAGAAATGAAAAACCATCTCCGGATATCTTTGCATAAGTTATTTAGAGTAAGAGTAGCGTGTCACACACAGACACCTGTGGTGTCTACCTACTTATCAAAGTGTTGAGTATGTTTAAAGGATTTAGGAATGTTTCAAATGTTCTAAAATTAATGTAATATAGAGAACATTACACTGGTTCCCTTGCGGGATAGACAGAATTACTTACCGTCAACAGACATTCCGGTTAACCACATTTCACCGGTTTGTGGATTAGCGAGGTGTATGGTGATTTTCATCGGCGTGTTTTATGGATCTGATAGCGATTAGCGACCATGGCTTGTTTCTTGCAGTAGCCATACGTGCTTATCCGAGGTACTGGAGAGCACATAAATTCACCAGACTCCTAGCTGCTTTAAGGTTTTGATTTTCTGGATAACGATTAAGATAACTACAATAACACTTTGGCGCGACTCAGATATCAAACCTGGAACCATAACATAGGTAATCCGAATAGAGAAACCATTACATCAAGAGGTAGATAATAATGTAAAATAACAATGACAATAAGGACCATTAAATCCTTATTTCTACTTAGTCCTATAGTGAGTTTGTAGAAAATGCAAGGGCGAGAGGTTGACCGAAACACACGCATTCGCTACAGAAACTTGAAGAATAATCTTTTGCGTTCAACTATTATGGATGTGCTTTACTGAATTTACTTTTCTTTGTGTATTTTATTGTTCTTTTTATTTACTGCCAACAGTAAACAGAAAGAACAATAAAATACACACCTCCTGATGGCTACCAAGTTGTAAACTCTGGTTGCCCTAGAGAGAAAATAAACTATCTTGGAAACCGTAACAAAAATTATCCAAATTATCCAAATAATTTTTGTTACGGTTTCCAAGATAGTTTATTTTCTTTTTTTTTATAGTAGAGGGGGCAAACGAGCAGATGGTGCACCTGATGGTAAGTGATCACCGCCGCCCATGGACATCCGCAATACCGGGGGTATTGCAGCTGCGTTGCCGGCCTTTTAAGAATGAATAAGCTCGTTCCTTGAAGGTCCCTAAGTCGTATCCATTCGGAAACACCCCCGAGGGTAATAGATTCCACAAAGGAGTAATGCGAGGCAAAAAGTGTCGACAAAAGCGCACGGTTGTGGATTTCCAGACATCGAGGTGGTGAGGATGGAACTTTAAATTTTGACGCGATGTCCGATGGTGGAATTTAGCGGCAGGCATTAGTCCGAACAACTCGTCGGAACACTCCCCATGATAAATACGGTAAAAGATGCAGAGCGAGCCTACATCTCTGCGTAACGCCAAAGAGTCAAGCCGATTAGAAATAGCCTGGTCGTCGACGATTCGAACTGCTCTACGTTGAATGCGATCAAGAGGAAGAAGCTGGTACTGAGGAGCTCCGGCCCAGAGGTGAGAACAGTACTCCATGTGAGATCGAATTTGGGCCTTGTAAAGTTGGAGGCGATGGGCTGGCATGAAGTACTGCTTTGCTCTACTGAGTACACCAAGCTTTTTGGAGGCTAGTTTAGCCTTCCCTTCCAAATGACCGCGGAACTGAACGTTGTTCGATATGTCGACTCCCAGAATTCCAATACTGGCTGAGGCAGTCAGGAGAGTGTTTTCGAACCGAGGTGATACGACAAAGGGTGTTTTTTTTGCGGTGAACGCACAGAGCTGCGTCTTTTTGGGGTTAAATGTAATAAGGTTTTGATGACCCCATTCTGAGACATCAGTTAGTTCATTCTCGAGTTCAGACACGAGTTTTTCTCTCTAGGGCATCCCGAGTTTACAACTTGATGGCCATCAGGAGGTTACCCCTGTTGATTTTGGTTTACAGGAGCTACTGTGAACGACCGTATAATTTACTGTACTGTGAAAGTACTCGGAACAGCTGCTCATTACAAATTTATATTAAAATTTATTTATTTTATCGCATAGCAAAATTTTAAGGTGAATTTGGAAAGACGAGGCATAATAAACCCTTCTCTTCTCTTTTGATCATAGAAGCAAGATTTATGTTGACCACATTTTTGTGTTAATTTATTTACAACTAGCTGTTGCCCGCAACTTCGTCCGCGCGGACTTCGTTTACTCCGTACAGTTCCTCCCCCGTAGGTGATAGCATGATAATATGTAGCCTATATGTTGACCCGACCTTTTAGTAATATTCATGCAAAATTTGAAGTAAATTCATGTAGTACTTTTTGAGTTTACCCCGGACATACATACAGACAAACAGACAAAAAGACAAAAATTCTTAAAACTATATTTTGGCCTTCGATATCGATTGTAGATCACGTTCCAAGTATTCTTTTAAAAAAATATTCAATGTACAGTTTTGACTTTCCTACGATTTTATTATATGTATAGATTAGCTGAACCTGCGACTTCGCCCGCGTGGAAAATTTTCGAAAATAAAAGTAGCCTAAGATATTCCTTATTACATCAGCTATCTGTCAGTTAAAGTTCCGTCAAAATCGGTCTAGCCGTTCCCGAGATTAGCCGGAACAAACAGACAGACCAACAGACAGACAGACAAAAATTGTAAAAAATGTTATTTTGGTATATGTACCGTGTTTACATCCATATGCATTTAGTAAAATGTGTTTATTTTAATATTACAAACAGACACTCCAATTTTATTTATTTGTATAGATGTAAAGATAAAATTCTCATAAAACATGCGTCGTCTGTAAAGGGACTAGAAGCACGATAGGACACATTTCATTGATTTTCCTTATAAAAATAACAAGATGATTTTTATTTTTTTGAAGTATTTTAATTATAAATTGTCAAAAAAGTTTCATAAAACTACAAAAGATACATAATCGGAACTAAAAGTTTTTTGCTTGTTATCAAGTGAATGGATCTGATGGACCTTGTGTTATCCGCATCACCTTGAGATGTGATCAAACAGCAAGACCACTTTCCTAAGCGTATACTCTTGTGTCATATGCTTCGTTCATTTCATGTACCTACCTACTCATTTATAGACGACTAACTTTACCGCGATTAAAATACAGCAGGACCAGCAATTCGTTCCGGCTATGCACGGGTAGTACTTCTAGCGTCGTAACAGCTTGTGTGAACATGTGGATGAGGCTAATTTCGAGCTACATTTTTAGAAAATCTGACACTTTGAGTATAGCTTAAGGGAGTGGGAAGGTCACAAAGTTGCAAAGAAAACGTAGTCTTGACGTTCTCGATCGTGGTTGAATTTTCTTGTTTTCTGGAAGAAATTAATAATAATAATAATTAATAATAATAAATATTCACGAGACAAATTTCACTGACTGATTTAACCCCAAACTAAGCAAATTATTTGCGTATATTATGGATGTTAGTCAACGATACTAATACATATAAATACATATATAAATACTAGAATATATTTAATAAACACCCAAACTCGGAAATACAAACATTTATGCTCATCACACAAATGCCTGTCCCTGTCGGGGACCGAACCTGAGCCCCGTCGATGGTATAGTCAGTGTCGCTAACCACTCGACCAACGGGGCAGTCAGTTATGTAAGAATAACGAAAAAATATAGTTTCATAATTTCCACAAGCCGAAGTTATTGGATTTTTTCTACTGGCCAAAATCTTCTCTTGGGTTCCCCTACTAACAGGATATTCATTAAAATTATTTGTTGTAAAGAGCTACCATAACACGCATGAACCGCTTAATAAGGTATAATTAATGTAGACAAGGACTAATAAATTAACATTTTTAGAAGTTATAAAAGATTTAGTAAATCGTAAGCAATCCTTGAGAGAAAGACAAAATATGCAATTGCGGACTTTTCTGTTAAGACAAGTGAAAGATTGTTTTCTTCTACCTCAAAAGGAATAGGCCACGTTTTCAATGAAAGCTTTGCCGATTGATCGCTAGATTTTTTCCGACATTAACAATCAACATCATAGTTTAACCACTAAACAAACATAACGAATTATACACCGTAACCTCCTTTGTAAATATCACTCTGTGTACTGTTGAAAACCGCATGAAAATATGTTCAATTGTTTACATTGTGGACTATGTTTTATAATATGTACCTAGGTAGTTATAGTATATAGATGAGGGGAACTACATACATAGGTATTATTCACTCGTATTGGTCTGAGCCCCCTTTTGAATAGACTATCTGCTATTGTGCCAGGCAGTTTGTAAAAGGCGAACGCTTGGCTACACGTATCTTTACCTTCGTGACGTCTCACCCAAGTTCGGTACCAGAGCCTTATGTATTCCTGCCGCAATTATGTCATTGTCACTGTTGTATTCCGGTTTGGAAAGTAAAGTAGCCGGTAGACATATGCATTTGTTATTGCCATCCTGCCACACGGATAGCAACGAATCATTAACATCTTTGGTGTTTATAAGCGATGGTTTCTCTTTCCATCAGGAGAGCTATCTGCTTGTTTTTATCTAAATAATATGTTTAATATGCCAAATATTACACTCCTCCGTACTCACAATTTTCTTAAAACGGATTTCAAACGTTTTACTTTACACATTAATGTATAGATAATTAAATTTATAGAAGTGAGCATAGATACTTATTGCGCAGTCGGGTAAACATTAAATTTAACTATAGGTATGCAATAGTTTAATTGCAGGCTCTTATGCAGGTGCCTTCATTAATCATCTATGGTATTCTATCAAGGTCAGTATTGATAGAAACTTGTTTTACAATGTTAACCGTTAAGAGACTTATACATTATAATTATAAACTTATCATGTAATGCTTCACTTCCAAAATATTTTGGCCTCATTTTTTTATATCATACAAGCAGATGGCTCGCCTGATGGTTAGAAACTACCATCACTTAAATAGATACCACAGATGTTAATGGTTCGTTGCTATCCGTATGGTGGGATGGCAATGTCAAATGTATAAGTCTACAGGCTACCTTACTTTCCAAACCGGAATATGATAGTGACAATTACTGGCGTTATTGCGGCAGGAATAGGTAAGGCAGTAGTACCGAACCCAGGTGAGACGTTGCGGAACTCTATAATTTAGTGGTCACAATGGTAGTGACATTTATAGCCGATCGTTCGCCTTTTATGAACTACGAGTACCTAGCAGTATGGCAGATAGCAATTCGTAGTAGGAACGTACACTTAACACTTAATTAAAGCTCTTACCTTTAAAATGAAATAATATCAATATAATAATACTAAGTGTATTCATATAATAACATAATAATACCAATATAATATGCATTAGTGGTAAAATTTTGAACTCTTAACTTTTGAATTCTAAAACTTAATTCATATATAAGAGATAGGTATCTTGTTATACATATATTTGTAGATATCTTCCCCACCAAAATATTCAATACAAGTAATTTGTAAATTGTCGGGTCAGGGTAGGTATATCTATATACGAGATATTATATGTAATAAGATATCTCTTATATATCTATGGATTAAGTTTTAGAATTCAAACGTTAAGAGCTCAAAATTTTACCACTAATGCATATTATATTGGTATTATTATGTTATTGTATGAATACACTTAGTATTATTATATTGGTATTTTATTATTATACATTAGAAAACTATTCAGCACCGGGCAGCTTAGGGGAAGGATTGGGGCATTCTTGGTGTAGTATGAACGTAACACGCAATATTATTTATTACAGTTTTTTGATTAGAAAACTTAATAACCTACTGTTGTGACAAAAATTTGTACGGCATAAGGTTGTATAAACTTTCTATTTACCGTAGGCTTCTTTGTTTACTTTTTTAATGACTGCTGTTGTACAGAAATACCCTCAAAGCATTGTATTCGCAAAATATGTATATTTATGACAGTGTTAGTTAATGCACATAATATGTTAATTGTGTTAGTTTTATGTGAATAATAACATGTCTAAGTTAAATTTAAAAAGGAAAAATAATCAAATTCATACTCATTGGAGGTAAGAGCTTTGTAGTAATGTCATGACCTATGCGATTGTTTTGAAGTACAATATTATTACAAGGGAGTATCAAAATTATGTTTTGAGGCAAGTACTTTAAAGAAATGTATTCCTATGATGATACTAAGACATGGGAAAGCTTATACTGAGATACCATGACTAAGCTAGTCGTGTTTACTTCGTGGATGGAATAACAAGCGTCCAAAGTCAACGTACGGGTGACGAGAGTTATGTAAAAGAAGCAACTGCCTTGTTTGGCATACGGTAATCTTAGCCTAAATTATAATTGATTTGGTGTGAAGATACCTGTGCATGTATAAGAATATTTGTGGTAATTCGAAGATTATTATCAGATGTCAGATTATTACTTACACTACTGGCAAATTTAAGCCACGTTCTGCTGTGGTTAAGTTGTAAGTCACTTGAAAATGCATAATTTTTTTTCCGTTTTCGTTGGAACTTTGGAATAAAAATTAAGTATATAAAACACTCTCCTATGTTATAATCAAGTACCAAGTCAAAATACGTCATCTAGTTTTTGACTTTTGAGGCTACAAATATACGGAGGCAAATAATTTGCAAATATAATTTTGTATTTTTTGGATTGCGGTATTATTAGATGCTGACGGGACGCTATTGTGTAGTCATTAGGTCGCGGGGTTTCGAAATAAACAATTTTACTATTAGCTTATTTTATAACTACCTCAAAATCTCAATATCCAGGTATGACCACCCCGTTGGTCGTGTGGTTAGCGAGTCTAACTACGAATTGATGGGACTCGGGTTCGATTCCCGACAGTGACAAGCATTTGTGTGATGAGCTTAATGCTCATGTTTGTATTTCTGGGTTTAGGTGTTTATTAAGTGTGTAACAGTATTTATATATGTATTTCTATGTATTAGTATCGTTGACTAACACCCATAACACAAGCAAATAATTTGCTTACTTTGGGGTTAGATGAATTCGTGTAATTTGTCCAGTAATATTATTATTATTATTATTATTATATATTTATCTCATATCTGGTTTGTAGGTTCAAAGTACCTACAAATGCAAATGTGACGATAGTTGTCACCTATTTCGTAAATTAATAAAGTTCGGTTTACTCTATATACTCCCTTAGGGACCCGGCGTGGTGATATTTATCTATAAGTTTATCCTATTAATGTTATAAATTCGATTATTTCAGTGTATGTTTGTTGCATGTTTATGTTTTACGCTGATGTAGCTGAATCGGTTTGGATAAGGTATACAAGTAGTCTATGCCCAGTCTTAACACACAGGATACTTTTAATTCCGAAAAAGTGTGGTTCCTTGGGATTCTCTTTAAAAGTTGATATGCGTGTTGCGTGACTATGGAAGCTAGTTTATCAAAGTAAATAATCAAAGGGGGACTTTGTAAAAAGACGCGTGTTGGTTTTGGAGTTTTTAGTTCCATTCGCAATAATAGTAAGTAGTAAGTAACAGATAATAATCTCTGAATAATGTACGCTGCGGTGGTACGGAACCTCCGTATGAAAATCCACTCAAATTGAGTCGTTTTTTATTAATTACTAGCTGTTGTTTGTGACTTCGTCCGCGCGGACTTCGTTTACTCCGCACAGCTCCTCCCCCGTAGGTGATAGCGTGATATTATGTAGCCTATATGTCGACCTGTTAGTAATATTCATGCAAAATTTGAAGTAAATCCATGCAGTACTTTTTAAGTTTACACCGAACATACATACAGACAGACAAAAATTATAAAAACTATATTTTTGGCTTCGGTATCGATTGTAGATCACGCCCCAAGTATTCTTTTAAAAAATATTCAATGCACAGTTTTGACTTTCCTACGATTTTATTATATGTATATAGATATTAATTTCAAATAAACTTTTTTTATTAGTAAAAAATAATTAAAATTATTCACAATTTTTTTTTAGTAGAAGTGTATAAGCTGTAAAAAGAAGGGCGCAAATGAAATACACCGCATCAATCTAGATCTGTTTTTTTTTTTTATTATATTTTTAATTTGAATGATTTTCTGAATTTATTGTGTAGTATACGCAAGTTTGTATTTATTCACATCATGTTTTTTAATGTTTTTTATAATATGTGTATGCATAGATGTACATAAATCATATATGTGCATATTCATCTTTGCATACCCATTCATATTATTATATTGTAATTATATTAGTATAACATTACAGATTATTTAATAACGCACACATGTATATGCATACTTAACATAAATTAAGGTATTAAGGTAAATATAATTATAATTATAATTGTTTATTTTTGTTTTCTTTTTTTTTATGTTTTTTTTTTCTTTTTTATATGTTTTGTTATTTTGTTATTTTTTTAATTTTTTTATTATTTTCTTATATCTAATACATATATAAGTTACATAAGACTATTTTTGCATACACATGTGTTGTTAGTTTATATATACATACATATATATATATATATATATATATATATATATATATATATATATATATATATATATATATATATATATATATATATATATATATATATATATATATATATATAAACTAACAACACATGTGTATGCAAAAATAATAATTATAATTAATAGTTTAATCATTAAAATTAAAATGTATTTTTGCAAAGTATAAAAATATATTTTAATGTATATGTTATTATAAAACATTGAAATAAAATTTTAATGAATTTATGATAACATATAGACAAAGTGTTTATGTAGATCTATGGTTTACAAGGTCCCATTGAATTCTTTTAAATTTTTAACTATGTCGATTATTAAATTGGTGAATGTGTCAATGGTTGTTTGCGTTCTAATTATATCGTTAAGTAGGTACGGTGCGATATTTAATGTTGGTAACTAAATGTTGGTTTCTGGATGCTTCAAATCTCGGGCAGTTTTGTATAAGGTGTTTGATTGTCTGTGTGGTTGTATTGTCACATGGGCATTTGCTGTTTTCAACAATTATTCACAATTTGACCGTACAATTTTTACGCACGATTACCTACTCTTATGCCTTAGCTGCACTTGCGTCTATCGTCACAAAGTTTCGTGCAATGTCACGATAAATGCAGATGACCTCTACATTTTTCTTTGACAAGAGAAAGATAAGGACTTGGCATTAATTTCCGTAAACAATCAAGATTACAAAAATTGCATGCATTCCAACGCTGAACAAATAAAAATGGCTATATCTTTGTCTAATAAGTTAGAAATTTGATAACAGACAAAGCTACAACAATTTTGTCAGTGTTCTAATTTCAAATCGTTTATGAAAATTAACGTCACCTTAAACAGTTTGCGGCTAAAATGCCATTACTAAAATACGCTGTCAATGTAGGTAAGTTAAAATTTAATGTCAAATAACCCTTTGATTACAAAATATTAAATTGATTTTAGCGTTTATTTGTATTTTTCTCAATTACACTCATTGATTTTTCTATAATTTAAATCTAAAATAAAAACTAATTGTTAAAATAACATGCTCAATTGCAATATAATTTATCAATTGTTATGTGGACAGTAAACAGCTGTTCTTAAGTCCGCCATTGTTAGGGACGAAATGACACGGTTTTTCCTTTAGTTATTTCATATCTAGTAGTAGTTTCCTTCATCTAAGACTTTTATCGTGCAATTGCACGAAGCTTTGTGACGATAGACGCAAGTGTGGCCCCAGCATTAGTGCTATTTGCTTTACAAATTCAAATAAGTAATCTATGGTTGGAATTAATTTGAATCACTGTGTAGTGTGTTCCAAGTTGGTTTTTTTAGGTCGTCGCATCTTTTAATTTAGTTAAAGAATCTATGATGCCAAATATATGGTGCAACAGTGGTGTTGAATTTTGGCCCTATACTCGCTGTCTGCGAAACATACATATTGTTTTTGAAACTTTTCGGCGAATATTTGTCGTGGATAAAATATGACTACAGCGCTTATTATAAGACTTTTAGTCGAATATTTGTCTTTGGTGAAAAATATTCGGCCCACTTCTTATTTTAAACGTTTTGTCGAACTTTCGTATTAAGTAGGTATGTAAAACATTTTCGGGTTATTTTTAGTTCTAAATGTTGTTGAATGAAATTCATAATGCGTATAATATGTTTAGCTTAATTAAAGGAAATTTGTGTTAAACTATTTTCGATACAACTTTAGTTTTTTTAACTTCCCGCTACGTACCTATGTATAAGCACGTATAAGGAAGTTACTGATTTTTGCCCCGATTTTCGAAAATCGAGTTTTCACCAAATCTCCACGTTTTGAGGTCCTAGGACCCTTTTCAGACTATTTTCACAATGACGTCAGTACGTCTGTATGTGTATGTGTGTGTGTGTGTATCTGTGTATGTAAACATCTCATAATTTTTGAACCGCTGGACCGATCGAAACGCGATTGATAGACTTCCTGAAGATTTGAACCAAATCGGCACAAGAGATTTTGAAAGAGAAATTTTGAAAAAACCCCAAAAAATGTTTGGCGAAGGAATAGGTATTATTTTAATATAACTTCCAGATTTATGTACCGATTGAGTACAAAAACTAATCAGCGCTATTCCTGAAGAAACTACGTCCAATGCATAAATTGCATCAAAATCGGTTTATCTGTTTGGGAGTAATCGTTGACGAAAAATTTTGAAAAAAGTGTTTCTTCGACATAACTTCGAAATTTTTCAACTAATCATTTTTTGGTATTCCAAAACATTTCATTACCAAAAAAAACTACAACGAACGCTGTTTCAAAAATCAAAATTGAATATAATTTTCAAAGGTTACGGCTTTTCAAATATTAAAATTACGTTGTTTTTAGCAAACTTACTTAATATTTTTAAATAACTTTCAGGCTAATACACCAATTGACTTAAAAATCTTATCAAATGTTCTCTGTTAAAAACTGCGTCAAATACCAGGACAATTGGATCAAAATCGGTCAATTTCTTTGGAGTTATTAATGACAGAAATTGGTGAAATAAATATTATTTGACATTGCTTCGAAATTTTTCAATTTATGTTATCGGTTAATTAGCTAAAGCAATATTACAGATCTGAAAAATTGAGTTGAATGCCATTCAAAAGATCAAAATCGATCATCGTTTCCAAAATATACAGCTTTTAAAAAATAAAAAATATACTGCCATGTTTGAACTCAAAAAATCTATACTTATTTTTTATAGTTTACTTACTTTTTTATAGTTTTTACTTTTATAAGCTTAAAGTACCTTAAGTTATCGAGAAGTTTCAGAGATGGCCTGCAGTTTACATATTTTTACATATTTTTTTATATCATTACATATGAAACGAGCAGATATGCCTCGCCTGATGGAACAAGAAACCATCGCGTATGTCTATACGCGATGGTTTCTTATACCAAAGATGTTTATGGTGCGTTGCTATCCGTGTGGCGAGATGGCAATGCCACAGGTATAAGTCTACCGGCTACCTTACCTGCAGGAATACGACAATGACAAGCGTTGACGCTATTGCAGCAGAAATAGGTAAGGCGGTAGTACCAAATACCCGGGCGAGACATTGCGGAAATCTACCACCTAGTAGTCACGATTGTAGTGACACGTATAGCCAATCGATTGCCATTTACGATTACCTTAGTAGAATGGTAGTTAATCTATTCGTCAAAGGAGCCCGGACCAACACGGGGGAACATTTCCAAACTTTGAGCTGGATATTCGTATTTGGTAAGAATTGTTCAATTTATTTTTTATTAATCCGGATAATCGCAATTGATGAAAGATTTTCCTGCGTTGGTTCGGGCCCACTTAAATATCACCTGCTGTTCTGCCAGGCAGTTCACAGGAGGTGAACGATTGATTATACAAGTCACTACCATCGTGTCTACTAGGTGGGTAGTGTTCTGCATCGTCTCGCCCGGTTTTTGGTTCTTCCGCCCTAGCTATTCTTGCCGTAATAGCTTCAGTGCTTGTCATTGTCGTGTTCCGCTTTGTAGGGTAAGGTAGCCGGTAAACTTATGCATGTGGTATTAAGACCTCACCATAAGGATAGCAACGCACAATTAACATTTTTGTGTTACTATAGGCGATGCTTTTCTCTTTCCATTAGGAGAGCCATCTGCTTGTTTGCTGTCTTATGATATAAAAAATGTTCAGCTCACCTCTATTCTCAAATATTAGCCGAATATTCGTATGTGGTATAACACCTTCGTCTCACCCCTAGTTTTCATTTAAGATAAATAGCTACTTGACAGTTTCCGATCCGATAGTCCTGAGGCTGGGCTGAGGGCTGAGGCCCAGATTACACTTTGATTAGTTTGAGTGCGAGTGTTTGATGCAGGTGCTTGGTATTAAGCAAGAAACACGTGAAGACATCGGTTGATTAGTGCGAGTGATTAGTAATCAGCGTCTACTTACATACAATACAGCGTCACTTTACAACCCAGAACACTATACAGCGGCTGTTTTCACGTGTTTTTTGCTTAATTATAAGCACCTGAATTAAACACTCGCATTCGCACTAATCAAAGTGTAACCGGGGCCTTAGTCAAAATAAAGTTTGTTTGAATAGAGTAGGTATCTGATTTTAAAAACCCGTACTTGTATATTTTTTATTGTAACACTAGCTGTTGCCAGCGACTTCGTCCGCGCGGACTTCGTTTACTCCGCACAGCACCTCCCCCGTAGGTGATAGCGTGATAATACGTAGCCTATATGTTGACTCGACCTGTTAGTAATATTCATGCAAAATTTGAAGTAAATCCATGCAGTACTTTTTGAGTTTACCCAGGACATACAGACAAACAGATAAACAGACAAAAATTCTAAAAACTATATTTTTGGCTTCGATATCGGTTGTAGATCACGCCCCAAGTATTCTTTTATTCAATGTACAGTTTTGACTTTCCTACGATTTTATTATATGTACAGACTAGCTGTTGCCCGCGACTTCGTCCGCGCGGACTTCGTTTACTCCGCACAGCACCTCCCCCGTAGGTGATAGCGTGATAATATGTAGCCTATATGTTGATCCGACCTGTTAGTAATATTCATGCAAAATTAGAAGTAAATCCATGCAGTACTTTTTGAGTTTACCCCGGACATACATGACTTTCCTACGATTTTATTATATGTATATAGTTATAGATAATATGGGATACCGCCGTGTATTCTTTTTGTAACCTGAAGCTCGTGTCGCTTTTATCGTATCAACATAAAGTGTGTGATTCTCATAACAATGTTTGTTTTTGCAGAACGGCTATGGCCATTGGCGGCGCTATGGATAGATGCGGCCGTTGTATGAAGATAAGCTTGGTGGTCATCAATGTTCTCACTTTTGTAAGTGTTTGTCCATTGATTAATTATTAGTCCCCGTAATAATAATTAATATTAATAATTTTCCCATTTTTCCATTTTTCTGCCTTACCTTCAAAACGGGAATATGACCACTTTCCACATTTCCGAAGAATCATAACTGCACACGTAGCTGACTAGTCCAAAGTACAAAGGTCTTACCTTCGTTTTTGTAATTATTATTTAATACTGCTGAATTATAAATGTTTTTGGTGAATCCCGCGGCAATGTTTCATTTTCACTAGGTGGTAGAGTTCTGCATTGTCTCGCCCGGGTCTGGTACCACCGCCTTACCTATTCCTATCGCAATAGCGTCAGTGCTTGTCACTGTCGTGTTCCGGTTTGGAGGGTAAGGTAGCCGGTAAACTTATGCATGTGGCATTAGACCTCGCCACAAGATAGCAACGCACCATTAACATCTTTGGTGTCTAAAGGGCGATGGTTGACTCTTTCCATCAGGAGACCCATCTGCTTGGTTGCTATCTTAAGATATAAAAAAAATCGAGGCTATGTATTATCATTCTAGGTCTACTGTTTGCCAAATTTCATCCAAATCCGTTCAATTTTGCGTAATTGAGTAACAAACATCCATCCATCCACTCCTCCATCCATCCATTCAAACATCCAAACTTTCGCATTTATAATATTAATATAGATTATAAATGTGAAAGTTTGTCTGTCTGTATGTTACGCTTTTGCGTCTACACCGCTAAACCGATTTTATGAAATTTGGCATGGAGTTAGTGAAAGATTCGGTGTCATACATATGCTAACTTTTATTTAAAAATCAACCTCGAAAGTCTAGACGCGTTCGAAGCTGCGCGGGTCAACCAGTTTAAAATAAAATTAGTTCTATTTTAGGAATCAGTCAGTTTCCATTAAGGTTTTTTCGCAAAATATTTTACCGAAAAAAGTTAATACAAATACGCAAACACTATTAATCAAGTGAATCATAGGTCATAGAGTCACATTATCGTCCTAAGGTTAGTGGTGTGTTGTCATGATATAGCTTCGTGGTTTTATTACGGCGAACTTAGTGACCATAATATTCTCCGTCGACAAAAGTCTACCTCGCTTCAACTTGTATTGCGCACCGATCGCGATGCAAAAACGAGATGAACTTAGTCGCGGTAGAAAGGTTAGAGAAACCTGAAGATTCGAAATATAGTAAAGTGGTTAGCCACACAAGGTAACAACGCGAATCTTCGTCGTTGGACGTTAATGTAACCACAGCATAAACAATTGAGTAGGTAGGTATCCAAACTCAAAATTCCACATTTATGATATGAATGCTATATTTACAGATTGGTGGCCTAATAGCATTCTCGGTTGGACTATGGATATGGGTGTCCCGTTCGTTCCCCAGTACCCTGATGAGCAACAACATGTTCATTGCGTCCGTGGCTGTGGTGGTAGCCATGGGCGCCGCCACCATGCTGCTCTCCTTTCTCGGATGCTGTGGAGCGGCTAAGGAAGTGAAATGCATGCTACTTACGGTAATAACAAAATAATAAAGGCTATTTCGAAACGGCTTGACTCTTTGGCATTGCGCAGAGATATTCACTCTGTGTTCACTATCGTATTTTTCATGGGGAGTGTTCCGACGAGTTATTTGGATTAATTCCTGCCGCCGAATTCCATTATCGGACATATGTCAAAATATGAGATTTCATCCTCACCATCTCGATGTCTGGAAATCCACAACCGTTCGTTTCTTTTGGCACTTTTTGCCTAGCACTACTTTGTTGTGGAATCAATTACCGGCAGGGGTGTTTCCAAACGGATACGACTTGAGGGCCTTCAACAGAAGAGCTTAGTCATTCTTAAAAGGCCGGCAACGCAATGGCAAGACCTCTGGTATTGCGGGTGTCCATAAGCGGCCGGTGATCACTTACCATCAGGTGCACCACCTGCTTGTTTGCCCCCTCTTCTATAAAAATAACTAAAAAATAAACCCACAGTAATACCAAATGTAAATCCGGACAATGCGAGTTAAACTCGCATGAAGATACATGATTGTCTACTCCATATATGTTTGTCTAAGCTCGATACTTAAAATAGGTAGACTTTTTGAGGGTCTACTTGTAATTTATAAGTAAAGAACTATTATCTGTTATTTTGCCAACATTTTTAACCCGCAGTTTCGGAGATGGAGCGGGGACTCACCAATTTTCGCTTACTACTGCGTTTTAAATGTTCTGTTTTATTTCCCACAAGTGACCTTCATGTTTAAAAATTCATTAGTTTATATTACACGTTCCTATTTGGGTCATAAAGTTACATGAGCTACGCTTAAGTGTGCTAATTTTCAACTCAATTGGTTTCGGAGTAAATTAGCTGTGACAAACGGACGCAAAGACAACAGAAACACGAATAAGAGTTTCATTTTCCCTATATAAAGTGGCATCACTTGCAAGAAGTTATAGCGTTTTTTAGAGTAATGTTCATAAAGTTAGAAATAAGTTAGCAAAATTGTCCAGCCAATAAGAAAGTTATTAACAAGATAGAGCCTGTTTATTTAGTAATATTATGTTATAAATTACATTCATCGTTATTTTTCAAAAATTATTAACATATTGTGATATAATCAGGACACGAGATAAACCCGAAATAAATTCTATATTTTTTTACCTTGATAGTATCCATATTTACTTACTTTACTTACTTTTACTTACTAATATTATAAATGCGAAAGTCTGTCTGTCTGTCTGTCTGTTACGCTTTCACGGCTAAACCGCTGGACCGATTTTTATGAAATTTGGTATGGAAGTAGTTGAAGAGCCAGGGTCAAACATAGGCAATTTTTTTTTCAAAAATCAATCCTTAAAGAGTTGAAATAGGGGGTGAAATTTGTATGAAAAGCTGTCTTGACGACATATTAATCTACTCGCGGACGAAGCTGCGCGGGTTAGCTAGTATTTCATAATTTCGGTACTTGTTATTTGTATTATTAAAATAATTGTTTTATTTTACTCTATAGCTTATAGTTATATTCTAAATATAAAAATATTGTTATCCATGTGGCGGGATGGTAATGCCACATGCGTAAGTTTACCGGCCACCTAACCCTTTAAGCCGGAAAACGACAATGACGCTATTGCAGCAGTAATAGGTAAGGAGGTGGTACTACAAAACCCGGTCGTAGCATTACAGAATTCTACCATAGAATACTGGAGACTACGGAAATCAGTCATTTTATATTATTCCGAGATATCGCGTCCGTGAGAGGTGTCTATGTGTGCGTTGCTTAAACACTACTTGTATGTACATTGACTTCTGTAGTCTCGAGTATTCTGCGACTCTACTACCTAGTAGCTACGATGGTAGTGATACGTAAAGCCAATCGTTCGCCTTTTACAAACTGCGTGGTAGAATGGCAGATGGTCTATCCTTGAAAGGGGCCCTGGAGTCCGGCCCCCGCTGTGGCCCGGCGTCCGGAACACAGCACCGAATACTATTAAGACACGTAAGAGGACATGTGTCCCTGGAGATGGGACACGTTTGACTGTAACAAGCAATCTACAAAAGCTACAAAAAAATATATAGAAAAAAAACATAAATCGCGATATCACAACTATTTATCTTATGCATACTATATACAAGTCTCAACGCTTCTTAAATGGACTTCGGTCTCCAGGCAGTACACCTTGCCTGGCTGGGAAGATCTTCCTTTCCCCTTCCACGTCCTTCTGAGACGTAGTCCGTAATCGCCGTCATCTTGACAGTAGTACCAATCATCGGTACCACAGTTGTTTTAAGTAGTTGTGTACATTAGAGGTAGTAAGGAGAGTATGATGATGCATCCTTTGGATTGCTAGCAGATTCAGACTCCCCACAAGCCCGAGGTCCGAGACTGGATAGTGGTAAATACTATTATCTAGTCTATTTCATTTATCTCTAATTGCATCATCTGATCTAGTTTTTACACAGATCGCAAGAGGTAGAACCTAGTCTGCGCGGGCTCTATCTAACCTACCACTTGGCTTGCGGCAATTTCCGGAAGTCAGGCTCGTAAGGTGTCTACGCAGGTTGAGAAACGCTACTTCGACTATCTGGCTAGTCCCAGCCAAGGGAATGTTGATGTGATCATATTAATTTTATTTATTTATTTTGATTTATTTATAATTTCCAGTATTATATCTTAGTATTCATCATATTTGTGGTGATGCTGGTCGGTGGAATCTTGCTGTTCGTGTTCAGAGAGAAGGTGATATCGACGTTAGAACGAGAAATGCATGCGTCGATACCTAACTATGGCGTCAAACCTGAGTACACTAAAGCATGGGACGAGACGCAAACCAAGCTGCAGTGCTGTGGTGTCAGAGATTACAAGGACTGGAACGGTAACTTCCCTGAAAGTTGCTGCCAGGAAGTCTATCCAGGAAAGGTATTTTATTATAAGTTTTTATTAAAACTTAACTTTAAAGGATAACCATTAAATCATTAAAATTATGAAATCTTTAAATTCATACAGTAATTAAATTAATCAAATCATTAAACTCATTTTAAATTGCAAATTATAACACTGTTACGAGCTTAGAGTTCGTATTGTGCAATAAAATACCATTTATATTAAAACCGTGTATTTACCACATTAACGTACAATACACCACAATACAATATGTAAATACACTGAGTAACGCTAATAGCACTGTCACTATATTCCACTAAAAATAACAGAATAAATCAAATCATTTAACTAACACATTTTCCGTATCACTTTTCACTGTACTATATCGCTTCACACTAATCGTCGGAACTATCGCTTCCGAATCGCTTTATAAAACTGATTGGGTATTCGCCAACACGTCCTTATTTTTATACAAGGTTAAGTTTGACCATGTTCTTGAAAGTTCCGAAAAATTATTTGTAAACAACTTAGATGTAAACAAGTTCTAGTACAAGCTATTTTCCCCCTTATGCCTTATGCGAGAAGGTCCATTGTGGCATAGCCGTTTGGGTAACGGCCTTTGATAAGAGAAAGATAATGACTTGGCATTAATTTCCATAAACAATCAAAATTATAAAATTGCATGCATTCCAACGCTGAACAAATAAAAATGGCTTTATCTTTGTCTAACAACTTAGAATTTTCATAATAGAAAAAGCTACAAAAAATTTGTCAGTGTTCTAATTTCAAATCATATAAGAAAATTAAAGTCGCCTTAAACAGCTTGCGGCCAAAACGCCATTACTAAAATACGCTGTCAATGTAGGTAAGGTAAAATTTAACGTCAAATAACCCTTTGATTACAAAATATTATATTGATTTTAGCGTTTATTTGTATTTTTTATAATTTTAGTGTGTATCTACCTTAAATCTAAAATAAAAACTGTTACAATAACATGCTCAATTGCAATATAATTTATCAATTATTATGTAGAAAGTAACGAAACTACATGTAATTGAAAACAATAATTATAATTAACAGAGTTCAAAAAAGTAGGTTCTCTATTCGTCGAAATCTTTGTTGTGTACGTTACCCGATTACTTAAATAAAATAAGCTTTTACAATCTCTTAAGGTCAGGTGTCAGATCTCATAAGGGATAGGGATTGTGTGGAATTCGAGTGTGCATGGCACTCTATCACGGTCCAATTAGAATTGCCACGACTCATCTACATTCATAACTCTTTTCGTACAAATACGATGGTTTCCACGACACAACCCTCAGACAGCCCGACTAATTTGAGTATGACGTCAGTATTGATTATACTAGGTACCTACACTTTTTTAATGAATTGCATAGTATCTGGTTTGTCAATCTTTGTTCTGAATTCCTTCTACATGTCCGAACAAACGGAGAATAATTTTTTTCAATTTCAGACCGATATTTTCTATTAATCTCAACTTTTCCTCACTTTAATCTTATGAGTACGGTCCACAGGTGTTATACTTTTTCTGCGGTGATCTCAACGATATTCAACTTACATTCTGGTTTTGGATCTGTGATCTGACTTATGATTTTATTTAAAATATAATGTCGGGACACAATTTTCATAATCAGACACATGATTAAAATTAAACAATTCGTAAGCTATTAAGCATAGTCTTTTTGACTCAAAGGCGTACCAATAGCAAGGGTAGATCCAGGGAGGGGGTTTATGCGCGCCATGAACCCCCCTAGGCAGGGGTCTAGGTATGGATTTATTGTTGCAAAAGAATAAGGATTAGAGCCTATCTTGATTGAAACTCAAATACATGACCCTTCCTGACCAGAAGGCTGGATCGTCACCAATAGCAAGGGTAGATCCAGGGATGGGTTTATGCGCGCCATGAACCCCTCTAGGCAGGGGTCTAGGTATGGATTTATTATTGCAAAAGAATAAGGATTAGAGCCTATCTTGATTGAAACTCAAATACACGACCCCTCCTGACCAGAAGGCTGGATCCGCCCTTGACCAATAGCGGGGTAAGGTGGGGCGCTTACCTCATCCCTGTCACCGAATTAAGTAAAAATTGAAATTGCTACATATAACATATCTTTACAGTGCCATACACCATCATCTAGACATCAAGTATGTCTTATTTCTCTTGTTTCTTCACATTCATAACTCTCTATGTGCAAACATTTTCGGAGACTCTTGATACCACCTTTGGATAGTACTTGACAAATTTGATCATGGAACTTCAGTCTTTATCTATCTACATCTAGTCTGCTCGACTAGTTGAAAATGGCCAAAAGTAGAGATACTGCTCTTAAAATTATGTGCGATAGCTCATTGGATCCAGAATGACGCCTATAAAAATGTGCTAAAAGCGTGTGTTAGCCACAGGTATTATAAAAAATTGCAAAAGTTATAAACAATTAAAGATGAAAAAAATGGCATTTCGTTTTTTGCCAATATTTCATAATCTATTAATATTTAAGAAATTTCAAAAAAAGATTCGGAAAGAGCAGGAAATTTCTAAAAAGATTCTAAAAACTCTTGATCCTGGAACTCTATCTCCATTATTTATAATTTTAATTTAACGCTGAAAATGGGTCTACGTACGACATTATTAGGTTGCGCGCACGGCCTCAAAAGCGAGTACGACACATAATTTAATTTATTTAAGGTAGGTATTGAATATTCTTTTTTAAATTTGAAAAAAATATGATGTATTCTGAACACTATAAGTAATTTATTTTCGTTGGACATGTTACTTAAAATTAATTTTTCAACAAGTAAAACGATTGTCAACTAATAAAATTTTCTCGTACTTCCGTCTTAATTGTAAATGAAAAAAAATGTTTAAATAATTATCGTAAAAATTTTTCGCTTCGTAGAACCCTTTTTTATATACATACTTAACAATATCACGCCATAAAAGTTAAAAATATTCATACTTTGCTTATACTAATTATTGTACTTTAACAACATTACGTGGATTTTTCAGTTTTTGTTCTAACACTACATCGTCAACTAAACCTCTTACATCCGTTCTGGATAATATCTCTTTCAAATACCAGTATCTTGGTTTTCTTTGCATTCTATTGTAAGCTCATATTCAGTAAGAAATTTATTTATTACCACGAAATAATATAACAGTACAACAGCAGACAAGCAATTGGAAACTCAACTGTTACATCCTGTCACAAAACAAGCGCTTACTATTTCACTAACACAGTCCTGCACAACACATTGAAAAGTTCGTCGTCACCATTCAGTTAATTTGAATATGAAGCATATTATGTGAAGCATATTTAAATTTCCACTACATTTCGAGTTTATATACCTACTTCTGCCCCATTAATAAAAAAAACAGTAGCAGTCGTGGGACTGCCGATAGAAGTGAAAACGGAACTATTAAGTTGAGAGTAATTAAAACTATATGCAAAACATAGCTATAGATATACTATTATCATTAGCATGTCGGTGACGCGAACCGAGGATTTTACCCTCTACCAAAACGCTCAACGCGCCTAAAGAAGTTTTGGCTTTTTTCACTTCAAAAATCTGGGTATGTCCTGCAGGTTTATCGTTCGTTAACGATTGCTAGCGGCTACCTTAAGTTAAAGTGAAAGGCTTAGGTTTGAGAATTTATTAATTTATTTATATGGCTTAAAATTACTGATAATAATGCGCTATGAACATTTCAGCGGCAGGACTGCCAGTACTCACAAAACCCAACGACGATGTATATGGACGGCTGTTTCACCAGAACAATAGACTTGCTGCGTGAGGACGCTGTTTACGTCGGTATTGTTGCTGTTATTGTAGCGTTAATTATGGTAATTATAAATGATAACAATAAATATAAAAATACAATTTTTCATATTACCCCGATAAGGCAAGCGATAAAACATTATTTAACGGCATTACATTACATGATATGTGTGCTAACCGGGGATGTATACATTACATCTTAATTGATATCTATATATATAAAAGTCAATGCCACTTTTCGTTGTAATTTTATAATTCAAGAACGAGCTCACTTATCCAAACCAAATGTTTAGGCTTTGTTCGGACTATTTAGTAGGTGGTTTATGTGAAGTTTGCACAAAATCGGTATAGCGGTTCTTCATTTATCACATTTTTTGTTACAAATGAATTCAATAAATGGCGATACGTAGCGAAGCACGTAACGGGCAGCTAGTATAATATATACCAAACAGCTCTTGCCACTTGTAGACGCTAGGGGACCCTAGATTACGTTTTTTATATGGGGTGCAGAGATAAGTAGCATAATCTCAATGCTTTAAAAAGTGCCCACGAAATAGTATTAAATAGCGGTATGAACTGAACTGGTTTAAAAGAATGAAACCTTGCCGAGTGGCTGTCTCAAATTGAGTATATTTTTGACTCTAAAAAGCTATGCGAGTCACTAGCGTCATGGCTACTAGGTATCAAACAAAGAGTATACAATCACTACGTTTTAGTACCAACACACCATTAACATCTTAGGTGTCTATAGATGATAATTGTCTCTTTCCATCAGGAGAACATATGATATAAAAAGGGTAGTACTTTCTAGTATAGCAACGCCATCTTTATTTAAGGCTATGTCAGAAACACTTACCTATTTTACAATGAAAGAAAAAGCAGAGGCAATCACGAGGATTGCCGACCGAATTGAAAACTTGTGACTTTATTTTCCATTTTTAAACTGATTGTATTATAAGAAAAACATAGTTCTTGAAGTAAACACTAGCATGTTGCTGACGCGAGCCCATAAGATTTTCCCATACCAAAAATCGTCTAAGAAGTTTTCACTTCAAAAAAAGGTTTGTGTCTTTCAGGCGAGCGATACTAGTGTTACAATGATACACCCAAAAGAAATCCAAACGTTTATGCTCGTCACACAAATATTCATTTCTGTCGAGAATCGAATCCGAGTCTCATCAATTGCGTAGTCAGAGCCGCTAAAAACTCAAGTCAAGGGTGATCAACAATGTTTGTAATTTATTTTATTTCGACGCCATTTTTCTAAGCTGCAATGGACGAACTAAAATCTGTTCAAATATTTGTACCCATTAGGAATTGAATCCTAGCTCCATTGATTTCATAGTCATGTTTCCTAATCGCTCGACAAATGTTAGCATGTTGCTAGCGGTGATGCTGATGCGAACCCAACTGTTTTTATTCTACCAAAAATCGTTAAGGCTAAAGAAGTTTTTACTCCAATAAACCTTTTCAAAAGGCACTCCTTACTTGATGTAGCACAGCCTTTTTCCAGCATAGGATAAAATTATGCATACGGATCTATTGATGGTACGAACTAACCCATAGTAACAAGCGTCTTGTCGTAGATGCCACAAATTACCAAATCAAACCTGAAATAACTTCTAAATATGTTTAATTTAACAAAGAATCTCTTATTTCTTATTTCTAAATACAAAAGTGATACGCACTAACATTATCGCGGGATGAATAGGTAACGCAATTATGTCGTCGGATATCATCGCTATTCACTAAGTACGATGGTAAAGAATATTTCAGTATCAGAGAGTCTGATGGTATGCTACGTATAAATGAAATTGCTTTGATATGGATTGTTATTTTTGTTATAGATTTATATTTTAGAGATTCGGATCAGAATGTGTGACATCAAAGATGCCAACAAAGCCGGAACGCTACAGTGACAGGCACTGAAGATTTAAGGTCATATTATGTACAAGTTTACTACCAATGTAGTATTATAATATTTTACTCATAATTCGAAACACTACTGCAGTGTAGTAACTAATGGTGGCAGGAATATGAATGCGGTTGAATTGTACTTGGGGAAGACATCACAGTACATCATTTAGTACCTATTTACAATAGTAGTGATATGTTTCACCTTTCTCGCTTTTTACAAGTTATCTTGCCTTTCTATACCGTCATTTATAGAATCACTTTGCAACTCGGTAAAACTTTTCCAGAGTTGCTATGAGTTTAGATTATTTCCCGTCTTTAAAGATTGGTTTGTCTTCTTTCAGGTGTTGGCGTTAATATTCTCGTGTGGTTTATTCGTAAAGATAAAGTGACACTCCATTGAAGACACGTGCTTGGCGCTGTATTATGTAACCGGCCTAATTGACTGATGATAATATAAAATGATTTCAGCGCATCGTAACTCTAATGACGATTTTTATTTATTTTGTAAATTTAGGTACATTCTATCTAAATTAAATTTTGTACTGATTTATAATGTGCCACTATTTTTAATGACGACGCTGAACGTTTCTTATTTATTTATATTTTATGTAATACTTTATTGTACACAAAAGAACAACAAAAAAATACAAGAAACGATATTTTTAAAAATGTACAAATGGCGAGCTTATCTCTAAATTTCTTGTGATAAACGGACGTATGGAGACTGTTATTCCAAACTGCAAGTTAATAAAGATGAATTAATCACAGTAGGTAGGTAGTTCTGCGAAATCTTATATGTAACTGCTGTGATACAACTGAAACAGAATGTAGTGTAAGGAATAGATCGAACTTACCGAAGGTCTGAAAATGAAAGGAGACCCCAGCGGCACAATAGTCCACCTACGTCCAGACCTTCAGTGAGTTCGTTCCATTCCCCCTACACCACTTTTAGTTACATTTACATCCCAGCAATTACGTATAAGAGATCGCGGAAATTTGGAATATGGGTGATTCCGTTCTAACTGTGATATGTGTCAGTACCGTGCCATGTCCATTACTAGAATTTATTTATAAATTGTTAGTTTTTTTGTCGTAATAAATGATTTAAACTAATTACCTCATAAATTCTAATGTTTACGACAAAAAAACTAACAATTTATAAATAAATTCTAGAAATGGACATGACACGGTACTGACATTTAAGTGATATATTGTAAGTTTTCTGTAAGTGGCAAGTTATACGAAAATAATGTTGATATATGTTTATAATTTTCCAATAAGCACAAAAATTTTATAAATTAATTATTAATTAATGACCTGTGAGAACAAACAATACAGGACATTGAATATCACAGTTAGAATGGAATCACCATATACCTTAATTTCATCTTTGAGTTATGGATTTTGCAAAATAACGCTTGAATCAATAAAATAATAATTTCCAGAACCTTATAATCTCAGCCGTTACTCAGATTGAGATGACCATTAAACCACAACAAAATATGATAGTTATTAAAAAGTATATTCTTTTATGTAGAAGTATATAATATAAATAATATACAAAAAATGTAAACTAAATCATTTCATATTTCTCAATGTTACTTTCGTCGAGATGGAAATTTAATAGTATTCGGATTTCCCTCTTTGTATTGTCCATTACGCGTAAACCAACCGCAATAACGTATTACCACTTCCGCGCTCGTGGTACCCAGGGGGAGGCCCATAGCACTGATGCGCTCCAATACTTGGGTAGGACCACCTACAATCTGTAAAATAAAAAAATCTCAAGCCCTTAGTAATTAAGCAGAACTCTTTATAAAAATATGATTGAAGTTTACCATGGTTCGCCGCTTTATCGCATGGCGGAGTAGACTTGAGGAAGAAAATCAACTTTCAAACAAAATCATTTGTAGACATTTTCATATATGAAAAACGTTGATGGAAAAACTATTATTAAAATTTGGCAACTATAATATCTGGGCATAGTCCACTGTCCACTACACAACACGACACGACACGCAGTTCCGCACTGATTCAAAGCCAGTTGTTTCTAATTTTTTTTGTGTTAAAAAACTATGTTTGCTTATAGTAGTTTACTTTGAAGAGTAGTTTGCTATGGTTAGTAATGAAATTAAATGAGTTTACTAAAATGTTGAAAAATATAAAAAAGACAGTTATGGAACCGACCGATAGAAGGTAAAATTTAAATAATACTCTACACTAACTAGTTGTAATTTTGATCAAAGCCTCTTAAATTAAAAAAGTGATTTTTATGTATGGAAAAATTATAATATTTTCATAGTGTATGTAAAATTGAATTAACTAATTTTATGTTAATTTTTCCATCAACATAACTCTGCTATACGTTTCAGCTTAAAATTTGTCTAGCTTTTGATACAATTATAAATTGTTAATAATCCATCGAACCGAAACACTTCAGTGGTAAGCATTGAATGTTGGTAGAAATAGGTAAGTTTGTGGTTCAAGTCCGGTACCGGGTGAGACATATTAGAAATCTACTTACCAATTAGTAGTCACGATGATAAGGATACTCGGCAATCCTTTCGCCTTTTATGAACAACTCGGTTGGAAGTCAGATAGTATGCTCTAAATCTGCAGACTACAACTAACCAATACTTACCCTACCAAAAACAATGTTTTTCCCATCCAATTGTGGAAGAGGTTTAAAAATTATGTTAAATTGTCCATACACTTCGTTATCCGATGAGCAAGCCATTGACAAGACACCTGATGAAAATGGGGTTATAAGTTACAACTTAATATGATCAAAAAGGCTTAGCCATATATTACAATTTATAGAAAGCAAGTAGACGTCAGACGAAGTAAAAGTCAGGTGAGTACCTGAAAAAAGAGATAACCATCGCCTGTAGACTCCAGTGACAAACACTGACGCTATTATGGCAGGTAATGTTAAGGCAGTGATATAAAACTCGACTGATTAAAACACATAATATGCGAATCGGAGATAACCATTGCTTATGGATTACCGTCAATTTGACATAAATGCAATTGGTGCCATAATATATGCATAACTCCACTATCTTTCTTTCCAAATCGAAACACGCGATTTGCAAGTATAGTCAGAAGTGAAATTCGAGATAAAAAAGTAAACAAGGGTTAGAGAAGATATAGAGAAGGAAGTGCAAACAAGGGCAATTGCCGCCAAATCTACCATTCAGGTATACTCAACATTTTTCTAGGCAGTCAATCATATTTTGATCATAAATAAATAAAAATAAATAAATATTCATGGGACAAATTACACTTACTGATCTAACCCCAAAGTAAGCAAATTATTTGCTTGTGTTATGGGTGTTAGCCAACGATACTAATAATACATATATAAATACAGGAATATATTTAATTAAGACCCAAACTCAGAAATACAAACCTTTATGCTCATCACAAAAATGCTTGCCCCCGTCGGGGATCGAACGCGAGTCCCGTCGATTGCGTAGTCAAGTCGAAGGTATGTCACCAGTCATTCTGTATCGAAAAGCATATATAAATTCTGAAATATATTTAGTAAACACATACACACACAAACGCTTGTTCCTGTTGGCAATAAATCTAGAGCCTTGTCGATTTCGTAGTCAGTCACAAAACACTGCAATGGAAATAGATTGTGGTTTAAATACCAGGAACTGTGTGTTTGAGACGAAAACTTTCTGGCTGCACTGGTTCAGTTCGTCCTTCTGGGATGTAAGTGCCAAACCCATTGTCCTTGGTAACGTCACCGGCTCGGCAGTAAAGTTCAGGAACTATTCTAAAAATACATTTGTACATGCGTAAGTATGCAGCTATTTCAAGTTTTAACCTAAAATGATTGCAGACACATATACCTAACATCAAAGTGATCGGTAGCTAATAGACTTAAGAATTGATGATGAATCATCAACTATAATATAAAAACAAATATTTTCAGGCTTCATCTTTTTCGTGGTAGGCAGATAAATTAAAGACATACATAACGTCGGTTACGGAGACTTTTAGCACTAACCTTGAACACACCCGAATGAACTGATCATGGTATCAATAGTCTTGGTATTTTCTGGTACCTTCTTTACATTCTCCCATATTAGCATCGTATGAATAATTTTTTAATCTTTCAACTGATTTCCTTATTACACGTCCGAGTAAACGGAACAGGCGATTTTTCAGAACTCCGTCATTTATTAGCCGATTTGTATTTTTTATGAAGATAGGTAAAATGACATCAATTTATTTTGCTACGTTACGGAGAACGCTGTATAGTAAAGTGATCTCATCTTTGGGTTATGGATTTCCGCAAAGACTAAATCTTTATAATATAAATATTTTTTTGTTAGAGAGGGTATACTTCTTAGTTGGTTGTTGCAGTTTTACTGCGTATAATTACACCACATTTACACCACATATCAATTATAATTCTAATGTGTGTGTATTATTATGCTTTTGTTTATGTGTGAGAGCCGAATTGTTATGTATAGATATAGCACATATGTAGTACAGTCTTAAGTTATTGTAAGTGTAATAGTTCATATTTTATGGAATATCTTATATTATATATCTTATAATATCTTATGTTATAAGAGTAATATATAATATTACTCTACCTTAAAATTTTGTTCTTATCAACGAAGGTTGTCTGGTAGAGATCGCTCTTTGGCGATAAGACCGCCTTTGTGTACTTTCTTTAAATTGTTTTTCAATTGTTTGTACTAAGCATGTATTTTTACTGTAATTATGTGCACAATAAAGAGTTATCATTCATTCATTCAATCACATTCCATTTCAATTTCAACCTGGCTCCCACTTTAGCATTTCGAACGCGGTTCGTGATTGTTAGGATAAGGATTAGGGGTTAGGATAAGCACAAGAATTATTCGTAGCAAAACGACTACCCAAACAATTTTCACGTCGCTGCATTCCAAAACGTTATACCAACATTACATCATGCGATTAATATTGTACATGCACCAGTTCTGGTTCAATCGTTCACCTTTTACGAATTGCCTGGTAGAATGCCAGATGGTCTATTAGTAAAGAGAAAGTTTGTATATTTTTTGTTTCTTGTTATTCTGCTCATGTGAAAAGTATTGGAACAATTTACATGAAATTACGCATAGGTAGATAAGATTATAAAATTGCACACAGGTAGATAAGCGTCTATACCATTCGTAGTTTAGGTACTAACCTGAAAATTTTTGTGCCCATATAACCATGGCCCTTAGAGTCTCCTTTGATCAAACTAAGAAAAAGATGACATGTTTTCGGTACAAGATCTGAGAATAATTCAATTGTCACCCTTCCTATTTTAGAGCCACCGATAACCCAAATTTCCATGGAAACCCTAAAATAATTCACAAAAATAAGTTGAATTATTGAAGTAATAAGCCATACACAACAAATATATACGATAGCAAACATTAAAACCACAATTAAAACCAAAACAAAAAAGGTCGAAAATAGTTCTGTTTGTCGAAAGAAACAAATATCTTCACACGATATGTGGTAATGTGACGTATTGGCGAGTTTGTATGAAAATGGAGAAAGCATGGTAAACCTATCTAAATCTGTATAAAAATATTTAGAGAGATGGATTTGGGTGGAAGTTGTGTGTATAAAGCCGCACGTGTATAATTCGTCCGCATGTAGAATTTTCCATTTATTTGATATACATTATATACGATATACAGCTTGAACGAATATTTGAATCGTTACTGTACTGTACAGTGATCGCCTTTATGGTCTAATGGTCCGAACTTGACGTTGAGCACATTAGGTCCCAAGTTTTGATTCTCGGGTCTGGAAATTTAAAAAATAAAAATGTGTTTTTACAGCTTTCTGATAAAAATAATGTTGCCCGGGATTAGAAAGTGCCCGGTTGGCAATAGGCTTGCCACCTATCACATTTGTGGAACCAAGTATCCACGGCTAATTGTGGGTGCACTTGTTGTACCTCTGCCTACCCGTTGGGGGATACGGGCGTCAAGATATTTTTATGATGTACAGATTGTACAGTACACATACTGAAGAACACAATAGTTAATGATCATACGTAGCCAAAGAGAATATTAACTACAGGTTAAGCAATATGCGCCTCCTCAGAGGAGTTTCACTCTTCAACAAACTCAGTGTAGTTATATTTAAAGGTCTACAAAATATTCAGAGTCTAGTCATGAGTTCAGCAAATCGATGTTTATAAACAATGAACTTCGATGTTTATTCGCTGGTGTCCGTACTCCGTACATAAACATTTTTGTTCGATAAGTTGGTCAAAATTGAAGTAAATACCTACTTTTTTACGTATCCGGTATCAAAGTCGAGTACTGAACTCCTTGTATGTGCAGTCTTTTACCCGACAATCTTTATACAAAACAGTTATAATATAATGACAATTATTGATTGTCCACAGTTGAATTTTCACAATTTAATCTACGATAACGAAGATAGTGCTTGTATCCAATGTTCAGCGGCTTTGAATTCATTATCAAAAGGAGACCTTATTATTAATATTATAAATGCAAAGGCTTGCTTTACGTTAAAACAGCAAGATTAACTTGGATGAAGTTTAGTATAACTGAAGTTAGCTTTTGCGCATACGCGTAGGCTACAATTTATTCAAAAAAAAATGTCTAGTTTCTGAGGGATCCACAAAAAAGAACACTATGATCATGTTGAAGAGACGAAGTGAGTCGACAATAAAAAATATTCCTTTTAAATTTCACTCTGCTACATAATATGACAACATATACAAATTTTCACGCTAAATCCCTTATGGAGCCAATAAACAAAATATTTACATGAAATTTCATTGATCCATAACTTCCAACTTTATTTAATGATTAATGTGTTTAAAAATAATAATAAAATAAAAATACTTTGGACGTAGAACATTCATTGGTTTTTCAAATGCTGGATCTCGTATGTCTCTGTCAATTTTTTCCGTTTTAAACAGAATAAAAGGCAACCTGGAAATGTCATGAACAAACTATAATTTAATTCTATAGCACCAAGCGTCTCCTTTCTGTTGCACAAATCTCTAAAATCTCTACCAAACCGATTTGGTGAAAATCTTACTCATAGAATTTCATTTACAATAGATGAGAGGCATATAATGAGATAATATAATGAGTATTTATTTTACATATTATTTTTGACTGGTTGCTAACTGCTCATCCAACCTTCAGCGCCTAGGGACCCTAACAACGCAATCGAAGATTAACGCAATAAAGAAGATTCCTGAGAGGGACATGCATGTATGTGTTGAGCATAATTTCTTTTGTTTCTGGGTTTGGGTGTTTACTTGTATGCTTTATTATGTGTATTAGGTTATTATATACACACACATATTGTATGAAATCAAATCTTCACATAACTTTTAAACATCTTTAGGTTTTATATGAAACAAAAAATACATTTCCAAATCGGTTATTATATGACTGAGTTCTGAGGTAACAGATATAAGTTTATCCTCTTGTTGAAGTTCACCGATGAAGTCAATAAGCACTTTATATCAATAAGTTCTTTATAATAAACAAAAATATCGAAAATATTTGATGTTTGTAATGGCAAGGCAGCGGTGGTTTGGGGGTTTTACATTTTTGATTTTTATACGGACGAGTATCGATTATTATCGGCTCTATTCGGCAGGAATAGGGCGGTGGTACCGAATACCTACTAGGACGAGACGTAAAACCCAGTAGATATTCACGGTGGTAGTGACACGCATAGCCAATTGTTTGCCTTAATGGTTTTAAAACCAGCCAGATTCAAACAGTACGACCATACAGACTTAACTGCAACTTTTTATTAAAAAATACAAAAAGCCTATTTCCTCGAAAATTATTTACAATTGACAAAATAACGAGTAAAAATTAATTAAAAATTGGAGTAATAATAACGACTATAGCGCAAAATAAAGATAATTTTTTTTCTTTTAATTAAAAGAAAAAAAATATCTTTATTTTGCGCTTAATAATAACACGTACACACTTTTTTTTACATTACCATTTTTGTACGATAAAACGTACGTCACGTACGTAAGTATATGAAAAGATTTAACTTACGATGCACCTAAAATCAATTTGTGTTTAGTATCTTCCCACATTGCATTCAGCTCTCTGGTAAGTGGTTGTTCGGATCTCTGAAAAATACAATGCCCCTTTTGAAGTATACACCCTCTACCATCCTGCCAGGCAGATCCTAATAGACGAGAGAGAACTAATACATGACGTAATTATGTTAGTTGTGACTACTAGAGTAGGGAGAGACGGTAGAGTTCTATAACGTTTAGCTCGGTTTTGGTACCACCGCTTCAACTACTTGCGGCAGAAATAGGTGAGGAGGTACCAAAATGGTAGCGTCAGTGGTTGTTACTATCGTTCCCAGCTTGCAGCATAAGGAAGCCGGTAAATTTATATATGTAGCAATCCATCCCCGCCATACGAATAACGCACCATTAACATCATTGAGTATCTATAGACCATGGTCATCCCTTCCCATAACGAGGGTTATATGTTTGTTTGCAACGGTATGATGCAAAAAACCTGTGACAAAAAGCCGGATAGCAGAGTGAGAGTGAGAGCACAAAATTCCTCTCTGATTGACTGATGGATATAATATTATATTCTTAGGATGTAGATAAACATTTTTCGAAATTCTTCCCCTCAGTAGCTGAAAAGGAAGGGGGAAGGGGAGTACGAAATTTCTTATTTCTTACATTGAAGACATGTTACTTTATTTACGGGTGAAGTTGCTCGGGCACTTAGTAATTATTATTAATAATATTAAAAGCTGATTTTGAAAATTCTTGTTTTGCTTTAGAGGCTATGCTTCTCAGTATATATGACCTTATGCAAATTCGGTAAAGTGTTTTTGTTTTTATATCTTTCAACAGCAAACAAGCAGATAGTTTTCCCCATGGAATGAAAAACTACCGCCTGTAGGCACGTCGCTATCCGTAACATGCATAAGTCTACGGGCTACCCCAGACTCTGAATCAGAATATGAAAATAGCAAACATTTACGCTATTGTGGCAGGAATATGTAAGGCGGTAATACTAAATACCGGGCGAGACGATGCAGAACTCTACACCGTAGTTACAATGATAGTGAAACGTGCAGCAGGTCGTTCGCCCTTTACGCACTGCCTGGCAGAATGGCAGATGGTCTATTCTTCAAAGGGGGTCCGGACTAATACTGGTAATTCCAGAGACAGGAGATTGAAAATCAGTTCTTGCAGTTTTATTGCGTTAAATTTTTTTATATCATAGTATGATAGACACCACATACGGCGGTACGTAGCCATCCGTTTGGTGGATTGTAATATCATACGCATAATTTATCAGATATCTTACCTTTCAAGATGGAATACAATAGTGACAAACACTGAAAGTGAAACTACAGTGGCAGGAAAAGTAAAGGCGGTAGCTGTATCTAACCAGGGCGAATTATTACAGTGTTTTCACCGAGTGATCACGATGGTAGTGATTTCGCTTGTTACAAACTGCTTAGCAGGAAGGAAGGAAGTCTGTAAAGTTGTCTGCACCAACATAGAGAAAATACACTTACGGCTTTGAGCAGTCTTGAATAGAAATACAGATTCTGCTTTCGCAACTCATCCAGTTTTCGTTGCCGCTGCTTACAGAGAAGTTTATTGTAAGTATCGTTTGGCTCTGGTACCATCCAACAATCTACGAACCCCTGCAGTAATGTTTTACATATAAATTCACATAACTATGATATAAGCCATGGCCCATGGGCATAACCACAGGGGGCAAGATGGGTTAGATGCCCCACCTTGCACCACTGTGGAGTGTGGGTATGCTGCTTCTATTTCGTATTGAAATAAATCTGTATCTGTATTAAAATAAATTTATTATAGGTGATAGTTTATTGTGATGGAAAAACACCAATCTCACACCTTGTAATTTTTTGACTATATACTCGTAACTCTTCAAGTTATCTAGTCAAAAGATTTTCAAACGGTATTCTTTGGGAAAACCCACTTTAGGTGAATTTCAGTCTTTAGCAGTTCAAAAAACGAACGAAGAATGGAAACGCCTAATTCTAGTAGGAAGATGTCAATGGATGTCTTGTGTCGCGGTTAAGGAGCGGTGTTGGTAGCGTCAGTTAATTTTGTTCAAGTGCTCACTTCCTGAAATATATGTTGTTTTAAATGAAAAGTTGGCAATTGTACTCAATCTTATATATGTCAATGTATTAATACCTACACCACAGGTTAACTGCCTAGTTTGGGGCATAGACTAGTATATATTATGCGTTTGGGGTCACACCATATAAATTTTCCTTTAGTAGTTACTTATTTATTCAAAACTTTACCCCTGTTCGTTGTATTAAATTAATTCGCTTAAGTAGATCTTTGTTCACGTTCATATTCTCTTCCAACTGGCGGGCATAGTAGTCTAGTCTGCGGGGCTTTAGGTACAGTTCGGGATACAGCGCTGGCGGACTGTCATCCACTTTGTGTTTAGCCATTTGAAGCTGGAAAGGATTTTAATATAAAAAATAGCAAATAATCTTTATTTTTTATTTTACTAGTAAAGAAAGCATTGTCAATGCCGAAGATGAAGTACTTTCATATTTATAATATACTAGAGTTATCGGCGAACGCTGTCTTGCCCGAACGCGATTGTAGCGTCTTTTTTCGGCTCTAATTACACATTGAAATCATGTAGAGACTCATTTAAATGCACACGAAATAAATCTCCAACGACTGGATCGGCCATTAAAAAGTTCAGTGATATGCGCGTGTTGAAAATAACTATTTTGCACCTATACTTAAGTAGGTTTAACTAAATAGATAAAGGTTCCCGTTGTGCACGCATCAAGCAAAAACTGCTGAATAATTTTCGATAAAACTTGTTGTTTTCTTAAGTACTTGTGGTATTATTAATAAACATATTTGTGCATGCGTGTAAAATGTAAATGAGCGCTCACTCCATCTCATCACTTACGATGTAGCAATAAGTGATTATCAGTTATGAACGAGACATCAGACAGAATGTAAGCAGTATACGCACATGCTTAAATTTGTCTATTTTATAAAATATCTAACAAACAACGCGCACGAGGTCAGGGGCATCAGTTAGTAACAAATTTAAAAACAGATTTGTGTGTAAAACTTTTGCATTTAAAATATTTATGAGATTACGAATCACGTGCACAAGCTGTTGCTCGCTATCTTAAATCGAAATTATGACTAGCTATTGCTCGTGATTTGACAAGATTAAACTGGAATAATGGAATAGCTGTTGCTCGCTTTCTGGTCCGTAGTTTGAATCAAGATTATGATCTAGCTATTGCTCGCGATTTGACCAGATTAAAATGAAATTATGGAGTATCGGTTAACCACAATTTGGTTCGTATCTTAAATCAAGATTATGATCTGGCTATTGCAATTTGACGAGATTAAAATGAAATTATGGAGAAGCTATTGCCTGCCTTGTCCGCAAAAATCTATCTCACAGAAGGATCAGTGATCACTGTGGTAATTAATTTTAACCTGTCCAGGAATTTAAAGGTAAACCATTATTATTACGCATACGCACGCGCATACGCACACATGAAATAGCACGTTATTACGCATACGCACACATGAGATAGCAAGTAATCAGCAGGCTTTGATGGAAGAGATAGCCATCGCCTATAGAGTCTAAAAGTGTTAATAGTGTGTTGCTATTTGTTTCGTAAAGACGTTATTACACTTGTATAATTTTACCGGCTGACTTATTCTTCAGACCGGAATACGACTGCCACAAGCACTGACTATTGCGGACGGAATAATGTGACCGCTTTGTCTGTTGTTTACTGTTAAACCACTAGATAAAATAATGATCATACCTCTTTTTGATGATTGCACCATGTTGCATAAAACTCCTTTGATAGTAGCGGAAACCTTGGAGGCTGAAAGTTTATATATGCTGTGATCGTGGAAGTTACATTCTGCCGATAAAACAGTTCGAACTATGTATTTGTAAATTAGCGCTTATTTTGTTGCATTTTACAAAAACCCCGCAGTTTCTTCCACAGGAACTACTATAAGTTATAAACGTGCCCGATAAAATTAATGTTAATGGGATATTTTTATTTTCGTTGCATCCATACTAATATTATAAATGCGAAAGTCTGTCTGTCTGTCTGTTACGCTTTCACGGCTAAACCGTTGGACCGATTTTCATGAAATTTGGCATGGATATAGTTGAAAGCTGCGCGGGTTAAGCAGCTAGTAACATTAATAATTTAAAATCTTGAGATTTTTTTATATCATAGGATGACAAATGACGCTTGTCATTAGCTTGCTATCTTAAGATAGCAAATACATTCTACCAACCCATGGCCCTACCGACCTTTCGATCATATGGACAGTGTCGTCACTATATTACGGTAATCAACTGGGACCCTTTTAGGATTCTCACTCTTGTGTGCCTATCTTAAGATAGCATAGGATAACAAACAAGTACATGGTTCCCCTGATGATAAGAGATGACCATCGTCTATAGGCCCTAACGATGTTAATGGTGCATTGCTAACAGTATGGTCGAGATGTAAAACCCCTTATTTTCGAGTTTATCAGCTATCTAACACCTCACACTAGTGTCAACCTCTAACGCTGTTGTGACAGGAAAAGGTATGGCGGTGGTATCATAAACAGAAAACATTGCACAACTCTACGGACGAGACGCTACAGAACTTAACCCGCTAGTACGGTTACTTTGTTACGTTTCCCAAGAAAAGTTATGTTTGTACCTACCTTGTAATTGTACCTTGATTGTAAAGCCCGCTTAAAGCTACACAGGTTACGATAGTAACTATTATTTAATCTGTGAAACAGGTTACAAAGTGCGTCACTCGGTTCTGGTTTCTACGGAGAGGGGAGGACAAAAAGGGGCCAAATTCCAACCGACTTTCTAAAAAGGAAGCTTCTACATAGATTCGATTGTTTTTTTTTAATGTTCTTTACCTCAATTTCTACCTCAAAGTTCCTACATTTAAGAACCTGTTTAAAATATTCTATTATGTGAAAAGTTATGTACCTACTTTCCGCTGTTACCATTTAAATTTGGTGAGATCTGATATTGGGTTCCAGAAATACAGGAAATTCGAAGTTGGTTGATTCAGTTTTATTGTGCTTAAATTACTTATTTATCAATTGCAAACTAACGAGTATGAATACTCTTGGTTTTCGTATACGCGGTGGTCGAGGTTTCTCTGGTTCTGGTGGCGGCGTGCGAAGTAACGGGTTTTCCAGTAATTCATCACATATGCGCTCTTTCAATGGATGCATACTGTTAACTGCTGAAAAATTAGTTTTTGGAAAAACAACTACTTTTTCTCAAGTTTTTTGTGAACATGCTAATACTGTATATAAGCTAAAAAAATGTGAACTAAAAAAACAGTGACATGGAAACATTGAAGCGCGTCAGATTAAATTATGGTGGATTCATTGCCAACTAAAATTTAGAAAATCTAATGATCCAAGTGTAGCGTAAGGAAGTGGAAGGGTCACAAAGTTGCAAAGAAAATGTCTGAATTTTCTTTTATTTTAGAGGAAATGATCGAAAAAATAAAATCTGACAATTTCCACAAGCTGAAGTGATCAGAATTTTGTTTTTTCCCCTAGTCACTCGCTTCTATATATATAAAAGGCTTATATTTGGCGGCGAGCCTTTACATTAAGCGAGGTATAGGGGTGCTATATTAATCTGACGCGCACGAGCAAATTCCAAAATCCCCTCTTGGGCTCCCCTACTAAAATTAGGAAGCTGGCTTAATGTTATGAAGCTGTAACTTTACGAGGCAACCATTTTCGCTTCGATGTTTGATACGTATCCATATTTTAGACTTTAAAGTATCGCCTCTTTAAATAAACGCGTTTAAGAACTTGATTACAAAATTTAGATGCGTCGTGATACTCTTTCTCTGAATTTGATGAAAAAATATCACCGTACCGAAACGAAGTGACTAGTTGCAAAGGTGTGCACGATGGTAGTAATACGTTGAGTCATTCTAATCACTGACCTTTGTTTAAGCATCAAGCAGGAAGACAGGTGGTCTATTACATAAGAGTCCCAAATCTATACAGAAAAGTCTTTCTACATACGTCTTTCTAATCGCAGTTTATTGACTATCATTATCAATAAATCTTTTATTTATTATATCGAAACATCACAAATATTGGACTAATATAAATAAACAATAAATTTATAGAAAATAGTCAAGAAACAGACTTTTGTTGTTGTTTTTGTCATGACATTTGTAAAACCTGTAAAACCTTTGACAAGAGAAGTAGTAGTTTTCTTCATCTAAGTGTAAAACGCTTAACCCAAAGAGTTAAGGCGCAGTGATTAAACTTAACCTTTGTGGTAGGTATTTTATTTCGCTGTTCTCATAATTTCGTTGCCACACTATCGAGATACGACGTAGATTCACGACGTGTGTGATGAATCAATTGCAATTTGGTATAACATGAAAGAGCTTTAGAATTCTGTCGGTTTTCTCTCACGACTACGTAAATTTTGCCGTTGTATTGGTACGCATCACAATTTGAAGTGAGATAGACTGTTGACCACCAAGTTCGCCGTAACACAATCACAAAGTTTTATCGCTACAACGCTCCACAAATCTTTGCGCGATAATGTAGCCCTGCCCGTTTAGGATTTTTTTATAACCCAAGATACAAGTAACAAGCAATAAGATGGTTCTCCTGACGGAGAGACAACGCGCTATCCTTGTCGGCATAAATTTATCGGCTACCTTACCCTCCAAATCGGAATACGACGGTGACAAGGATTAACGCTATTTCGGCAGGAATAGATAAAGCGGCGGCTCCAGACCTGGACGAGATAATGCAGAACTCTACCACCCAGTAGCCGCGATGGTAGTGACTCGTATAGCCAATCGTTCGCCTTTTACGAATACTGATCTATTATAGGTCTGAACCAACATGGGAGAACAGGATAAAAAAGTCGTGGACGAAATAAAAATGATGAGGCCAATAAGAAGAACTTCGTTTTTGTCACGAGAAAATCTTTGTCGTGCCTAATATATTTATAGAATAAGTGAGATATTAGTACTTCTGATTGGTCAAATGTTTGTTCGTTCGCGCGTAATATACCTGTTAAACGTTGATTAGCCTTAGCTGGCTAGCTGGCACACTATAAAGATACGTACTTTTAGACTAATTCAAGCATCCAGTTATGTCCCCGCGTGCTGGTCCGGGCTTCTTTGAATGATAGATCAACTGCTGTAATTCCAGGTACATCGTAAAAGTGACTGATTGACTATGGGAATCAATCAGAAATGTACCGCCATGGCTACTAGGTGGTACATTTCTACATTATCTCGGCCGGGTCAGGTACCACCGCCTTACCTATATCTGCCGCAATAGCGCCAGTGCTACTCACTCTAGTGTTCCGGTTTGAAGGGTAAGGTAGCCGGTAAAATTATGCATTGGCATTAGTCCTAGCCACAAGATAGCAACGCACCATTAACATCTTTGGTGTCTATAGGCGACGGTAGACTCTTTCCATCAGGAGACCCATCTGCTTGTTTGCTATCTTATGGTATAAAAATAACATAATGCCGAGACAGAAACAAGGTCATTTAATTTTTTGTCTGTATCTGTTTTCCTGTAGGTATATGCGGAATAACCTGTGGAGCGTGGAGCGATTTTAATGAGAGTTGCAGTGATTGATTTGATTGCAGAATTTGTGGGGCAACATTTAGGTAACATTTTGTCCCAAAAATGTATATACTATACTATTAGATATATATTATCCCCGTGTTGCTTCGGGGTCCTTTGAGGAATAGACCAACTTCCGTTATGCAAGGTAGGTCCTAAAAGGCAATAGATTGGCTATACTTATCACTATTATCGTGACTGTTAGATGGTAGAGTCCCGCAACGTCTCGCTTGGGTATTTAATAACGCCGCAATAGCGTCAATGGTTGTCACTGTCGTGTACGTTTAGAAGGTAAGGTAGCCGGTAGACTTATGCATGTGGCATCCCGCCACATGGATGGCAATGCACCATTAACATATTTGGTGTATATAGGTGATAATTTTCCATACTCTTTATTCTCTACGTTGCATTTGGACAGGAATAGGTAAGGGGCCGTCCATTTATCACGTGAGGCTCGAAAGGGGGGGGGGGTCCACAAAAAATTACAAAATATCACGAGGGGGAGGGGGGGGGGTGTAGCAATACATCACGTGTATTTATTTGCCTTATCCAGTTATTGGTGCCCGAGTCAGTTCGAGGACACAGTACATTAATGTTTATGTTTTTTTTTATATAGAAGAGGGTGGCAAACGAGCAAGAGGTGCACCTGATGGTAAGTGATCACCGCCGCCCATGTACATTTGCAATACCAGAGGTACTGCAGTTGCGTTGCCGGCCTTCTAAGAATGAGTAAGTTCTTTTCTTGAAGGTCCCTATGTCGTATCCGTTCGGAAATACCCCCGCCGGTAATTAATTCCACAACAGAGTAGTGCGAGGCAAAAAGTGTCGGGAGAAGCGCACAGTTGTGGAAATTTTGACGTGATTTCCGATGGTGGAATTCGGCGGCAGGAATTAATCCAAACAACTCGTCGGAACACTCCCCATGATAAATACGATAGAAGACGCAGAGGGAACCTACATCTCTGCGTAATGCCAAAGAGTCAATCTGTTTCAAAATGGCCTGGTCGTCGACAATTCGAACCGCTCTACGCTCAATGCGATCAAGAGGAAGAAGCTGGTACTGGGGAGCTCCGGCCCAGAGATGAGAACAGTACTCCATGTGAGGCCGAATCTGCGCCTTATAAAGTTGAAAGGCGATGGGCCGGCAAAAAGTACTGTCTCGCTCTGCTGAGCACACTGAGCTTTTTAGAGGCTAGTTTAGCCTTGCTTTCTAAACGACTGCGAAACTGAACGTAATTCAATATGTCGACTCCCAGGATTCCGACAATATTAACTTTTTCGCATTCCTTGTATTCTTATGTCATCCAAAAATAACCTGCAACCTTTCTATTTCTAGATGTTATTATCGTAGTCTTTAATTTTCTATACCAAAATTAGATGGTACTTATACCTGTATTTCTTAAATGTTTAAAAAAATTTAAGATTCTTTGTAGGTACTAAAAAATATACGTGATATAGGGGGTGGGTATATAAAAGATACAGCCGATTATGCTTTTAATTTCCGTAAATTTTAGAAAATCGCAAGGGAATCGAAGCCTACAGGGTACTTCCCGTGAATTCAGAATCTTGAAATTTGGTACGAAGTAACGTCTTATAGCAGATATAAAGGAAAAATTGTTAAAACCGTTAATTTTTTGTTACATCATTTAATAAAATATTTTGGTTATTTTGCGGATGATATATTGTTGCTATCATATATACAGGTTTGTACGGAACCCTCAGTGTGCGAGTCCAACTCGCACTTGGCCGTTTTTTTTTAAATCACAGATATCCTAATTCTATTCATATGTATGGTGAAGAAGAAGCGATCATCAAAGCATTGTTTGGTAGATTAATAAAATCATATATTAAATGCTATTAGGTTTGTAGATGTAGACAGAAATATTTTCTTCGATTAAAATAATTTTATTATTTCCATTCAAAATATCTGAGCCAAACAAAAATTACAGCCAAAAACGACTACGATAGAAAAACCGCACCGTGTACTTGCGTGGTGTGATCCAATTTAAAATATTCCTTTATTTTGTTTTTTTTTTTTTGGGGAAAATTGAATCGTATTTACGATGATTTTAAAATACCATGATATATTTATTTCTGTGAATATAATAATTAATTTTTTTTCGACAATCTCTGCGGCCTATTAATCTACCGACCCCTTTAGGGTCGGACAGGGTTTTTGCTACTGACTTTATATCCTGTGTAAAAATAACAGTACTATTATAAAGAAATTTATTTGGGATAAAAATAAGTTTTATCGTACATTTCGATCTTGGAAACAATTACGTATAGGTACAGATTTGGCTATAAGCCAAAACTTCGATGCGCTGTATTTATTACGCCTGTATTCGATGGTGACTAGGTGGGCGTCGTAATTGACATGCATTTTCCGTGGACCTCGCCGGTTTTCCACCTCCACTCGAACATAAGACGCATGCACTCTGGTATCTAAAATAAATATTCATATTTAGGAGTATTTTTGTTTCTACATGTATACAATTACGACCGCTTCGCTGGGTATAAATTCATAGATAATAAAAAAATATTTTGCCTATTTAAAGAAAATGTATGGCTCAACCAACTTCAATCACACTTAGTATTAAATTCATATACTAATTTGATATAAAAAGTATATGATTAATAAGGAGAAACCCTTATGGTTTAAGAGCCCACGACATTAAACCTAGTCCCATAAGACTACCGGGTGGTAGTTTTATGGGACTAGGTTATAGTTATATACATACGAAATGGCTATGCTACAATGCGAAAATCCGGGTGTCGCTATTAAAAAAAAGAAAAAAATAATGAAAAAAAATCGATTTCTGGTACGATAAGACTACCGAAATTCTCGACATAGGGGAGGGGAAGGACTCTACAAAAATGCGGTGCTGCATGTCCCCATGACTGGCCTTATCAGTGGCAGCAGCATTATAAGTGACGCCTTGTACCTAGGTATCTAGTACCATCGGACTACCGAACGAACCAAAGCTTATCTGAAAGATCGTCAATTTCTGTGTAAGAAAAACCACTGCTGCATCTTCGAAACAGTGGATGAGGTGGTTGCTGCAGCGATTGAAGGTCGCCCACTGCACAGCTTAAATCAGCGTTAATGCTCGGTTTTGAAGGCAATTACCCGGTTTCTTTCGTCTAGTACTGATGGAATACCCACGCCACGATCAGGTACGAATAATTTGACTGGTCATTAACTGTTTAAACAAATGAAATTACATATTTTATGGGAAATTGTTGGATTTTTCAATCGTTTTCACTAGACTGTTTTAATTTTATGTCCTACTTAGGGATTTATAGGGTTCTGAAGACAACTGGAAACCCTTATAGTTTCATACGTCCGTCCATTCGTCTATCCGTCCGTTCGTCTGCGCTTTAGCTCAGGAATCTTAATACTAGAAAGCTGTAATTTGGCATTTGTACCTATACATGTTAGTCATGCTATCAAAAACGGTAACCTTAATTCTTCAAATTCTGTATAACTTAAAGCCTTTGAAGAGATTTATTCTAAAAATCTCGTTGAAAAAAAAACTTGATGGCCGTCAGTTGATTATTTTATGTCTGTAAACACGAAATAGTTTGATTGGCATATCACTTTGGCCAATTCTTCGTCTATTGGTTTTCCTTTCGATTCTATGGGTTCAATAGTCGGGGGGTTGGGGCGGATGAAACAAAATATCGTTGAGTTTTTTTTTTGTCAAACGTTATCCCGGCTTCTCGTCCAAGTCGGACAAAAGAATTATAATCATAATTTCATCAGCAGCCTGGAGCTTGGTAACGATGTGTATACATACATACCCTCGTGCCTCGGAATAGCACGCACATATAGCTGTTGGTCCCAGTTATCGCTCGAAGCAAGTTAATAGCGACGACGATCCACATCTTTGTTATATGTTGGCCCATCGTTCGCCTTTTAAGAACTGTCTGGCAGAATACATTACACAAATCAAGAGTGTTAAATCCTGAATGCCTCATGTAAGGCACGAAAATAGCAATGTAAAACTGAATGGAAATAATCTGAGTCTACTACGTAGCACGTTTACTAGGTGGTAGAGTTCTACATTGTCTCGCCCGGGTGTGGTATCACCGCCTTACCTATTCCTGCCGCAATAGAGTCAGTACTCGTCCCTGTCGTGTTCCGGTTTGCAGGGTAATGTAGCCGGTAAACTTATGCATGTGGCATTTAAGACCTCGTCACAAGATAACAACGCATCATTTACACCGCTGGGTGACTCTTTCCATCAGGAGACCCATCTGCTTGTTTGCTATCTTATGATATAAAAAAAAATGCAAATGGACTCCACCATGGCTTTAGGTATCCTCCTCCTTAGTCGTTCACTCTTGACAGAGTGGTCGTGGTTGATGACGATGCATTTTCGGTAGATACAGCAGCCCCCGCGATGCGCCTCCACTTGTTCCGGTCTGTAGCGTCTCGGGTGTTTTGGACTATAGAAGTTTGTGTTGCAGCTCTTATAAGGTCTGTCCAACGCGTAGGGGATCGTCCGCGTGACCGCTGGCCTTCTACTCGTCCCTGGACAACAAGGCGCTCCATGGAGTGTTCGTTTCGAACAATGTGTCCAAAATATTTGAGGATTCGTATAAGCACAGTCGACGATAATCTCTCTTTGATGTTAAGTTCCTCCAAAATGGAGCTATTTGTTCGAAACGCTGTCCAGGGGACACGCAACAGTCGCCGCCAGCACCACATTTCTAGTGCGTCGATTTTGCGTCGGTCTTTGAGGCGAACCGTCCATGTTTCAGCGCCATACAAAAATATTGGAAATACCAAGCTTCTCATTAGGCGGACTTTCGTGGCTTTGGTGATATTTCGGTTGCGCCAGACTCTTTTGAGCTTATCAACGGCAGACCTAGTCATAGCGCATCTCCTTCGAATCTCGTCCTCACACCCCCCAGTATTCGTGATCGTGGATCCGAGGTATACGTAGGATTGAACAACCTCACAGTTGCCAATCATTGATATGTCAGGTTGATTTAGTTCAGCACGGTCCACGATCATCATCTTGGTTTTGTCTCTATTGATCGCGAGTCCGAAGGTGAGGCTTGTTGTTTCTAAGCGTGTCAACAGGTGTTCCATGTCTTCTTTTGTCTGAGCGAGAAGAGTAGTGTCATCGGCGTATCTTAAGTTGGATGTCTTATGACCTCCCACTGAAATGCCCTTGTCCCACTGTTCTAAGACGACTCTCATAACATACTCCGTATATATATTAAAAAGAAGTGGAGAGAGTATGCATCCCTGCCGTACACCCGCATGTGTCTGAAAGTCTTTCGAGTCGATGTTGTCTATTCGAACAGTCGCAGATCCGTCCTCGTAAAGTCGACGTATGAGACAAACTAGGTGAACAGGTACTCCCATTTGTATGAGTACATCCCATAGCTTGTGCCATTTTACGGTGTCGAAAGCCTTGCGAAAGTCGACAAAGCAGATATAGAGTGGGATGTTGAACTCTCTCGACTTTTCGATTATCTGTCGAAGAATTAATATCTGCTCCCTTGTCCCTCGACCCTTCACAAATCCTGCTTGCTCCATAGCTATTTCAGGAATAAGAAAGGCTTGCAGTCTGGTGTTGATGATGTGAAGAAGTACTTTGCTGGCGTGTGAAATTAAGGCTATGAGTCTGTAGTTGCAACATTTTTTTGTCGATCCCTTCTTGTGTAATGGTATGAATACGGAGCGTGTCCAGTCTCTAGGCCATTTTCCTGTCTCCCAGACGCGGTTACAAATAGCGTGCAGCATATCAACTCCGTATTCACCCATTGCTTTAAAAACTTCAATGGGGATGTCGTCAGCACCTACAGCTTTATCCTTTTTTAGGTGATCAATTGCGGCACGAACTTCACTTTTCAAAATGGATGGTTCTGTAGAATTGTGTGCAGTTTGTGAGAGTGTACTAGCACAACTTGATGTTTTACTGCTATCGGTAAAAAGTAGCTCGCAATATTCTCTCCACACACCAACAATTTTATTTATTTCTGTTACCGTTATTCCATTTGAATCCTCGATAGCCCAGGTCTTAGGTTTGAATTGCCGAGTTATAGAGCGGATTTTTTTAAATAAGTCCTTAGTTTCATGGCGCTCTGCATTTTTTTCTAATTCCTGGCAGATGTTTTTGAGATGGTCATTACGATCTCTGCGAGAAGAAGATTGAATCTGCGCACTCAGCGAATTCAAATCACGGAGAGACATTCCCTTGGCCTTCATCTCACGACGGCGCTCCACAAGGTGCCAGGTTTCATCTGACATCCAATGTTGGTGTTTACCTTTGCTTTGTATAGGCTGTGTCGAGCGTACAGTCTTTTTAATTTGCTCTTTTGCGGATAGCCATAATGAGTCAGGGTCATCATCTTGTGTTCTTGACCTCCATGTGTTGCTATCGTCTGATAATTGGGTCACAAAAGCTTTTTGGTCTTCTATTTTGAGCCTGTTATTAGCTTTACGAGGAATGGAATTTCGTAGCTTAAGTTTGAGGTTGCAGACGAGAAGTTGATGGTCAGACTGACAGTCGGCTCCGGGCAATGTGTGTGCGTTCATAATTGAACTTCGCCATCTAGATCTTATGAGTATATAGTCAATCTGATTGCGGTGTTTTCCATCAGGGGACGTCCAGGTGTACAAACGCCTGCAATGTTGCTGGAATACTGTATTTACAATGGTGAAATTATTGTCAGCTGCGAATTGGAGTAATCTCTCCCCTCGGATATTTCTTTGACCGAGTCCATAGCTACCAACAATATTCCGCAAACCGTCATCCATTCGCGTGTCACCTACTTTTGCGTTGAAATCACCAATTATGATCAGCAGTTCTCTGTTTGGTATTGTTGTAATCAAAGATTCAATGTCACGGTAAAAACTTTCTACGTCTTCATCTTTAGCTGTGCTGGTGGGGGCATATACCTGAATAATATTTAGTGGGATGGGAAATGCACCGAGCTTCATTGTTATAATTCTGTTGCTGACAGCGTTATAACTTAAGACCGCTTTAGTCCATTGTTTGGAAATGGCAATGGCAACTCCAGCGTAACTACTAGAATCATCTCCTGAGTAATAGATGGTATGTTTTTCTAAGTCTCGGTGGCCACTACTTTTCCAATGAGTCTCGCTTAAGCCGGTAATAATGGTGTTGCATCGCTGAAGCTCCCTATCTAAGATATGTAATTTACCCTCATCTAGTAATCCTCGTACGTTCCATGTACCTATACGGGTGTTCTTACGCAGTTGGAATTGTTTTCTTCCAGTCGCATGCTTTCCGGGGGATGCCTGGTTGCCTACATTCCCTCGGCCGGTAGCCAATTTTACACTCTGAGTCCCGGAAAACTCGGAGCGCCGGTCGCTACGCGGATCGCCAGGCATACGTACGTTTCTAATGTCTTGCATTTTCATCATTCAACTCTCATGGGAATAGATAATGTAGTAGTATCCCGTTGCTTTCTACATCGCGGTACTACGAGCTCAGTGTCCGTAGAATTCTGTTAGTGAACCGATTCAGAACATATGGTTCTTGCGCTTCACCACAGTACTGGTGGCTACCGCTGCCCTCCACCAGGATCCAGGTACTACGCCCCTGTGGCTTGCCTCCTCCGCTGGTTGGACCGTACCGACAACTGTTGTCTCCGCTCTTCCCCACCGTTGAGGTTTTCACCCGTAACCCTGGGCACGGGCTCCGCGTTATACCCCGCAGAACTGGGTCCCTGCTGAACTTCGCCATCTACACACTCCGGCTTACTGAAGTGTGAGATGCCCACCCCCGCGACGTGGACGCGCCAGACAGGAATTACCCACGTGGAAAGTAAGAAGGTGTCTCTACCCTCCCGTGGGCCGGGTTAATGGACGTGTATGATTCCACGACCAATGGCTTTAGGTATACCTCTAGGTAAAATTATAACAATAGTAATAAATTTAGTTCGGCAGGTTTTGCAGTTAAAATGGGACAGTTAATTGATGTCTATACTGTAAGAATTATATACTTTACTTAAATCCACCGCACTATTTCAAATATGGGATTTTTCGGTGAGGAAATTTTGCTGAAATAAAAGCTATTATATTTGTTTTGCAGAAAAGGCTATAAGACGTATAACTATAACACCCCCCAATTTTTCGCATGTAAAATTTAATAAATAAGTAATAAATAAATATCCACGGACAAATTACACTTACTGATCTAACCCCAAAGTAAGCAAATTATTTGCTTATGTTATGAGTGCTATTCAACGATACTAATATATAGAAATACATATATAAATACTAAAATATATACAAACATTTATACTCATCACACAAATGCTTGCCCCGTCGGGGCTCGAACTCAAGCACCGTCGATTCCGTAGTCAGGGTCGCTAACCACTCGACCAACGGGGCGGTAAATTAGTTACATTTCCTGAAAAAGTTCCAAATCGTATAACAATTTATGTGCGTTCTTTGTAATTGTATCTAGATAGGTACCTATATAAATTAAATACGGATGTATAATATTTATTTTAACCTTCATTTAAATTTAATTTAAAATTTAATTCATTATATTTAAAACATGGATATCAAAAAATTAAGGTTGGGCACACCAACCACGCTAGTGCTCGTGGCTTGATTACTGTAAGTACACAAATGACACTCGTTGACATTTCACAGAAGCAGATTTTTCTGAGGAAATTTTTAATCGTCATTTGCTTAGATATACTCTCTCTGGAGGTATATACTTAACGTATGTATTTTTTATGTTCATAATAATAAATATTAATATAAATAAGCCTAAAATTATGGAAGGGAAATAGATAAATCTATTAAAATAAATTAAATACTATGGTATTTAAATAATTCTATTTGTCAAGTAATATGATAATAAATGTCGATTTTTTTAGTTAGTTAAAGATACTAAATATTTAAAAAAAAGAAAAAATTGCAAAAAGAAAACATGAAAAATTGAAAGAATGAGCGATCGCACAAGCACAAGCTTGTGCAGGGAATGGACAACGAGGGAATTTAATGAATAAGGGGAATTTGAACAAATTCAATCTTGATTGAACTAAATCAAAAAAATAAATAAACTCAAAAGTTTATTTTTATTAAAATAATTTATTAATCAAAAAAATGAGAAATTAAAAATATTTAATAATTATTCAATTTAATTTTAATATTCCAAATTTATAATACTCTCGAGCGAGCGATCAACCTATGTTCGGTGGTGTTCGCGTAACGCCCGGAAAACGCCCGGAAAACGCCCGGAAAACGCCCGGAAAACGCCCGGAAAACGCCCGGAAAACGCCCGGAAAACGCCCGGAAAACGCCCGGAAAACGCCCGGAAAACGCCCGGAAAACGCCCGGAAAACGCCCGGAAAACGCCCGGAAAACGCCCGGAAAACGCCCGGAAAACGCCCGGAAAACGCCCGGAAAACGCCCGGAAAACGCCCGGAAAACGCCCGGAAAACGCCCGGAAAACGCCCGGAAAACGCCCGGAAAACGCCCGGAAAACGCCCGGAAAACGCCCGGAAAACGCCCGGAAAACGCCCGGAAAACGCCCGGAAAACGCCCGGAAAACGCCCGGAAAACGCCCGGAAAACGCCCGGAAAACGCCCGGAAAACGCCCGGAAAACGCCCGGAAAACGCCCGGAAAACGCCCGGAAAACGCCCGGAAAACGCCCGGAAAACGCCCGGAAAACGCCCGGAAAACGCCCGGAAAACGCCCGGAAAACGCCCGGAAAACGCCCGGAAAACGCCCGGAAAACGCCCGGAAAACGCCCGGAAAACGCCCGGAAAACGCCCGGAAAACGCCCGGAAAACGCCCGGAAAACGCCCGGAAAACGCCCGGAAAACGCCCGGAAAACGCCCGGAAAACGCCCGGAAAACGCCCGGAAAACGCCCGGAAAACGCCCGGAAAACGCCCGGAAAACGCCCGGAAAACGCCCGGAAAACGCCCGGAAAACGCCCGGAAAACGCCCGGAAAACGCCCGGAAGACGCCCGGAAGACGCCCGGAAGACGCCCGGAAGACGCCCGGAAGACGCCCGGAAGACGCCCGGAAGACGCCCGGAAGACGCCCGGAAGACGCCCGGAAGACGCCCGGAAGACGCCCGGAAGACGCCCGGAAGACGCCCGGAAGACGCCCGGAAGACGCCCGGAAGACGCCCGGAAGACGCCCGGAAGACGCCCGGAAGACGCCCGGAAGACGCCCGGAAGACGCCCGGAAGACGCCCGGAAGACGCCCGGAAGACGCCCGGAAGACGCCCGGAAGACGCCCGGAAGACGCCCGGAAGACGCCCGGAAGACGCCCGGAAGACGCCCGGAAGACGCCCGGAAGACGCCCGGAAGACGCCCGGAAGACGCCCGGAAGACGCCCGGAAGACGCCCGGAAGACGCCCGGAAGACGCCCGGAAGACGCCCGGAAGACGCCCGGAAGACGCCCGGAAGACGCCCGGAAGACGCCCGGAAGACGCCCGGAAGACGCCCGGAAGACGCCCGGAAGACGCCCGGAAGACGCCCGGAAGACGCCCGGAAGACGCCCGGAAGACGCCCGGAAGACGCCCGGAAGACGCCCGGAAGACGCCCGGAAGACGCCCGGAAGACGCCCGGAAGACGCCCGGAAGACGCCCGGAAGACGCCCGGAAGACGCCCGGAAGACGCCCGGAAGACGCCCGGAAGACGCCCGGAAGACGCCCGGAAGACGCCCGGAAGACGCCCGGAAGACGCCCGGAAGACGCCCGGAAGACGCCCGGAAGACGCCCGGAAGACGCCCGGAAGACGCCCGGAAGACGCCCGGAAGACGCCCGGAAGACGCCCGGAAGACGCCCGGAAGACGCCCGGAAGACGCCCGGAAGACGCCCGGAAGACGCCCGGAAGACGCCCGGAAGACGCCCGGAAGACGCCCGGAAAACGCCCGGAAAACGCTATTAGGTGGTAAAGTTCTATATCATCTTGCCCTTGTCTGGTACCACCGCCTTACCTATTCCTGTCGCAATAGCGTCATTGCCTATCCCTGTCGTGTTCTGGTTTTGACAGTAGGGTAACCGGTAAATTTATGGAAATGTGGCATTCAGATCTTGCCACCAGTATAGCAACGTACCATTAACATCCATGATGTCTTCAGACGATGGTCGTTTCTTTCCATCAAAAGGGCTATTTGCTTGTTTGCTATCTTATAAAAAGACAGGTGTGTTGTGATGCTTATTTATTGGATGCCTAAGGCATGCCTCTTTTTGGTATAGCTCTATGAACCGAAAGTTCCGTCATTCGTCCACGCAACCATTATTTTTAAATCGATAGAAATATGTCTACACTGTACCAGACACAACGACATCCTGATTAATTGGGGATTGTGTGGTCGCGCACGCAATAATGGGCCAACATTCCTTTGATGTACCGACACCACGGCGAATGCGCTCGAACATACGCAATGATGGCCCAACACAGACATTTATGCCCTCTACACTATCGTGTTTGCCTTTATTGAGCCAACATGGCCCAAAGTAAAGAGGCAGCTTAATATAACAATTCGTGTTTCCACTTACGACTTCTAGTATTAGGACTTTTCTTGTAATTCTGTTGCGCTTTTTCCAATCTTGTGAACAATTCATTTTGATTTTTGATAAGTTTAGTTTGCATTTATTTTTATTATAAAAATGTCAAATTTTTGCAATCAATAATTTTGACAATTTCAAGTTCAAAGAACAAAGAGTATTTCAAAGAATGAAGTTTAGTTTTCACAAGTTGAAAATTGTTCTGAAAATCGACTGAGTTTTTATTACCAAGGTCCGGACTCCAAAGTCCATCCGGTTTCGAGTTTTAGCGCCTTTTGGTAGACGCTGTTCAGTGTTCATTCGGTTCTAGAGCGATCGCTCTTATCGCCCATATCTAGGGCTGGCGCTGCTTTTACTAAAATAATGCCTTTTACAATAATCTAGATTGTAATTACAAATCAGGCTATTTTTTCTCTAATTTTTTCAACTTTAATAATTTGGCATTAAAAACTGTTTACGAGAGTAAGGTTTTTAAATGGCATATCAAGCGAAATTCGGGAATCCAGAATGACCAAAAATTTATAGGATTAACAAAAAATATGGGATTATTAGAGTGAAACTCTACCTTCATTCTACCACCACTCTACGATTAACGTAGAGTAACGTAGAGAGATTACGCTGCAGCGTAGAGTGATTCGAATCGTTGAAGATCAGGCTATTTCTAAATGGTTTGGTTATTTAGCAGTACGCAGAGGTGTACGTTTGCTCTGCATCATGTTTTCTATCGCATCTATCAAAATCAAATCTAATTTTCAAAAGTAACAGCTTTTCAAACATTAAAATTACGTTGTTTTTAGCAAACTTACTTAATATTTTTGAAATAACTTTCAGGCTTACACCAGTTATACACTTGTACAGATACTCATATATTATTACACACAAATTGAATTAAAAATCTAATCAACTTTTCTTCTTAAAAAACTCCGCCAAATACCGTTAGTAGGATTAAAATTGGTCATTCGTTTGAGATTTATCAATGGCAAAAAATTTTGAAAAAAATGTTTTTTAACGTTACTTCGAAAATTTTCAACCTACCGATTATATAACTCAATTTTCGTTATCTAAAATATTGTTTAGAACTCAAAAATTGAGTTTAATGGCATTCGAAAGATCAAAATTTTTTTCAAAATATATAACTTTTCAAAAATTACTAATACTGCCATTTGCTTAAAAATTAATCTGTCATTTTTAATAAAATAGATGTTTGAAATGAAAAATCTATGCTTGTAGTTTTTACTGCTTTGAGCTTATAATACCTTAACTTAGCGGAAAGTTTCAGGGATGGCTTGCAGGGCCAACCGCTTACAATTTTTTTTTCATAACGTTAGCAAATTAAAAAGAATTGTATGCAAATTTGATAATCACAAAACTGATTAGTTTTCCTTAGATGAATTTTCGCAGTATATACAACAATAATCAACATTTTTTGCTTATCGTCAATTATTATTACCGTGTCTATCGCTTTGCGCGATTTTTCATACTTTCTGTTATCTTGATTAGCGTTATTAAATAATAACTCTTTGAATAAAAAATGTGGTAGTCTTCTTCAATTAAAACTAATTTAAGTTAAATACGATTATTATTTTTTGTCATACATAGATTCCTCTTGTAGATGCAGGTGTGCAGACTGACGCTGCTTACTTCGATTTCAAAAAGCTTTTGATTTAGTCGATAATTACGTCTTATTAACAAAGCTAGCAAAGGTTGATTTCACCAATCAATTACTACAATTTTTTTTGCTAGTCACATGAGGGACAAAATGCGATATGTAGAATATGAGGGTTATAATTCAGAGCTGGACTACACTGGAACGGGCGTCAGTCGAGGTAATAATTAGGGACCTTTGGAACTTATTCTTATGGTTAATGACCTACCGGAAGTAGCGAGGAGTGCCAAATGCTTACTGTTTGCGGAAGACCTTGAGTTACTACTTGCCATTAAATATAGAAGTGACTGTAGCCAGAGTTCTTAACAGAGTAGTGGAGTAGGCTACCCTACTCCAAAAAAAACTCCAATTTAATGTCGACAAATGCAACGTAATCACTTTCATTCGAGTCAAGGCACCGTTGCATTACGTTTATAAAATGGAAGGTACACCTACGGCAACGACGAAAGTGGTCAGGGTTCTGGTATTCATTTGAATGTGGGGCTGACGTTTCGAGAGCCGTTTGCAATAAAGCCTATAAAAAAATTAGCTTTGTACTTCGTTATGCAGGGGGCTTTACTAGTATTGTTCTCATAAAAATTATATACAACGCTCTTGTTTGGAGCCAGTAAGAATGCAATGCGTCTATATTATAGTCGCCACGTGAACTAATTTAAAAGTAAAACGTCATGGTAGAGCGTATATAGAACAAGTTTATTCGATATTCTTACATTAGACTCTATGGAGTATATCCATTCTATCCTTTGACAACCCAACCCTGTGTGTATCAGGCATAGTTGGATACAACCACGGAGTAAATGGATGCGCCTTCTCGTGACGTTTGTTAGACATCGAGCGTAGCTAAATTTTACACTCACACAAATACGTCAATGTATATGTACATACATTGACGTGTTTGTGTGAGTGTAAAATTCAAATTTAAATAGAACGCTGAAAATAAAAATTCAAATTTAATTAGAGTTGACCGTCGATGCTCGAATGTCGATAGTCTAATTTACGGTACTAAGTACTAAATATCGAATTAATCGACATTGACCGATAATTAATTTATACTGTTAATAATCCTGTCGATAGTATCGATACTATTGTTACATATAAATGTGACAATACTATTGACACACTACAATACTATCGCTATTATTGTAAAATTTGGTATACATAAATCATAAACCATTAATAGAACTGGTGTAATAGATACTAATAGAAGTTTCAAAATAAAATAACATCGATGGTATCGTTATTATCACTAACTTTTAACTATTACGATTAAGAGCTATCGAACAATATTTTGGTCCATCGTACATCATAAATCAGCATCTTCTTAGGTGTTGCGATACACTATTCTATTTATGCAGTTTATGCAACCTTCACATGTCCTTTAGGAATGTATACCTCACGTTTAGATTTAGAAGCACTAAAATTTGTACCACCTAATAATCTAGAAATATGACACATTTGCATGCGTCTTAATTTTGTAATTTGCTTACAAATGGCACGACTAACTAATAACATGTAGTTTTATGAAAACTTTCAATACATTATTAACATGTTTGAATACTAAAATAATTATGGGTTATAAATAATTTATATCACTTTGTGTAATTCAAATCTTTCACATTAAGTTTAGGAAAAAAACAACAAACTGCTCAAAATTAACCTTTTTCTTTCTATTTTGAGTTGTTTTATTTTTATTTTACAAGATATTCTAAACAAAATCTTAGATCAAATCTTTAATTTTAATTTAATTTAATTTTTAATTTAATTTTCAAAAAGTAAAAAAACGTTTAACACTTATATTTGTTTGACAACAAAGCAAACGTACGGGAAATGTAACGTAACGTACGAAGGTTTTCTTGAGAAGAAAATTCAAAGAAATGATTATTTTAACTGTAATAATCCAACGAGTATATGAGAACTTATGGTCCGTCCGTAAAAATATTTGCTTGTTTAAAAAATGTGATGTACACTTGCTAAATATAAGGAACAATATTAATTTTGTTATGTATACATCTCGTCTCCATAGAATAAGTAACTGCTATTTGGGGCAACGTACATACGCTTTTACAATAAATTTTTCGAAGCTTTAACATATAAATAATAAATAAATAAATATTTACGGGACAAATTACACTGACTGTTATAACCCCAAAGCAAGCAAATTATTTGCTTGTGTTATGGGTGTTAATCAACGATACTAATACATAGAAATACATATATAAATACTTTTACATACATAATAAACACCCAAACCCCGAAATACAAACATTTATGCTCATCACACAAATGCTTGTCCCCGTCGGGGTTCGAATCCGAGCCCCGTTGCTTGCGTAGTCAGGGTACTAACCACTCGACCAACGACCAATATATATTTACCAATACGTAAATTTAAAAAATTTGTTCAAATAAAACTGTGTAAAAGGGTATTATAAAATTTCAGATTATTTAGAAAACAAAAAAGCCTGGGATCAATCAATCCTCATACCAACCTCTTATATATTTTAGTCTGAAACATTTGTTGTAATCTTGCACCTACTTAATCATGAAAAAATAAAACCTACTTAATCATGAAACAAGTCCGCTGAGTTTCTTCCGCCGGATCTCAGTATGTGGCCGCGTTTCGATCCGGTAGTAAATAAAATAATTACTTACATTTACCTATAGTTTTACGCTTTTTGAATTTGCAAAAGTCTACCTATGGTGGTTTTTCAACTTTTTTATACGATTCGAGTTACACAAATCTAATCCGAGAATATGTATAATATTAAATATAAAATTAAACCATATTAAAATATGAGACACAGTAAAATTTAAATTATAAGCGTAGCGTGTCAAATTATCGACAAGTACAAATTATCTATACATGCCTTATGAATCCCGTAAAATTGCACTTGTACCAATAATTAATGAGAAAAGTGTATATCTATCGCTGAGCGATTCATTGCACGTCACACGCGTAATGCCATGCATGACTCCAGTTATTAGTAAGCAATGTATGTCAATACTATAGCGTTAACGGAGTCAATAATTTGCCATACTTTTGACAGTGATATGAGCGTTCGCTCATATGGCCGGCTACACTTTTATTGCCAAACACCGTGTCTATACTATAGTATTCATATGGTCTGTGGATACAACAAACTAGAAAAGTGAAGGAACTTATCGCTTACTAAGTATGTATTGAGTGTGTTTCGTTTTTTTAAAGTCTAGGACAGTTTAAGATTAAATTTCCCCGTTTGTCCATCGGAGACGAATACCATTTGTTCAAGGTACCTTGTGAAAGAACAAATTTACAAAATAAACCACCTCTAACACCCACAGCATCGACTTATTTTCGTGTTTCCTGGACCCATTCGAACAAGCAATGTTATGGCGACTAGGTTGTGGTAGCGTTGACTTACCAAACAGTTTTTGATTTTATATATATTTTTATATTAACAGCCTCATTGTTTGACCTAACTTCTCATATGTTTTTGAAATAATAATTGTTTCCCAATTTCATTTTTCCTTGTGAACATTTTTCTTAAATTATTATTTTGAATTTTTTAAATAATAATATATACGTAATTTTTATTGGAGTAATAATTTATTTCAAATTTTATTTTTCATGATTATTTTTTTCTTGTATTATTATTATTTTGCCAATTTTTAGTAATATTCCTTTAATGTTTACAAATTTTTATTCTTTATTAGTAAAATCTTGCTTTACTACTTTTTTATATCTATGATGAATTTTAGAACATCTTTTTATATTTTCTATAATATGTTTTTTTGTGACTACAGAGAATATTGTTGCATTAGGGCTACCTGTAAAAATAGTTGTAATGTGAATGAATAAATAAATTAATTAATTATCTTTAATTAATAATAAAATAATTAATTATCTTCAGGAATAAAATAATTATTTTTATTCAAATAAGAAAAATATCGTATTTTAAGTCTTTTTTTTATATCATAAGATAGCAAACAAGCAGATGGGTCTCCTGATGGAAAGAGTCAACTATCGCCTATAGACACCAAAGATGTTAATGGTCCGTTGCTATCTTATGGCGAGGTCTAATGCCACATGCATAAGTTTACCGGCTACCTTACCCTCCAAATCGGAACTGTACTGTACCACCTAGTACTGTGCATTGAGATAAATTTGTATCTTTATTGTAATCTTGGAGTTAGCCTGTTCGACTCAGATCATGAGGTCCCCGGGTTCGATCCCCGGATCAAGCAAAAGTGTTATTGAGGTATTTTCGAAGTTTTTCTCGATACTTCGAAGTTATTCTTATTTCAGTTGCAGCTCGGAGTCTGGTATTGTTTTACCACTCTCGTGTCTCGGATGAGCACGTAAACCTATCGGTCCCGGTTATCGCTAGAAATTGTCGATAATCGTTAGCATGTCCGTAAAATGCGGCGATGCGGATCACCACTTATCTCGCCAACCGACAAACTGGCAAATCGAGGTGAACAGGAAAGTCTGTAGACGTACTCTGCCTACCTAGCAAAGGAACTGGGCGTGATGGTACTTTTTTTACTTTTTATAGTAAGTGTACTAATTGACCCGCCGAGCTTTGCCCACGATTGAAATAACAGTTTATTAATATAAGATATTTCATATCTTCTCTACATTTCTATAAATTATTCATTCAACCTCTATTTTAGCCCTACAGGATTTAATCTCTGAAAAAACTTATGTTTGACCCCATGTCTACAACTATCTCCTTGGCAAATATTATCAAAATCGGTTCAGCGGGTGAAAGCGTAACAGACAGTTAGCCAGACTTTCACATCTGTAATATTAGTATGGACTTAGAAGAGATTTCCAGTATCTTCTTTCTTACCCTACGTGTTCTTACCCATTCACTTAACATTCATATTATGAGATTTAAAAAAAATTTTGTAAGATTTTTAATATTTTCTTTTTTTTAATAATATTCAGATAATAACGAACACATCTTAAATATCTTATTTGCTGAATTTATTCCGTAGTATTCGTGTACAAACATTTTGGCGATTCCTTTTTGTTTACATAAAATGGTATATTTTTATTTTTATTTGCACTGACTGCTATGAATTTGTGCGCTTTCTTGAAATTTGTATGTAATAAATGATCCTTAATCTTGAATTAAATAAGCTCTTATTTATTATTTTTCTTCATCGTCTGTTCATCATTAAGCTGCCTGTTTTAGCAGTTGTAATTTGGTTTAGCTTTGGCAATTACAACGTACTTTGATAAACTGTGTTGATAGAAGCGATAATTAATATTAACAGTGGCCATGTCTGCGTTATATGTTACTGTGGGTGGCCCTAATTTGTTGTCAACATCTACTCGGACGTATGTAACCTGCATGCAGTAAGGTACCTGGAACAAATATTAAAATAAGAACTCTATATCCATACTATTCTAATTATTGCTTTAGTATTTTAATAATAAGCTTGTTCGACTCTGATTGCATTTCAGCCTTCTGCTGACTCCAACATGTAACCTCTACGATGCCACTAGTAGAAACGAAGCAGTTATAGCGCTTAGTCATGTCGACACAAGCATACAAAAGAGCGCGTAAATCGCAGCGCGAGCCAGTATAACTATTAACTTCTGTTCTTGTTGAGTGAACTAGTTTTCATTTCTCATGAAGGTGCTTCGGTTTGAAGTGAAAGTTGGGTTCGTAAGGAAGACAGCTTTGGTGCATTCCATCCCTAAAAAGACTATACATTGCTATGCGGATGACAGTACTGGTAATGCTATATACTCCGGCCGTAGCGGTATTTCTTGCCGAAACAAACTTGTGTTTGAAGTCGAGAATCGACTTACCGATGTCCCGGAATGAGGTCGTCAAAACCTGGTCACTTTGACCTCAAGAAGACACAGCTTTGCGTGTTCATAGCTAAAATACACCCTTTGTCGTATCACTTCGATTGGAGGATACTTTGCTGACAGCCTCAGCTAGTGTCGGAACTCAGGAAGTCGACATATCGAATTACGTTCAGTTTCGCGGTCATTTGGAAGGTAAAGCTAAACTAGCTTCCAATAAGCTCGGTGTGTTTAACAGAGGGAGACTACTTCTTGCCAGCCCATCGCCTTCAACTTTATAAGGCACAGATCCGACTCAAATGGAGTACTGTTCTCATCTCTGGGTTGAAGCTCCCCAGTTCCAACTTCTTTCTCTTGATCGTATTCAGCGTAGAGCGGTTCGAATCGTTGACGACCAGGCTATTTCGAAACAGCTTGACTGTTTGGCATTGCACCTCTGCGCAAGCGCAGAGCGAACCTACATCACTATGTAGGTTCGCTCTGCGTCTTCGACCGTATTTATTATGGGGGAGTGTTCCGACGAGTTGTTTGGAATAATTACTGTCGTCGAATTCCATCATCGGACATCGCGTCAAAATCTGAAGTTCCATCGTCACCATCTCGATGTCTGGAAATCCACAAGTGTGTGATTCTCCCGACACTTTTTGTCTCGCACTATTTAACTCTGGCACCAATTACCGGCAGGGGTGTTTCCTAACGGATACGACTTACGGACCTTCAAGAAAAGAGCTTACCCATTCTTAAAAAGCCGGCAATGCAACTGCAAGACCTCTGGTGTTGTGGCTCTCCATGGACGGCGGTGATCTCATTTACCATGAGGTGCACCAACTGCTCGTTTACCCCCTCTTCTATAAAAAAGCTGTGTGCTTTTGTTTTGATTGTGAAGAATAGTGCAATGGGAGTCTTCTTTATTTCCTGGACCCTCAGTGAGTTTATTTCATTCCTTGCACTGTTTATTTCGCAAAGGTCTTGTGTCAAATGAGAACGACGGCGTCATTTTTGTCACAAAAATCCAGTCCCCAGTGCCCTATCCTTTTTTTTCACACTAGTTGACGGAGTCTGAGTTGTGTAAAGTATTACGTACCCTTGTTGATCCGGGCTCCCAATGAAAAGTATAGACCATCTGCCTATATATGAGGCAGTTTGTAAAAAGCGACCGATTGACTGTAAGTATCACTACCATCGTGACTACTAGGTGATAGAGTTATGCATTGTCTCGCCCGGGTCTGTTACCACAGCCTTACCTATACCTACTGCGATAGCGTCGATTCCGCGATCTCGCTCGAGTAATGGTACCACCGCCTTACCTTGACGCAATTGCGGCAGGAATGTCGCAATAGCTTCAATCTAGTTTTTATTTTGTTTCATTTTGGAGGATAAGGTAGCCAGTAAAGTTATGCAAGTGCTGCTAACATCTCGCCTCTCTGATAGCAACACACCACTAACAGTTTTGGTGGTTATAGACGATAGTTGTCTCTTTCCATCGAGAGAGCCATCTGCTTGCCAACCAAAACATAATGAAGACGCATAAAAATAGGAACTTACAATAACTGGTACTCTAGCAGTCTTTTGCAGAAAACCAATACTGCCTTCCGTGCTGAACACCACATGGCCCGTATTAACACCTGTAATATATAAATAAAAAATGGTTTGCATGTTATAATCTTATATATATAAAAATCAATTGCTGTTTGTTAGTCTCGCTAAAACTCGAGAACGGCTGGACCGATTTAACTAATTTTGATTTTAAAATATTCATGGAGGTTCAGGTTAGGTTTAAAAGGTGAAAAATGTAGAAAAAAAATGGAAAATTAGACATAAAGTTGGCAGAACAACGTTTGCCAGGTCAGCTAGTCAATATACACCTGAAAATAAAATTGATATCTGTCTGTTCGTCTGTTACGCTTTCACGGCTAAACAGCTTGACCGATTTTCATGCAATTGGGCATAGAAATAGTTAAAGATCCAACAAGGGTCAAACATAGGCTATGTTTTTTTTAAATTCAACCCCTAAGGGGCTGAAAGAGAGGATAAAGTTTGTATTAAAAACTATATCGACGCGTGCAAAGCTGCGCGGGTCGGCTAGCAATATTATAAAGAGGAAAGATTTGTTTTTTGTTTTTGTGGAAGAGTTTTTTTTACTTTTAAAATGTTAAGTACAGATTATATTTACCAAAGATATTTAGATTTAAGTAAATTTTAATGCAGACTTATTGCCTTATTTTCAATTTCAAATATTCTGTACTGGCCGAAGGAAACACTGGCCGAAAATAGGGAAGAAAAGAGGACAGAAAGGGTATATCCCTTTGAAACTTAAAACGCTAATATTTTTACGCTAGTATATCGTTATTGAGGTTAATTCGAAATTTCAATACTGTAAAATTTAAATCTATATATACATATATATATATATATATATATATATATATATATATATATATATATATATATATATATATATATTATATTATATATATATATATTATATTATATATATATATATATATATATATATATATATATATATATATATATATATATATACATATAATAAAACTGTAAGAGGTCGATTTCTGTACATTGAAGATATTTTAATGGAGCAAAAATAAAGCCGGTAACAATTCTGGATGGAAGTTTTTTTGGACTCACTTTAAGGTAGACGAAAACATTTTTAAGAATTAAATTCGCAGCCTCTTGGCTGATTATGATTGCCCTGACAGTGGCGTCTTTTAGTTGCGACATTTTTATCCGGTGGAAGGATAGCCCCAGCCATGTTTAAAAATGACAATACAGATAAATACATTTGCTTCACCGGTGTGTAATCTTTCGACCTATAAAAAATAGGTTGATCTTTAGTCAAATATAGTCATATGGAATGAGTATATAATTTCAGACAAATAAAAGTGTAAGCATGACTGTAGAAAACAAAAGGCGAAGTGGCTTCAGTTTAACACTGTCTAAATCCCTACAAGGCACAAGGGTCGTTATCAAAGTCAACGTTTTCTCAAATCCACACTAATAGAATCCTTTCTTAATATTTCTCATTTGATAAAAGTGCTTCGCCGTCCAAAGTATTGCTGAATACGAGAAATACTGTGGTCAGTTACTAATAATTACTCTGCAAGGATGGCCAAACGCGAACGAAGTCGCGGGTACAGCTAGTATTAAATAATACGAAAGCAAATTAATATTATGTTTTAACGATAACAGTTTAAGCCCAGTAAGGTCCGAAAGCTACATTTTTCGTTAGAGAGGCGACGTTTGGCTATTTTACCCTAGGAATTTCCACATAATTTTGAGATTAATTTTAATTTGTAAAATTTTAAATAAATAATTTGATTAATAAGCATACATATTTTTGTGTCAAGATTTGCACAAAAACTAAAAATAATCCAAAGTTCAAATAGCTTTGAAATATCATCTTGAGAACCTCTAGAATATTTTCTGGCATTTAAATTATTTTTACCTAACCGGTTTCAATTTGTACTATTAATGTTTACTATTTTTATACCGGTGAGGTAAACATATTTTAAATACCGTCTTGGGAAAATCTATATTTACTTGCACTATTATTTGAGTCTTTCTGTGCGTTTCAAAGCAAATAATAATTACACGAAGCTCACGCACACATCGTTAGAGTTTGAGCCTAAAACATAAACGACACGTCGAATGCAGTTATCATTCTGTACGTTATTCCTCTAAGGTGTAAGGTAATATACGTGAAAATACGAAATAGACATACCAAATTCGAAGGTGTCTGTGAAATCATGTGGACTAATTGCTTTTAATAATGCAGAGGCAGTCAAGCAAATTAATATGCTAAATACAATTTGCGACATGCTCTTCTAGTAGTAGTATTTTGTATCTAGTGTAACACTAGATTTTAGCTGTCTTCTTTGATAAGTCTCATTTGAAATAACATGATAGTTTTTGATTCCTATTATACAATTTCATGCAGTTATGAACCAATAATCCTGATTAAATCCATAAAATTAGAATTTCATTGAACAATGTTGTATTGATTGAATAAACGATTTTGTTCAACTTACAAAGTTATCAGTCTCGACCTAAGCCAGAACAAACTCGGGAAGTTCAATTTATGTTCAGAGAAAATGTTATTGTTTTTTTTATTTAGTACAATATCAGTATTAGCTTGAAGTTTAATGGCGGTTGTACATATTTTTTACTTTATAGGATAGAAAATAAGCACATGGTTCTCCTGGTGGAAATAACCATGTGGTGATAACTATCGCAATACAAAGCTATATACAAAAAATATGTTAATGATGCATTGCCTTCCGTATGGCGGGTTTGGATTTTCAGGTGAATAAGTATACTAGCTACCCTCCAAACTAGAACTCGACAGCGACAAGACCCAACTCTATTGCGGCAAGAATAATTAAGGTGATAGTACCAAACCTAGTACAAAACATAGTCAAGACCACAGACCACTTAGATATGCAAGCATGGTCAAGACGTTGCAGAACGCTACCTCCTATCGAGATTTCACGATGTTACCGACATCTTTTGACTTTCTCTCACCTTTTATAAAATATGTACCAGTAAGGCAGCTGATCGATTTTTTAAAAGGGGAACCGGATCCTCGTGGATTGTAATAGCCAATAAGAAACGGCAACTTTAAAAATTGTCAAATGGTTAATGGAGATAATTCTCTTTTACGATTCGCCGAATGACAGATCTAGTTAGTTATTAATATAAAACTTCATTTAATGAATTATTTCATTTTAATTATTGTATATTCTAACATAAGGTAAACACAATAGTAATGGTCAAGGAACCAGTCACAAATAAAAAAATAATTGTTGTAGAATGGCAGGAATAATTCTTCATTTATTGGCGAAATTTTCACATAGGCACAAATCATCGAGCTACTAAAGTTTGCTACAAATCATTTCTGTCTTATTAAAACAAAATTGGCGCGAAGTACGTCTAGAGTGTTTCAAAAATAACTTCCCCCATTGTCTAACCCTAGAATCGCAACATAACAAAATGATTTTATTTATTAAAAAAAATGTTATGATATTTTGCAATGTTTCTATTTATCCTTTAATTTTCAAGAGAGAATACCACCAAACATGATACGTATATGATTGCGGTAGTGTGGATTTGTATCATTATACAAATTTCTTCGCATAAACGCGCGGAGCTGCAGTTTAGTATACGGTGGTCCAGAGGCCTTAATGAATAAATACACAAATAGAACCTTAAAGCAACTTCTTTAAAACTTTTACTTGTTATAATGATAGTAATAAAAGAACACAGAGGAGGTAAATAAAACACATTGATTGAACAGACTGGAAAGCTGTCCTAAAAACGACATCAGCATACCTAGTAAATATCTAAGCTTCTGAATACTCGCCATCGTTGTTGAAGGCCACCATTCTGGAAGATTAAACCACTTCGAAATGACAGCGGACAGCAAAGGCGTGACTAATATATCTGCCCGGTTCAATTTTGACTGCGGCTGCCAGAGAAGTATTCCCAAATCGAGATGATACGACAAAAAAATTTTTTTGCGGTGAATGCGCAAAGCTTTCTTGTAGTTAAATGTGACCAGGTTATGACGACCTTATTCCGAGACATCAGTAAATTAATTCTCGACTTCAAACTACATAGCAATATATGTTACTAAATTGCCACATGTCATTGATATGCAGAAGAAACAGTGTGGGTTGCCCATGTCGAATAGAGCGTTAAGATCTCTTTCTGTTACTCTTTTACCGGGACCGAGATAGGCTGATGCTAGTATGACTGGTTGATGACCGGTCATACCCACCTGGCAAACTGAGACTTCGAGATATTCCAAAGTAGGGGGATCTAGGGGAACAATGTGGAGGCTTCTTTTATAGTAGATAAGAGTGCCCCCACCGCGATTCGTTGGTCGGTCGTTTCCGACTAAATTATAATTGGCTATACGCGGATTACACCTACAAGGCTTTAATAAGGTTTCCTGCACAAGGAGGATATATATTTCGTGATTTTTAACAAATTCGCGAATCTGGTCTATTTGCCTGACTAAGCCGCATGCGTTAAACGACGCGACAGTTAGGGAATAAGGTTTCATCCTCTGGCTATGGTTGCTATCCATTATGAGACCCTAGCAGTTATGCGCCTGATGGTTTCCATCAGGGCTGCGTGTTTACTGATCACATTGATCACATTTTGTGGTGTTGCTGTACGGAGTTCGTGAGCGAACTCCGCTACCTCACCCGGGCTAATCGCAAGGGATATTTCCGTGACCAACGCGAGATCAGTGAAATCGTAACCTGTGTTGGCCTGTTGAACGCGCGGCGGATTGTTTGGCCTGCGAGTGGGAGGAGGAGGAGGACCTGAAGGAGGACCTGGAGGCCTTATGAGAGACGGTGGTTTGACCCACGCGTTAACGGTTGGCGGGGGTGCTGGTATTACAGAGTGTGATACCGGCTTTGGCCCTGCCTGGGGGGTTTTGGCCTTAGGGGCCTTTTTATAATAGTTGTAATTGGAATTTCTGGCATTTGACGGTGCCGGTTGGGAATTGCTTCCCCGACTGCGTTTGTGCGGGGCCTTTGGGCATCCGCGATAATTTGCCGGATGACCTTGGGCACCGCAGTTGACGCAGCTCACCGGCGTCGCGGGCGTCGGGACGTCGGTTTGTCCGCGCTTAGGCCAGGCCATAATACGGAGTTGGTTAGTGAAATGCGAAGCGAAATCTCTTTTTACACACGGACTAGACTAGTGAAGACTGTAATGGTGAATACGTTATAGGTTTTATTTGAACCTCCATTTAGAACTTTGAAGTGCTTTTCCTAACTAACCTAGCACTCTACTATATCAGCGGTGCATCGGTGCATCTATGTTCTTCGTTCAATAATTTTCCTACACTCCTTTGATTTTCAGTATTTGTCTAGGTTTAAATCGCTTTCCCTTACCTATTCCGAACCTGACTTTCACACAGCCTTTTTCATATCATAGGATAGTAAAAAAGCAGATGGCTCTCATGATGGAAAAATTCAACTATCTATATAGTTTAATTTTTCCATATACATATTTATTTCTGTATATACTCTATAGAAATAAATATGTTAATGGTGCGTCGCCAGTCTGTGTGGCAAGATGATAATGCCACGCACATAAACTTACCGGTTACTTTACAGTGACAAGCAATGACGCTATTGCGGCAGGGATGGATAAACGGCACTTCGCCATGTTGGTAGTGATTATTTTGACGAATCGTTCGCTTTAATGAGCTACCTGATGGCCTGGAGCTGACTGATTATTCTTCTATATTTATATGTCCCCGGCTTATGGTTAATGGTTACCTAATATTAAATGCCTCTCTGTGTATCCTTATGGAAAAACCGACAGCATAAAATCAGCTAGTCAGCATTACGGTTTTTTTTAAAGTTTTTCCTTTTTTAAAATTACGTACAAATAATTCTTTTATAATATTTAAACAAAATTGATTTAACTAGATAATACGTTATAATAAAACTTTCTTTCAACGGAGTAAATACCTTTTTTTCTATTATTAATGTTATTTTCTCTACAAACATAGGAAAACTCGGAGGATAACATTTTTAGAGAGACACACACACACACACACACGTTTTTTATGTTTGTTACTTAAGAACTCAGTGTTTTATGAAATAACAGGAATTTTTTATTTGTTTGAAAGGGTAGGTATCTCATACAAATGCAAAGATTCGTTAACCGATTCAGAGTTTTAGAGGTACAGAAAGTCGGTTGTTCCTTTTACTGCGTTTAAATTATAGTAAGAAAAATACGCAACATTAGTTTAAGTATTTTATTAAACAAATTACAATTTTGAAATTATACCGACGGTTTGCATCCGAGTATTGGTAAAGCCTTAGCCGTGACCAGGTAACGGGAAATACTGTTCTGAAACAGGCGGTACTCAATGACAACGGTGGTCACGTCAGGATCGTATTTCACTCTAGGTGGCCCCAATTTGTTGTCAATGTCAACTCTCACATATGTCACCTTCATGCAATAGGGCACCTGAAAAAATATAGGTAAAACATGAACGTAAAAATAATATAGGATAGCAACACTGAACTTTGCCAGCTATCTTACTCTCCAAACCAACACGACAAGCTTTGAAGCTATTGTTGCAAAAATAGGGTAAAGCAGTTAAACGACTCTACCACGGTAATTTTATCTATATATAGATCTATATAAATATAATATTACCGTGACTCTACTGTGTAATGGCAGTAGAAGGTTTGGTCAATCGTTTTACTTTTACGAACTACGTGGCAGAATGGCTGGTGGTTTATCAATAAATTTAAAAAATAGCTTGAGTTAGTCAACACAAAAAATGAATTAAATAAAAAGATATCGCCTCAAACTGCGAGTCCTCAACTCAAGTCACACGCCTCAAACGTAACAAATAGATGGACATGCGCCTAGTACCTACATCCATGTCTATCCAAAGGTGTTAATTGATACGGCATGATCTGTAGCTACACTATAACAAGTTGGGCACATCTCGTATTTGGAACGAATTTATCGATTCAAAAAATTAGTTGGAACCATTTTCTTGACATGAGATTCGAACATTAGATTCGTAATCGATCTAGATTACTAAGCCATTTCTGCCAGAATATTGATATTGTATGACACTGATATGATATAATATGACAAAAAAGTCCTCACAAAAACGTCATTGTGACTATCCATAATAATTATAACGATATACAAGATGTCGTTAATCAAAAAAAGTATCACCACGCCGGTTCTTTTACTGACCTGATAACGATTATCGCTTAGAGTAAAAAATATCATCGCGCTCAGTTTCTCTGCAGTGTAGGTAGAATAAACCAACCGTCTATAGACGTTCACCACGATTCACCGGTTTGTCGGTTGGTGTAGTGATCACATACCACCCGTCAGATTCCGGACTACTACTGAGTTTTTGGATTTTCGAGAAAAAGCTCGAAATAATCTCAACACATTTGTACGACGCGGGGATTGAATTCTGGACCTCATAATATGAGCCAAATAGGCTATCCCCTAGATCACGATAATCTACGAGTACCTAAAAAAATTACCATGACAATATTTTTTTAGGTAGATTAATTATCGCTTATTTCTAGTGATAACCGGTAGATGTATCACCTAACTTTTGCAATCCGCCACCGATTAGCGATGGCTCTTAAACATAATTAGAAATTCATCAAAAACGTTGCCAATTGCTGTCGCTGGTCGCTGGATGCACTTTTTGCGATGTCACAGTACCAAAAATAATCAAGCAGTAACGACGGCCACTAATATACAAGGTTGTCATGTGTCTTGCAATAACTAAACAATTACGATAATTTCGCATTGCGAGTTACGCGATGGTCTCGCGGGACTGACGTACGTGTATAGCTAGCTAGCTGTACGTGCGTATCCCGAAAAACACATATTTTTTTAAAATACTAAAATTTAAAAAAATTAACAACTTACAACTATAGGAACTTTAGTAGTTTTGTCTAGAAACCCAATATTTCCTGATTTGGTGAACGCGACGTGCCCTACATTCTTACCTGAAATTAATAGTAAAAGTCACCATGTTTATTTGTGGTCCAGGAGCCGGCGTCAAATTTTGAGAAGGTCCTTTTGGCAGATTGGACTTGCGGAAAAATATGATTTCGTTATATACCAGGCCTGCAAGTCTGGCAGAGCGTTGGTGGTTATTTCGCTACTGCGCAGTATATCACATTTGCAAAAAAAAAAATATCCAAATATGTATTTTGGTAACATGATACATATTTGGATAGTTTTTTTTAGAATTCAAAAATATATATCCCAGACCATTTTGTCGGTTTAAGAGTGTTCCCAGACACCTTCAAACACATTTTAAGCAAGTTTCCCGTTAATTTCTTTCACATTTATTTATTTATTTAATATTTTATTGTACACAACAAATTATAAAATGTATGTGAAGGTGTCTGGGGAAATTTTAAAATAAACAAAATGGTCTGCGATATATTTTTTGAATTCTATAAAAAACCTAATTAAAAGATGAAATAAAAATCAAGTTGCCAAAAATACATGTTTTGGATTTTTTTTGCAAATGCTATATACTGCACAGTAACGAAATAACCGCGAATGTTCTGCCAGACGCGCAGGCCTGGTATCTCCATTTGACGCAATTATATTTTTTCGCAATTCCCACCAGCCAAAAGGACCTTCCCAAAATTCGTCGGCAGCTCCCGGTCTAATTCACTTATCTATTATCTATTATCACTTGAAAAGCTTAACCATTAAGATTTACTCTTCTATAATAATAAATGCATGTATTATATGAATAATAATGAATGCAACTCGAGTTTTTTTGCAGCAGAGCAATGTTTTCTAGGCTCTTTTCTGAATTACTGCTGAACTTTAAGCCAGCAGTAATTCAGATATTCCGAAAAAAAAAATCTGCAAGCTGGTTTATCCTGCAGGCCATCCCTGAAACTTCCCGCTAAATTGAAGTATTTTAGCTCAAAGAAGTAAAAACAGCCACACAAAAACTTAAGCATCGATTTTTAAGCTCGACGAGTTCAAAAATCTAAAGTTTGTAAAATGATAGTATTTTTAATTGGAAAAATATGTATAAGTATTGCAAAAATAATGATTGATTTTGATCTTCAAGTGACATTCAATGCAATTTTTGAGTTCTAAATTGTTTTATTAGCTACAAAGACAATTTAGGTTAAAAAAATTCGAATGTCAAAAAAACTTATTTTAAAATTTTTGCCATTAATAAATTCCGAACTAATCAACCGATTTTAATCCGATTTACGGTGTTTGACACGTAAAAACCACTGACAAGATTTTACAAGAAATCTGTATATTACCCTGAAAGTTATTTTAAAAATATGAAGAAAGTTTACTGTGTGTATGTTTGTATTTGAAAAGCTTTACTTTTCAAATTTGATTCGATTTTAATTTTTGAAACAACGTTCACCGTAGTTTTTAAGTACTTTATCATAAAGTAAACTTGAAGTGACGTCGCGAAATTTGTGTATGTGTTTTGCGAAATTTGGAAGTTACGTCGAAAAATCACTTGTTTCAAAATTTTTCGTTAACGAAAACTCACAGACGGATAAAACGATTTTGAAGAAATTTATGCATTGGACGCAGTTGTTTGATTGCCGACGACGGAGAGTATAAATTTTATTATTTCAATTAAACAGGAATTACAGTTTATATTTCTGTCACATACACATTCCGCGATAGTTGAATGGCTTCGGATTCGGGTATGGTTTTGTACGGCTCTGTTCAGACGCCGCGGCAGGTAGCCGGCTCCAACGGCATGCTTCGGGTCTGTTCGGAATCGTACGACTCTCGCGGACCGTTAATGGAGATTAGGCGGTGCAGAGAATGGAGTTACTCGAGCTGCTGTCTGCTGCCATAGCATGCGTACAGCTCCACCGGACGGGCACCGCTTCATCGGCCCGTGTACGGCCTCAGAGGTATGCGTACAAATCCAATTTGCCCCGAGTCGATGAGAGTCGACCGGTGTAAATCATACCAAACGGAACGTGCCGTTGCCCAATTTAAAATATTTATTAAATTTCAGGGAATTTGAGACATAGATACTCATTGTATATTATCGCGTTAAATTAAAATGTGTTTTTGTAGAGAATGAATTTGTGATGTAAGTCGACAAAAAATCGGTCAAATGAAAACGTTATTTGTCAAACACTGCTTTAATAACGCTTTAACAGTAAGAGATGTGAGATAGACATATAAATAGGGACACATAAGCAAAAAAAATTTCAAAATTTAACATTTTGAAATTTTAAAAAATTATAAAATTAATTATTAAATAAGTCTTAAATATTGATCAAGAAAATTGTCAAAAAATAAATAAATGTACAGACACAACTAGTATGGTAGTAGTATAGATCAGAATATAATTTTTAATTTTTTAATCTTATTTCGTTAAGTCTTCGAAATACTAATGTTACAATAAAAAATATACAATACGATGTTCTCCCTATAAATCAGTTTTCATCACGATCGGTTAATCCGTTCTTAATTTCTAACGAGACATACAGATCGTAAAAATTATACATGGTATTATTGGTGCAGTCATGTGTTCTCCACATATACCAACTCATCAAGATCCGTCACGTCGTTTTTAAATTATAGTGGGATATAGAGACAACCAGATAGACAAATAGATAACATTTTCAAAACATAGTAAAATTGTAGTTAGTGAACCAGGTACGATTCACACCGGCAAGCTGGTTGGTCTGGATCGTACCTGACGGTCCGCCTCGGAACGGATGTATACGCATGTCGCGGCAATTATACGCGTGCCGCGAAAGCCGTACGGTCTGATTACGGGAATTTCGCGCCTGCGATTTTTCGCGCGGCGCGAACGGCGAAGCGTCTGGCGTCTGAAACAAATGGGGAAGTATGGGGAAGTACTAAACACCACTGCCACGCGGCGTGGCGACGAGCGGGGCGATGGATGAATTTTGCCGAGCGAATCGGGCGCGCGGCTCGGGATGCGACGGACGAGTAAAACAAATGTATGAATCAGCACAGCGCATGGTAGTATTCTAAGCGAATAGTCTACTAACCAGAATGGTTTAGTTGTAGTTGCCGAGATAATACTCTATGAACATTTCAACTTTAATTTTCAAATACTTACTAGGCCAGTAATTTGTATGTCTGGTCACTACATGATAAGTATAAACAAAGTCCAGAGATACAATTTTTCTTTCTTCCCATTGAATATTTATAAGAATATAAGTAGTGTCGCCAAAAAATCGATAGTTTTAATCTAGAAACGCCATAACGACGATAGTATCGATAGTATTGAACGCTGCAAGTAAATAAACTATCGATTACGTCGATAGTATCAATCATTGAAGATAAACAAAGTATCGATTCTATCAATAGTATTATTAGACAATATTGCAATGACTATCGATATATTCGATACTCGAACTTCTCGAACTCTACTTCGAACTATCGATAAGTTTGTTGAAGTACAAAATTACTCCCCTCCAAGCAATATCGAGGTAAAGTTGAAAAAGTCATCTTGCTCTCGGACTATACGGACGCGGCGGTGAACGCAAGTGGCCTCAAAATTCGCATCGCACGAGTTTTCGCCTCGCCCGTCGTGCTGCCGCCGCCACCGCCGCCAGTTCGTGCGGCCGGCGCTGCGAAAGCTATACGCGTTCGTAAAAGCCGTACGCATGTTGCGGCAGCTGTACGTCACTTAAAGGACTCGATTCACTGCACGCTGCTCTCTATTCTATTCATATTCCGCGACGGCCGTATCACCGTTTAATTAGCGAGCGACCCACATTATCCGATTCGATGTCGGTATCGGACGCCGATACGATATCGGGACAAGCAAAATATATGAAATACTAGCTGACCCGGCAAACGTTGTTCTGCCTTTTTAACAACTTTTATTTCTTTTTCTATATTTTCCTTTCACATTGTCCGTCCCGATATCAGATATCGGAACACACTGATATGTTGGCGGTACCATCGGACGTATCGGATAATGTTTGTATGTGTGCTATACATGTGTCTGCATTATCAATATGTGTGCATAGCCAGCCGTTGTGAACTTGTTTAGTCTGAGTTTGGTTACGTCGCCAACATTTTCAGTGTGACATATCTAATTACTTTATTTGAACTGGTCGAATCAAGACTATGCCTGTGGGATAATCTAGCTGTAACCTAAATCTAACTTGCGCAATGGGATGTATCTAATAGTAATCTTTGTGGATAGATCTTATTTTGTCTTAAATAGTAGCTATAATAGATACAGCAAATAACATTTTCTCTTATAATCAATCAGGACCCTGCACGTACAAAGAGAAAATAGTCAAATCGCAACTATTTCATCGGAAATATGTGAGGACACCATAAGACATCGTATATCTGATATCGGCTACCGGTATCCGAAAACGATATCGGATCGGATAGTGTGAAAACACTCTAAGGGTCCACCGACTCATATCGACGGAGCCGGATATTTGTCGCGCTGTCTGTATGGAGCTGATTAGAACCATTTTGAGTTACATGAAGCCATACGGAGCAGTTCGGAGTCGTCAGGAGCCGTTCAACCGTCATGGAATGTAACGGAAATAACGAGTAAAAAACTGTAAGAGCGTTTTCACGTTATCCGATACGATATCGTCGTCGGACTCCGATAGCCGATATCCAACATCTAATATCCTGTAACGTAATCACATATTTCCGATGGAGTCGTTTCGACCATTTTCTTTTTATGTGGGCAGGACCATGGCAGACTGTAATAGAAAATTTTATTTGCTGTCAGTTCCTATTATACCTATTTGAGACGCAAAATTAGCTACCTTCACAAAGAGTGGATACATCCCACTGTGCAAGTTAGATGTTATATTCCTCATTAGTTGTATCCCAAGATAATGAAGAATGTTACTAGGTATGCCAAATCGCTTGCAATTTTGTCTCAGTAAAGCCTGTATGTATACAAATACATTAGTTTTTGTTGTAGTAAAAAATACCTAGTAGTTTTGATTTTATAGGCATTCAAAGTTTCGAAAAATATCAAGTCTCGCTAACAGCCACGTGACCGCTTGTGACGTCATGACACAACGCGCCGCGCCTCGCTTAGTATCAAATCAAGTCTCCAGCGGTTATAAGTATAGTAAGGTGTAATAGCTTGCGCAGTATTTTGTTGTTTTCGTCAGCGTATTACTTTAATAGTCTATTAATAGTAAATATTATTCGATTAATAAAATGAATGAAGGATTCGAAAAAGGGCAATCGGATATTTCACCTAAAATAGATGGATTAATGGTTGCGCATTATTTATCAACAAATAGTGATTAAATAAATAAATAAATAAATATTCACGAGACAAATTACACTTACTGATCTAACCCCAAAGTAAGCAAATATTTGCTTGTGTTATGGGTGTTAGTCAACGATACTAATACATAGAAATACATATATAAATAGCAGAATATATATAATAAACACCCAAACCCGGAAATACAAACATTTATGCTCATCACACAAATGCTTTTAAATGTCCCCGTCGGGGATCGAACCCGAACCCCGTTGATTGCGTAGTCAGGGTCGCTAACCACTCGACCAACGGGGCAGTCATTTCGTTGGCGCCGAAATGCGAGGAAGAAAAATGCAAAGGTAAGAAAACTTTCCTTGCTACTACTTATGCTTAATAGTTTATCTGTTCTAAATTATTTTATCAAAACAAAATACCCAACTAATGTCGTAATGAAAGAATGCAACTCAAATAATAGAAGGACCTACCTACCATTAAATTTTTACGTTAAAGACAACAAATATGTATTCGTTTTGTAGCTATAGGTAGGTACGTAGGACGTAGGTATATGTACGTGTATAGGTACCTACCGTTCTTTTTTATTTAAATAAATACCTCGGGAACTCCATCCTTTCATACGCTTGCGTAGCGTTTGCCCATCTCCCCCGTACGGACTTGCATCCGTTGCAAGTGGTACAAAATAAATTCCTGCGTATTTCCACGGGAGCACCGTGGTATATACGCAACGTAGACCTCCATAACGATCTTGAATTGCCGAGCTTAGCAAAGCATTTCAAAGAAATCTCCGAAAGATACTTCGATCGTGCCATCTCGCATCCGAACCCACTGGTGGTAGCCGCGGCTGACTACATCCCAGACCCTAATCCCGATCCCAAACTACGTAGGTCCCGCCACGTTCTTACCGATCCCGATGACCCGATAACTCTGGCCAACGGTTTACACGATAACACTACACACCTACATTCGCGACACCGTCGCCGCTGGCGGCGACGAGGACCCCTGTTTCGCCCTTCGGCGAACCGAGCCCAAGGGCAAGGTTCGGCGGACGGACAAAACAATGCCACTAGCCCTCTCATCGCAAATCACGACCCCACCCTAAGCCGAGGTTCGGTCTCACAGGAGACACCCTTAGGGCGGAGGGCGTACAGCCCTACACCTTTAAATTCTGGCTGAGCACTCTGCTCGCCCCCGCGATCGGTGAAGCTGTAACAGCCCATAAGGCTAACAGCAATTGAGACATTCCGAAAAAAAATACTCGGGAACTGTACATTTTCCCAGAATTAAAAGGAGCCGTGAGTTATTCCAGACTTCGTCCAGATCCGTTCAGTAGGCACAACTCATGATTTCCTAGTATTTGGATTGGACATTTTTTTTGGAAAAATATTGAGGTGTAATTTCGACGGCACGGGCGCGCGACCGCGAGCGCCGGCCGCCGAGCGAACTAGACTGAGCGTGTTGTGAGATGACGTCACAGCGTCAACGGCAGCCAGCGTCGTGCGGTTCAACTTATTTTACTTCTAAATCGGAAACTAATTGACGTATCGAAGTAATTCTTTCACTAGTATTTTTTATTTTTCACTGAGAATATGGAGTGCTAATAATCAAAATTAGTTAACATTCTTCATTGTGTCATATTGAAATGTTGACGACGACGTAAACAAGCTCGGACTAAACAAGCTCTTCCTTTTGACACATATTTGACACGTTCAAATTTCCTACATCGCTTTGTAAAATGCCGTCCGAGCTTCGACCCAATGCATGCCGGTTGGCCTGAATCGTACTTCATAAAACAAACATTTAGTATCATCACGCCCAGTTCCCTTGCGAGGTAGGCAGAGTAAACCACGATTCACTGGTTTGTCGGTTGGCGAGATGAGTGGTGAATAAGGTGATTCCCTTCGCTACATTTTACCGACCTGATAACAATTATCAACTATTTCTAGTGGTAACCAGGACCGACGGCTTTACGTGCGTATCCGAGGCACGAGAGTGGTAACGTTAGACGCCTAGCGGCTATTACGATTTTTAATTTCATGAGAAAACCTCGAAAAAACCTTAATAAAATTTGTGCCAGACTCGGGGATACCGCGACTGTCGGGTGTGTATATCCGTGTAATGCAACGTTCTTACGTATTTTTATAACAATATAGATTCAACGCAGGCAAAATAGCTATAGCTAGCAGAATATCCATACTAATATTATAAATGCGAAAGTAACTCTGTCTGTCTGTCTCTTTCACGGCTAAACCGCAGAACCGATTTGGATAAAATTTTGTACAAATATAGTTTGAGACCCGAGAAAGGACATAGGATAGTTCTTATCCCGGAAATCCCACGGGAACGGGAACTATGCGGGTTTATATTTTAGAAATTTTTTCACGCGAACGAAGTCGCGGGCACAGCTAGTAGTATATATAATTGTAATATAAATCATACCAAATTCAAAGGTGTCTGTGAATGGTTCCGACGCTGCATACGTAGAGTATACAGAAATATAAATCACTAATACGCTCATTAATATTCGCAACATGACGACTATTTTAAACTAATGTAAATAATATAAAGCGCGACCTTTGAAACGAATATTTGAAAATGTAATTGTTATAGTCCTTTATATTATATATAAAGATTTTTTATCGTATTTTCACGCAGTTATAAAAATTAATGCATGTAATTACAATTCTATTGAACAATATATCAAACAATATAGGATAAAGATCTACATTTAGTTAAACTAAATGGTAAGGCCTTTTTATACAATCTTTTTTTTTGATTTAATTACATTAATTGTGTAAACTTTTTAAAGTATAATTAATATATTACGTAGAATAGTAAGCAAGCAGATAGATCTTCTAATAGGAAGTGACTAGTATGGATTATAAACACCTAAGATGCTAATGGTACGATTCTATCTTGATAGCAGACATTTATTATCACATGCAATAATATACCAGCTAGATACGTTTCCCCTATAATCCGCAAAAACGCTAACAAGCAATGACGTTATTGCAGCTGGAATTGATAAAACGGTAGAGCTAGGCCCGGGCAATGCTCTGCCGGCCGGTCTTTACCAGCTAGTAGCTATATTGGTAGTGACAGATTTTACCAATCGTTTTTACGAACTGCCTAGTATGAAGGTAAATCTGTTCTTCAACGAGAGCTCAGACTAATATGTCAATGAATTTTTTTTCTATTTTAATCTAGTCTGATTTTGCAGATAATTTTAAAAAAACACACATACGTTAGATCGAAATAAGTTAAAGTTGCAATTATCAAAGAGTATAAAAGATAGGGATTAGTTAGCAATTATTACCTTCCAAATAAATAGTTTTGCAAAAACTGACACATCTGATGGTGTGGAATTATTGAAAAACGTTTACGAAGCCCGTGGAACTTTTCAATATTTTGTCCAAAATATTTGACTACACAAATCATAACTTTGAATTTATGTAAGAATCACGGTTATTGATATTTTAATTTCTTTTCTTTATCTTGAATTGGAAGAATTCAAAAGGAAAACGATCTACTTACTCCTCTTGCAGTAACTCAGGACTCCGTTCATAGTCCCTTTTTGTTTCACGGATTATCATAATAATATCAGTAGTAGGTAGGTAGATAATGTAAATGTAATAGTATAGAACATAATCTACCTCCCTGTTTTGATGTTCCCTCTTTGTTGGATGATATTTCTGATGCTTATAAAGCAACCATAAAGACTTCAATGATTTCTAGTTTTACTTGGATTCACTAAGCATTGAGTTAACTATACCACAATCTTTAATACTAGACATTAAGTGAAAGGATAAATGTAACTCACTCTGGCGTTAGCATCATCCAACACCATTTAACGAGACTGTTATACCATTTCAGAACTCGAATACAATTTAAGGTAGATTTTATTTAGTTTTACACATGTAATGAGTGTCCTTAAACACCCTAACGCTCAACTCATATTGGCGCAGAGTCGAAGCGTCATATTTTTCCGCTAAAGCATATTCATTTCTATTGTTCTATTATTTAAGTACCGACTCCAGTCCAGGCGCCGAAGTGCGAATGCGCGCGTCAACGCGCGTCGACGCGCGCTTCCATATTTACATAGCACAAATTTGTACTTAAATTAATAGAACTATCGTTCTATTATTTAAGTACAAATTTGTGAACTATAGATGAATGCTTTAGGCGCCGAAAAAATACGACGCTTCGACTCTGCGCCAATGTGAGTTGAGCTTAACTCAACAAAAGTGTTAAACAATAGACTCTTTTTTCCGTTCATTGAATGTAAAAAATTGATTATAATTAATGATGGTAGGTATTTACATACCTTAAAAGCAAACGTATTTAACTGTGAACAGTTTTTATGTTCATTAAATGTAAAAAAAAATATTAATAAGCACACAAATAATTATATAATTCCGTACCTCGGATAAGCACGTATAGCCGTCGGTCTCGTCGTCGTCGGTTATCGCTAGAAATAGTCGATAATCGTTATAAAGTCCGTAAAATGCGACGATGGGAATCACCACTCATCTCACCAAACCGGTGAATCGTGGTGAACTGGAAAGTCTATAGACGTTCGGGTTTACTCTGCCTACTCAGCAAGGAACCGTGATGATATTCTTTATAATACTAATATTGGTTGGTTGGTTGAATGGTTACGCAATCAACGGGATTCGGGTTCGATCCCCGACAGGGACAAGCATTTGTGTGATGAGCATAGATGTTTGTATTTCTGGGTTTGGGTGTTCATTATGTATGTAACAGTATTTATATGTGTATTTCTATGTATTAGTGTCGTTGACTAACACCCATAACACAAGCAAATAATTTGCTTACTTTGGGGTTAGATCAGTAAGTGTAATTTGTCCCGTGAATATTTATTATTATTATTTATTATTATTATCACGTCTAGAAGTAAATGTGTAGTATTATATGTGTATATTGTTATAGGACTTCATATCTATAATATGTATTTCATATAATTCAACAGTAAAAGAATATTGCTTTTTAGGGTTCCGTACCTCGAAAGGAAAAAAAACGGAACCCTTATAGGATTACTTTGTTGCTCTTCCGTCCGTCCGTCTGTCAAGACCCTTTTTTTAGGAACGCGTGGAGGTATTAAGCTGAAATTTATATAAAATACTCAGGTCTACTGTCCCTTAGAGCTGTGAGTATGTATAAAGTATAAACATACGTTTGAACCAAGGATTTAAAACGTTATAAAATCGATATGTTTGCTGATTCGTGATTGGTTGATTCGTAGTGAATTACCGTTATGGTATATGATATTGTGACGTTATCTTCTAGCGCTAGTTGGCGAACCAATCACGAAACAGCATGACACGCGACGACCCAATCACGAAACAGCATGAAACGCGTAAACATATCGATATTTAATATTATAACGTTTTAAATCCTTGGTTTGAACGGCTTGACCAATCGCAACGCGGTTGATGGTATTCGATTAATTTTTTTTAACTTAGACTTAGAGATCTTAAAAATTTGCACCAATTCGGTCCAGGAGACTGTGAGAAATTTTGAAAAAATTCAAAAATTTTTTTAGCGAAACAGTATTTTTTTACCCTCCGGCCGCTATCGCGACTGAGTTTCGTAATCAGTTGCGAAAAACGAATAAATAATCCTGTTACGCAACCAGTTGCCAAAAATATAGTATATTCTTGTTACACAACTATTATCGATCACTTTTACAGTTTCGCAATCGGCTCTTGAAAAATAAAAAATATTCCTAATTTCGAATAATCAATAGGATTTAATACATGACATATAAACCTTTTTGACATATTTTTTAACGTATGTAGATAAGGAAGTTACTGACTTTGTCCCGATTTTTGGAAACAGAAATTATTTCGAATATAGACTAGCGTATAGCCAATTTGATATCATCAGCACTAAATGTCATAAATAATCGTAAATAAAAAAAACTGCAAAAAACTGCTACGTATTTAGCAAAACGATTCAAACATCGTGTTTAAATAGCTTTATTTTTAAAAATAAAAACCTTATTGCGACTCGTTTGAAAAATATACCTAACTCTCCTTATAGCGTAGTAAAAAATGTCGCTCTTACAATTAAGAGTAATCTAATGGCATCTCTCAAAAATACTCGTAACTCCATCAAGTCGTTTAGGCTATGGAGCATGCCAATTTAATATTAATATTATAAATACGAATGTTTGGGTGTTTGGATGGATGGATCTTTGTTACTCAATCACACAAAAACTACTACTGAACGTATTTAGATGAGATTTGGCACGCAGGTAGATGATGACCTGGAAAAATGAGTTCTATTTTTCATTGGAAAAATGAGTTGTTTCTGGAGGATCACCAAAAACTTTTATAATGCAGCGGGTTGCACGCTACAGCTGGTAAAATATATGTACAGACAAATACTCAAAAACATCATAACCTTCCCTTTAGTGCGTTCGAGCAAAAAGTACTAGACTGAGACGTGTTTGGATTTTGTTAAAGAATCACATTATTTTAAAAAGGGTTATTTAATCAATATTAATAATTCGGTCAAGGGGTACGGTCGACTAGATTGCAATCTTACCTGAATAATAAAACGTAAAAAATAATGTTTTCTGACTGCCAGTATTTTGCTATGGCTCCTCTTCACAATGGACCATGATGGCCTCATGCCAGGCCATGATCGTTCAACATCGCCGCCTGATCGGGTAACGCTCCACATAATCGTTAACACTCATTTACTAACTGTCTACTGTTATGTTATGACTTACGACGTCTATCGAAGATGGATAGCGAGGTGATCGCGGCTGCAGAAATATTTTTACTTAGCTCTTATTATCAATAACCCAATGTCTCCAACATTTAAAATGTACCAGAGACAACTAAAGAGTATACAATCATTAATTTGAGACAATTACGTACTGATTAATCGGCGATTGTATGGACGCGCACGCAATCATGGGCCATCATTCCTTTGATTTACCGACACCATGGTGATTGCGTTCGATCATACCCAATGATAGGCGATCAGACACTTATGCCTTCTACACTAACGTGCATGCCTTTAGTCGACCATCATGGCCCATTGTGAGGTGGGCCTTTAAATTGTAATGGTGACATGGCAGTCACAATGCAGCTTAGATCATGAAGTATTATAATACAGCTTTATGACTTAGATAAAGGAAACTACTTTTGTCAAAGCAATGCAAGTGTTTTAACAGCTCTGTCAATGTCTTCTTCTTCTTTAATGTGCGAATGGCAATAACCTGTGAACTCTGCCAGTGTCGAGTTAACTTAAAAATTGGGAAGTGTCACGTGTTATCCATTCCTTGGAAACGGAATTAGGGAGGCTTCGTTTTGGGTTGCGCAGGCTTCGTCTAAGTTTAGCACACAGAATTATTCTGTGGTTTAACCATGCAATTATATTATATCTGGAGGTAACACTTCTAATACCTATTTGAAACCAAATCTAGAATACTGCTGTCATCTTCTGAAGTCTTACCCTCTTTTTCTAACACAGCTGTTTAAATGAGATGGCGACACCTCATATAACTGATATAACATTGACGTGTATAATATTACCACTATTATTCACGTCAATGTGATATAACGTGAATATTTTTTTCAGTTGATTAATTCCAGTGCTTGATCCACATTTACGTAATATTTCATGCCTTGTACCCATACAAGGCTATTCATTGGAGACTTTGAAAATTGCATATTTTGAGTCACATTTCACCCGAGCGACGCCAGTCTTTCATCTAGTAAGGTTCCAAATCACACATGACAGGACATCATGAGTACAAGGGGTAGTATAAATAAAAGAGTTTTTACAGCTATCGTGTCATGTATAATTACCTTTCAATAATCAGCGAACTAATGGACAATTATCCTGCAACACACCTTTAGCAATAACCACATACTTTGATACGCTGTACTGGAGTAGGTTGTAGTCTATACTGACAAGGTTTATTCCCGCATCGTATGTTACTTTGGGTGGTCCTACTTTATTATCAATCTCTACTCGTACGTACGTGATTCGTATGCAATAAGGTACCTGAAAAATAAGCATCATATAATCTACGTATCTATACATATAATAAAATCGTAGGAAAGTCAAAACTGTACATTGAATATTTTTTTAAAAGAATACTTGGGGCGTGATCTACAATCGATATCGAAGGCAAAAATATAGTTTTTAGAATTTTTGTCTGTATGTCTGTTTGTCTGTATGTATGTCCGGGGTAAACTCAAAAAGTACTGCACGGATTTACTTCAAATTTTGCATGAATATTACTAATAGGTCGGGTCAACATATTATCACGCTATCGCCTACGGGGGAGGATCTGTGCGAAGTAAACGAAGTCCGCGTGGACGAAGTCGTGGGCAACAGCTAGTGTAAAATATAAATGTAGAAGCCTACCCAGATAAGGGTAGTCTTCGTACCCCGAGGACTTTTGTTGACCGTGAAAATAAAATGCTTCCAAATTTTAATTACATAAATAATTTCACATACTTACGAACAATGATTTTAAGAATAAAAGCATTTTATTTTCTACTAGCTGTTTACCGCGGCAAAATTTAAAGTTCCACGCTCATCACCGCGATATCTGGATATTCGCAACTTTCTAAAAAGAGCCTACAACGCAGCTGCAAAGCTGCAAGACCTGTGGTGCTGCGGCTGTCCATGGGCGGTGGTGATCATTTACCATCAAATAACCCTCTTGCTATTTCGCCCCTTTTTTCTAAAATAAAAATATAATATTAGTAGGACTTACAGTAACTGGTATTTTAGTGCTCTTCTCAAATAATCCTATATTTCCGGTCTTGGAAAATACGACTTGACCATAATTTTCTCCTGAAATATAAAAGTGACGATATGAAAGCTTATTTAAAGAAAAAAGTGTGCACGACTGGATTTGAACCAGCAACAATCTTTCCATAAAGCTAGCCAATATTAAACTTAGGATGTATATGAAAAAAAAAATTATAAATGTTTTATAAAATGTATGATGGATGTAGTTGTTCTCGAACTTTCACGTGTGAATTCTGCGAAAGCACGGAAAGGGATAAAATTAGAGCAACAATTGGAATACACTAATCAAAAGTTCGAAAAACTAATAAGCCCCAGCGCACATACCCTGAATTGATCCGGGACCACTATTGAAGAATAGAAGACCATCAGCCATTCTGCCAGACCGTTTATAAAAGGTGAATGATTTGCTAAACTTGTCACTACCTTCGTGACTACTAGGTGGAAGAGTTCCTCAACGGCTCGACCGGTTTGTTACAACCGTTGTACCTATTCCTGCCACAGTAGCGTCAGTGCTCGACACTGTCACGTTCCCGTTTGGAGTGTAAAGTAGCCGATAAACTTACGCAAACGGATAGCAACGCACCTTAAACATCTTTGGTGTGATAGGGGATGGTTTCTCTTTCAATCTGCTTGTTTGTTATCCTATGATATAAAAAACAGAAATATACCCCATCTACCAATCACGCTTTCCACCAATTTGATACCGCCTATGCTTATCATGGTTGTGTTTTAGAGAGTAAGGGCACAGTATGCAAGTGGCAGGTTAGCCCACCACACGGCAGGCAATGCATCATTACCGTCTTTCATGTATATTTATAGATAATACAGAATACTTATATCTTTTCATCGGGAAAGGCATTTTGTTTGTTTGCTATTATACGCCACTCTTTCTGACCCGTCGCATAAGATGACTGACATCAAAAGACGGTAGTCCGCTGGGTATCTATATATAACACGCGAAGGAAAAACTTTGGATCCCTTTTTTAGACAATTGCGCGAACGGTGGATTATGAAATTTGGCACAGTTAAAGGTTACATTGTTGAGAACTGCAGAAACTATATATTTTTATATAAAATGCATTAGAAATACATTAAATTTATAAAAATTACACACACAGCATTCATGTGACATAATCAAAGAGTATACAATCTGTGGAGTACACAATACTACGATAATAATATACACACATCTTTACTATTTACTTTACGACTAAAGTTAGTTGTCAAATTTGAAAAAGATTTTATTTTTTAGTCTATGGTCGAATTTCGGCCACAGGCGACAGCTAGTATGCAATTACTGGAAAATTTTGTCGGCTCTTTTTCATGTGATGTAGTTCTCGGGACATCACGCTAATTTTTATACTTAAAACTTCGTAACTTCCTTTTGACGAGTTTAATAAACTTTCTATCAAAGATTTTTTTCGAAAATGCTGTGAATCAGAAATCCTGTGACAATGAAATATAAAAAGTATGGATCTGGAACAACCCAAAAAAAAACAGCAAGGAATTAGTCCGACACTATGATCGCTTGGTAACAATAACAATAATTATTAAACAATAATTATTAAACAATTCAGCATAAATTAACTATGTGTTGACTTTCAGTCCAGAAAGTGTTGAATCATCATATATAAGAATCAATGTAATATCCTCCGTTTACATGCGATTATTCTCAATTCTCGTTTTGAGTAGTTTTCGATATTATCAATTTAATCAAATATTCTTATGCATTGCATTACATTACATTCAACATAACGACTTACTGTTTCGACAAGTATCAAATATAGAACCGTTCTCGTGGACTGTCCAATATAGAATGGCCGAAAAGAATGTCTTACCCCCGCCAACCGTTAGGTTAAGGCGGGGTTCTAATCACGCCACCAACAGGTGACAATTGGCGCGGTTTAGTTTAAATTTTAACGGCCTTACCGTTAAAATTTAAACATCCGTTAATAATAATATTTTAATATTAGTTAATATATTTACGTAATATATCATACGTATTTACACACAGTTATAAAAATATCCTAACATATTAATGTTTTGATTCCTGCCCCAGGCACAAATGTATAAATGCGGTATTTTTACGGTGATAGACAAACAGAGACAAGCTTCATCGGTGTTGTATTTTTGTCTGACAAAATATTTTTCAAATTACTTATTAAATTCTTATATAAATATAGTATTAACATTAATTATATATCTATCACAGAAGAAAAAAATTATAAATTCGGCAAATTATGATCATGTTTATTTAAACGCTTGTGCGTACTTGTATCCCCTATCTAAGCATGGCACATTTCACGCGTCACTGGTTATATCACTCGTTATAAAATAATTCACGTGTCACACCAGTTATATGCATCGAAACCAGCCGTTATATATAACGCGGGCGTGATCAAAATTCACGCGGGCCAAGCTACTACGAAAGAGACAAAGCAAAAACATTTGAGCAACACTGTGCCACCAGCTAGAAGAGAGAATATGTTTATTGTTATTTCACTTTAGTTATCACTTTCAAATACTGATCACTGCGCGTTGATGTAATACACGGAATAAAATGCACTCACTGCGACAATAATCATCACTAATAAAATATAACGGTCGTGATTTATCACCCGTGATATAACGGTGGCAAAAAGAAATAACTTCACGAAGTGATAGTGAAATAAAACAAGCGATAATTTCCACCGCTATAGTATTTTTTTGGCTCTGTTACTCGTGCTCCAAGACTTGATGTCTTAAATAATTGCTTAATTTGCATATGGGCTAATCCAAACCTGGATACAAGCGATAATCGTTATCAGGTTGGTAAAATGCATCGATCGGGATCGGAAACATATGAATCATGGTTAACCGGAATGTCTATTGACTTCTGGCTCACTAGTCCTACTCTGTAAGGAACCCGGCGTAAATATATACATTTAAGTATTATAGTGTGTGTAAGTTATAAACATACATGTTTGATCATCTAAACGGAATGAGATGATTTTTTAATGGAAGAGGGGTATATGGACAGGAGGTTCACCTGGTGGTAAGTGATCACCGCCACCCGTGGAGGACTACACTACCAGAAGTCTTTTGCATTGCCGGCCTTTAAGGAATGAATAAGCGTTTTTATTGAAGGTCTGCTAGTTTTAATACTTGTAATTTTTCGCGGATCGGATATATAATGTTGAAGAAGGGAGAGAGAGAGAGAGAGAGAGATAAGGCCCGAAAGTGTGTAAAGATGAGAAAGGGCGTGCTTCGTTGGTTCGGACATGTAGAAAGAATGGTAGAAGAAAAGTTAACAAAACAGATATAGCGACTTGGTTCTCACTGCCTAGGGATCTAGCGTGAAGACATGTATGTATGTATATTCTATATTCATATATCTGTTAGTCTATATCAATAATAATTTTGGATGCCAGAATATGCATGATTGCGTGGGATGGACAAAAAATTTAAATGCAACAAGCATAGTTAGTATTATTGAATGGTCATACCAAACTCGAAGATGTCCGAAAAGTCCGCTTCTCTTTCTAGAGGTTCCAACGCCGTCGTAAACGACAAACAAACCAATAATACGCTTACATATATTCGCAACATTATTGACTGCTATCAAATTATGTTATCAGCAATAAAAATTCATATAGGTGTGGGATTAAATAATAGTAATGAGGCTTTTTATACCACCGTTAGTAATTCAGTTAATATATAAAATTATTGTTCAGTTGAATACTAATTAAATGGTTGGTTTAGAATCAATATTTAACATAGGCGCATGTTTTATTCAACTATGCAACAGGGTTGCGTTCATCCAAATTAATATTATAAATGCGAAAGTAACTCTGTCTGTCTGTCTGTCTCTTTATCATACCCATTTGAATTGAAAAAGATGAAATTTGGTACAAATATATATATATATATATATATATATATATATATATATATATATATATATATATATATATATATATATATATATATATATATATATATATATATATATATATATATATATATATATATATATATATATATATATATATATATATATTTATCCCGGACACCCAGCTATTACTAATATTATAAATGCGAAAGTAACTGTGACTGCCTGTCTGTCTCTTCTTCACCACGTTACTGAACCGACTGAACTGATTTGGATGAAATTTGGTATAAATATAGGTATAGTTTGAGACCCAAGAAAGGACTAGGATAGTTTTTATCCCACGGGAACGGGAACTATGGGTTTTTAACTAACGAGTTTTTATTTTAGAAATTTTTCACGCGGACGAAGTCGCGGGCACAGCAGCTAGTAACAATATAAGCTAATTATCACGACCTTAATGCAGTATTTGCAGTTTTTTTTTAGGATAGACTCATCATCGATATCAAAGGTTCCCAAACCTTTTTCTCATACACCACTTTCAAAATTTTGCGGGTTCCGGTGGACACCCTTAATATAAATTTCTACCGTACTCCCAAAACTTAAGAAAAAATATGAAGATTAGATCTAACTATGAAAATTTGCGTTGCTGCTGAATTCCAACGGTGAATTAACAGTTTTCGAAATAAAGTGGGTAATTAAATGATATTTTTTCATATTATTAAAATATTTTCTGTCTACATTGATAGGTAAAGTCAAGACAATATTTCAGTTCTTCTGTATAAAAACCAGATACATTTTCATGGACCTTCGCTTACGAATAATTGTGAAACCCCATTTTGTATGTTCTTTTGTCTCGAGTATGGGTTGACTGATTTCGATAAAAATAGGTAGGAATACAGTGAAAACGCGTGATTGCATATATTATTATTTATGCTTGTCTTTCCGTCTGCCTATATGTTTCATCAAAATTAAAGAACGGCTTGACGGACCTTAACGCCCATTTATTTGCCTAATTTCGTTTTTTCACTGTATACCACAGTGGAAAAACGAAATTGGGCAAATAAATGGGCGTTCTTTTATTATCTATGAATTTAAAGCCAGCGAAGCGGTCGTAATTGTGTAGATTTAGAAACTTAAATTTTCTTATCGACCGGACGGTAGATAGAGGCACGGTAATATTATCTACCATTACCGTGATAGAGGTAAATTATAGGACATAAAACCTATTTGTCACAAAAAACTTTGAACAGTAATTTTATTTAAAAAAACAAAGACGACAATGTCACACTAATGCGGAATTTTAAAAACAAAATCTTTTCATATCTTTTCTTGTCACTGATTTAAAGTGTAGATTAAATCCTAAAAATATTTACAAACACAAAATATCCGAAATGAGAAGCAGTGGACTAATATTATTTGTGTGTGCTGGGATATTACTTGTATGTAAACAGATTTATATAAAAGTCTAGGTCACCCGCGCAAAATTCGCCAGCAAGTAGAATACTTAACATATATTCTATCATCTTACATACAAACTTGAGGTTGATATTTGAAAAAAGTAGCCTATATTGGACTCCAGATATTTTCTATTTCCTTGTCAAACTTCAGCAAAATCGGTGCAGCGATTCAGCTGTAAAAACAAATGTATACCTACGCATTTGTAATACCTAGTATAGATTTGAATTATGACAACCTTTGATCCCCCTATACCATAAGACTCGGAGAAAACAGTGGAATCTTGCAATTTAGACTCGTCACAGAATAAATATATATTTTTATTAAAATTACACCTGCAAATTTTAATAATGTGTACCTATACTACGTGTATTAACATATTATCATGGCACCGTGATTATGAATTTTACGGATTTTATTGGTCTAAACTGGTACACTATTTAAAAAGTACAGTACGAAAACAAGTCAAATGGATTCTTAATTATAAGCAATTTTATAAAAGCTGAAGCTATATTCAGCATTTGCCAACGGTCAACAGTAACATTTTTAATTTAATCTTTATACCATAATTAACGAAGCAAAGTACCTGTAGGTATCTACGGAAATTTGTATTATAGTTTTTGTTATTTTATACGAAATTACGCTAGACTATTTATTTGCTTTTAAACAAAAAATCGCTTATTTGATTATATTACCTCATTTACACGCTCGGTAAGCCTCCGCAAGCACAAGCGTGTAATGGGTTGGCTTGAGTGTGCTTGGGAACGCTTGCCGCCGATCCACTCGGGCACAGAATAAAAGTCTCCATATTCTGTGGCTCGGGTGTCGGTTTTTGAACACAGATCAAAGGAAACTTGCGCTAAGCACTTGGATGCATTTACACTTTGACGCGTTTGGTGTCACCGGTTTCTATGGATTTTTAACATCCACCATTTTACCTACTCAACTTTCGCTCCTTTAATTTTTAGCATAAACAGATATTTTTTGAATATTGTTGTATAATACTGCTTTGAATAAAAATATGCCCAAAAAAATGCAATAGCCAACATGACTTCAACCTCCACTATGCATGCCTGCGGAACACACTCGCTGTCACACCTGCGGAACACACTCGCAAGGTATAAATGGCATCCAAGCGTTTGTAAAGGCTTGGAGCTTGTGGACGCTTGCCAAGCCTGTATGCGTGTAAATGTAACATAAGATTACGTCAATCGTTTAATCTACTAGGTGGGTAGTCTCGCCTCTTGGTCTCGCCCGGGTTTGCTACCATGTTTTTAAAGTTATTTTGTAATAGCGTCAATGCTTGTCATTGTCGTGTTCCAATTTGGAGGGTATAGTAACTTGTGCATTACCATTTTGCTACACGAATGGGATTGCACAGTTAACATCTTTGGGTATCTATAGGCGATGTTTGTCTCTTTCCATCAGGAGAGTCATCTGTTTGTGTGCTATCCTATAATTTATTTAAAAAAGTCAATCATTTACCTTTTTATAACTACCTGATAGGTACCTCGCAGAATCACAAGAACAAATTGGAAATTGTATAAGATAATTTTCCTTATGTATTGCAACAATAAACACAGTGGCGAAAAATCTCGTATTTAATACGTTATCTCGTCGACAGAGTGGAGGTGCGATCCTAGGCGGTTCGGCAGCATGGACCCTGATGCGCATTTCCTATTATTTCTGGACAACTGACTTAGGGGTGGAGCTGGGGTCGAGTATACTGTTTATTACCGGAGCGCTGCTATGTCTGCCGTCGTGCTGGCTGGCAACTCTCGTACCCTACCATCCTCGATCTCTACCACTTTTAGCGACGGTATGTATTTGTTTTCCCTTTTTGACAGCTAAACTTGTCTGGTCTAAACTAGCCGGTATGGACAAAACGTGTGCGCAACGCAACATATGTATATTTCGCGCTAAGCCAAATCCATTCTGTCGCGAGACGTATTACGTCACAGTCGTCTCGCACAATAGCATGAATTTGGCTGTGTTTTGTATTTTATGAGTTTACGTGTTGTGTGGTTAGGTAACGTAAAGATTAAGGTATTAAATAAGTCTTCTCTTCTTTCGGTAGTCTGCATAATTGTCTTTAAGTTTATAATATTACAAATAATTCTTATACTGTTTTTACAATAATTTATAAATTTAGCCTACTGGTTTTGTTTTTACGACATCTATTTTTGCGGTTACACACGACATAAGATATATGATGTAGAGGTTAAACCAGTGAGTTAAAATTAAATAGTAGTATCAGTGTTGTTTTTGTATCTTTTTATATTTCAAATTATATTAACGACAAAGTTTTACCAAGTATCTACTAATAAGGTATAAGTTATTTTAAGTGCTATTTAAATATTATTTTATTAAAAATCAGATTTAAATATTTACCATAAATATTTTTATAATCAAAAGATATAAATAAATAGCAAACTACAGACATACAGACGATGACACTAATTCATAAAAGCACACTGAAGTACTTTAAAACTAGGTATCTTTATCTATACATATAATAAAATCGTAGGAAAGTCAAAACTGTACATTGAATATTTTTTTAAAAATACTTGGGGCGTGATCTATAATCAATATCGAAGCCACAAATATAGTTTTTACAATTTTTGTCTGTTTGTATGTATGTCCGGGGTAAACTCAAAAAGTACTGCATGGATTTACTTCAAATTTTGCATGAATATCGCTAATAGGTCGGGTCAACATATAGGCTACATATTTTCACGCTATCACCTACGGGGGAGGGGCAGTGCGGAGTAAACGAACTCCGCGCGGATGAAGTCGCTGGCAACAGCTAATACTTAATAAACTCACAGATTTGCATCTATGCCTGTAATATAACACCAGGCTTAGTCAGAATTCAAGCTCGAGCTCCATTGTTCACGTAGTCAGAGTCACTAATCAGTCGACATACCCGAAGGAGTGGTCCAAGAAAATTATAATTCAAAAATGTTTACGTATTTGACTAGAAGTAATATAACAAATGTAAGATTATGACATGCTAACTACGATAATGTAATTAAGATAATAAAAAAGAAACTAGAAGATTAAATTCCATAAGGTGTTTTTTTTACTATCGAATTGTATGTATAAAACAATGTTGAATATTTTTATTAAAATTCTCTCTTGTAGCTGATGTTGTTGGTGACGGCCACATTGGTTCTGCTTTCAACGGGCATGTCATCCATGGTGGGCCTGTCACGGGCGATGCGGGAGCCATCGAACCTGAACTCGAGCATGCTGCGTGCTATGTCCCTCGATGCTTATGATACAAACATCAAAAGCGCCATTGCTGCGATGCAGTTAGAAGTAAGATAAATTGGACGTAATTAAACGAGAAGGATCCAATCCACAATATTGTCAAAAATGAGTTAAGTGCACCAAACTGATGCTAAACATCAATACAATTGGCCAGTAAAAAACATCTAAGCAAAAATAGCTCTCTATTACATTATTCAACGTCAGAACTAGTCGCCATATATGGCACGTTAAAAAAAATTAAAAAATATCCAACTTGAAATTTCAATATTTCTAAACAGATTTTGTGTGGATTGGATCCTTTTCGTGTAACTACGTCCAATTATGAGTAAATTTTTTTTCCAGACTATATATATATATATATATATATTAGGGATGGGCCGAAATTCGTTTCACATTCGGTTTAACCGAATTTCGGCAGCTTGAACCGAACTTCGACATTCGGCCGAAATTCGGTTTAAATGCCGAACATTCGGCACTAGAAGAAAGTATCTTCTTGTACTAATTTGCTTGAAATCTATGCTAATGTTATAAACAGGAAAAAATTGTATTCTATATTTTTATATATTGTATCATCTAAACTCAAAAACTACTAAACCGATTTGAAAAATCTTTCACCATTGGAAAGATATTAAATCATCCCCGAGTAACATAGGCTACACTATACTTTCGAAAAAAAAAACCGTAAAACAGTTGACCTAGCAGGCCATCCCTGAAACATTCCGCAAAATAAAAAAAAACATAAAAACAAAAGTGAAAAAACTTCAGCATAGATTTTTGAGTTCGAAGAGTTCAAAAAATATGTAAAACGGTTGACCCGGTCATCCCTGAAACTTTCTGCTAGATTTTTATCTATCAGAGTTCAAAAATCATAAATTTGTTACATATATTCGTTAGTACGTAGAAGTCGTTGTAAATGACAGTAATTTCAAAATTTTTGAAATGCTATATATTTTAAAAACGATGACTGATTTTGGTCTTTCAAATGCCATTCAACGCAACTTTTGACCTCTAAAATGTTTTCATAGCTACGTAATTTACAGACTCAGAAATGTCGAAGCAATATCAAAAGTTTTTTTTTGAATTTTCGATATTACTAAATCCCAAATAAATCAACCGATTTTGATGCAATTTGCTTATTTGACGCAATTTATAGAAAGAAAAGCTGATTAGACTGTTAAGTCAATCGGTATATTAGTCTGAAAGTCATTTTAAACATGCTAAGTTTGCTGTAAACAACAAAATATTAATATTTGAAAAGCCGTAACTTTTGAAAACTTGATTTAATGTTGATCTTTGAAACTGTATTTGAAAAAATTTCGAATTTATGTCGAAAAAACACTTTTTCCAGATTTTCCCGTCAACGATACGGACGGATTAACTGATTATGACACAATTTGGAATTTTTTTAAAATTTATCAAAATATTCTAGTCCGAATTGGTTAAAATTGTTGGAAGCCAAGTTGAGCAGAATCTAATTCAATGCCATTAACCGCGTTTCGATCTATCAAGCCGTTCAAAAGTTATAAAATGTTTATATATACACTTACATACAACCATACACTCTCTCTCACTCACACACATACATACAGACATACTGACGTCATCGCGAAAGTAGTCAGAAAATGTTGCATACGTAGCGGGAAGCTGAAAATCAAAAGTTTGATATAGATGAAGATGCATATATTTTAAAACATGATGATTTAGATCTTTTTAATTGCATTCAACGTAATTTTTACCTTTAAATGGTTTTATTAGCTCCAAAATCGGTAGTTTAAAAAATTTCGAAGAAAAGGTAAAAAAATAGGTAAGTCAGTTGACCCTTGAAACTTCCCGCTAAATTGAGGTATTTTAGGCTCAAAGGAACAAAAGTTATTATAGTTATAGTTTTTGTTAGCATTTTTTTTTCAAGGTTCAAAATTCTGACTTTTGTTATAAATGACAGCAATTTCATTTTTAAAAAGCTGTATATTTTGAAAACGATGATCGATTTTCATTCTTCAAATGGCATTCAACGAAATTTTTGAGGTCTAAAATGTTTTTGAACTACATTCTCGATGAAAACTCGATTTTCAAAAATCGGGGCAAAATCAGTAACTTCCTTATCTATATACCTACGTAGCAGAAAGTTAAAAATAAAAATCCATGCCTAAATTGGAACAATGTAACTCAATGTATCAAAATTTGCTGTTACGTCATTAATTTACATGCATTGCGAAACCCATTAACGATATCCTATATATCCATACTAAAATTATAAATGGGAAAATGTATCTGTTTGTTTGTCCGTCTTTCACGGCAAAACGGAGCGACGAATTGACGTGATTTTTTAAGTGGAGATAATTGAAGGGATGGAGTGACATAGGATACTTTTTTCTCTTACTTTACACGAGCGAAGCCGCTGACAATATAATAGCTAGTAGTAAGTAGTAAAATAGGTAAATAGCTAGTATAAAATAATTAAATTTTAAGCAAATTCGTAAAAAAGTCGCGACGTGTCGCTTTTAAGAAAGCGCCCCAAAATTAAACCGAAGTTCGGCCGAAATTCGGCCGAATTTTTCTATTTTCACCGAATGTTCGGCCGAAGTTCGAATTCGGTTCAAACCACATTCGGCCCATCATTAATATATATATATATACATACATACATATATATATATATATATATATATATATATATATATATATATATATATATATATATATATATATATATATATATATATATATAATTGAGTATAATACTGAAAAACGCTTTTTTGTATATTTATATCAGTAGCGTAGCGGTCTAGCCTATAACGCTACAATACATAATATTCAAGTAAATTCTAAATCGTGCATTATATATAAAATTTAAAAATTTAACAATTAATTATTTCTCTTGTCTATTTGTTATAGTTGTATCTGAGAATATCGTTAGATAATTGCATGTTTCAACGCTTTTTAGATAAACTTCGGTCTTCAAGCAATTTCCCCCAGGTGGTTGCTGCGTAAGAAGTTCTTACATTCGCCATCCCTATCGTCGTGGTTTTTCATCAACCTCTACACAATGCAACTCTATGTGCCTAACGAGATCGTTATTAAAAATGCTATGCTATTCGTGAAAAAAATCACTTACACATACAAATTTCTTTTATTGAATATTTCGGTGGGATACTTGATAGGGGGGAGGGAGGGATAATTGAGATAAAAACTATCCTATCTTTTAATTTGAACGAAATAGTAGATATCTATAAAATTTTATTGAAATCGGTTCAGTAGTTTCGGAGTCCATCGCGAACAACAACGTGAACGTAACTTATAAATTTTAAGATTACTGTAAACGAGTTGACTTCATAAACATTTTTTTAATTTTCTACTTATGCTAGTAGTAAGACTACAAAGCAAAAATATGCGAGTTTTATTGTAGCAAATAGGACAAGTCACAAAACCCAACTCACGGTCCTATCGTTCTATCGGTCATACAGACCGCGTTGTAACCGAATCACAGGAGGTTGGATCTTTTAAGCAATTTTAATTATGCACATTATTGAATATCACTATTAATTATTCTACCTATACATCCCTAGAATCTCGCTGGCCCTTCTGGAGATATAATAACAATTATGGCGAAGTAGATAGTAGAGATGCTTAGCGTGTAGACGTGTGTGTGTAGAGGTGTGTTCGTACTCGTGTAGACGAGGTACCCTAGAAAAATGTTTTTTGATTTTATTTAACCATTTTATCGGCATGACTAATATATATATATATATATATATATATATATATATATATATATATATATATATATATATTTCAACATTTTTCCAAGCACATTTTTTCTCTTCTGCGCTGCGTCCACTGAGGCATTACATCACTGTCCCTTGTGTCTGAATGAATTACCAACCGAGTTGCAGTCGCTCTATTCACAAAAAAAACATTAAAATACAAATTAAAAAAATACTGTATGAATAACATAATCCATTAAAACGAAGTGATTATAATATACTGTTTGTAATTCATTAAGTCCACAATCGATTCCACAGCTGGTGCCGGTTAAACTTTAAAAGTTTTAGTGCATAGCTGTTTTTTATCAATATATGTAATACGTATATAAAATTTTTGGGCAATAAATTAAAATTAAAAAAAATTAACATAACTCATCTCTGTTTGAAATGTGTTACACAAAAAATTGAACCGTATCCGTCGACACTAAACAAATACGACGTATTATGTGAATAATGAAATTTTAATGAATGTTCATGATACATTTTATCTCCTATTTTCTCGTCTACATTTTGGTAGAGCTCGTACTAAATAAAACTGTAAATTTTCCAGCTTAAATGTTGCGGCGTCCAATCCTATGCTGATTGGTATCATCATCGACGCAGTCTTCCCCCATCATGTTGCGGACGTTTACTCAATGGCAAGGCAAGTTATTGATTAGATTTAAAGAAGTGTTCTTTGTAATTTATAGGATATAATTTATAGCGCTGCAAATACAAAAGCTATCGTGAAGCGGGCAATTCACTAGACGGACATGCCTTCGGGCAAGCCCGCAAACATGCCCGCCGTACTTTGCTGCTGTAGGCCGGATGGCCCGCGTCGGTAATACACTTGACAAACATTTGTACAGACCTATAGTAGCAAAGTCGGGCGGGCATATCCTCGGGCTTGCCCGCAGGCATATCCGTCTAGTAAATTCCCCGTTTAAGCCAGCTGATGTTAACATCGATTGGTCTTTTTACATGAATAATAAGTAAACCAAACGTTAATTGCTCAAGTAACGATGGGTGTGAGTGTGAGAAGCTAAGAACGAGGTTAACAAAAAGAAAGGACAAAAATAATAATACGTCGGGTGAATTTCTTTCATAACTGGTTAACATCATACTGTGCTGAAAAAAAACTTTGCTACATCGTCGTAGGGGGACTATTCATTCGTCAGCCGCTCGCAAAAACTTGATTATTTAAATAATTGAAATAACAAAACATACAACTGCGTGTGTAGCGGTGGAAAGACCGTCAGCTGACACGGTATAAAGATTTAAATTGTTAAAGCATTACTACTATGCTTGTTTCCCTTATTTTGAGATAGATTTTAGACTTGCTTGATCCAAATTTGACATAGCTAAGCCTCTGCCTGAGCCCTAAAGATGTTAATGATGCGTTGCTAACTATATAGCGAAATGGTGTCTATAGGTTTTTGTGGAACGGGATGGCAATGCTACATGCATTAGTTTACCTCCAAACCGGAACTCGATAGCGACAATCATTCACTTTAATAGTGAAAAAAATAGTTAAGGCGGTGTTTCCTGGATGAGTAGTAGTCACGATAGTTATGATGCCATAACTATATGGCAAAATGGCAGATAGTCTATTTAAGGAGGGCCTATTTGAAGGTCGCTCAAGCAACACTAGAATCTATCTCAAAATATATGCTTACAAGGAACCAAGAAAGCATTGTAGCAATGCTCTACAGCGGTGCAACTCTGAGCGCAACGAGATCACGTACACCCACAATACGCCCAACTAAATTTATTGAACGAAATAGCGTAGTACGGTAGTATCAATACTCTAATATTTTAAACTGCGTCATCTAACGTTTTTTCCACAGCTACATAGGCAGCTGATTGTTGTTTTCGTACTTTTAACTATTTAAACAATCATCTAGTTAAATTCATCTAGAAAACTTTATTTAACGTAGATATCTTTTTATAAGTTCACTCGGGCCGATTGTTTATTTCGTACCTTTAACTATTTTAAACAATCATATAGTTAAAATTTCATCCAGAAAACTTTATTTAACGTGTATTTTTATAAGTTTATGCGAGCGCTAGCGCATAGTAGAAATAGACGCACTATGATTTTCTTATATCATTGGATAGCATTGATATAAAAAACCCAAGATACACAATCAGTGTCTCAAAAACGTCCTCTAAAAATGAGCGCACAATTTAAAATTCTGCGCTCATTTCAAATAGAATCGCGTCTGTCAATTTTATTTCTTTTTGTACATTGCTTTGTAAAAACAACTGTAAATCTTACGCTTAAGTTTGGATATGCAAAGACATACGTTTTTGCAGGATCTTTAACTAAGTACTTATATAAAATTAGCGACACTTTTGAGAGTCAGTTTTGTTTGGGACTGTACTAGGGTTTTTTATACCAATGTTAGATAGCAAACAAGCAGATGGCAATCCTGATGGAAAGAGAAACCATCGCCTATAGACACCAAAGATGTTACTGGTGGGCTATTCGTGTGGCTAGATGGCTATGTCATATGCATAAGTCTACCAGCTACCCTACCCTCCAAACCGGAACATGACAATGATAAGCACTGACGCTATTGGTCAGGAATAGGTAAGACGGTGATACCAAATATTCGAACAAGACGTTGAGAACTCTACCACCTAGTAGACGCGATGGTAGTGATACGTAATAGCCAATCGGTCGCCTTTTACGACCTGCCTGACAGAACGCCAGTTGATCTGTTCTTCAAAGGAGAGGATATGGTGTCAACTACTTGTATTTATGAAAAAAAAAATTATTTCTCGGTGGGTGTGGGATTGGAAGGTTGCAGAAACGAACCTCCCAATGTCACGAGCGTCGCGTCTGTCACGCGTCAGCTGACGTTTGGTTCAATTATTAGTCATTTGAAATCTATTGAAAAACATGACACGCGATCGGCGTAAAAACACTACCTAGAACTCAACGATAGTTACTTTCCGGTCTATGTTGGCCTATTCGCGGAATCTTTTAATAAAGATGTCGTAAAATTTTACAATTTATCTTTAATCAAGAAGTTGGATTCTGAACATAGAAAAGCATTTTTAAAACAGAACATCTACTTTTGTTTTCAGAACGGTGACCAGTGTGAAACGCCATTATACGCAAGTGGGTGCTTACGTCCTGCTCTCGCCGAAATTCGCATGTACATCAACTCACTGGCTGCTCTTGGTTGCGCTATCATCATAGTTCTGGTAATTAATTAACCTACTTATTATAATGCCATCACGCTTCACAAAGTAGGAATATATGATATTGAACAAAGAAAGACGCTTCTGTTTATAATGATTTACCGGTTCATTGATTGGCAAGGTGGGCGGTGTGTTATACATCTCCGCATTTTATCCACCTGTAACGATTATCACTCGTTTCTTTCAATAATGGGGACCGATCGTCTACTGACTATGGCAATCACTTTGCATCAGCAGAGCTATTTGTTTTTTATTGTCCTGTGATACAGAAAATTATGCATATGTGATAGGAGAAATCCTATCTACCTGCTTGACTATTTTTTGTTCGTATATGATCATCTAGTTCTTAGAAGTAATTAATTTCAGTACATCGTGCCACTGTGTAACTCCGGAAATAACATTTGCTAGATGTATGATTTTTTCCGCAACCCAAATAATTCATCAGTTTTTTTTATTATCGATAGGTAAGCGCTTGACCTCGATCTCGCCTGATGGAAAGCTAAACTAAAACTCAGTTGACTAAAACCTTTAGCCTAACTGTTCGACGTAAACAGGAGCAAAATTAAGGGGAATGCCCATTTTGCCAGCTTTTATTTATTCTGCTTTAAACGTTAAAGAAAGTTAAGTGCTTCGAGGAAGGGCGGTGGACTCTACTTCTAATACCGTTTTATTGTGCCCAGACCGTGACTTTGTTCGCAACGGCGTACACATTGGTGACAAGTATTGTGGAGCGCGGTGTATTACCGAAGTACCCACACCAACTACGCGTAGCTTGCGTCGCCAACCCGCCGATGATGTGTCCCCAGCCCGTACTCGCCAACGCCCCGCCAGCGCCTATGTGATTGCTCCTACCTTTATTTCTTTATAAATATACACTATTTATTAACTCTTGGTATATTTATTACCCAACGTGAAGCAAAAGAATCTCATTTGTTGTTTTGGAATACAAAGACATATTTTTCAGAAATAAACGTCCTCTTTTTACTACAATTAGTTTTATTATAACGTTTTGGGTGTAGAGTCCATTAAAACAAAAGAGATAGGATATCTTTTTAATAGTAATTTTTTGAACACAATACAACATGCAAGCATCAATATGCTTTATGAAATTAAGAAACAATCATATCTTTTTTCTATATTTGGTACCTATTTTTGGTTATTTTAAATAATTCATGAAAACGATTTCTATATAAACACAAACAAAAACTATAATATATTATGAAAAATTCGTACAACAGAGGTGTGAGCGCGTGGGCGACCGAAAGGCTGAAGCTTAATATCTACAGGAATCTATCGGAGCTTGGAACATCAGTTAGGGCCGGGGCTCCCCCGGTGCCCGCGCGCCCCGCCTCGCCGCGCCCAGCGCCGTGCTACGCGGTACCGTTACAACACTAACATATTCATATAAGCGATCGTACTCGATAATTTAGAATTCCAAGATTACAAATGCGGTGGGGTTAACGCGCCGGGGTCGAGGGCACGGTTTCAAAAGCTTTGGTCCGTCGCAAACGTTCACTCACTCGATTCGCACAACACACATTCAAGTCTTTGCGGCGGACCAAAACGAGAGCAACGGTCGCGCGGAACGTTCGCGAGCGGAGCGACAACGACTAAGACGGAACTAGTACGCCGCCGAACGTAGCTCGCGACCGGCGCGAACGTCGCGGCACACCGACCGCCGCACTAAAAGGCATTGCGATACGCGGCACGCTTCTATAACCTATCGATAACTATAATATTGCTATAACGAGTGCGGCCGCCGGCCGCGGGCGCGCCGTCGCTCAGTAAGGCCGGGAGCGGGGCGCGCCCGCCTCAATTGGTTAACATTAGGTCTATCTAGAATAAATAGGGTGTGCGGGCACTCAGGGCGGCTCTAGCGCCGCGCGCCGCGGTGCTTGCGGTGCGGCGCCGCGCGGCCCAGCCACAGCGCCGCCAGCGCCAGCGCCGCCGCCACGTCGCGCCGCGCTCTGCACGTCAACACACACGCCCGCCATCACTACCGGCACCTCACAGTACAGTACTGCAGCTACTCGCCCGAGCCGACCGGGCGACACACTAACGCATCACAACAAACCAATACTCCACATGCCGATGTGTTTTACCGTACATCAAAAAGTTTGCGGGACATCAAACAAATTTTTGAATGAATTCGAAACATCGTGAGTGGATTGCTTTGGAAAGTCAAAAGGTTTTTTCTGTTTTTTTTTTAAGTTTTTTCCATCGACGAATTTTTTCGAAAGCGCTGCGTTTTTTCAAATGTTTAAGATCAGAATTTTCCGAATTTATAAGTTTTTCTTCACAAGTTTTCATATTTGTTGCATTTATAAATTAATAAGTAAATAAGAAAATATTTTGTTTGACTAAAATACAGCACCGATAATCTTGTGTACCACCGCGAAAGTCCCGCATTTAAGCATACGTATTCGGGACACGAATCAATACATACATAGTTAATTTTTGCTGATTTCTTTATTTATTGTCGTTAAATGGTAATAATGTCCGATAAAAAAAGTCCTTGCTGCGTTGTTTAATACCTATTACATATTATGACGTTGTCACATGATTCCGGTTAACAGCACTTTCGGAAAAAGTTATTAATAGGTTTATTAGTCTCGTCAAAAGGAAGCCACTTACAAAGATTTAAGTATGTATTCATCAATTAAAAATCAGTGTGATGTCTCGCGGACTATAATGTTAACCATACAAAATAAACATTTAAAAAACTATTATTAAATACAATTAGACTGAATAAATAAGAATCGCCAGTAAGATCATGCTTTATAGTACATCGACAAGCAGTTGGACGACTACAAAGCGATGAACTGCTAGTTGCCTTGAACGACAGTTTGACAGAAGAGTTATCTTCGTAAATGTTCAGTCACCGCTTCACTACTAGTCTCTTAGACCGGGAGATGATGACACAAAATATTAGGTTATTTGTATAATGGTGATTGTAAAAAATATTTTAAGTATTGTACAGTCGTATTCTTAAAACGTATCGATTAAATAAGATTTTTAAGCATGGCAGCACTTTTGTCCCCTACTAGAAGTATGGCAAATATAATAATAACGGTCATTATTTATAAAATACTTCCAAAAATCCAAATGCAATATTGGTACAAATTGTTACGTAAAAAAATAATATTTTGCTCCTTTGCGGCGGTATGGCGGCCTATGGGAATCGTCGGAAAATATGGCAAGGTGATTTTCATGATTTCGGCGATGATTATCTGTGCAAAAGTTAGCCTGGTATAAATCGTTGAATTGTTTTTTAAATTAACGTGTTCGCGACGGTATGGCGGGCTGTAAGTCACATCGGAGAATTATGGCATTACGCTACCACCTACTTTTTATGGACTATCGGAAAATACAAGAATTTTTGTGGAACAAATCGTTTGACACTTGTAATTTATGTGACACGATCGATTAACGCGCAATTAGGCCGCCAGCACCAGCGCCATGACCATCATTTCCCTTTTGTCATTACGTAATTAGACCCCTGAAGAACCGCCATGCTGGTACAAGTGACCTAATATTTTGTGTCACCATCTCCCTGTCTATCTGTACTATTCTATCTGTACTAAAGAACACCGTACAGTGGCTTAGACATTTTAGTTCTAGTGTATTTAAAGAACATTGTTTCATTTATATACATAAGTTTGTTATTGTTGTTTTACGATACGAAATATAATGCTCGATAACCGATCTTGCCGATCCCTGGCCGATTTTTTTAAGCGAAACACTTATGAAGTAAAATAAAAATCTATATGTACAAATAATGAACGTTTCACAACGTTCATTATTTGTACAACATGTAGATATTTATAAGTTCATATTATTATTTAGTATAACAAAAAATTTAAAAAACCGTGTGGTGTCGCGGAACACCAGATAGGAACGAAGTTCCTTATTATAAAAATATTAATTTCAAGTTCTATTCTAGTTATAAAGAAAATAATTATTCAGATATACATTTTTTATTATGATCAAAATAATAATAGCAAACTGCAATAATAATAACAGTCACCACGTAGACTGCATTAGACACTTAATAGCCATTGTCATGTTTAATTAATAATTAAATGATACTTGTGTTTGATACTTAGTAATTCACTTGCCACTACAAATTTTACACACCTGGATCATTTCATCATAAATGGCGTAGTTCGCGATATTATGTAAAGCTCATCATCACATCCTTTATACATACTCTCCATTAAAATCTTACGCTTTTATTTAGCGTTACTTACGCTTCCTCTGGATAGGGTACTTTTCCGCAACGCCCCATAAGGAACTTCGTTCCAAAAATATTCTCAAATGTGATACCACCATATTTAAAGGCAAACTAAAAATTCCCGGTGTGAAACTTACGTAGAAAAAAATATAAAGACTCAATTCTGATGAAGTCGCAGTAAGAGACAAAGATTTCTGGGTATCATACCGTCGAGATATTAGACAAGTAAAGACTTCCGGGTGTGATATCGTTGTAGTAAAAGGTAGACTCCCGAAAGTAATAGTATCGCAGTAGACACGCATATGGCGTCCTGAATCATTATGTTTGAGGTTTGCAGGTGGCGATTAAATAATAATAATAATATCGCCGGATAGATATCACGGATTATCAGGAAAACTGCATGATTAATAATCCTGTGCTATAATATTTATTTACTCTAGGTATTAACTTTTTCATTCGTAAATAAACCACAAAAATACATAGATGCTTAGGAAACCCCAACTATGTATATTAAATCTTTTCATATTTACAGTCTTTAAATATGTATCGAAATGAGAACAACCCCTAATTTAAAGATTAATATCTTTAACATAAAACAACAATTTTTATTTTTACTTAGTCTAACGTTTATCACAAAACTATTTACACTTTATCAAACATCTTAGTTTACTGACTACGACTAGGGTTTAGATTTCTATATATTACTTATGATTTTAACCATACGTAATAACTACCTTATGAATTCGATATGTAAAGTATCTTTCTGGTACTCTTTATTATTTGAACAGTTTAGCTAAATATGCAATAGATTTTATTTATCAATTTTTAAACTTCTTGAGTGTTGATTACTTCAAATGGACCGAATAGTCTAATCTCTTTGCCAGAGATAGAAAAAGAAATATATTTTTTTAACCTCTTATTGGTTAAAAAAATATTCGTTTTTTATGGAGGGGTGTATAAAAAGTGTTCATCGAAAATTATTAAATAGGAGTGACGCCATCGTAGCAAAAGTTCTATTTTTTAGACTTTTAGAAAAAGCTTTACTTATTCAGTAATTTTAAAGTAAACTTGACACACCGACCACACAGTCTATAGACGGCTAATGTTTGATTTTCCGTATTGAATGCATTCTGGCAACTAGCTGAAGTAAGACGAAGTGGGGTTGCAACGCCGTAATTGGCTAACTCAAGGCCACAGTGAAAGATAATAATGTACAGAGCATCTGGTTGGTCGACACTAATTACCCAATCACTACTCATTGGCGCATGGACATTTACATCGGAACTATAAGTCAGATGTGTTGACACAAGTCATTTGCCTATTATTAGGCGTCTATGGGCTGTGTGGTCGGTGACTTGACACAACTCTAAAAGCATAATACACTTCACTACGTCTCTGTTAAATTTACGTCAAATTCTATAATACGCCAGCGGCCAGCGTCAATCTGGCTATTCTGAAACTTATTTGTTGCTTACAGCGGAAAAGGCTTTTAGGTTAAACCTCATATAACATAGTTCTCCTTACCTTGAGAGACTCTCCTACCAGTGAGAATAGAGGGTAAGGAGAACAATTTCATATGAGCTTCAAATCGAAAATGTGTCCGGCTATAAGCAATAAATAACAGTTCCAGAAATGCCTATATTAGTACCTGTGTATGAGGGTTTGATATGAATATAACAATTGTGGACGGAGTGATGTCTGCCAAATGAAAGTGTTTAACAGCGCTTTTAGCGCTTTGTTTTCTTTTCATCTTTAATTCATTAACCTACTCTAACAACTTGTTGCGCTATCTTTAAAATCGATCTACTGTCTACAGTGGCGCCACCCCTTTACGACGGCCAAACTGAAAGTTTTTAGAACTGGCCACTTGTAAACAATTAAAAAAAATTTGAAATTGGAACTCTGCCAATATTATTAAGTATGTGTTTTAGACAGTGGTCCCAGGAACAGGAATTTAATGCATGAAGCTGTATACTAATAATACTTCATGATATAATGTAAGAAAATTTTCGTTCCATGATTTTTATGACTTTCGTTGTCAAAAGTCAACAAGAAATAATGATAGACTTCGATTTGCTTTTCACGGTGAAACCCCATGTCGTTTCACTGTTTACAACTGTTTTAATGAGTTTCAACGTGGTCTTGCTGGAACTTGCTATTTTTTTAAATTTTAATATCATAAGATAGTAAACAAGCAGGTGGGTTTCCTGATGGAAAGAGTTAACCATCGCCTATAGACACCAAAGGTGTTAATGGTGCGTTGCTATCTTGTGGCGAGGTTTAATGCCACATGCATAAGTTTACCGGCTACCTCATCCTCCAAACTGGAACACGACAATGACAAGCACTGACGCTGTTGCGACAGGAATAGGTAAGGCGGTGCTACTAGATCCGGACGAGACAATGCAGAACTCTACCACCTAGTAGCCACGATGTTAGTGACTCGTATATCCAATCGGTCGCCTTTTACGATCTGCCTGGCAGAACGGCAGTTGGCCTATTTTTCAAAGTAGTCCGGGACCAACACGGCAAAATTTGCTCAGTTTTTGATTTTCTAAGAACTTTCAGTTTGACACTCGTAATGAATTTTAATGAACACTTTATACACAGAGTTCGTCCTCCTTATTTCCACTCCCATACCAATTGCGTATTATGTAATGTTTTCTTGTTTCTATACGTAGTAAAAAGGCTAGGTGTTCATTCTACCTCATGACATCACTAAAATTTTACAAATCATAAATAAAAACCTTCTGCATGTTTAGCAAACCTATTTATACATATTGTTTAAAATTATTCTATTATTAAATAATATAAACAGTATATACAAAAAAAAAAATTTTATATGCCGAATTTTAACTCTAACCTAGTCTAAACTCTAAAATATGTATGGATAACACATAAGTTTCAAAATGTAGAAATCACTTTAGGAAACTAATTACTATGATGCGTTAGTGTATTTCTATACAAACGATTATAAGTAAAAATATATCTATTATCACTTTATTTTATCATCATACCATAAAAATACTTTCTAATTCTATTTAAACGAACTAAGTTATGAAAGAATTTATGAAATGAAATTCAAGAAGAAATTTTAGAATAGAAGTGAGGGATTAATCTATTTTGTCAATAAAGTAACATCCATTGACAAATGAACTAAGCGATGTCATGCATGCAGTCATAATTTATACATGCAAATTATTTAATGGTATGAAGAATACTTTAAATTTAGTACTCAAAATAAACCTGTCTTACGTAATATGTTTGACGTGTAATATTTTATTAAACAATAACCAGCTTAACTTTATCCGCCCGACTAGTTTCTTTTTTTTCTTTTTAAATTCAATAATTATAAAACAACAAATAACAGATAAATTTTAAAAATAAATTCAATAAAGTATATAATTCAAAAAGAAAAACTATTTTTGCGAATAAATAAAACATTCATTAAGAACGAATTGTCTGGTCCTGGATTGGAATCCAAGATGTCTAAGATTGAGTTCGTTCAGGACCAGTAAGGCAGTATGTATTTCTATATAAACGTTTTAACCGCAACTAATAATGAAGCGTTGAATCAATTTGCAGGTTCAAAAACTACGTGAATGTAATTATTCGGTAATTACCAACTACAAAGCCAAAATAATTACAAAACAAACTCATATAATTAATTTTATGTCGACCAAATTGCACAATTATCAACGCTTGTACCAACTTCATAGAAAAAAAACATATGGGTTTATAATATGGATAATATTTTAATACTTTTCTGAAACACCCGAATTTAAAAAATCGAGATTTAAAAAAAAACTTTCCGGCAACCGTGCCATTTATAAAATCAGAATAAGATAATGTTAAAATGGTTCCCGGCTCTTGTCTACAGTAGGCCAAAGACTAATGCTAAGAAGAGTAATGGGTATTTTTAGTACTCTACTAGGTGCGATTTAATTCTCGTGCGTAATAGTTAATATAATAATAAAAAATAGAGAATAATATAAGAATATTTTATTCAAAATTATGATAGCTGATAGCTTGAAGGGCTACAACAACGACACTGGATTAGGGCGTATACATGATATATCTACATAATCATAGTGTCGCTTATACTATAAACCAAACAGAGTAACCTATACTAACTCTACTTGGAAGTTTTTTAAAAATATTCGTTGATTCATTCATTGTCTACAAGTAGAGTTCTTACTTCACCCGGTCGACGCTAAGACGCGCTTATAAAATAGGCTTAATTTGCAATTAAAATATTTACACGCACTTGATAAATAGGAGCGAATCGTTATTGTAGTAACAAAAAGAAAACACAAACTAAAGGCAACGGTTAGTGTCTAATAAAATATCGCTTGAGCACTAAATTAAAAGTACGCAAAGCACAAATAAACACAAGTTAACATAGCAAACATATGAATGAATAAAAAGAGTGGGGATGGTTACCGATGCACACAACACGCGAGATTGCTCACCAAAGTAGCACACTGCCCGCCCTGCAACAAGCGGAGACTTCACTGACACACACCGACCAAGCGAGCACGGCCGACCCAATTCTACTAACACTTTAAAAACGCGATGCGAGTTTTTTTAACGTTAAGTTTGCAAGAATTTTTAATTATATTATTTTCAAACACAGTAATCTACTATTGACTAGCATGATAGTTAAGTTATTTTAACAATTATGACAATATTTTGAACGGTTATGGTACATAGTATTAGATTTTTATAAAAAAAAGACATCCTATTGTTGCCATTGACACCTTAACTAGATAAGACGACTGCTTTTACCCCGAATAATATCGTACAATTTACGGTATAAGATATTATATACTTATTGATATTTTTGTAATTATTTTTCAGTGATTCTTTCATCAACACGTTGTGAAGCTGAATTTTCAATCAACACCAAGTTCTGAGTTTAATGGTGGTAGAATGGCTCAAGTTTTGTGTGTTGACAAATGGTCAGAGGATGCCTTTAATAATGATTATGATAAATTTCAATTTTAAACTATCTTAGAAAACATAAAATATACCTACATAAAATAATTTAACAATTACTAATGAAAAAGAATCAGTGTGTTTTCCTTTTACCGTCGAAATAATTGCTACTGTTGAAATACGTTTGTATCTATATTTTGATTTGCTGTTAGTTCTGCTACCATTATTTCTATGGCAGCTGACAGAAGATTATTAAATAAGATACCTACAGCTCAGATCATCATTGGTTTTTTTTTCTATTAAAGTAAGGTATTTAATTTTATATTTGCGAAAAAATATGTTTTGCTATTCAATAGAACAAATGATATCTAATTGGTAATAATATGTTGTTGAATGTGATAGTAGAATTAATGCCCCTCTGGCCGAAGTTCGGTTAGTCACACAATATGGTTATAAAGCTGTAAATTAATAGCGTAGCGTTTTTTAGTTATTTTCACACTCAATGCCATTCTCAATATAATTCGAACCTCTATCTTTCCCGTAATGGATGAACGTAATTACATGTTTTTGCTGTAATGTAAGTTTTTAATTCTAAAAATCATCGTGTGGAAATAACCTTTGAAATTGATGCTGAATATTTATAGGGCGGATTAATATTATCATTATCAACCATATGCTTATTTTTGATTCATCAAAACATAATGATTATTATGCGTGGATATGAAATGTGATAATATGCCCTTAAATAGATTTCATAATATAAACGCATTTTTAGTTAGCGTAAAGCGTTAAAACATTGACGGAACTATACCAAAAAATATGTTTGTGTACAGGAATCTTAAATTTCAGGGTTAAGACGTATCGTATCGTATCACAATTTTTTTGTAAACCTTCCATAATTTGAAAGTTTTAAGGTTAATTTGTATCTATTAATATATAAATTATTCAGATTATTCTTATTAAAGACATCAGACAGAAACGTTGGAATAGTCAATGATTGAGTAGATTAAAGGGCGATGTGGGTGGTACTAAATGTGTATAGTTCCATCAACACGAGACGTGGTGTGCGTTTCGCTTGCGAGCGGTGAGGCAGTACCTGGCAGTCGGGACAGTGCGGTGGCGCGCAGCCCGCCAGCTCGAGGCGGTGCGGCCCGCCCGCGCCTGCGCCCGCGCCCGCGCCCGCCCACGCGCCGCTCGCGCAGCATTCGCCGCCTTCCGAGCACTCCGGCTCCCAGCAGTCTACCTCGCCGAGCTGTAAACGTCAAATCAAATACATCGACGTGAAAGCAGTTAATGTATAGTTCACTTTCAAGAGGTTTGGTTTAGTTAAAATATTTGAAGTAACTTATTTTTACACTTAATTGGTTTGACTATTAATTCTCTAATTAGCGAAGCCAGTTTGGTATTATTAATTATTCACATTTTTTATTAAATCCAAAAAAATATTTATTAATCCCAGACGCTTTTGAATTATCTAGGATGTTTTATTTAAATAGTTAATTATTAATAACAGTCTCATTCTATATTTTACAAGTAATACATATATTATACATTAATATTGAAATTAAACATCCTCTATGATGCTGCAATTAGCGAAACTCGTTGGGCGCGGTCGGTGCAATTTAAATGCCGACGAAGAAAGTAAGAAAATCATTACATAGTATAAAACAAAGTCGCTTTCTCTGTCTGTCCTTATGTCCTTATGTCCCTATGTATGCTTAAATCTTTAAAACTACGCAACGGATTTTGATGCGGCTTTTTTTAATAGATAGATTGATTCTTGAGGAAGGTTTAAGTGTATAAACTTTTCCGATATTCCCACGGGAACAAAAGCTGCGCCGGTGAAACCGCGGGCAGGTCGCTAGTAAATAATAAAAATAGTTCAAAAGGTGAGCTAATTTGAAAACATATGTGCAGTTTACTATTATCGTGAGTAGGTGTTAAAGTCCTGCAACGTCTCGACCAGTTCTGGCACCTCCGCGTTTCCTATTCCCGCTACAACAGTATCAGTGCATAGCGAGTTCTGGTTTGGAGGATAATGAAGCCGACAAACTTACGCATATGACATTTACACTCCGTCACATGGTTAGTAATGCACAATTAACATCTTTGTTGTCTTAAGGCGATGGTTGTTTCTGTCACGAGACCCATCTGCTTGTCTGCTAACTTACGATATAAAATAAAATATAAACAGAAATATACATACGAGGCATTCACAGATCTGGCACTGGTAGAGCCAGCGCTCGCCGCTGCGGAAGGTGACGTGGTGCATCTCCTGGTGGCGGCAGTGGAAGCGCGCGTCGCAGTGCGGGCAGCACGCCGCCGGCGCCACGCTCAGCGACGACTCCGTGCTTAACTGCTATTCACATTTTGCACTTGAATTTAAGGGGCAGGAAAAGGAACAGGGTATAATCCGTAACTATATCTTATCTTAATATACATAAATTAAGTGTGTTGTTTGTCCGCTATGGATTACTAAACCGATATTAATATTTTTTTGTAGAAATCTACTGTTTGGTCCAATTTAAAAGGTAGGAAAGTCTTATCTCAATTAACCAATTAGCCCCCCCGCCCCTTCTCCTCCAGGTACCAAGTAAATTGTATTTTGATGTGGTGAAGATCTGATGCATGCTTCCGGAGGTACAAATAGGAAATGGGAAGTCGATTGTTGCAGTTTTACTGCGTTAAAAATTATATTACATAAAAACATCGCAATAAGGCTAGACAAATACTAGGAACTAGGCAATCTAAAAGTCCGAGAAGCTAATTCGATCTTTTTATAACATACGTACCTTACATATATATATATATATACGTACCTTACATATATATATATATATATATATATATATATATATACCTTATATATATATATATATATATATAAGGTGTTTATTAAGTATATTTCTGTATTTTATATATGTGTATATTCCTATATATTCATATCGTTCCATAACATCCATATTACATTTACTTACGTTGGAATTAATAAGATTTTTTATACTTTGATATTTTATAAATATATATTACGTTGCCTAGTTCATATAAATTTGTTATAAGGAAATCGTATTAGAAAAATACACTCTTATACTCTCTTTTCGTATCTTTCTCTTATTATAATGTATTTTCGAGCCGAGCGCTAAGTGCTAGTGAGACACTTAGTAATATTACACAATATTTGAGCATGAGAGATGCAGTGTCACGAACCGGATGCGAGCCGTTGTCGGAGTCGCAGGCGCAGGGCGCGCGCGCGCACGTCGCCACGCCGGCGCGGCACGCGCACGCGCGACAGCCGCCCGCCTCCGCCCAGCGCGCGCCGTCCGCCACCATGCCGCTGCCCCACGAACAGCCTGCAACACGCACATATACAAATAAATTATACATTTACAGGACCACTAACTTAACTCGAAATTGACATCACTGTTTGCTTTCGCTTTCAAAGATTCACAATTCTAATTTCATGAGAATGCTTTGGTTGTAATGGAAACACGGGAAGAATGCGTGATTTGTGTTATAGTAAAATTATGGTAGACAAAGAAGTAACATTGTGGCACAACAGTCTCCTATGAGTGCCATGCTTTCGAGCTCGTTCCATTTTCTTAATATTAGCAGCCATTGAAGTTGTCAGTGGTGAACACTCCATGCCACATACAACAACTAACGTTGTGAGCCATCGCGAAACTCTACCAACTGAAAGTCATGGCAATAGTGACATCATTAGTTTTCGAATATTTTGAATTGACCTCAAAAAGGAGGTTATCAGTTTGTTATATTTTATCCCTTATATACTTGTACTGTTTCACAATAAAGCTACTATAACTTATTGCCAACCGGTTTCACTTACACAAGCATCATCTGGGCAATTTATAGTTACAAACTCTTATTAGTTTGACCTATATGTATGTGATATAGTAATTAGGCCTCCAAACACGTGTCCTTAATTTTGTAAGCGTATGTATGTTTGTTCCTATATTTATATCTTTATTCACAAATTTTTGGAAACCAAAAGTCATATCGCAAAATCTGTTTGAATTAATCAGGTAAATTCCAAATTTGTCTAAGTTTTCTTAAAATCAGTTCAGTGGTTTTTGAGATATGTATATCCAGGCATATCTAGAGAGGGCATGTATAATATAGATAGATACCTAGGTATTTAAAATCGGTTTTATTTTTTAAATAACTTATAATCGTAAGCATAACAATTTATTTACGTACCGCTTGGCATATAGACACAACCTGTTATAAATTATTATAACTAAATGAAAAAAGGTATAACAAGTAAAAAAAGGGATTATCAGTTGGTATGTTTCTTCTGTTAATGTTTCTAGCTGGATGTAATGCTTATTACCTACGAGAATACGATGAAGAAGATAAAGAATAAGTGGACTTACTGAGGTCGCATGGTTGAGTCTCACATTCACATTTAAAGCTGCCTTCTGTATTTATGCAACGTGCATTTCGGTGACACGTATGAAAGCCTTCTGCGCATTCATCAACATCTGGAAAGTAAAATGATTATTCGGTTAATAATAATCAAAATCTTATACTTCTTTTGACATTAAAGCTCGATCATAAAAACACTGTGATGCGTGATTAGGTAGGATATACGACATGCCATTTGTCACCACGACATCATTCCACTTAAGACAGTTACCCTAGATACTTTTACCGATGTGTATACTAAATTTATATTCTAAGTATGTATGTCAGGAAATGTCACATTCTAATTAGATAATCGCATTGTACAAACGTTTTATGTATCATAGGTTATGGTAAGCTACGAGTTATTAGACATTCGACCGGACTTATTTAAAGCTTTACAACAACAAATCAATATGAAAAGCAAAATCTGATATTAACTGTATATTGATGTGGGTATTACAGGCGCGGATCCACTGTTGTGGCAAATACACACGATGGGTATGCCCACAACTTTAATAAATGTTTGACGTCACACTTTTAGGATTACTTAGATCTTATATATCTATCATAACAATATTAATATATAGTAACAAAAACCCTATGTAATCATCTAAGGTATTGTTCGATAGCTTAATACAAACATATATTATTATATATGTATATATATTAATTTAGTGGATGTTAATATATGTATAAATTTTCACCAATCAAAATATTTAATCTAGACCTAAACCATAGAAGTATGGATTTTTCTGAGCATGTGTACGTGACTGAACTCCTCCTAAACTAGATTTTGGTAAAAAAGTTGTGTTTGTCCGAGTGAATTCAAGAATGGCTTAGATTCACAAGTTGACCCGGTAGGGGCGTTGTGGTCGGGTTCGGGTAGCATATAACGCTTTAACGACTAAATTGCTGAACTGATTTTGATAAAATTTGAAAACGAGATAGTGGAAAGCCCCGGGTCAAACATATGCTAAGTTTTATTAAAACCCAACTTCTAAGGGGCTAAAATAGTGAATGAAAATTATATGTAAAAACAATATTGACGACGTGGTAATCGACAAGCGGGCGAAGCTGCGCTGATCGTAGCTAGTATTATACAAATACTCTATATGTATGCACTATATCGATTATAAACAATTTCATACGTCGACTCGCACTTGGCCGATTTCGGGTGGCTGTGCCAGGAGGCACGGGGTGTGTGGTAAGCAGTGTCGTTACCTTCGCAGTGTGCGCCAGTGGGGTCCCGCCGGTAGCCGTCCCGGCACACGCAGTAGTAGGAGCCGGGCGTGTTGACGCAGGCGGCGCGCGGCGCGCAGGCGGCGGAGGGGTGCGCGGCGGCGCACTCGTCCACGTCCCGCTCGCAGCGCGCGCCCGCGAACCCGCCCGCGCACGCGCACTGCTCCGGGCCCGCGCACACGCCGCCGTTCAGACACCCGCCCGTGCAAATCGCTGCAACACAATAATAATCAGTTTCAAAATTAAAACGACTTCAAATATCAACTATACTCGTATCTCCAGGACTACTGTATCGATATTTAAACAGTTCCCTAAGATAGAATATACTTGTCTTAAGTTAAAAAGAATTATATTGATATGGTTCTTGAGAAATTCATGGACAAACATACAAATATACAAACATTTAAATATACATACACTTACGAAATTTGTTACTCGTATTTGGAAGCTTAAATAAATTATCATACTCAAATGTTATCTAATTCCAACAATGTAACACACATACATGTCGAACTACAGAAAACGTCCAAGCCTTGCACGCGATCCGCAAACAGGCGGTGTCCACTAAGAATGAATCGTCGACGGACATGCTATTTCAAACCGGCTTGACTCTTACGCGTTACGCAGAGAAGTAGGTTTGCTCTGCATCTATTACCGCATTTAACATGGAGAGGGTTCCGACGAGTTGTTCGGATTAATTCCTGCCGCTAAATTCCATCATCGGACATCACGTCAAAAATTTAAAGTTCCATTCTCACCACCTCGATGTCTCTAAATCCACAACCGTGCGCTTTTGTCGGCACTTTCTGCCTCGCACTACTCCTTTATGGAATCGTTTACCGGCTGGGGTTTTTCCGAACCACAAACCACACAAATACTAATAGACACAGTGTTGGGCGTAAAATATGTAGCCTGTCATATGAGCAAATGTATGTAAATGTCAAACGCTTGTAGATATATTATATCGTATAAAAAAACAGGAATATGCCATATTGAATTATTTTATCATGTCGAATAAAAAGATAATGCTTAAGGAATGTGCGTGAACTTCTGAAGTGATTTTATTTTATCGGTAAGTATAATAATAAGTCTGTATTTCTGTGCAAGCAACATTGACAACTTAAACATTGCCTTGAAAGACGTGTCCAGTTTAATCCGTGCTCCAAACGGATACGACTTGGGGACCTACAAGAAACGAGCTTACTCATTTTTAAAAGGCCGGCAACGCAACTGCTGGTCCCCTGGTATAGCGGATGCTCATGGACGGCGGTGATCACTTACCATCAGGTACACCCCCTGCTTGTTTGTCCCCTTTACTATTAAAAAATGTTTCTAAGGATTCATTATGATATGGAGATAGCAAAAAACTTAAATATTTATTATAAAAGTTAAGGAATAATAATATATTTAGGATATAATTTTGGTAAATCTGAAATCTGAAAGTGCTACATCACACCGTGTTAAAACGTCATATTGTTTATGACATTTTCATAGAAATCAACGAGTATGCAATGTATGTATGACCACGAGCATCGATATAAAAACTCAAGATGCACAGTCCCGAACAAAACTGACACTCAAAGCTGTCGCTAATTTATTTGAGTAGTTATAGATATGGCAAAAATATATGTCTTTGCATATCCAACCTTAAGCACAAGACTTATAGTTGTTTTTACAAAGCTATGTACAAAAAGAAATAAAATTGATAGTGTCGCGACCGACGCGATTCTATTTGAAATTTTTGGAGGACGTTTCTGAGACACATTTTTTTTTGAGATATCTTGGGTTTTTTATATCAATGACCACGACGTGATATCATTCAAGAGGTTAGCTGTCTCTTAAATGATAATTTTGACGAGGTTTTTCTAATATCTTCTTCATATTATGGGAATTATTTGGAAATTCAGCATAACTTGTATGAAAATATGTTTAACAGAACACATCATCTAGTTGCTCTAAAGATAATAAAAATATACCTATTGTTACTATATTTTGACTTTCAAATATACAGATAGTGTATTTATGTTATTGCAAAGAAGGAAAATAACATTCCTAGACTTGAGAAGTACAGTTTTTAAAATACAGAACTTTATATTCGTGACTTCAAAGCTTAAACAATAATTAAACTATATTATTATAGAAAATAAAATATTATGTGTGGTCTAACATAAATAAATATACGCGTTGAATTGGAAACCTCCTCCGTTTTGTCGTCGGTTAAAAAATGTAACAAACGTACGCATGCAAGTATATCCATCGCCGGTATAACCCTCCCGGCAGCGACAAGTGTAGGAACCGGGGGTGTTGCTGCATTCTGCGTCCGCGTGACAGCCATGCGTTTCACTCGCGCACTCGTCAACCTGAAACGTATTTCACTGTTATCTGCTGCTCGCTGTTGTTATTTATTAATTACAGCGTCATTCAAAGACTACAAGGCTAATAAATAAATCTTGAGAAAATATTTTCTCTACGAGTATAAATGATCGAGTATAATATCCGTATTGATCGGGACACCTTTGAAGAATAGACCAGCTGCCGTACTGTCAGACAGTTCGTAAGAGGCGAACGATTAGGTATGGAACTCCGTACAATCGTGGCTACTAGGTGGTAGAGTTATGCAACGTCTCGCCCGAGTCTGGTATCAACGCCTCACCTATTCTTGCTGCATTAGCGTTATTGTTTGTCACTGTCGTGATTCGATTTGGAGGGTAAGGTAGCCGATAAACTTATGCTTAAGACCCCATGCATTAAGACGGATATCAATGCACCATTGACATCTTTAGTGTCTATAGGCGATGGTTTGTTTGCTCTTTCCGTCGGGAAAGCTTTCTACTTGTTTGCTATCTTATGATATGGAAAAAAATGATGCTCCTACGGCTAGAAAATGCTAGACGGTGGTGCAAAGACCGAACAAGACGTTGCAGAACTCTACCACTTAATAGTATGCTAGTATGTTAAGCATCATTGGACTTTTATTCAAAAATGGCCCGCCTAAGCACAGGGATACTACAACGCTACTGCTTATTGCTGTTTTATTTCACCTTGAAGAATAAGGTGAACATGCACATATACTTTTATAGATAGAAAAGAAGATATTTGCAGGAACATTTATTTATGAATTATGACCGATTTTGTAAGCTCGATTTTATCAAGGTTATTGGGGTTTGTGATGAATGTTGGCGGAGAGAGAGAGAGAGAGAGCTAGGCGGAGTCAAGTCTGCCAACAGGAAATATTTAACAACGGTTTTAGGGGCTTTGTTAACAATTCACTATAGATGTATTTAACAGCGCTTTCAATGCTTTCTTTCCTTTCCGTGTTTAATTCATTATCCTACTACAATAACTTTTAGTATTAACCTACTTGCTACAGTGACGCCACCCCTATTTAATGCTTTTAGATTGATACTTTTTATACAAAGAATTAGGCCTCCTTATTTCTACACTCCACAAAAAAGTGACTGTTTACTATGTACCTATTTATATATTAATACTAGCTGACCGGGCAAACGTTGTTTTGCCATATAAATTATTGAATTAAAAAATAGGGATTGGAATGATCGTAGAAGGTTGAAAATTAAGGGTTGTATATATTTTTAATTGCTGTATCATAAAAAAATAAAAACAAAAAATTTTATCTATAAAATAAATTTTCGCCGTGTTGGTCCCGACTTCCTTTGAAGAATAGGCCGACTGCCGTTCTGCCAGGCAGGTCGTAAAAGGCGACCGATTGGCTATCGAGTTACAACCATCGTGGCTTCTAGGTGGTAGAGTTCTGCATTGTCTCGCCCGGGTCTGGTACCACCGCCTTGCCTATTCCTGCCGCAATAGCGTCAGTGCTTGTCGCTGTCGTGTTCCGGTTTGGAGGGTAAGGTAGCCTGTAAACTTATGCATGTGGCATTAGACCTCGCCACAAGATAGCGACGCACCATTAACATCTTTGGTGTCTATAGGCGATGGTTGACTCTTTCCATCAGGAGGCCCATCTGCTTGTTTGCTATCTTATGATATAAAAAAAAAATTTAGGGGTGGACTATCCTCAGCATTTAGGGGTGTGAAAAATAGATGTTGGCCGATTCTCAGACCTACTCAATATGTTCACAAAATTTCATGAGATCGGTCAAGCTATTTCGGAGGAGTACGGGAACGAATATTGTGTCACGAGAATTTTATATATATAAGATGTGAAGGAAAAACTTTAGACCCCTTTTTTAAGACAATTGCGTGAACGGTGGAAAATGAAATTTGGCACATTTGAAGTTTACATTGCGGAGGACTGCAGCAGAAAATTAATATTTTTAAATAAAATGCATTAGAAATACCTTAAATTAATACAAATAAATATTGCACACACTACATTCATGTGACATACATACATATTATACACACATGTATACTGTTTTCCTTACGACTAAAGTCAGTTGTCAAAATTAGAAGAGATTTTATTGTTTAGTCTATGGTCGAATTTCGGCCACAGGCTATCTCTAGTGTGTATAAATATGTGAGCATTGTTGAGATGTTTGGTTGTATGTAAGATTTATAAAAAACCGAAACATGTTTTAGTATCAGCCAAATGATATTGTATAAAATTCTACGTAAAAATGTGCGGGCCTGAAGGGAAGTCATGTAAACTGGACAGTGTAGTACGGATTAATGCAGTAGGAACCTCGTTGTAGCAGGGTCTGCAGATATTTTCGACGCGTAGTACCGTAAGTGAGCCTACCTCCACACAGTTAAACTTGTCTCGGCGCGCGTGTCCCGGCAGGCACTGGCAGACGTAGCCGCCCACCACGTTGACGCAGCGCGTGTTCGAGTGGCAGTGGTGCCCGTAGAGCCCACCTTCCGACTGACATTCATCCACGTCTATAACAAGAATGATTTGTCTATTTATATCTTTTTTAATGTTATTTGGATAGGAAACTGGCAGACGTGCTGATGGTAAGTGGTTGACATCACCAATGAACATAAACTAGTTTACCTGGAATTAGCCCAGGTAACCCATTTATGTGCTGTCTATCTTGAGACATAAGATGTTAAATCTCGGTGCCAGTAATTATACTGCCTGTCTTGCCCATTTCTCCGAAACATAGCAAAGCTGTTTCACAGGAGAAACAAGCAAGATGGCGGTATACATGCTGCCGGAGGCGCGGCACAGCGCATCCCTCCCACCGGTGTAAATATCTGTTGTAATTACTTTGAATTACAATATATTTCTTGAAAAATATATATTGAAAAATCGGTGTAGTCCTCTTTAAATTGTTCTTATGAATAATTTACCTTTTTTATAAAAGAGGGGGCAAACGAGCAGAGGATTCAGGTAAATAATCACCGCCGCCCATGAACATCCACAATATTTAAAGTCTTGCAGTTGCGTTACCGGCCTTTTAAAAATTAGTACGCTCTTTTCCTGTAGGTCCAAATGGTATCATCATCCGTTTAAAAACACCCTCGCCATTTATTGATTCCACAAAGGAGTAGTGCGAGAAAGTGCCGAGAAAACGTACGGTTGTGAATTTTCTGACATCAAGTTGGTAAGAATGGAACTTTAAATTTTGAAGTGATGTCAGATGATGGAATTCAGTGGCAGGAATTAATTCATCGGAACACTCACCATGATAGATGCGATAAAAGTTACAGAGCGAACTTACATCTCTGCGTAATGGCAAAGAGTGAAGCTGATTAGAAATATAGCTTGGTCGTCGAAGATTCATTCTTAGGTACACAACAGCCTATTTGCGGATCTACGCGAAATGCGATCAAGAGGATGAAGCTGATACGGGGCCGGAGCCCAATCATGAGAACGCTATGTGAGGTCAAAATGAATCCGTTCTCATGATTCTGTGTCAAAATGAATTGTGTGATGAATTTATGATTTATCACAATATCCCGGTTACTTGATAATCGTTGCCAGTTGATAAGTGAGCCTGAGCTCCAATTAATAATGTTCGGTCCAATCTGCCTAAGGAATCGTCCAAAGGAAGTGGCGAGATGATATTTATTATAACCTTATTACAGTAACTCAAATTAATCGTTATTAAAATTGATAATGACATCACCTTTTCTGGCTTGAAACTAATGTTTTTTAATTCTTGCCATACTATTTTTCTTATAAGTAATTATGATAAAATATTTTTGAAACACACTTAAACTGCCACAAATGACATCCAGTTTCCTAAATCTGTAGAACCCTGCATACAATTAATGGATCAAAAAAGAATCCAAAATTTTTAACCGATTTATCAAATAGCTGTATTTTTGTTAATAATGGTCATATCAGAATTATAAACACAACATTTTAAAACTTGAAGTTCCTAGTGTCAAGACTTTATAATGATAACAATTACCAAGCAACGTGTGCCACCAAAAGATTTTTTTATAATTTTTTCTGCTGGTTTTTGTTCTACGAACACGGAAAATAATTATCATACAGATCGGATAATTTTTTTATTCAGCTTCACTTTTCTTTTTTAGAAAATTCTATACGAACATTTTTTTACTGAAATATCGAACTTTGCATGGAATATGAACTTTTTGTCTTTAACCATCAATATCTCAGAAATCACTGATTTTTTAAACATTTAAAGCAATTTTTAAAATGTTGAATAAACTTTCCGTAAAACCAGTAACGCTTTTGCAAAAAACAATTTATTCCTACATTAATTTTAAAAATTAAGAAAAAAGGGCTTTTAGGAATTAGCTTTTCGGATAATCAGGCGTTACGTGGAAAGTATCGAGAAAATGATTCTTGTTAAGTGTGCCTTTTACAGTTCAATATACTTACTAAAACCCCACAAAGTTTCAATTTAATCCATTGAGCCGTTTTGTTTTACACGATGAAGTTTCTGTAAAACATTTTTTTGGAAATTTTTTGTTTTTTTAATGACTTAAACATTTTAAACAATAGTTATCTCCCGCATTTGTATTATCCATAGCGTACCACGTGGAGGCTGCCCGGTTGGATTTACGCTTCTTGTGTGTATGCATGCTTTTTGTTTGTGTTTTTATGAAAAAAAATCTTTTTTTTCATAAATTAAAATTTTTGAAAAACTAAAAATTTGGATTTTTTGATCCTATAATTTTTTCCACAAGTGTATTTATTATGCCTGAACTGAGAACCTCCTCGTTTTTAGGGTATCAGCTAAAAATCTGAAACTTTTGATCTATAAAAAAATTTTTGGGACGGTGTACCGAAAAATTAAGAAAACTTTTTATTTTTACGTTCTAGTCGTGATGGCAATTCCTTTTTTGTGGGAAATGCGAAACTTGCATTTTATGATTTTTCTTTTTTTCACGCCCCGCAATCGTAAAGCGTGCATTTCTCGGACTAGTCTCGCCCAGTTAGCTCTTGAACCAGTCATTTTGCGCGGTACGTGGCGCAATGTACATTGCTTATTTTGTCTACTACGAATACTCAATATCGTCGGCACTTGGTAAAACTCCATATTAATTTGTATTACTAGTATTTTACAAACAATTGTACTGTTTTTACTTAGGTTTTATTAATTAACGCCAACCGGTTTCGCGTTCTAACGCATCATCAGGGTATTAACAAATCCAAACCGGTTGGTGTTAAATAATAAAACCTAAATAAAAACAGTACAAGTGTTTGTAAAATATTAGTACTACAAATTAACTTATTTTGTCTATTTGCATAATTTTTACTACTTTTTAGAATAAACACTGTAGAATATTAGAATAAATCAAATTATAACAAAGTCAGGTTAAAAACCGTCCAAAAAAATCCCACAAAAATTTCAAACGGTTTGTTCTAATATAAAAAAACACGCTGTGTATTTCTGTAGTATAAGATAATAAACAAGCAGAAAGCTCTCCTAGTGGAAATAGCAATCACCTATAAGCACCAAATATGTTAATGGTGCATTGCTAGTCTTGTGACGAGGGCGGGGTTTATTGCCACATGTATTAGTTTACTACCTTACCCTCTAAAACCGAAAAACAGTAATGACAAGTTCTACGCTATTAAGGCAGAAAAGGGTAAATAGGTAAGGTGGTGGTATCAGACCTGGGCGAGACAATGCAGAGCACTACCACCTAGTAGCCACGATAGCAGTGACTCACATAGTCAACTTTTCGCCTGTTATGAACTGCTTGGCAGAACGGCAGATCGTCGACTCTTCAAAGGGGCGCTGGACTATCACGTGGAGCTCTTTATCAAAATGCAATGACTATGGAGCATACAATTATAGCAAAATTTAATGTATGATAGCTGTTATACAGTATACACTGACTTTGTACACACTGACTTAAAAGATAATCACTAATGGCATATTTGTAATGTAATTTTACAAGGGAATATTGTACCTTCACAAGTTAGGCCGTCTCCTTGGAAACCTTGATTACATTTACAAGTGTACTTGGTATTGAGATTCATACATGTCGCATTCTCATCACACGAGTGGCCCATACTGCAATAGTCCACACCTGAAATGTTTAATAATTATTAGACAAATTAATTTCATAAAAAATAAGTGGTCAATAAAATTTAAAACAAAAATTTGCGTTCATAAGTATCCAGAGCTTCATTACAGTTCATGCATTGCATTAAATGTTGTTGTTGAAATTAATGGTCATATAAAATAATCAATAAAATATAAAAAAGAGAATATTATTTATAGAATATTTTGTAACTGTCTCCACCTCAACACCGACACCGACAATATGGTTACCGCTCTGGCGACATGCGCGCGCCTTGGTCACACATGCCGCGGCGGAATTTTGCTATTTGTAAACAATGAACTCCGATATTTATGTCTGGTAGTCCATACTTACTTTTTTAGGTCAAATCTCACCTGGACAGAACTTGCAGCACTCGCCCTGCACGGTGAACTGGTCCTGCGGGTCGCAGGGCAGCGGAGGGCACGCGGTCTCCGGGTCCACGCGGGTACACTGCATGTTCCCGTCGTGGCACACGCACTCCGCACATTCCTTCGGGACGAACCGTTGGCCATGTTCGTACAGATTACCCTTGAGTAAACATCTTCCTGTTGAACAAATTATATCAAAAGTTTATTTTCGAAACATTATATGACATTAGTCATAGTTAAATAATATTAAATTATAATATATCTCCCATTCTTATCTTTTTTTGTAAATAATAGTTATTTATATGTACGAACTAAAGCTGATTGTCTGAAAAGGTAGGTTCCTGTGGTAGGTACAATAGCGACACTGGACTAGACCCTTTTTTATTAAGTGGAGTAATGTGCGCTTACGCACGCCGTATCGAATCGAAAAGAGAATGCATTGTGTAGTAAATGTAATATCTATATGTACTAGTTTTAATTGCTCAAGTCCGAGCGTTTTACGTGTGTACTGTGATATTCATTATCGTAATCCTAGTGAGACAAGTGAAAGAGATTAATGCATAGTGTATTTATCTTCTTTACTTCTTTCACTGCAATTGTACTTTTACTTGTACGTGGCTAGGTACGATTCACACTAATCGGCCCACGCTGGACCGAATGCGTACGCATGCGGCGGAAGTCGTCCGCGTCCGTCGTAGCCGTATTCGTGCCGCGGCAGCCAGCCAGCGTCACTTGAATGATTCGACTCACTGCACCGCTAATCTCCATTTACATTCCGCGACAGCCGCACGGCTCCGAACGGACCCGACGCATGCCGACCGCACCAGTTTTATGTCGAGGAGCCCGATTGGAGTCGTACGGAGCAATTCGAAGCCGTCTGGAGCCGCTCAGCCACTGCGAGACGTGAATGTGATGGAAATATGGACTGTAACTCATTCCAAGTTTCTTTTGCCAAATCGCAAAATGCTGTCCGGGCCGTGCCAATACGAACCGGTCCCTCTAAGTCGTAGCTAATACCGCCCGTTAATGTTTTAAATAGAGGACTTGCAATTGTACTGCTGAAGTTTTGAGAATGCTTGAGCTCTTTTCTTAAACGTCTTTAAGTTTTATTTGTTCGAAAACAACCTCACCGATAACTGGTTCTTATGAAAAGTACGTAATACTAGTCAAAATGCCTGGAGAATCCTAAGGTCGTGGATTGCCAAATTTCGAGATGGTATAGAATGTTAAAGTTTGGCAAATATCCATTCAGTGGCAAGATTTAATTTAAACTATTCCTCGTATATCTCTCCTTATGGATAAGATAAAAAATCAGAGCTATTGAATTTCTCTGCGCAACGGCAAATAATCAAACTTATCAGAAACGGTGAATACATTTTTTTTCACGATAAGATAGCGAACAAACAGATGGCCCTTCTGATACAAAAAGACAACCATCGTCTGTAAAAACCAAAGATGTTAATGGTACGTTGCTATCCTTGTGGCGGGGTCTTATTACATGCATAGGTTTGCTTTATACTCCAAACCGACAAACGGCAGTTACAAGAACTGACACTACTGTGATAGTATATGTGATATATATGATAGATACTAAGGCGATGGTACCAGACCCGGGCGAGATTGTCTCCCCCGTGCAGAACTCTACCACCTAGGAACCACGATGGTGATTTGCATAAAGAAACGTCCGTCTATTACGAACTGCCTAGTAGAACGGCAGATGGTCTCTACTACAAAGGAGACCCGGACCAACTCGAAAGAAAATTAAGAAACTGGTGTTCCTACCTAGAGATGAGATCAATACTCAATGTGAGGCCAAATTTGCGCTTCATTAAGTTGTAATTATTGCAATTAACTGGCAATTTCACCCTGCTGGGCACCCTAAGCTTTTGTTCGGAATGACCACAGACTTTGATCGATTTGTTGACATTAAAGATTCTAATCCTAAACTTTAAATTATTTCCAAAAGGAGAAGATAAGAGACACGACAAACATGACAACTTGTGCATTCCATTTTAGTTTAACTAAATCAAGTAACTCCATCCCACTAACAGCTATTGATATGTCGTTCTTTCCCTTTAGATACAGGTTTTTCGGCACTCATTACATAGATATATTAATTTAGTTAATAAATTAATATACCTTCAGAATCACATATCGCTTAATAAATCATATGTTTTCAATATCAATTACTTACTGAGGCACGTAGGACAACATTCTCCTGGATGTAACACTGGATTTTTGCAAAACACTCGCTCACACTCTACCGGCCTGCACGTAATTTCTCCATGCTGTAACATAGAAAAATACATTCATATAAGAAGCATATAAATTTCTTTCTGAGTACAAAAATCTAAATTTTATTATAAATGAAAGTAATTACATTTTTGAAAAGCTGTATATTTTGGAAACAATGATCGATTTTGATGTGTCGAATGGCATTCAACTCAATTTTTGAGATCTAAAATATTGCCTCAGCTACATAATCTTGAAAAAAAGGTTGAAAAATTTCGTAGCAATGTTAAAAAAACATTTTTTTCAAAAATCTTCGTCATTGATAAATTTCAAACAAATTGTTCGATTCTGATCTAATTAACTATATTACATGTGTATCTCTGGAACACTACTTCTTCATTACATTTTATTCGGACAAAGCGGAAGGCAAATAATAATTTTCAAAATCGATTCATAAATGGCTAGGTTCCGAGGTAAAATCTGTAAGAGGTTGACCCTGCAGGCCATCCCTGAAACTTCCCATTAAATTAAGGTATTTTGAGCAAAGAGAAGTAAACATTTTAACCATAGATTTTTTCAGTTCAATCATATATTTTGTTAAAAAATGGCAGTATGTTGATTTTTGAAAAACTTTATATTTTGGAAACGATGATCGATTTTGATTTGTCGAATGGTATTGAACTTAATTTTTGAGATCTAAAATATTGCTTTAGCTACATAATCGATAAGTTGAAAAATTTTCCAAATGTTTTTAACATTAATTTTTCAAATGTTGAAAGCTTGTTGAAATGTTTTTAACATTAAAAACTTTTTTTCAAATATTTTCGTCATTTATAAATTCCAAACAATTTGTCCGATTTTGACCCAATTAACGGTATTTGACGCAATTTTTTGAGGAGAAAAGCTGTTAAGATTTTTAGGTCAATCGGTGTATAAGTCTAAAAGCATCGATATAGAATACCTCTAGACTCCTAACTTCAAACAAAATGTCTTTCATAAACGGCCCCACGGGCCACGACGTTTATTTTCTTTAAACAGCTAGTTTGTTTTTTCTTACCACCAAGTAATAATGATTGGCGGTATAATCAATGCTCGTCCCTGATAGGGTAACATCACATTGTCATATTTAAATCGGCGGTGCGAGAAATTTATTATAAGAACAACAATTTGACGGCCTGAAAAAGTAGTTAGGGAGGGTGCTATATGAAAGGTAGCAATGAAGGATTTGACTTAATTTTTTAACCAGTCGATTTTCAATATTTTACATTTTTTTAATATGTACTTAAAACTGCTAAAAATCGAATTAAGTTTTGTGACATAGTGCTTTTTAATTATAAAAATTTTGCCAATTACAACAAATTTTATTTATTTAAAATATTTATTACACAAAATGTACAAAAGGTGAACTTAACGTCTGAAGACATTTTCTACCAGTTAACCTTAAAGTTGTAATTATATATTCTAGATTGAAATATATTTCTTAATGGAACCTCTTGAATATAATTTGGGAGATAATTCCAGAGACGTATTGCTGTAAGCGTAAGATTCCAAATAACTGTCTGTGTTGTGGACTGGGACCAAAAGGGCATTAGTGTATAAAGAGCGCTGAATACGACCTTGGGTATAAAAGTAATGAAACCGTCCACCTAAATATGATGGAGAGAAAGGATCATGCGTATTTAAAAAAGCAATATTTATAATATTTTCAATCCGACGGTTACGCAAGTCCAACCATTTTAATTGAGATCGAAACTGACTTACGTGACCAAAACCTAATAAATCTTCTTCATATTTTTAAAATAACTTAAGATTTCACGTTTTTCAAATCTGATTTTAAGAAACTGGTCAAATAACATAAATTTAATTTACTTGAATCTTTTGCTTTGCTTTTTTTTGAATTTATTTACGACATTCATTTTAAAAAAAAAACTTTTTGACATTATTTTGTTATTTTTCAACTAATCGATTTTGAAGCTAAGACAAAATTTAAGAGCTCAAATATTAAAAGCTCAGACATTGAGTTGAATGCCATTCAAAGGATCAAAATCGATCATCGGTTTGAAAATACACAACGGTTCAAAAAAAAAGAAGAAAATTTCCTTCACACCCGTATCCCTGAAGAGGTAGGTTGAGGTACAAGTACACCCACGATTTGCCGAAGATATTTAGCCCCATAATGTGACAGGTGGCAAGCCTATCGCCAACCGAGCACTTATCCAATCCCGGGCAATGTTCTTTTTATCAGAAAATTGAAAAAACACATTTTTCGAATAGCTCGACACGAGAATTAAACCTAGTATCTAATGCGGTCAACATCGACACCAGACTACTAGAGGTGAGGTGGTGGTGACAACTGTTCAAAAACGAAAATAGTTATATTTTTATAAATTCTAGAGTTATGAAAACTTTGAGTTTCAAAAATCTATGTTTTAGTATACTTGCTCCTTTGAGCTTTAAATACCTAGCTTAGCTAGTGTATTTTGTCGGAATCTATTTAAAAGACCAATTCGTTTTTAATGTAGCAAAGAGAACACACAAACATCTTGTACTTCAAACTGGAAAAAATCAACAATAATTATTTTATTTCATTGAGTATTAAATCATTCCTTTAGAGGCACAATTTTATTAACGCGGTACAATAAAAAATTAAGTCAATTTTCAGCGCTAGGAATGTTTCTATACATTGATTTCGCTGCCTAAAAGTTCTTTCAAAAATATTAGTAATTAAGTTTGTTAAAAATAACGTTACTTTAATATTTGGAAAACTGTAACTTTTGAAAATTAGATGCGATTTTGATTTTTGAAACCGCATTCAACGTAGTTTTTTTTTGTTACTTAAATATCTTATAACACCAAAAAATGATTGGTTGAAAAATTTCGAAGGTATTTTTCGTCAATGATTTCTCCCGAACGGATAAACCGATTTTGATACAATTTATGCATTAGTCGTAGTTTTTGGAGGAAAAGAGCTATAAGATTTTGTACTCGATCGGAAGTTATATTAGAAAATACTGTTTCATCTAATTTTTTTTAGGTTTTTCTAAGTTTCTTAAATCTCCTAGGCCGTCTTGGTTCAAATTTTTAGGAAGTCTAAGTTGAACGGAATCCAATCGAATGCCATCATCTGCGTTTCGATCGGTCAAGGCGTTCAAAAGTTATGAGATGTTTACATACATACACACACACGCACGCACGCACGCAGACATACTAAACGTCATCGTGAAAATGGTCGAAAAAGGCTCCTAGGACCTGAAAACGTCAACGGATATCTAGTGAAATCTCGAAATTTGAAAATCGGTAAGTTCCTTAACTACATACGTAGCGGGAAGTTAAAAATCTACTGAAAAGTTTTGGTGTCTTATTAACGTAAGTTTCCAAATGGTCCTATAGAAACACACACACGAATAGAACTTTTAAACAAAGAAAAAAGTCGTCACGACTGGAAACAGAACTTTTCCTTTCTTTTCTAACGGAGTCAATGCTAAAATACATACTTACACATACGAATATCCAATGCTTGTCTTAAGCATTAAATTATCTCATATGCTAAAAATTATCAGAGCTTTATAGATCTAATTGTAGCAGTATCAGGCAGACACAAAATATTCTGAACCTAATTTTCAGGTAACGTTGTTTGTTCATTGGATACGGACAAAAGATAATTCTGAGTGTTTTAATTTTATGATTTTTTTTCCTTCTGAAATTTTTTTTATATCATAAGATAGCAAACAAGCAGATGGGTCTCCTGATGGAAAGAGTCAACCATCGCCTATTGACACCAAAGATGTTAATGGTGCGTTGCTATCTTGTGGCGAGATCTACTGCCACATGCATAAGTTTACCGGCTACCTTACCCTCCAAACCAGAACACGACAGTGACCAGCACTGACGCTATTCCGGCATGAATAGGTACGACGGTGGTACCAGACCCGGTCGAGCCAATGCAGAACTCTACCACCTAGTAGTCACGATGGTAGTGACGCGAATAGCCACTCAGTCGCCTTTTACGACCTGCCTGGCTAAACGGCAGTTGGCCTTTTCTTCAAAGGACCCCGGGACCAACAAATACTTATAAAACGATTTACCTAAATTGAGACCAAAACGGTTAGTGTATCTACCAATAAGACTAATAAAATTTAATACTATTTCTTACCACACAAGAACAATGACTGCAGTCTTTTTGCCAGGAAGCGCCATCTGTATACACTGAACCATTGGAGTAGCATGACTTCTGGCAGTCACATTGTTCTAACCGTGTCAGTCTTGCCTCAGCATTCACTAACTAGTAAAGAGAATTTAATCAGATAAAATATTTAAATGATAATGCGTGTATTGAATTAACTTAAAGCACAATCATGAGCTACGCCTGTGCATATGCTGGACAATGTAAAGTCGAAAATTTACCAAATCTTATTGCTTACATTAGTAAGGTTAAAGATATAAACTGATGTTATTGTGACAGTTACAAACCAGGGCGAGGTATTGTAGAACTCTGTTACCAAGCAATAATTTTGATAATTACACGTTTGGACAATTGTTTGCCTTACACGAACTGCCTGGCGAATTCAGTTCCAGCGAAGGAACGGCGAAGTAAATATCACGGATTTGATGAGAAAACGTTTTCTTGTTGCATATCCGAAGTGAATAGGTTTACCGTCAAAAGGGGTGCAAAAAGAATCGAGCTAGTAACGAGTAGTAGTAGTTACGATAATTCAGGTAGACTTGCCTTGCTTTCTTCACATCTATAATTCTATTCATATAAACATGCAAGTTTCGAATTTTTTTAACACCATCCAACAGTATCCGATCAATTTGATCATGATACATTATCTCTCTAGTACTTACATCCACCCGTGTAGCTAGATATATATATATATATATATATATATATATATATATATATATATATATATATATATATATATATATATATATAATAATTTGTAAAGCTATTTGGATGTTTAAGTTGTAATTCATTTCTCAACACCTATACTATAGTGGACGCTGCGTATGAACGACGCTTAAAAACCTGTTTGAACTTTAGGAAACGTACCTATTATTTTTGGCCTGTATGAATGTTGCACCACGCTCAAAATATTTAATGTATCGGTACCATTTTTTTACAGTTTCAGTATCTCACGGGACTTTCCTATTCAAGATGAGTAATGCAGTATCGTTTAATATTTTTTTAAACTAAACGAGCGTTATGATACGTGCATTTTGCGTTTTTTTTTGTAAAGAAAGAAGGCTCACCTGATGGTAAGTTATCACCGCCACTCATGGACAACTACACTATGAAAAGACTTGCAGTAGCATTGCCAGCCTTTTAAGAAAAAATAAGCTATTTTTGAAGGTCCCTAAGTCGTATTCGTTCGGAAAAACCCCTGGTGGTAATTGGTTCCACAGAGGAGTAGTGCGGGGAAAAGAGTGCTTCGAGATTCATACAGTTGTGGATTTCCAGATATCAAGATGGGGAGGATGAAATTTTGAATTTTGTCGCGATGTCCGATGTTGAAATTCTGCAAATTAATTCAAAGATATTTCTCTGAACACTCTCTATTATAGATCCGATAGAAGATGTAGAGCGAAGCCATGTTTCTAAGTAGTACCAAAGTATCAAGCCGATCAGAAATAGTCTTGTCGTCAACGATTCGAGCCGCTTTACGTTGAATGCAATCAAATTGCGTTTTCCAAACTTTTATAACATTGACACACAGGTATCCAACATATGACTTAATGCTCAAACTTAAATAGCAAGATTTTCTCTATACCAAAGCAACAATGCTGCAATAAAATTACAAAATTGATAAAAATTTAATATTACCTTTAAAGAAAGGTCATGGATATGTGAAGTTAGTTCTTGTACTGTTGCTTGTAGTAACGCAAATTGTCCACACGTGGGACATTCGGAGTCAAGGCCGGGACATTGTACTAGGTAACCATGTGGTCCACTTACTAACCTAACTTCTTGTAGTGCGCCCTGTAATATCAAGAAGAATGTAAAGTAAATAAGTCCGCAATTTTAGTGAGATCAGCGATAGATACTCGTATGTCCTCTGAACAGACGTATAAGGTCGATAGCACACTGTAGAGCGAGTACTTGACGTAGGCAAGAATTACATCACAAATTTTAATTAAGATCAATCAAGACATAAGTTTGCCGTCACACGGTTGGACCGATTAAAATTAGGAATTAAAATTTCTAAATAGTCCAAATGATAGTATGTAGAGATATAAATACATTAAAAAATGGGTAAACGGTTGACCTTATGGGCTATCCCTGAAACCTCCCACTAAATTAAGGTATTTTAAGCTCAAAAGAGTGAAAAATATAAGCATAGATTTTTCAGTTCAAACATCTATTTTGTTAAAAATGGCAGTATAATATTAACTTTTGAAAAGCTGTATATTTTGAAAAATTTTTGTTATTTGAAAAGCTATAAGTTTTAAGAATTAGTTTCGATTTTGATTTTTGAAACGGCATTTGACTTAGTTTTTTTAGTACTAAAATATCGTAGAATACCAAAAATTATTGGTTGAAAAATTTTGAAGCTATGTCGAAAAAACACTTTTTGAAAATTTTTCGTGAAAAATTACTCTCAAACGGATAAATTGATTTTGATGCAATTTATGCATTAGATGTTTTTTTTGAGGAATAGAGCTGATTAGTTTTTGTATCCAAAAACATTAATCTGGAAGTTATATTAAAAAAGTACTGTTTCGCCAAAACTTTTTTTGGTGTTTTTTCAAAATTTCTCAAAATATCCTGGACCGAATCGGTTCAAATTTTCAGGAAGTCTAAGTAGAACGGAATCCAATCGAATGCCATCAACCGCGTTTCGATCGGTCCAGCCGTTCAAAAGTTATGAGATGTTTATATACACACACACACACACACATACATACATACATACAGACAGACGTACTGACGTCATCGCGAAAATTGTCGGAAAAGGTTCCTAGGACCTCGAAACGTAGACATCTGGAGAAAACGCGATTTTCGAAAATCAGAGTAAAATCAGTAACTTCCTTATCTACATACGTAGTGTTAAAAAAATAACCTGGAACTGTTAGGAAGTTAAAAAATAACCTGGAACATTACAAAATTCTGGAAAGATGTGGAGGTGTTTTTTGACTCACACTTAGAGGATCGATTTGGTGTCGAATAAAAATAATTCACTTCAATTTTCAGCTCTTTAACTCAAACGGTTTTCGAGATTTTCAAAAACAACTATTTTGTCGATTTTGTTTTTATTTTTATAGTAAAATTCAAAATTAATCAATGATAATTTTTTCCCAGTTCTTAGGAGTCCGAGACACAAAAAAAATATATCACAAATAAAACACAAAAAAATTATAATCGTAATTTTTAAACGCAAACCGATTTTTGACGGACGAAAGAAAATTAAAAATATATTTTTTTTAATTTTTGAAATATGTCAGTCACCAAAATTCGTCAGGAAATGTCTTTTTTATGTAAGAACAAAACATGCGTAGATATAACAAAGTTACTTCTGAAAATTGAGGGATACCAATGCTATTGGAATATGGGTAACACAAATTAAAAAAAAATTAAATATACTAAGACATAAGTAATAACACAAATTTATTCATGAAAATTTGTGTTTAAATGCTTACCTACATTAAGTACTCTTTTGAGTACATTCTGATGTATCAAAAAAATATTATTGAAGCAATAGTTAGATTTCTATTAATTATATTTTATTATATTAGTCATTTTGGATTTTTTTATCGTCTAAACAACATAAAGAGGCATTATAATATTTATATTTATTATTTTTTTTAACATATATATATAATAATAGAATATTATTAAAAACATTAATTTTGTCAATAAAACGCATGCTAGAGCAATCAATGTAGTATGGTTAGCGAAATAGAATTTGAACCTATTCATCGAACTTTTAAAACAAAATCAGAGGAAATTATATTTTGTCATCTAAAATAATGAACTTACTTTGAATAATGAATGTTTGCTATTTCTTTGTCCAACCCACAATGCTAGTTGAGATTGTGTGAAATTCCGGTCTGGTGGGGGTATGAGCCGTCTGTAGAGCGGATGGCAATCTACGAGAAGCGTAGCTTGCGCCCCGGATACGGCCAACGCGACGCGGTGCCACGCGCCGTCCGCCAACCGAAATGGAAATGTCTCCACTCGCGCTGTTGTGCTTCCTGCTGCCACGTAATGTAACCGGACTTCATCTCTTCTCCCACTCGACTGGAGCTCCAAGTACCTGCATTGTAAAGCGACATCGCTACTAAACATCGATACCCGTCGGCGCGGTCTCGGAACCTCCCTCCGAGCGAACTGTCCCGAGGTACACATAAACAAAGCAAACAACATATAAAATCGGATGGCTGACGGGACGGACCGGTCGCGAGCGGACCTCGGCTCGCTCTACATCTCAATATCGCTCGGTCGGGATAGGGGACCATGTACCTCGGAACGAATCGCGTTCGGTCTCGACAGAGCTACGTGGTGACTGTTGGAAAGCTAAAGAGAGACGCGCGATGCGATTACCGATCGCAGATGAAAGTCTGGAGGGAGATTCTTCGAATTACAAGCGTCCGGACGAACCTTCCAATCGAAGCGACGGACGAGCGAGACGGGCCCGCTTCGTCGGTCTACTCTATGCACAATACTGACTTCCATGTCACTTGGAATGTGCGTGCGGAACTCGGCTGTAAACCCTCGAGCAGGCGCGACGTATTAGCACGGCAATAACAACATCCAACGGAATATTAAGATACGGATCGAAAGGGGCGGTAAGACATATACAGAAAGAACAAAACACGTCAAGACACAGAACACAAGACGGACGGCGGCGGAAGAGTCACGACGAACGCATGCAAGTCAACCCGCCTGCGCACACGTACGGCCATGCAGGTCAAAGTGGGCGCAATTAGGTCAACAGATAAATCGAGGAGGGCATTCCGAGGCACAGGACATTCCAAGATACATGATTCTCCCCTATGCGCGCGCACGCATGTTATCTAAAAGCATGCGTGCGCGCGCAGCGATGTTGAGATCTAGAACTTACCGGTAAAATCGGCCAGTTTCTGTCGTCTTGTTGTTTCCATTTGTAGGGCTGGCATCACTCGCCTCTGAAGTTCATCCCGGTGCTCTAGTCGACACCAAATGGTACTTTATTAGTAACATAACCTTAATGTTTTGCTTATATGTATAACATATGCTTGTATGTATTTTACAGATATGTATGTATAACATATAATTAAAATTAGCATTCCATACACAACATATAGCAAACATGCATCACATAAATAATTATTATACCAGTGAACTTCTGGAAAAAAGTAAATTTTATAATAATATATTATTATTATCTGAGCTAGTATAAAAAAAGATACATTAATTTTTATAACATAGCAATCAGAGATACGTGTATTTAATGCCATAATTGTATATTTAATGCTTGGGAAATATGACCATAAACTAAAAACAGCGAAAAATATTTCCACTGTGTTCCTTGCTTGCAGCCATTCCTTGTGATTGGGAAATTTCAATTTAAAAAGTATGGAAGCTGGTAAAACTTATGCATGTTGCATAATAACTGAAGGCATTGGTTTTCTTTTTTTATCAGAAATACCATCTGCTTGTTTACTGTTCACCAAAACAATTCAGCCCAAATGACGGATATTATTTATTGATTTAGTTACATATAAGTTAAGAGCGTGTATTCGATTCGCAACGAAAACTTCATATTTTCAAGTCTTTTCCAGAGCAAAAGCGTAATAATGTGAGCAGATTAATCAAAAGATATAACAGTTTTTGTAGTCTTGATTTAGTGCACTACATAGCAGAAATATGATTTTTGATAACGGTTTTTTAAAACAAAGACAATCCCTTCATAGCTTTTTACGAAAATATGCGTCAGAGTTATATTTCAGGATGGATACAACCATTGTAATTTGCCAAAATATTTTATTTTATGCATTTTTCCAACAGGATATATGGTCCTAAAGTGCAACACAGAGCCAAAATAACGAAAATATTGTTGTTAGATATTAAAAAATAATATTTAAAAATTTCAAAATCAGTTCACTTTAACACTTTTTTTCACCAGTAAGTACTTCAACAGAAACCTAAAATATTTATTATAAGTGAATTAAGGTAATGCTCAATATACTGGCTTTTTTTTCAGTCCGTGATATGAACCCATTTACTTACACGATTTTATAAATCCTTAAATCCTCGCGCGCAATCATTTGCCGATCAGATTTTGAACCTGCGGTAAATCGAATAATCAGGACTTTATCTTGCAAAAACTGTAATATCCTTTGAATAATCTGCTCACATTATTACGATATATTCTGGAAAAAAATTAAAGTTTTCGTGGCGAATTGAATACACGCTCTCAAATGTCCTTAACAAAAAAAATGAATGAATTTTTATTCATTTTTTAATTATATGTCGAAATTTAAAAGAAAACATTACAAAATTGTGAAATTAAGTATACGGCATTTACCTGTTAAAGCCATGTGAAAAAGAAAGTATTGTGCCTGAGTTGGCAGGCTCTTGCCGTAGTACAGCTAATACTGTGAATTCAGGCGACCGTCGCAACAATTCTGTAGCTCGGTCAAAGGTAGCACCCTCTACCTGCAATAATCTTGAGTCTCCTGAAAAATTCAAAGTTTCCAAGTTAAAAGTTAGCTTAAGAACTTTGACCTCGTGTTAGACCAGGTCCTCTTTTAAGAACAGAGCATCTGCTATTCTGCCAGGCAGTTTGTAAAAGGTAAACAATTGCCTATACGTATCACTACCGTCGTAACTACTAGGTGGTAGAGTTCTGCAACGTCTCGCCCGGGTATATAGTACCACCGTTTTACCTATTCCTGCCACAATAGCGTCAATGCTTGTCGTAGTTGTGTCCCGTAGGCGTATCAGCTAACGTTTGCAATTCGCCAGCGATCAGCGATGACTCTTAAACGTAATGAAAAAATCATCAAAAATGTCGCCAATTGCTTGCTGAACACTAGATGCAATTTTTGCAATGTCACAGCATCAAAACAAATCAAGCGGCAACGACTACCACTAATGTTCAAGGCTGTTATGTGTCTTGCAATAACTAAACAATCACGATAATTTCGCATTGCGAGTTACGTGATCACCCCGCCGGTTTGAATGGTAAGGTAGCTGCTACACTTATGCATGTGGCATTGCCGTCTCGCTACACGGACAGCACGCACCACTAACATCTTTGGTGCCTATAAGTGATAATGTCTCTTTCCACCAAGAGAGGCATCTGTTTGTTTGCTTTCTAATGTTATAAAATAAACATCTTTGATTAATGTAATTAATGACCGCCCCGTTAGTCAAATGGTTAGTGACCCTGTCTACGCAATCGACGGGGCGGATACCCGACAGAGACAAACATTTGTGTGATAAGCATAGATGTTCATATTTCTGGGTTTGGGTGTTTATTAAATATATTTCCCCTGTGTTGGTCCCGGCCTTCTTTGAAGAATAGGCCAACTGCCGTTTTGCCAGGCAGGTCGTAAAAGGCGACTGATTGGCTATTGAGTCACTACCATCGTGGCTTACTAGGTGGTAGAGTTCTGCATTGTCTCGCCCGGGTCTGGTACCAACGCCTTATCTATTCCTGCCGCAATAGCGTCAGTGCTTGTCGCTGTCGTGTTCCGGTTTGGAGGGTAAGGTAGTCGGTAAACTTACGCATGTGGTATTAGACCTCGCCACAAGATATAAAAGCACCATCAACACCTTTGGTGTCTATAGGCGATGGTTGACTCTTTCCATCAGGAGACCCATCTGCTTGTTTGCTATCTTATAATATTAAAAAAATCGGTATTATGTATTTGTCTATGTATTAATATCGTTGACAAACGCCCATATCACAAGAAAATAATTTGCTTCCTTTGGGGTTAGATCAAGTCGTGTAATTTATCAAGGGATATTTATTATTATTATTTTATTTAGACAGAAGCACTGTTTTTGTTTATCAAGGGATATTTATTATTATTATTTTATTTAGACAGAAGCGCTGTTTTTGTTTATCAAGGGATATTTATCATTATTATTTTATTTAGACAGAAGCACTGTTTTTCTTACCGGTTCTCTTACTGTCTGCGTCGGAATATTATAAAATAAACTTGGTAGACTGTTTCGTACTTAGTGTAATGTATAAGAGTGTAATGTATTGTAAGTCTATTCTTCTTAAGAAATCTAAAGAGTAAAAACGAAATTGATATTTTTTTAAATATTCTATTTCTACATAAGCAACCGAGCAAACGACTTTCTTGGTAACAGATAATATCACCCATAGATGTTAGATATATATAGATAGATATAGGATGTTAATAAAAAAATACGTTGCTACCCATGTGAAAAGGTTATTATGCCACACGTTTAAATTCATCAGTCACCTTACCCGCCGGAACCAGAACATAACAGTAACTAGCATAAACAAAGGAAAAGGCGGTAGTACCAAATCCTGGTGAAACGATGTAGAATTCTATCACCTAGCTGAATAGTCAACACACTGTGTTTAAACATTCTATGAAAGTTGATAAAGAACCATCATTATGAAACTATCCTCTTGTGCTAGTCACAACATATATTCAAAAGAAAATACATCCGCCATAAAGTTTAAGAGTTATTGGTAATAAAATTCGATTACTATATAGCCAGTACATTAATCACGCGTACGAAAATACGACTTGATTCCGACTTGGGTGGAACTGCTCTAAATACTTTTAACTGCCCTTACAATAAATAAATTTATTGATGTAATTAAAAAAAATACAAAATTAACACTAGGCACATTCATTAGCCAAATCCACAGTCAAATTGTCAAATTGTAGAGCATTAGAGTTACTGTTCACTTTTGAAATCACGTTTTATCAGTGATCAACAGATCAATTAAATTTAAAAATTTCCAATCCGAACGACATTAAAAACAAAGAAAATATGCATGCTAATTTGATACTTATACTAAAATGTATTTTAATTTAAGTCTTTATACATGCCATAATCGCCAATAATGGATGGCATAATTATGGATTTTGTTTTCTACCAAGTTAAGGTTTAGCATTGCATATTGCCAGAAATGGAGATTTCATTACCATAAATACCCTCCTGGCGGAAAGATAAAACCATCATCTGTAGACACCCCCTGGTGGAAAAAGAAAACCATCACGCAGTCAGATCTTGTTAATTGTTAATTAAATATTTATTACGTGAGAAATGTCGCAAAAGCTTAAAAGAATATAATAAAACTTGCAATCACTATAACTATTTTTATGTTCAAGATTGAAAAAAAAAACCTGTAATGATCAGGGTTTTCATATCTTTAAGCAAACGAAACACTATAAGTTTCATACAAAAATAACAGAAAATTAAATTTGTTACGAAATTGTAGAACTGTGACAAACTGCAAAGTCTGTAAACTTCGATCCACTCTGTCTACCGCACAAGGGAACCGGCACGATGATTAAAACATACATCACAAAAAAATATCTTCGAGTTGTACGGCACTCGTGTAAGGGCTAAAATTGTAATTTGAAATAAGTATATGCCATTCGTATACAGATTCAAAAGGTACGTTGAATTGTATACCACTTGTAAGTATGTTTAAATTAAAATTCGAATTATACGCCACTTGTATGCAGGTAAAATTGCAATTTGAACTGTACGTCACACAGAAATCAATGTGTATGCAGGTTAAAATAGTAATTTGAATTAAACGCCACTCGTGTGCAGTAGAAATTGTAATTTGAATAGTATGCCACTCGTATGCAGTAGAAATTATAATTTGAATTGTACACTAGTTGTGTGCAAGTTTAAATTGTAATTTATATTGTGCGCCACTCGTGCGTGCAAGTTAAAATTGTAATTTGAATTGTACGCCACTCGTACGCAGGTTAAAATTATAACTTGATTTGTATGCTAATCGTATCCACGTTAGAATTTTAATTTAAATTGTACGCCACTCGTGTACTGGTTTAAATTTTAATTTAAATTGTACGCCACTCGTGTGCTGGTTTGAATTGTAGTTTAAATTGTACGCCACTCGTATGCTGGTTAAAATTGTAATTTAAATTGTACGCCACTCGTGTGCTGGTTTAAATTGTAGTTTAAATTGTACGCCACTCGTATGCTGGTTAAAATTTTAATTTAAATTGTACGTCACTCGTATGCAGGATAAAATTGTAATTTGAATTGTACGCTACTCGTATGCAGTAGAAATTTTAATTTGAATAGTAAGCCACTCGTATGCAGTAGCAATTGTAATTTGAATTGTATGCCACTTGGATGCAGGTTCAAATTGTAATTTGCATTGTACGGCATTCGTGTGCAGGATAAAATTGTTATTTGAATTGTACGCCACTCGTATGCAGGTTGAAATTGTAATTTGACTTGTATGCTACTCTTATTCAGGTTAAAATTTAAATTTAAATTGTACGCTACTCCTGTGGTTTGAGATGGTGTGAAATATTACTTTGTCAAACACCATAACTGATAAAAGCGACCTGTCTTATATTAAACAGATTATTATATTAGTCTGTTTAATATAAAACAGATATGGAGAAAGAAATCTTGGATATTAATATTTATTCCTATGACAGAATCCCCATTTATTTTTTACTTAGCCTATAGTCTTGGACAATGAGGTCCCAGATTCGATTCTCGGGTTAAAGAAGATTGAGCAGTTTTTGGAGTTGTCTGCGAAAATTGAAATTTAAGTACTTCTTTACCTCGGTACCGGTAGCGTTATTTGCTGATCCGGGGCACAGATCAGCAAATAACGCTACCGGTCACCGTTATCACAGAAAACAAGCGATGGTCGTTATCAGTTTGGTAAAATAGAGCGATGGAGATCACAACCCATCTCATCAACACAAAAACCGATGACAAGAGCGAATATTGCCATTTAATTTACTCTGCCCACCCTGCAAGCGATCTCCGTTATTTATCTTTTAAAATGAGGTGAATATTGCAAGAAATTGAATTATTATAGCCGTATTAGTTAAAACAGGAACGCTATCAGACCGTAACAACTGTGCTGACCTCATTAAATACGAAATGAACCGTAATAAATTATGATAAAACCTAGCACCTTCAGCTTGTGTGATTACTAAGGCTTTGTGCTTAGCCGTAACGAGAACTGGCTACTTGCCAACTTCTCAAATAGCGTATTGCAATTCTATTGTATACTGAGCAGAATAATGTGGCCTTACAATATAAAATATAAATATATAAAAACCGTTCAAATGCGAATCAGGCTTGCACACGTAGGGCCCAAGTAGCACGTTAAACTGTATATAGGTTGCATTTAAGTTCATTTTTATACTTAAAGCTGTATACTTAGTCGTACAAAGGCTGTAAAATCGGTTCTACAGCTGATACAACATCAAAAAGGGCCCCAAGTTATACAGCTTATTGCGTTATATAGCCTGCACAATAGCTGTACAAGCGGTTATAGGCTGTACAAAGGCTGTTATTCGGTGTATAAAAAACTATAACACTAATTCTTAATAGGTATTTGAAAATAATAAAAAGTAACAATTTCTGTACCACTGAGCGTTATTGAACGAGATCACTTGTATGGTCTTTGGAATCTATATAATTCTTACTTATTTATTATCTGTTACAATCCATCACAACAGGTAATAAGAAAGTATATAAAACTGCCGTTCCTGTGGCATTTTCAATTCTATGAAAATTTCTGGCAGCTACCTACTTCCGTACGAGGGAAAGAGCCTCAGACAAACAGACAACAAAGGTATATAATAATAAAGTTTGTCATCCTTTGGGAAAGAAACCAATAAAAACTAAAAAGATGTTTTAATGTTTTTACACGACTGTGGGAAAGTTTTCGGACTTATGCTCGTGTAAGTATCTTCACGCCCGTATCCTCGAATTACTATATGTATGTGCTGTAGCACATAATAGTTTTTATAATATATTACACGGTACGATGTCTCATAACCTTCCCAGTCTTTTCTTTTTTTTGAATTCGCTATAACCTATAGCCATAAGAGTTACTTCCAGTGACAGAACATCGACGCCAGACCCTTGTCTATTAAGCGATATACATTTATGTGGGTTTGTGTGCTCCTGTATATTGAACAGTCGAAACGAGAGAGTGGTGTCGAATAGTAAGTGTAGTACATACACGTACTGTTCAACATTTAGTCTAGTTCAAGCGTTTTACGCGTGTATGTTCATTATACTACGACTAGTACTCTGCATTGATCTCATTCTCTCCAAATGTAGTGTTCTGAAAGTTTCACATCTACCATGTGTAAACTAAACACACACTTCATTTACTTGTTTTTACTTTAAAAAAAAACACCTTAAATTAAAAGGTATAAAAAGTAATAAATTAACAGACGTGCCATAAAATGCACAATATCAAAAGAGGGTAACACTAAATGACGAAATAATTTAGCACCGAATAACGTGCCTCTCACTGCGGTTGGTTAATAGGCGAGCCCGAGGGGAAACTCGAGGAAAATAGGAAAATAACAAGCTTTGTTGAAATCTTTTTAATATCATTGAATTCGACCCTTCTTTATTAAGTAAATTATAAATAAATTGTGTTTTTTTTACATTTATTTAAATTTGTTTATTATATTATTATAGGATTTCAAATAAGCGAAGATGGCTCAATGCATAATTTTATTTTCCATATATTATTATCAATATAGACACACGATAGTGACATTATTTAATAAAGATTCTTGTTTCTTTAAACCTATGCGAGCCCCCGCATTACATCACATATTAATGGCGATGTTGGTGACATTATGGTATTTAATCAGTTTTACGTGTTTCTTTAAAAAGTCAAAGGCAAATGGTCTATATTTCATAGCAGGCTTAAAAATGACTAAAACAAATAAAATGATTACAAATTTGTATCTTTGGTCCGTGACATTATCTTAAATCTGAATTAAATACACTGATACTCAAAAGAAACTCCATCAAAACTTTAGTCGTTCGAATTTATTAAGTTGCCGGACTTTACGTTTTCAAACTACAGTTTGCTCTTTAAATAGCCTTAAAGTTTCTTTCTGTTTAAAGTAAGTTCAGACTGCAAAGATCAGTTTTATTTCTAACTGTAAGTTTAAAAAATTGACTGCAAGAAAAAGAATAGTGAATTTTTTAAACTATTAGCTTACAAAACCTTTGTTCCTTTCCATGCCCTATAGTGTTGTGAGTTTTTAGATGTTTAGATTATGTTATTACAAGACAAACAAACCAGCCACTTTGTCAACCAATACAATGATAAATTATGGTGAAGTGACTAAATTCATTCTCCTTGCCCCGTAAGGAAACCAGCATGATGATTTTTTTATTGCATGTTTCTCTTAGATTTTAGAAACTATATTTAATTTATACGATTTTGCTTGCACGAATCACATAAATAATTCGTGCAAGCAAAAATCGTGTTATGAAGGCTGTTGAAAAAATTGAATTATTTCTTATCAGACTAAAACAGCTACTATTCCATTTTTATTATTAATGTTAAATTACTAATTATTGTTAGTAATGGTGAATATGATTGATGAAAATTGTAAAAAATGTTATTTTGGTATATGTACCGTGTATACATCCATATGCATTTATAAAAAACGGTTATTTTAATATTACAAACAGACACTCCAATTTTATTTATTTGTATAGATACTAGAATCAAGATATTTGTTAGAATTATATTGCTAACAGGTTAGGAAAGTTAACATATATTTTTAAATTATTAAGGCATATCGGAGATCGAGCTACCCTCAAAAAAGTATAATTTACTATACTAGAATCCAGATATTTGTTAGAATTATATTGCTAACAGGTTAAGAAAGTTAACATATATTTTTAAATTATTAAGACATATCGGAGATCGAGCTACCCTCAAAACATTATAAGCTATTGCATCATATCTTGGAGTGGTGCTGCTAAAACAAATATTGCTCAACTCGAGAGAGCCTAAAGGGGATTTCTAAAAGTCGCTGCTTTTCTTCCTTATCAATTCCCTACAACTGATTTGTACAATTTATGGGATGTGCTCACTGTCAGGCAAACCTTCGTACTCCAAGTCGTCTCTTCAGAAACTCTGTGACTCTATAAGAAACATATAGAATCATCTTACGCACCGAGCTTAAATACAGATAAAAGGAGAAAAGGTACCATATCACCATAGGGGCCATCTCATCTAAACTGGCACTTAAGCATTATTACTACTTAGGTAGATTTTTATATAATTAAATTAATTTCCTTCTTGTTACTTATTCCCTGATATCAGGCAAATGCAAATGCGCAGATAAGAACTAGATAATATCTCTAGATTACGAACAAACAGAGAAATTGATGGTTCCACCCTTATAGTCACATACCTGCACGTAAATACCCACATTCGCTCACAAGTACACAATACACACATGTACCCACTCACATACACACGTACGCCGTGTATACACACATACACACGTACACATATAAATTCAGGCTAATTAACATAATTTTGTATATTTTAGCACACGTTGTTTTATAGCACTAATTTTTAAATTTTATATTATTTTTCGTAATTAAGAATAGATATTAAAAATATACCTGTGAATGTTCGTATGTTATATGTACCGATTTTCGTTAGGGGGGTCATGGTGACTTATGATTTAGGTTTTTTTTTTTTATATCATAAGATAGCAAACAAGCAGATGGGTCTCCTGATGGAAAGAGTCAACCATCGCCTATAGACACCAAAGATGTTAATGGTGCGTTGCTATCTTGTGGCGAGGTCTAATGCCACATGCGTAAGTTTACCGGCTACCTTACCCTCCAAACCGGAACACGACAGCGACAAGCACTGACGCTATTGCGGCAGGAATAGGTAAGGCGGTGGTACCAGACCCGGGCGAGACAATGCAGAACTCTACCACCTAGTAGCCACGATGGTAGTGACTATGCGTTAGCATCTATAGTAGTCTATGATTGTACTTAAGTTACGTACCAGTCTCTTACTAAAAATAATTTTTGTATGTTTTGGTAGAGAAAAATAAAATTTGTTGTTATTATTTAAAAAAAAGATCTGTCCGATTTACCTTGTTTTACCAATTGCTTTTCAGACTTTTCTGTTCATTAGTACCTTTTATCAGATCTGTGTATTGAATTTGATAGAGCCATATTAGTTGTATAATAAGAACAACAAAAGTTACAACTTTTATGTAGATGTTTGTATTTGGAACCTGGTTTTAAAATCAGGAGAACCTTTTATTACTTTTCCATATTTAAAAGCCATAATAAAATTAAGTTTAGTATATAAATATACATTACCAATCCTTAAGATAATATATTTTTATTTAACCGATATACTTCTCAGAAAATACCCCTATTCTTCTCGTAAGTACATCTTAACGTATTATCTAACCTAACCTAACCTAACTCAGACTAGTTTTAAGCTTAATAAATGAACATTGAAGAATATTATCATAAATGACGTTCTAAAATAAAATACCTTCGTAAATCGAGCTTTAAACTAGAATAATCACTAGAAATTCATTCTAGTTTAGATCCTTATGTCGTTTTCCTGTATTATTGGCAAGTAAGTACATTCCGTTACGTCATTACTCAGTTCCGTTTTATTTACAGAACATGGATAGACATCAGTAAAAATTTATTAACCTAAGCTAATATTATGTTCCTAATTAATCATTAAAATAAATTTCTGGGTAAAGGTGACAAACTTAAAGCAAAAAAAATGTGTTGAAATATAATCATGTATCAAAGAAAACGTGTAAACATAAAATAATTGTTCCAAATTTTGAAGAAATAAATAGACTGCCTACCTTTCACCCAGGTGGTTCGTAAAAGGCTACCGATTGGCAAAACACGTTACTAACATCGTGACTGCTAGGTTGGAGAGTTTTGCAACGTCACGTTCGGGTTTTTTGGAATGGAGAGTAAGGTAGCCGGTAATCTTACGCTTGTGGCATTTCAACCAGCCACATGGAATGGCAATACAGTATTAACATTTTTGATGACTGTATAGGCGTTAGTCTTCTCCTTACATCAAGGGAGCCATATGCTTGTGTGCTATCTTATGATATTAAAAAACTTTTTTTATACTAGAACGGTGCTAGCTAGAAATAACAAAACGTTTCTTTGATTTATTATTTTTGATCCCATAAGTAAACATTAGTGCGGAGCCCCAAATTGTTATGGTTTCATTAAATCACCCTTAGAATAGTTATAGATGAGCAAATATTTGCAGTGAGTTATTAAAATATAGGACAATGGCACCCCGCGGAGAATATTTATTGGCCGTCGTCTGACATGCCTGGTGACACGAGCGAAACTTCACCCTTTGTTTGGAGGGTGCTGATTTTATTACATTTTTCAGTGAGAAGAGATTCAGAGCATTTATTTTAATCATATTGTTATTGTAAAATAAAGACTACTAATAAGGTAATTGTTACTTTATTAGTTTTGCATCTTTCTTACGGGATCCTATTATTTAGTGATGATGTGATAATGATGAATGAGCACTTAAAATCAATTATATTTTTTATATTTTATTAATATTTTAATATTTTATCGATGAACTATGTTTGTAAGTTGATTTATTAATAAATTATTGTTTGGTACACAAAAATAAAATTTGATCATTTCTATTGTGTTATTAAATCATTTGATTTTTTAATTCTCAAATATTTCAAGTCCATTTATTTCACGTATAAGAGAAAAATGTCCAATCATTACAAAATATGACCGTTAAGATTTATTGTTTGTTGTTTTTGCAAAATTAAAAAGAAAATTTTAATATATGCCCTTTATTACTAATCTTATCTAGTATGTACATTTAAACGTGTATTGCACAAAGTAAGTAAAGTATGTATATATTGCACAAAGATAAATGTGTACATTCGTTCAGAATCGTGTTGTTGTGTTTAAATTAAGAGTTTTTAATCTTTAAACATGTAACATAAATAATAATCGCATGAATATAATTGATATTTCAAGACGCCACAGAAAATAAAGAAAAATGTGTGCCGACCTTCTTTAAACACAAACGAAGCCTAGTGAAAATTGGGAAATCATATTATAATCAATTACAAAATATTACTTAACGTATATAATATCTTTTTTTACATTATAAAATCACTACATAGTATAAAACAAAGTCGCTTTCCCTGTCTGTCCCTATGTCCTTATGTCCCTATGTATGCTAAACTCTTTAAAACTACGCAACGGATTATGATGCGATTTTCTTTAATAGATAGAGTGATAGAGTGAGGAAGGTTTGTATGTATAATAACATTCAATATAGAGTCGAGAAGTACTGTAATTTTTGAGGTTTCTGACGTGATGTCGTAAATAATTACATTTTTTCCCGTTTATATTGCAAACGCAGGCTGAACCCTACGAGATTTATCAAAATAATGTACTAAGTATTTGTACAACTTAAAAAGGTCTACAGAAAACTCCGCGATGGTATATGTCTATCCCTTACGGATAAACCACAATAGCATTTTTTTGTCTTTTACTTTTTACGAAAAATAATGGCTTATTTTCGAAGCAATTTTAAGCAATACAGCATTAACCCTTATCCATTTAAGTACCTTAAATACATTGTTGATTTAATATAGATCGATATGGCCGTACAGTATGTAATTTAAATGAATATTTTCGAAGATATTACAGATTTAAAATGCAGGAGCATAACGGTGGCGGGGTTACCTGCCGGTCGGCGGTTCCCGGTAAAGACATCTATTGCAATGACCATATCGCTTGGTCAAACCTCCAACGTTGCAGGCTTAGATTTGAGCGTTGACTGTTTTTCACATGGCCAACTATATGTCGCTCTTTCAAAAGTAACCTCTAAAGAAAACATGTTTGTATTGTCCAATGACAAGAAAGCTGTGAAAGTTGTATACAAAGACAATCTATAATATATTAATTGTAAAAATAAAAGAAATAGGTTTAAATGTAAAAGTAAATAAGTAAAAATGTAGTATGTATATGAATTTAGATATTCCAAAAACAGCAGGAAATCTTCATGGTATAGGGAAAGGGGAATTGTTATACTCCAAATTTAACGAGTGCGGGCCACGGGCAGTAATGAATAAATCAAAACTACTGGATCGATTTTAATCATTTTTAACTTCCCACTACGTATGTAGATAAGAAATTTACTGATTTTACCCCGATTATTGATAATCGAGTTTTCACCAGATGTCCACGTTTTGAGGTCCTAGGAACCTTTTCCGACTATTTTCACGACGACGTCAGTCTGTCTGTATGTATGTATATGTGTGTATGTAAACATCTCCTAACTTTTGAACGGCTGGACCAATAGAAACGCAGTTGATGGCATTCGATTGGATTCCGCTCAACTTAAACTTCCTGAAAATATAAACCGATTCGGTCCAGAAGTTTTTGAAAAATTTTGAAAAACACCATAAAAAATTTTAGCGAAACAGTATTTTTTTTATAACTTCTAGATATATGTACCGATTGACTACAAAAACTAATCAGCTCTATTCCTCAAAAACTACGTCTAATACATAAATTGCATCAAAATCGGTATATCCGCTTGGGTGTAATCGTTGACGAAAAATTTTGAAAAGTGTTTTTTCGACACAGCTTTGAAATTTTTCAACCAATCATTTTTGGGTATTCTACGATATTTTAGTACTAAAAAAAACTACGTCAAATGTCGTTTCAATAATTAAAATCGAATCTAATTCTCAAAACTTATAGCTTTTCAAATATTAAAATTAAGTTGTTTTTAGTAAACTTACTTATTTTTTTTTAAATAATTTTCAAGTTAATTCACCGATTGACTTATAAATCTTATAAACTTTTCTCCTTTAAAAACTACATCAAATAAATACCGTTAATTTAATCAAAATCGGTCGATTCGTTTGGGATTTATCAATGAAGAATATTGAAAATAAAATGTTTTTGACATTGCATCGAAATTTTTCAACCTATCGATTATTTAGCTAAAGCAATATTTTAGATCTCAAAAATTGAGTTGAATGCCATCATCGTTTTCAAAATATATAGTTATTCAAAAATTAGTATACTGCCATTTTTAAGAAACTAGATGTTTGAACTGAAAAATCTATGCTTATATTTTTACTCTTTTGAGCATAAACCTTAATTTAGTTGGAAGTTTCAGAGATGGCCCGTAGAATAAACCGTTTACACATTTTTTCACTGAGTAACATAGGCTGCATAAATATTTTATACTCGTGCGAAGCCGGGGCGGGTCGCTAGTACATATATATTGCACAAAGACACATGTGTACATTTGTTCAGAATCGTGTTGTTGTGTATAAATTATATAAGGAATTAAGATTCCTTGTCGTGGTGGTCAAACCTTATAATATTCTTGTTAATTTAATCTATAGCAAATGTTCAAGTTCTTCTCTCGAATTAGTTTTTTGTAAATATGTTATTTCGTAACCACATCAACGAATATAAATATAAATTAAATTTTATCATTAGTGTTATGCACTCATAAATGTGTAGGTATTTGGTTTTCGAAAACTGCTTTTATTATATCTGTGAAAATTTAAAATGTTGTGTTTTTGGATCAATGAAAAGATTCTTTGAAGTTCCATTTTCTGAAATTTCCAGCTCTCGCATTTCCAACATTTTTTACACTGACGCGAAATTATAGGTAGATTTTTTCCTAGTATTGCACCCCTCTTTTACAAATAGACCATCTGCTTTCTTGCCAGGCAGTTCATAAAATGTGTACGATTGGTTGTAGAAATGTTAGCATCTAAGGCAAGGCAAGGGTATGTATATATTTACACACCATCACTAAACACCCCGTCTTGGTTCGGGCCCCCTTGAATGAAGCCCCTTGACCATTTGCCATTCTGCCAGGCAGTTCGTAAAAGGCGTACGATTGGCTATGCGAGTACTTCCGTCGTGACTATTAGGTGTTAGTGGTCTGCAACGTCTCACCCAGATTTGGTACAACCACCACCTCCTTATCTATCCCCACCGCAATAATATCAATGTTTGTCACTGTCGTGTTCCGGTTTGACGGGTAAGGTAACCAATAATCTTTTGCATGTGGTATACACCCTGCGACATGGATAGCAATGCACCATTATCATCTGGTGTCTACTGTCAGCAGAGCCACCTGATTGTTTACAATCTCATGATATTAAGAAAACTTCAAGCTGTTATTGTAAAAGAGAGAAACATCGATAAGCCCTCTATTACAATTTTACCTAACCGGGGATCGAACCCGATATCTCATGATCTGAGGGGAGTAGTCTAACCGTTACACCATAAGATAATCTATAAATATATAAGATACAAAGAAATGTTTGAATTACAATTATAGAAATGAAACTATTTCAGACTGAACTTGATGCCTTCGACAGAAAAGTCCGCACAATCTAGATTTCTCACAGGATGCACCTCCCTTGTTGAAAGTTAGGAGGTCGAGACTATCTCAGTGCAAAGACAGTGCAAAAGTATGGAATGCAATATCTATACATATAATAAAATCGTAGGAAAGTCAAAATAAAAACTTGAGAGGTGTCAAGGGACACCCGGATGGAACGAAGTTCCTTTTATTATTATTTACAAAAAACCTGTATACACTCAACAAAAATAATCAATAATACTCAACAAAAATGAAAATATCTGGCTTGCTTTCTATAAGAGAGAGAGAGAGACAGAGAAACATGCCCACGCCTCACAGCTTACAATACCTTACTATAGCAAAAAGTGTCGTGACAACTTTTCGTAAGAATTTTTTCCGTCTAGCCTCCGTTCACAACGCGCGATAAGGAACTTCGTTCCAACTGTACATTGAATATTTTTTAAAAGAATACTTGGGGCGTGCTCTACAATCGATATCGAAGCCAAAAATATAGTTTTTAGAATTTTTGTCTGTTTTTCTGTATGTATGTCCGGGGTAAACTCAAAAAGTAATGCATGGATTTACTTCCAATTTTGCATGAATATTACTAACAGGTCGGGTCAAAATATAGGCTACATATTATCACGCTATCACCTACGGGGGAGGAGCTATGCGGAGTAAACGAAGTCCACGCGGACGAAGTATCAGGCAACAGCTAGTTAATAAATTAAATAATAATTAAATATTCACGGGACAAATAACACTTACAGATCTAACCCCAAAGTAAGCAAATTATTTGCTTGTGTTATGGGTGTTAGTCAACGATACAAACACATAGAAATAGGGTACATATCTAAATACTAGAATATATTTAATAAACACCCAAACCCGGAAATACAAACATTTATTCTCATCACACAAATGCTTGTTCCCGTCGGGGATCGAATCCGAGCCCCGTTGATTGCATAGTCAGGGTCGCTAACCACTCGACCAACGGTGCGGACATTGCTCATAACTACATTCACGCAGAGATCATTGCTTGTAACAAAGGACTTACCTCTCTATCCCTAGCCATAAAGGATTGGCAGAGACCGGAAATACTAGCTTCTTCGAACAGGAGTCCGTATGGAAAGGCAATGAACTGCACGCCAGGTTTTATAAAGCGCTTCATGACCCACAAATGAATAGCATATCCACTGGCTAAAGTATCTTCACACCCATATCCCCGAAGGGGCAGGCAGAGGTACAACAAGTGCACCCACGATTAGCCGAAGATACTTGGTCCCACAAATGTGATAGGTGGCAAGCCTATCGCCAACCGGGCACTTTCCAATCCCGGGCAACTTTGTGTTTCTCAGAAAATTGAAAAAAACACTTTTTTAATGTGCCCGGCCCGGGAATCGAACCCGGGACCTCATGTGGTCAACGCCAACGCTGGACCACTAGACCACAGAGGCTACGTTTTGGAAATCTCTTTGGAGAAACAGAATGTTTTGACTGTGCGATACAGGAAAGGTTGTCAAGACGAACAACTACAGGAGATATATTCTCAAGGACAGCATGATATTTCGCATATGCCATTTGCATTTATATTATCTTTTCATATAAATTTTACTATCATATTTATATATTTATACATATTACCTCCGGTTGCTCGATGCTTGCCAACACTGAATACCTATCGCATAGATATAACCAAGTAGCCAGTATATCCATCAATAACTTGCCTTAAAATACGGACTTGTTTAACAAAGGATAGCGTACTACAAATATAATCTGATACCAGTTCTGGAAAATAACTGCGCAAAGCTCTATTGAGGCCAGCTCATTTTCACAGCCAGGATAATTACTGCAGACAAGCCAGATATAGTGATTAAGGACGGGACATAATCGAAAGTATGTCTTATGGATGTCGCCGTCCTCTTTAACGAGAATCTCGTAAAAGCCGAAACAGAGAAGAAAACTAAAGCGATAAACGCGATGTGAAGGTTCGCCCCTGCAGGCTTAGGATAAGCAACACGAGATATATATCGATCGAGAAAGTGACGTTTGCTTGACATTTATTAATATCTCGATGGACGTTATTAAGCATGCCACGATAAACATTTAAAACGTCAGAGATAAATTAAACAAAAAGTTTACTCGAATAGAGAAATAAATGTTGTCACTAGAAGACATAGATATTATACTAATTCTGATTTTTAAGATACACCTTTGGTGCATTTAACTTGTGTTAATCATTATGAGCTTTTGTTTACATTTATAACTTCCTGTCATCATTTCTCTTCTTTGTCAGAGTCGAAGGAAATATAACCAAAGCCTAGTATAGCCGTACCTATTTACAATTGTAATTAGATATTTTACAGGTTTTTGAATTTTTCCCTCTTTTTAGTTTTGACCATCAAAACTAGTTTTTTATTCTATAAAATTGAAACAATGAATTATGATTCATAAGATGTTTTAGTGTAAAGGGCAATTAAGATGCCAGCGTGTATTTATTTCTGGGTGTATAACTGCGTAACTAATTATGCGTAAAAGTGCGTAACAATTATTATTAACAAGCTATTTTTTTCCACTATAATTATTCCTTTCAATTATAATTCTAACATTATTGAGTAAATTAACATCTTCTTTTAGACTAATCAATCAACATTTTTGATTAATTTTTTTGATGAAAAACTTCCATAGAATTGTTGTGATTTGACAATGACACGAAAATGCATTACGATAAACAAACATAAATGTATAGTATTATGCCAACTAGAAAATAAGATAGAACAGAATACAATTCACAGTATTTTATGTTACAAATAATGTTATCTATTAATAGCTCCAAAAATCAGCCAGATGCAAGCAATCCAACCTAAGACTTACTGTTAGACCGTGGTCTCCAAGAACAAACTGAATTTTTGTGAACAGCTTCGTTTTGACGAGACAACCATATTTTCTATCTTTGAAAAATCTCGAATCGGGTAACTAATAAAGATAGATAAAATAAGGAAACTTTAGAGTGTCAGACTAAGAAAAGTTTCCACTTTACGTGTATGACAAAGTTACCGTTGAATTACAATAATAATTAACAAGCTCTTGTGAGAAAATTAGGTTATTTTTAAATTGATTAATATCAATTTAAAAATCTCATATGTGGGATTGTCAGAAAAATCATCAAATATGTAGGACAAAAGTTTCATCGTAGTTTTCATAATATAATCAAGCGATTAAAGTCGAAAAATAATTATTGTTATTAATAAATATTTATTATTTACCGAAACCAATGTCTTCGCAGCATTAACTTTATTAGTTACCCGATTTGAGATTTTTCGAAAATAGAAAAGACGGTTGTCTCGTCAAAATGAAGCTTTTCACAAATATTCAGCTTGTTGTTAATCAAAAAAAAATAGTTTGTGGGACCACGGTCTGTGATTTACATCTCAAGAACGAAAAACATTTTTCTTCGACTTTTCAGTTTATCTCTCTTTGATTCAAAGACTTACTCAAAGAGTATATAAATTTTATTTTATTTTGTCTTCTTACATTTACTTCTAACGAAAAAACGAGTGTGAGCTACACTCGATTTTTTTGTTATTTTTGATTGATTAATTAATATTTTGATTATTATAATATGTTTTTATGTATTATTTTTCCTGAGTATATGTTATTAATAATAACATTAAATAATACAAAATAAGCACCAGCTTTAAATTAACCTTTTATTTTACATTTAGTTTTCTACTGAATTTTGTAGAAAACTTTGTAAGTAGTTGTAATTTTGAATAGAGTTGGTAACACTGAGTAGCACGAGAATTCGTAGAACATTGACCTCTAAATATAATTATTTTCTCTATACGAAAAATTAAAAGTTTATTTACATTACGTCAAAAAGTATTGTACTTTAACTAATTTGTATTTTGTAATTAACTATAAATTAATTAATTATCTAACCATTACATACAAGGAATTATTGATTTATACTGTTTGGTTCTCACATCTCTAAAATCATCATCATTCTTCCGATTCTAGTACAAAAGTAAATTGTGTTAGGTATGTGAAATGGGAACACAAAATAAAACGTAAGTAGTGTACTTCTTTATACTTATATTTTTTAAAAGCTTATATAGGTTATTAAAAATAATTATGATTTTCTTTTCAGGATAAGAAGTAATAAGCATAAATTAACTATGTCGCCATGGTGGATTCATGGACTAGACTTGTAGCACCAAAGATTAAAGTCTTTAATATTGGGAACGCATAATATAACACCATATATTCTACAAATACTTCATACATTATAGTTTCTAGAGGAAGAAAGGAAAACAATGTAACACTGTGTAAGTATTTATTTACATACATATCTCCATGACAAATCATCTAACAAGGTAGACTGAAAGAATCAAATTTTAAACATATTTTAATATATTTCTTTCATTGTAAAAGTTGTGGTTTTTTACAAAATTAATATCATAAATTCAAGATTATATCAAAAACTTATTCTTGTAAAAAAATCCTGAATAATATGAGAAGCTTTCTCTGGAGAATAGTGTAGGCTTCTTTCACTCCCTTTTATAAATGTAACCAATTGTTTTTTCGACCCCATTATATAATTTACAATGTAAATCTATATAACACTACACAAAATGCAACATGCAAGACTGGAGTCATAAGTCCTGAGTTAACTGACAAAAAAATATATTAAGTAAACATATATAACAACATTTTGATAAGATATATTTGTTTACAGGTTGACTAAACAGCGAGTAATGGAAATAGAATAAAGAAGCCTTTCTATTTATTACATTTTTTGAAATTGTTGATTAAGAAGATTTATAAGTTAATGCTGAATATTATATTTTTCTTGCTGTTTTTAATGGTTGTGCAAGATTGAAAAATAAATTTTAATTTGTAGAAAACAATTAAGTTTATAACATGATAGTCTTAATGTACCTAATATGTGTAATTTTTAAAATTTAAATTAATAGAAAGTTAATGTTACCTCAGGAAAAAATATTTTACTTGTTGATTTTTTATTTTCAAGTGAAATTCCATACTACTCATACTATATAGTAAACTAATTTTTGATATTGAATTTTCATTACTGATTAATTATGCGAGATAACAAGAGATATTTAAATTGTAGAAAACATTTAAATTTAAAATATAATAGCTTTAATATAGTGTGTGTAATCTTCTATAAGTTTGTTACATTAGTGAAAATTCAAAGATACATGTTAATAAATTTAAGTCATAAGGTGATAAATTGTGAAAATTATTTATCTATTCTGAGAAGTACAAACATTAATAATAATTGTTAGTTTAGTAAAGTAGATGTGTTTGTATATTTTTTAAAACTCAAATTTAATTTTCTTTACAAGACTGCTTCATATTACACACTTTTTATAATTATTCATTTTGTATTTTGTGTGATTTATTCATTTTGTAACTTTATTAAAGAAAATAAAAATTATTTCTCAAGACTTTTCCATACAGTAAAATCTATGTTTGGCATTAAAACATTAAATACTATGAATAGTGTGTCATTAAACTTATACTTAAAATTAGCCATTGATGACTATAAGTTTCATTTTTATTATATAAAATTATTTAATACTTAGATAGAAGGTTTGCCTAGAGTATATATTTTTTAAATAAATCTTATACAACACTAAAGTATTTTATTATACAATAATCCACTAAATATTGTTACTACCAAAATCACTTCGATTAAAAAACAACAACAAAAGTAACAAAATTAACACTTCTAAAAGAAAATACTTGTAATTATCATATCGAAGGGTCCTACGTATACTTGTGCAAGTGCAATGAATGACACAACTTTACTGGAGGCCGGATTAAATGTTCTGTAGCTTGTAATCTATACCTTCATATAATAAAATCTTAGGAAAGTCAATGTATGTCCGGGGTAAACTCAAAAAGTACTGCATGGATTTACTTCAAATTTTGCATGAATATTACTAACAGGTCGGGTCAACATATAGGCTACATATTATCACGTTATCACCTACGGGGGAGGAGCTGTGCGGAGTAAACAAAGTCTGCGTGAACAAAGTCACGGGCAACAGCTAGTTTTGACATAAATCAATAGAAGTATTTGAAAATTTATACAAATTTTCAAATACTTTATTACATTAGGACAAATATAAGGTAATTTTAAGGCTTTTGAGGCAAGAAAATGGTTTCCGTTGTTTTGCAAGTTGCACCAGTATACATAGGATCCGTCAATATCTTCTATTATGTAGTCTTCGCATTTCATCCATTTCAATTATGCCATATGAGGGCATCATTTGTTCTAGGATATTTGTCAGTAATATTAAAAATTCTGCAGTTGAAGTCTTATCTGCAAATAATAATTATATTTTTTATTGACATATATTATTGTAATAAACAATAATAACAAGAACTGACTGCCTTTCTGTATGGTAAATTATCTTTAAATGTAGACAAATATAAAATAATAATGTTTACACATGTAGGTACCTAGGTAATTGAGAACTACATGTGTCATATTGGATATTTTAAGTTATGAATATTACAGAAAATAATTCATCATAGTAGTATGTTAATCATACATGGAACTTGGTCTGAAAACAACTGATTAAAACAAATACTTTTTTTTGACTAAATATAACTTGAATGGGTAGTAAAAACTCCTTAAATACATAATCAATGCAAGCCTTAGAGGAATAACACATTTGCATCATTATTCTATGATGTAAGCATTGTTGTTGTTTGTTGGTATGTGGCTGTAAGTATTGTGAAAAGTTGACCACCAAGAAAAGGATTATTACTTGTATCCAGCTGAAATTTGATATAAACTTGAAATGTATATGTAATATATTAACTGTTTAAAAAAGAAACTCGAAAAACTACAGATAACTTTTGACAAAATATAACTTTATTGAGTTCACCTAAGTCAAATTAGTATTTACTACAAAGATATTCTGTTATTACAGTTAATGAAGTTGGATGGCTGTCATATCTACTAGAAACTGAATTACAAGTCTCTTATGTTCACTTACCTTTAACTAAAGAGGCATGCCTTGATCGGTGTGTGGCTCTAAACCTCAAAATTCACAAGGGTCTATATTATTTAGAGAGCCATGGTTATTGGGTTTATTGAAGCGCTATAGTGATTGGAATGCTCCGTCCGTTGTGTAAAAAGATCACACTTTCCTATGTGCCTTCTTTGTATTTTGCAGGCTTGCCGTTAACCGTAGATATTTAGCACATAATAGGTATAATATGGAACTGCCACCACTATTAAATACATATATGCCATACTGCCATACTGCCTGCCTGCCTGCCTGCCTGCCTGCCTGCCTGCCATACATACTACTGCCAACACTGGACCGAAATCTATATTTAATAAAATGAATAGAAATCAAAAAGTTTTGTAATTATTGTATAATTAAAGTATAATAATATGAAATAGTGGATAAGGTTATCAACATTTTAACCAAATTTTAACGAAGTGTCAAATGACAAATCGATAAAATGACAGCAATACGTTTCGATCGATAGAGAAAATAACTACCGTCGAGTAAAATTGATCATTTTCTCTTCCTTTGAAGTATCATGTCGAATCAAGTGTCAAATGCGTTAGCGAATCGAGAAAGTGACATAAAAGTCGAGAAAACGAGGTCGATAAAATTTTATCGTGTTGCTTATCCTAAGCCTGCTGGAATCTACAAAAATCGTGCCCATAATAATAAAGGCCAGAGGTTAAGTACCTAATAACCTTCGATACCTAAAAAAGCTGGATAAACGGGAAATCATAATTTCGACTATGCAAAAAGTATCAACGCAAGAATCGTGCTTAGGCATTTGTCCCAGTCGTCCAAATCTCGACCTCTTAGCTTTTCAATGTCGGCGCTGTTCCGTCTATTATAGCGAGATAACAAACAAATAAATAAATAAATAATTGTCGCCTTTGTGGTCTAGTGGTCCAGCGTTGGCGTTGACCACATGAGGTCACGGATTCGATTCCCGGGTCGGGCACATAAAAAAAGTGTTTTTTAGTTTTCTGATAAACACAAAGTTGCCCGGGATTGGAAAGAGCCCGGTCGGCGATAGGCTTGCCACCTATCACATTTGTGGGACCAAGTATCTTTGGGGTAATCGTGGGTGCAATTGTTGTACCTCTGTCTACCCCTTCGGGGATACGGGCGTGATCGCCACATACAAAAAATCTAATTAAAATTAAAACTGCGATAATAACTAATGTTCTTGATTCCTAAAACTTAAAAAACGCGGGCAACAGCTAGTATTAAAATAAATACTCCACTAAACTTTTGAAAAATATGCACGTTTCGTAACAAAGTTTTCCGATATTTTGCTCAGTGAATGTTGGTGTCGTGTCACATGACTGCTTTTGTTGTGTTATCGCGGGTGACTGAGCAAAATCACTGCAACTCAGTGACGCAGGCTAATCTCTACTGGGACACGCTGTCTTCTGTAATTATATCGTCACAGATTTTATTTTCAACCTACTTCCCAAACAGGAGCCTTCTCAATCCAGTTGTATTTTTTATGTATATTACCACGAAACTTAGCCATTTATGAACCGATTTTGAAAAAAATACCTATGAAACAACTTGTTTGCACCAACAAAAAATCCCTAACTTAGGTAATCTATACATATAATAAAATCGTAGGAAAGTCAAAACTGTACATTGAATATTTTTTAAAATAATACTTGGGGCGTGATCTACAATCGATACCGAAGCCAAATATATAGTTTTTAGAATTTTTGTCTGTTTGTCTGTTTATCTGTTTGTCTGTTTGTCTGTATGTATGTCCGGGGTAAACTCAAAAAGTACTGCATGGATTTACTTCAAATTTTGCATGAATATTACTAACAGGTCGGGTCAACATAATATAGGCTACATATTATCATGCTATCACCTACAGGGGAGGAGCAGTGCGGAGTAGACGAAGTCCGCGCGGACGAAGTCGCAGGCAACAGCTAGTACCTAAATAAGATAATGATATTGAATAAATTCAATGTCAAATCACAACTTGTCAATGGGTTGTAGCTGTTTTTAATGTATGTGATATGTAGCTGAGTTTGCTATTGATCTATTAACTCAAATGGACAGTAGGTACCACCGCCTTGCATCAGTATGAATTTCGCTTGTGTTGTGTTGTGTTTTTATATATCATAAGATCGCTAACAAGCAGATGATTCTCCTGACGGAAAGAGCCAACCATTTCCTATAGACCCCATGATCTGAGCCGAACAGGCTAACACTAGACTACATACAACTAGACACAGTTTAACTATCTATAAATAAACATCTACTACAATACTTTTTTTCTTATGGCAAGTACATATATACCTTGTGAATCTCGTAAATATTCCCTTCACGAGCCTCGTGAATATCATACTTGAAGAAGTGATAAAGTGCCTATTATACTACACGATTTCTTATGCTCTGCCTACCTCTCCAAAGCCCAGTCTCTCAGGATGCCACATATTGCAATTTACACTTATTACTACGCTAGAAATTGCATCATGTGTAACTCACACATGATTTTTATTCAAGAAAGGCACTTACACTATTTAATAATGATTAATAATAGATTAAAAATGGTTACAAAACTTGCCCATTATTTTTTTAGTGTTATGAACACTTAAATAATTATTACACTACTCAGTAATAGACATTTAAGTGTTTATAACACTAATAATTTTTTCGCGCCCCTGTTTACAGAGACAAGATGGTGTAATAAGAAGCAGAGAGTTAGAGTCCCCAAATAGGGCGATCGAACAGTTCCGATCTCCTGTTCTCCCTGCTGCCCTGGCGATTGAGTAGTATAATAAGAAACAAGGAGGCATGTAGCTTAGTAGTAGTGTTGCAAGTGTAGTTTCACTTACCTTGCTATTTTCTTTTGCTTGTCTAAACAAAATTTCGTGCACTATCCCAAAAAGAAATTAATAATAGTTGCATTTTCTTGTAACGATATTGATTTCATTAATAATAGTTGCTACCTATCTGATTTAAGTACTGCAGTGATCTAAGTGATTTTGTTGAATAAAAAATTATTTGTGAGTCACAGGGAACAATTTTTAGAGTAGTGCAATAAGCGGCACCCTAATTACAGTACCCGGCGATAAATATTGCACATCGACTTTTGGAAAGAGACAATCGGCTAATTTCGGCTTCGTAGAGCGTTATCTCTGTCGCACAAAATACAAACAGTCCGGTACCTATTAGGAGCTGTTAAAACAAGTATGATTTGCTTCTTTTGATATTTTTATTCTTTGTATAAAATACACTAATTTTTCTATAAGTGATGGCTTTAGGTTGGGGTAAAATAAAATAAAAAAACATTTTTACATTATGTTTACGTATTTAATTATTTTGGCACATTACAGCTTTAGTGTACATAATAACACCATTATACCTATTGCTAAAATGAGACATTGCAATAAAAATAATAATAATTCTAATTCTCAATTACTTCCATTTCACTATCTGTGCTCTCAAAGAGGTCAATATCACTGTCACTATCAGCCGTATTTATTACTAATCTATCAGTGTAATTGTCTAAACTGTGTTGAATGCTTCTATATTCATTCTCACATTTGATTGCATGATCGCAAACCTTTTTCCACTCTTCAGCGCCGATCATGTTTACTTTTTCAGTCAATAATGTTTTTACTGTAGTTAAGTTCATACCCACATTTCTAGAGGCTACATAGCCTTTCAGTTGAGACCATATATTTTCAATTGGATTAAAATCCGGATGATATGGTGGCAATCGCAACACAGTGTGCCCATGTTCGGCAAGTATTTTGTCCACAGAAAACTCTGTATACCTCTCCTTGTGCTGACATATAATAGCGTAAATCTGGGTTTTTGTTAATTTTGGATCAACTGGAATTTCATGTCTGTTTAACCAGTTGATCATTTCCCGTTTAATGGTGTTTGAGTTGGGGGGTCTCTCAACATACTTGTTGTGATAGGGTGCGTTGTCGATAACTAGAACAGAATCACTGGGTATATTTGGGATTAATTGGTTAACCAGCCATTTCTCATAGTTATCGTTATTCATTTCATTGTGATAGTCACCTGTAGTGTCCGTGGATTTATACGTTAAAAAAGCACCGGGTACAAAGCCTTTTTCATTTCCCGCATGAACTATTATCAAACGTTGACCTTTTGAAATTGGCTTTTTTACTCCTTTTTTCTTATCGTCACTCCAAGATTTCCCTTTAGTGTGGGATGCATGTATATATGACTCATCCATGTAGACGATATTTTTTCCTGTTTCGCGAAATTTGCGTATTTTATCAAGGTATTCCATTCGTTTGAGACTAACGTCGTGCTTTTCCATTAGAATTTTTCGATTATCTTCCATTTTAGTGAACTGAAATCCCATGTCATGAAGTATTTTTCTCAACGTTTTTTCAGACCCATTGTAATTAATAGCTTCAGATAACTTAGCTTTTAATGATTTTATTGCTGGCAGTTCATTAAATCGTAAGTGAAAATCATACACCATTCTTCGAACAACATCGTAATCAAAATCGTCCATATCTAAACGAAATTGCTTTTTTGGTCTCCCTTTTTTTGGAGTGCTGAACTTAATTTCAGTCGAATGTGTTTCAGTACTGACTTCGTTTAATACATTGTTCAAAGTTCTTCTTGAAATTCCAGTGGCATTTGCAACTCGCTCTTGAATCTTCTTAAAATAACAACTTACATTTTCATCTACTTTTTTTTTAAATCTATCAGCTTCGCTTACAAAGTATTTATAAACATTGTAGATAATTTCACGTGACTGACCTCGTAAAGGTTTCCCTCTTTTTCCGAAAGATGCCATATTACAACTTTAAATTATTTAAATTTGTGGGTGTTATCAACTCTATAAATATATATTTTTTTCGGGACGCGACTGCACTCTATCGTACTTGAACAACGACTGACTAAACGTCACATAGGTAGTGTGGGACAGAGATAACGCTTTACGAAGCCGAAATTATCCGATTGTCTCTTTCCAAAGTTCGATGTGCAATATTTATCGCCGGGTACTGTATAAGGAGACAGGCCTCCCGAGATGCAGGGCCCGAGAAATCGTGTAGTGTTAAAGGCACATTCGGTGAAAGCGTAACTAGTGCACATGCGATCAATTAGCAGACATTACACTCGTAACACCCTTTATTGTGTTTGCACAAAATATATCCGTGGAAGAAAAGATTAAAATATATTTCGGAGTTTTGAATAAGTATATGTCGTTTATTTATATCTTTTATTACTTTGTAATTCAAAAGAAGTCTGTATGATTGGGTTTGGTAATAAGAAACAAGTACAGACAGACTAGTTCTTGCTCGTGGCTTCGTCTGCCTTAAATTTGTTTGTTGGCACTCGGGACGCTCGTCACAAAGCTTCGTACCATGACATAATAAATGTAGAGGTCACATCAGGATTTATCGTGTCATTGCACGAAACTTTGCGACGTTAGACACAATTGCGGCTCCAGCTTTACAGAACTACGACAACGTATTTGCTAAATTTTATTACGATAGATTAAGGCGTTACGACGTGAAAGCGTTAAAAACAAACTAATTCACTTTTTATAACATCAGTTTAAATTTTTGTAATGATTCAATAGTCAAATTAAATAATGTATAATGTTAAATACAATACTATCGCCATTATCTTATTTTCAATCATCACATTTTCTTTTTCTGCTGCCTCATACAGAGGTCATTTGTGTTATTATACTCCCCAAAGATACAGAAAATCATTTTTCAAGCAAAAATAAAATTAAATATTTATTTAATTAGAATAATACATCGTTACTGATAGTCCGATTTGAAGAGATTTACTGATAATATTATATAACATTACGATTTTGATGAATATAAACATGTAGACGTTTAGTTTTTATAGTTGTATAAAATATAAAGGTTATATATTTATATTTAATTGATATTTAAATGTACACATCATGAAAAATCTCCTATCACTAGCATTTCTGCAAATAAATGTTCTTTTTCTAAGCCAGAAAGGCAGAAAAAGTTCAGATATATAGCAGCTTAGACAAAGTAACATCGTTTCGTAGTGTAACGATATCTAAACTCTTCATCGCCTCTGAACATAATGATACCATGATTTAGCGCGGCTTACGGCAATCCCATATATTTTATTCTTTCCTAACTTCGTTTTTAGGGTTCCGAAGTATACTAGGAACCCTAATAGTTTCGCTATGCCGTCCGTCCGTCGCAGTCTATCTCAAAGATTCTTAGTACTAGAATTTGGCAGAATGTACATGTTAGTCACGACAACAAAGTGGTAACATAAAATCTTGAAATATTTTTCTCCTACATATTATGAAGCAGGGATGGTAATTTTTTTTTGTTTACCCCATACTGTGAGATATCGTTGGATAGGTTTTAAGAAATATTATAGATTTATGAAAACAATTTTTCAATTAAGGGATTCGTTTGTAAAATATAAAGCTTTAAAGTGTTAATTTTTGTTAGAGTCAAGTGTCCCCTTAAAACGTTAAACGATTAATTCTGGGGATAAGAAAAAAATCATGGTAGCAGTAAATATAATAAATTTAAAAGGAAAACTATTACAAGACAATAAGCCTTACAAGTTTATGAGTAATAGTCGACGGACTTATAATGAACTTGGAGAAGTTTTTATAGGCGGTTTATTTGTGATGCTTGCATAGAAAATAATAAAATCTCTCTTCTTAGTCCGCATTATTATGATGGACAACTTTGGAACCCTTCATTATGCGTGACCCGATACACACTTTAAAAATGTATCAATATGTTGTGACTTTGTCTAAGCCCCCAGAACTATTAGCTATGAACGAGATTAAAAATCTATTAAACTCTTTGTTTTATAGAAATAAGTGTTGCACATAATAAAAATGCTAACACAAAGGTACAAATGATAGAGTAATTATAACTTATTAGCGTAAAAATACAATATTTGCGTTTTATTTCCCATTTATTAAAATAATATCTCATTTCTTCTCTATGTTCGCACAAAAATCTCCGAAATAAATTTCGAAGTACCATAATATCCTATTTCAGACTGATCTCATGAATTTTTATGAATCGTAGAAATAGTGGAAGAACGTTTATGCAGTTCAATATAATTATACTTACACAATGCCTGTTTAGATATTCACGATGGTGCTTCATTTATTTATTTATATGTTTTTAGGTTTTGTTATGTCCTATATTATGCAACTGCAAATAAAGAGTTATCTTCTGATAGAAAGAGATTACTTCGACTTTAGACATCTAAGACTGTAATGAAGCGATACCATCCGCGTAGTAGGTATGTAATGGCACATTGTTTAATTTATCCTCAAAATTGAAACACAACTACGACGAGCATTGATGCTATTGTGGCAGAAACAGGCAAACGTTGGCACTAAACCTAGCCGAGATATTGCAGACCTCTACCATCTAACAGTCAAGATGATAGGAACGCTCTTGGCCAATCATTCGCATTTTACAAACTTTTTTTTTTGATATCTGGGGACTAGTCTAGAGCTGAGAACAAACCCCCTGAGAGCTGAACTAAACTGCCTCGCTAAGCGCTTTGACTAATAATATACGAAGCAATGTAGCCCAAAGAAACAGCTGTGTGTGTGTCCCGGAGTTCTGGGTCACTGTGGCCGATCTAAGCTACAAGAAAACTATATTCACTAATGGAGTCGTTTCTGGACAAAATATGTTTAGAATAATTTTCTTTCATGTTTTTTTTTTATTTTGATTTCTTTTCTCTCTCAAGGAGACCTCATTGCCTTGTGGTAGCTTCTTTTTTAGTTATTTTCTGGTTCTTTAGTCCTCGTTCTAGTGGGACTGGGATATAACGCCACAGTATATCTCAATATTAGCAGATTGATTTTATATCATGATATAGCAAACATGCAGCTGGCTCTCCTGATAGAAAATAAACCGTCGCCTATAGACACCAAAGATGTTAACGGTGCGTTGATATTTGTGTGGCGGGATGACAATATCACGTGTATAAGTCTACCCTACCCTCCGAACCTCGACAAAGCCAAACAATAACGCTAGTGCGGCATGAATAGGTCAAGCGGTAGTACCATATACCCGGCCGCGACGTTACGGGATTCTACCATCTATTAGTATTGATAGTAGTCACATGTATAGCCAATCGTTTGCCTTTTACAAACGACTTGCTACAATATATATATCTCCAACGAACAGTAATGTAAATGTTACAGAAAATATCGTTTCAGGTAGTTGCTTCCTCATTAAGATAATCCAAGAATTAACCAATAATAGCGAGACACTTGAGGATTATGTTGGACATTAGCTATCCGTCGTGAACTCGGATGAATAATAGTTCCATGGTCGTGAATGTGGTCGATGCGACATTCCGCTAGAGTGAAAACTATCATAGACAACATGAAACTTTTTTCCAGTCATTTCTCTTGTACGAGTGAAATATTCATGGCGCAATAGGGTGCGCCTACATACACTTAATTTAGGTCTATATTTTTTAATGTTTGTCTATTAATTTTATGTGTATATTCATAAAGTGTAAAAATGTGAGCTGACGAAAATGAAACTGAGCAATTTTCCGCAAGGAAGATGCGTTGTATTGGGAAGACGAAAATGACTATGTGAAAGCAAACATTTTTTTCTCGTACTACGAGTATGTAGGTACCCGAAATGTAAACTATTGTGTCTGTACATCGAAAAATTTGCGGAAAATATCGAGAAGATAAGGGATATGCGACAGAACGCAATTATTATTCTTTTTGAAATTTTGTCTGTCTGTTTGTTAGAGCCCCCATCACAAAAACCAGATTTTATTGAAACTGAGAATAGTTGCAATTTAACCGCTCGACTCCCAAGAAAAATCAAGATCAAAATAGAGAAAAAATTACTAAGCACGGCGCGTTCGCGCGTTTCAACGGTCATGACGTCACGTCGGCGCGATGTATAAAAAGTTTTATTACTTTATAATTAATTAATATTTTATCATTCTGTAAAAAGGCATTTACTAATTGATATATCTATTATCTATCAGGCATTAAAATAAAGTAATATTGTAGTATTTCACTTGAAAAAACGATACTACCCAATATTGTTATAATTTGCTTGAAAAAAAACGGTGACATGATAACCGACTTTTACCAGGTCTTATTTTTTGTTACTACGATTTATTTCTTACAACTAAATATCTAAATACAATCATTATAATCTAAATAAACCTTTTATCAACCTTTTACAATAAAAAAAAGCACAGTAATTACACAAGACACACGCGTCAATTACTTTTGGCGCTAAATTGAAATCATTTTACAGACTAAATAATCATAGACAATTTGAATATTTTGAATGAATGATTAAGTGGTTATACCAAAAAACGTAAGCCACACAAATTGTTCGCACTAAAGTAGTCTATATTATTAGTAACTAGTATTTGAAAATCAAATGGGAACGCGGTTCGATCGGACCTCTTGGTTGTCAATCGTACTCCACAAAACATCAGCGCGGCTCGATCGGGCCTCCCTGGTTCTTCACCGGTTAATATTATACGGTACTTAATAATTTGCCTAAGCGTCAGCCAAAACTGCCGAGTGCAATTTTCCTCTATGGGTTCATTAAATTAAGATGAAATTTAGGTGAGTTGTTGTGCGTACGCCGGGGTAGGTTTCTGAGATAAACAATTGTAAAAGTTAAATAATTTTAAACTCAGAAACCTATCCCTAAAAATTAAATACAATTTTTTACCAAGTACAGTTCAGTGTTAATTTAAGAACACTTAGTTTTAAAGTTATAATACATAAGAAACACCCAGACGACCACAAGTACTTTATGTTCAACACATAAAAACTTGCAAGACTTGAAGAAAAAAAAACCCACGAACTCGTGATCAGATCAGCACTAGACCACTAGACTACAGAGGTTGTCTAAAAATAAAGCCTAATCATTGACATAGGTATAATATACCTTAGACTTTTAAGGAAAAGAAACCAACGCCTTACCTATACACAAATATCTTGATACATTCGTTCTTTTAAATAAATGTTAATTTTTAAGTATTTTCTGAGATACACTTATTACTTAAAGACCATAGCATAAAATATTTTGCCCATTAAGTCAGGTAACAGTTAAGCAGCTAGCAATACAATTTTCACGCACATTACTCACTATCATCCCTTTGCACGTTGTCATGTCACACACACACTACAATATGAATTGCCGCATTCACGGAGTTGTCTTTTTTAGACAGTGCGGTATCTAGTCAAGCTCCGCGAGACCAATCATTTATCTATGGTTTCAAATAATATTTTTCAATAAGTACTCATATCTGTATATAAATAAGAAGAAAGTTAGCCAGTGCGTCAGGACATTTCTTATTACCTACGCCCAACCTAAACTCTTGGACCAAGAATGCTGATATTTTTTACAGGGGTTGTTCTTAACCGGGTTCTTAAGGTATAGATAAAAAATAAGACAGGAATTTTCGAAAATCATCCCCTCAGATGGTGAACTAGGGGGATACATATGTAATTTCTTACATTGACGACATATTAATTATCTAGCGGGCGAAGGTGTGCGAGCCCAATAGGTATAAAAATAAAACGACCACATGGATAAAGTATGATATAAAACAGGAGTATCCGTGAATGAAAACGTAGGTATTTGTATTTGTAAAGTAGGTTTTGACATCATAAGTTATTATTTCTCCATTCTTTTGCTTATTCGGCACAGTGACAGAACTGTCATAACAATGCAGACATTTTGCGCGACAGTCACAAAACCATTACCGCTCGGCTTCTGGCTTTGACAACCTGACGGCTGCGGCTGCTTGTAATAAATGGGTTATCTGAATGTTGTCATTTGGTAAGTCGATCAAATGCAAATTAAACGAATGATATAATATTTTTTGTTTATTTTGTACAAAAAAATGATTATTATTAGTAAAACTGAACTAATAATACATACACATTTCATCGCCGGCACATAGTGAAATTTTATTATGATTAGGTAAATACCGTGCATAATTTACAATTATAATGTTATTTCACTCCAAATACCTATGTATAAATATGTTAATATATCTATATATATAAAAATCAATTGCTGTTCGTTAGTCTCGCTAAAACTCGAGAACGGCTGAACCGATTTGGCTAATTTTGGTTTTGAATTAATTGTTAAAGTCCAGGGCATTATTGATTCCTAGCTGTTGCCAGTGACTTCGTCCACGCGGACTTCGTTTACTCCGCAATTTTATTATCGGTAAAAGAGGTACAAAGTTTTTACTTCATGTTTTTATATATAGATTATTATTTATTCATTATAGTTAAGAAAGTTAGTCATACGAGTATATTGTGGAATAAGCACTTATAAAAACCAAAATAAAATTATAGTATATATAAAAAAACATTAATTTGTTAAATACATTTCTATGTTAATCTATATAAATAGTAAGTAGCTATAAAAAGAATATTTGTGTTTTTATCTCTAATGTTATAAAGTTAAAACATTGAATTTTACGAATAAATTTAAAAACTATGGACTGATCTTAAAAATTCTTTTACCATTAGAAAGCTACACTATCCAGGAGTGACATAGGTTACTTTTTCACCCGACTCAGCAAAAGGAAGTAATGATTTTGAGTCACGCGAACGAAGTCGCGCGTGCTTGCTAGTAATGGATAAACTGCAAAACATGTTTTACTATTCTTTTACATACAGAAACCGACATATTTTATTTATTTTTAATAGGGATTTATCTACGCGAAAAAGCCCGCGGGCATTAGTTAGAATAACATCCTATTGTTTGTTAGTAACCTGTAACTAAAATTTCACCATAGCACGTCACAGTGGACAATAGTCTCGACGTTTGACACTCGGGCACAATGCAGCCCGTCCTTCATCCCTACAAATTAGGGCGGACACCCTCCGACAATTACGCAAGAGCTCGCATCTAGCCTAATGGCGCGTTTTACGTTACTCGTAAGTGAATCGTGTGAATCTGCAGGTCCCTATATTGTTAGGGTTGCTAATTCAGATATTTTTAAAAATCTGTACATAAATTAAATTTTAAAATAAATATAGAGCACTTAATTATTTATTTAATAGCTTCACAAGCCCTAATTTTACAAACTCTACACCTGAGTATGTGGTTCGGCCGGTTTGTTAGTACAGAAACTATTATATCATAGAAAAGTAATGAATAGAAATTAACTATAAATAAATTTTTCATCGTACCCCCATGTAACAGGAGCAAAACGGTCAAGGCATTTTAAGTTTTAACTAATTTCTAGAGTTTGGGACGTTAGAGCTTGTAGATTAATAACCTGTAGGGTTAAGAGTTTGGTTCTACATGTGATCTGGTAAGTTTTTGGCAGAGCGAGCTATGGCCCCGTCGTGGCAAAATTTTACGTAAAAATGTTTTTGATAAGAATTTATTTCTTTTTGTTGCTGTTGCTTAAGAAAATATTTTTTCAAACACGTATTGTTTAATTTATAATGAGTAGTCTGTACCTGCTAGTACAATTTTCAGGTATTTAGCATAAAATTAATTTTCTCTGGAAAGAAAATCCGTACGAACTTCCATCCCCAATAAAGGGGGGACGATTTACTATAAATCTTTAAATACGTATTTTATTATTTATAATATAATAACATAACAAAATTTTCGAAAGTCTCATACAAAATTACATCCTCTAGTTTGGGGTTGGGGATAAAAGTTTCAAGTTTTATAATATTTTTCTTGTTTTCAAATTCCGCTGTCTAGAACTTCAGAAAGTACCCTAAAAATTTTAATGTATAAAGAAGTATGGTAAGTTTTAGAATGACAGCTGATCGCCATAAAATATTGCTCATGTACATCTCGTTTATAATTAAATCATTACATTTATTGAGTTCTCCCAGATGTATATAATGTATATACTACTTTGTAAAACAGAAGACACATAACCATAATCCGTTTCTAATTTGTAATATTTAATTTAATTCTCTTTAGTAAACAATAAAAATTCTCTCCCATTAAATACAAGCTTTAACAAATTACTTAATTACAATATATGTAAATGAAACACAGAAGAATAAATGAAAATATTTTAAATATTTTATTAAATGACACACAAATCTAACGACATTAATCTAATCTAATCGAAATGGAATAAAAATTTTAAACAAAATTAAGTAAAGTTCAGAATTTGACAACCCTACTTAAACATGACAGATTTTGGACCATTCCCGCGGCGTGTTAATCACTGCCAGTATATTTGTCGGTTGGATTAAGCTCAGTTTATCGATAATGGGCTTGTTTCAAAGGACAGCTCTAGGGATTAAGATCAATTGTATCGGTTCCAGTTCGTCACATTTGTCACGCCAAACGTCGCGTTATGAAATCTGTTTCGTTTGTTACAATTTAACACTTATTTGCACATGGTATTTATGCGCTGAATAAGGATTTATAACTGAAGCTTTTAAGCGTAATGTGACAAATATTAATCGATGGCCACAGTCAAGCAAAATTTAGTGCAGGCATAACTGCACTCAATTTTGTGACTGTTATTTTCACGAATTAAATGGATACGCCTTTCAAGACAATTTCTTAGTTTTTCAGTATAACTTGCAATTACTTACAAAAATACAGAGTTATACTACTTACCAATGAAATAAAATCATTCCAATAGTAATTCACTATGCAGAACTCTACTACTAGGTGGTAGAGTTCTGCATTGTCTCGCCTGGGCTGGTATCACCGCCTTACCTATTCCTACTGCAATAGCGTCAGTGCTTGTCACTGCCGTGTTCCGGTATGGAGGGTACGGTAGCCGGTAAACTTATGCATGTGGCTTTAGACTTAGCCACAAGATAGCAACGCACCATTAACACCTTTGGTGTTTATAGGCGATGGTTGACTTTTTCCATCAGGAGACCCATCTGCTTGTTTGCTATCTTATGATATAAAAAAAATTTAAACCTTTTCATCTCACTCGGTACGATACAGTACGAAACAGTACGACATGGTTTATTTCGATTTTTTCACAATGTAATATAACCTACTGACAAATGTATGAAATTTTTGACAGTAATAGGAGCGTTTGCTCAGATGTGCGGTGACACGTTTCCTTCCCAATGACGTATCTATTAGTATTCATGTGGTCTGTGGTTATTTTACAAAAACAAATATTTCAAATCTCGTTAAGTCACTGTTTCCCATTAAAGTGCTGATAATAATAATTATTTTCAGCACTTTAATGGAAAACAGTGGCTTAACGAGTTTAAAAGAATAATTAATTATTAAAAGAATAGTCGCTAAGCCGTTTCAGGAAACTAAAAATTCCGACAGTAGAATAGCCATTTACCTTTCAAAATGTACGTATATTTTTTAGCCCATATTTAAAAGAAATTTCTATATCATATAATAGCAAATGAACAAATGGCTCTGCTGATGAAAAAAGGTAACTGTCGTCTATAGATGCCAAAGATGGTTATAATATTTACCCGCTATGTACCTTCCAAACTGGAAATCAACAATATAAAAAATAAGGCGGTGGTAGCAAACCCGGGTGGTAGAGTCCTGCAACGTATCGATCCCAAAACTCTACCACTACAGTTATAATGCTGGTGACACGTTTGACCAATCACTTTTTAGGAACTGCTAAGCAATAAGGCAGATAGTTTATACTTTAAAAAGGGCCCGGACGAACACGCGGGTGTTGTAAGAAAGCTACTTACGAGTATATAATAATACGCTATGCAGCTACTTGCTATACGTTCCACATACACCGTTCTTTTATATAGTCCTTACCTTGTCATATTTATTTAGTTTTCCTCTATGTGCGATAAGATTTCCACCGTGAACCAGCATTATGTTATCAGTTTCAAAACTTGTTGGGAGGTGTCATCTCATTTTAAAATAATATCTTTTGTTTTTATGTTATAAGATAGCAAACAAGCAGATGAGTATCCTGATGGAGTCAACCATCGCCTATAGACACCAAAGGTGTTAATGGTGCGTTGCTATCTTGTGGCGAGGTCTAATACCACATGCATAAGTTTACCGGCTACCTTACCGGAACAAGTACAAGTACTGACGCTATTGTGGCAGGATTAGGCAAGGCAGTGGTACCAGATCCGGGCGAGACAATGCAGAACTCTACCACCTAGTAGTCAAGGCATGGTAGCGACTCGTATAGCCAATTGGTCGCCTTTTACGAACTGCCTGGCATAACGGCAGTTGGTTTATTCTTCAAAAGAGCCCGGAACCAACACGGGGAAATATCTGTTTATTAAATCTGAATTGATTGTTATGTCACATTCTGAATAAACGCTTCATTCATTCAATAATTTATATAGTTATGATAAAAATATAATATTTATTTGATATTGTTAATAAAATAGAACATTTAATTAATTAAATTAGTCTAGGTTATATATAATGAGAAACATTTTTGTCATAAATGCTTACATTTACATTGTACTGACAAATTTTTAACTGAATATCTGCAATGCCATTCATTAGAATTCTCTTAAAGACCTATTGTTTCAAAAATAATTTAAGAAATTAATAATCAGTACAATGTGATGTATACAAATTAATAACAGGGACAAGCCTATTCGGTTCAGTTCAAAAGTGTTATTGAGATTTATCAGGGATACTCCCAGAAATCGATATTCGAATCGAAATTTTAGTAGCTGTTCAGAGGCTCTTGGTGGCATTTAACACTCCCGTGCCTTAGTTAACCACGTAAAGCTGCTAGTTCTGGCTATCCAAAGAAACAAGCGATAGACCACACCCGTCTCGCCAACCGGAAAATCAATTAATCGTGGTTGACCGGATTATGTATTGATGTTCAGTTCACTCTATCACCTCACGAAACCTGTGTGATAATATTTTTTTATTACTTGCTATACATTTGTTTAATTAAAATATATCTTGTTATATAAAGTTGTGGATATCAAAATAGGAACATGCACCTAAAAACATTGTTTTCATTCTATATAGTTAATGTAAAAACAAAAGAAATCTGATTTTTAAACACTAACACTATCCAAAAATACAGCGGATAAATAATTCTATACCAAATTATAATTCAAGAGTCTATCTAGAACTTCTGCCGCAATACGCTTCCATTCGCTATTTTATATGTACACATCTCACTTAAGCCATAATGATAAATGTGGCATCAAACGCAAAGAAATCATATTCAATATCCATAACATGCACCCTTGTCACTGGAGCGTGCAAACAATTCTTCATCAATTTTTCTTTTTGGAGAGTATTGAGTGCGTCAAACAGTCATAAAATACAAAGCGACCCTTTCAGAGTCTGTACATTTCGGAAGTGAGACATTCTACATATAACCGGATACCGGATAAAACGCAACATTGTATTTTGTTTCCGTAAATACAAGTAATAATAATTTTATTTTTACATAGTTAAATAGCTTCTGTTTTTTAAAACATATTATAGATAATAAGTAGATTGCTCTCTTGTGGCAAGTAATAATGATATCAAGGATGTTAACAGTGTGTCACTATCCGTGGGAAAGGCATTTAAGGCCACATGCACATTATTTTAAAGTTTAAAAAGCTAAGCATTGTATTTATGAGATAGGTATTTCTCGGAACAAGTATAAGCAAACTCGTATGTTAAACCTTGTTCATGCAACGACCATTAAACTTAGCATAAGCGTAGCTGCCTACGCTGTTGTAGCCGCTACGCCCGAAGTAATAAAACTACGAGTAATGTTTCTACGGAAACACGACTCTTGTTAATGTACTAAATCCAGCTCATAAACTATTTGTAGACGTAATTCTTTGATATAATATTCAACATATTTACAGCATATTTTTCACGTTTCAGCTGTTACAGCTTATTACAAAAAAAAAACAATTTTCTTAGACACTAAAAAGTTTCAACGATGGATCATGACATCAACGAACAGTGCTATTAACAATAACAAAATAATTAAATAAATAGAAACAAAAATCTGAAGCTAAACAACGATTAAAAGCACTGATTTCTGTATTGTAGATATTATTAATAGTAAGACAGCTACTATGCCTGGTATATTCAATTTTAAATTCTTCTACATGTTTACGATGGTAGCGGCTGGTTTTACTAGCAGCCGGTTTTACTACTACTGTAATAGTGTATCTAAAATAATTTATGCGATCAATTCTTTAAAAAATACATTTGTAATACTAAAACATATTGAACCGATGTATTTTTTTTCTTTTAGTTTAATGGCTTATTAGTTTAATGGCTTTTATTTTGCTCTTGGTTATACTTGACAGAAGATGAAGTATGATTACAAGATTAACGAGATTGGTGAATTTAATAATATAATAATAATACAATAAACTATAAGTTTAATGGGCACAAGGAAAAGTTCTATTGTTTCTTGTTCGTTATTTAAAATAGACATGACCTATCCATGCAATCAATAAGAAAAGAACATACAAACAAAAGATTAAAGAATATATTTTGTTTGTAGACTACCTCGTTAATTTATTTATCAACTTATTTTGCTAATAGCATGCAACCCACAACAGGTGATGTCCAATTCCCAGGCAAGAAAAAGCAATAGTGAAAGTTTTCTATCTAGCAAAATTTAGTTTAATCAAAAACTTATTACCATAAAAATTATTAGCCCCGTGCTTCGAAAAATACCCCAATGTTTATTTAAAATAGACATGACCTATCCATGCAATCAATAAGAAAAGAACATACAAACAAAAGATTAAAGAATATATTTTGTTTGTAGACTACCTCGTTAATTTATTTATCAACTTATTTTGCTAATAGCATGCAACCCACAACAGGTGATGTCCAATTCCCAGGCAAGAAAAAGCAATAGTGAAAGTTTTCTATCTAGCAAAATTTAGTTTAATCAAAAACTTATTACCATAAAAATTATTAGCCCCGTGCTTCGAAAAATACCCCAATGTTATTAATAATATATTAGCCCTGGTTACCCCAAATAACAAGTGATAATAGTTGAACTAGAAAAATCCATCCCAAAAAACAAAAGTCCACAAATTACCCTACTTTATTTATATGAGACACGCAAGTAGACGGTTCTCCTGAGGAAAAGAGATAACCATTGACTATAGCCACCAAAGGTCTTTATTATTCATTGCTATCCATCCGGTGGGATGGTAATACCATTTGCATAAGTTTATTGGCAATCTTACGCTCCAAACCGGAGCAAGACTATGACAAGTGTTGGTGCTATTGCAGTAGGAATAAGTAAGGTGGTGACATCATGAATCCGCGTGAGAGGTAGCAACGCGTGAGAGGTAGCGGAACTCTATCACAGTAGATACAATGATAGTGACCCGTAACAATTCCTGCCGCAATAGCGTCATTTTCCAGTTTGGAGGGCAAGGTAACCGGTAAGCGTTGTGACATTATGCATGTGGCATTACCTTTCCGCAACCGGATAGTAGCGCGCCATTAACGTTTTTGGTGTGTATAGGCGACGGTTGTCCCTTTCCATCAGGAGAGCCATCTGCTTGTTTGCTATATTATGATATAAAAACATATGTTGGTCTTATTTCCATTCACATCATAAATGTAAAGAAGAGAGTGATAAGGATCCATACACAGTTAGCCTCAAAACAACGCATGTAAATATATGCTTATCGTATTGTAATACATTATGTATTTCTTCTGAAATGTAAATTTTATCACGGACACTATTTACAATGCTAAAATATACGAAAATATTTTAAAAATTAATATTACTTGCATTCACAGTTATTATTACATACTATTTTAAGCCATTCGCGTCGCAATCCATACTAATATTATAAATGCGAAAGTAACTCTGTCTGTCTGTCTGTCTGTTACGCTTTCATGGCTAAACCGCTGAACCGATTTGGATAAAATTTGGTACACATATAGTTTGAGACCCAAGAAAGGACATAGGATAGTTTTTATCCTGAAAATCCCACGGGAGCGGGAACTATGCGGGTTTTGATTTTAGCTATTTTTCCACGCGAACGAAGTCGCGGGCACAGCTAGTATATTATACGTTTTTGTATCTCACTTTATGAAGATTATTGGATTTAAACCACTTAAAAGTTAAAAGATGAACAACGTTTGTTTACAACAAAATATTTGTTACTCGCTCACAGATTAAATAGATGAAACTTTTTTTGTTTCATTTAGTTGATACTAAGAGTTACTTGTTTATACAGCCTTCTGTGTTGTAAGTTTCAACTATAGTAATAAATCCTTTCATTGTTATTGCATTTTATCAATGCACTGTTTTACATATCAGTGTATTTTATACAATAATTTATGTTTAATATATCTATGTTGACGTCTTGCGTTTTACCTATCCGAAATTATTCTAATTTATTTGGTTGGTCATAATAACTTTATTTCACAAAAAAACACTGGAAAAGACTAGATAGAATCTTTTTATACTAGTAAAGACTAGATAGAATTACCCTATCTATTACTGCTACAATAGCGTCAATGATTGTCAATATCCTGTAGGCCTACTCTTGAAAACAATATAAATCTTTAACCAATATTGATAAAAACAATAATTTTGAAATATCGTCAAAAACCGTACTCTTGAAACCAATATTGCCCACATTGATTCGGTATAGTAGCGACCTAATTATTAGAAATAGATGTCATCGTTATACGTCAAGCTAGTGTTACAAGTGGACATTTTAAGTATCGTTTTAAACAAAATAATGAATAAAAGCAATAATGAGTAGTTACAAAAATTTCAAAATCCGTGTGGCGCTGTCGCTAAATCCAATAATTGAATATGGTTGTCCAGAGTACGAAATATTTCAAAACTCATTAAATATTTATTTCAAATTGAAATAGGTTTTCAAGAGTAGCCCTACTGGTCTGATTTTGAGTGTAACATATGGATAGCATGAACAAGATACGCACCATTATCTTTGGTTTCTATAAGAAAAAGTAACCTTTTCTATCAGGAGCCATTAACAAAGCCATCGAGTTATTTACAATTTTGATTTGGTTTTTATTCATAGAGACTTGAAACACGCAGCAACCTAAAGATCATAAGGAAGTCTATGATAAATTTAAGTCTACTAATAATTTAATTTTCACTTATGTAATTTTATGGCATTATTGTTTTTGACGACTTAATACTAATTTGATTATGGATACCCTTCCCCATTCATTCAGTTAAATATCGTATAAGTTCGCATATCTGATAGCGTTATTAAATCAACCTGTGCATTAAAGGAAAACAGACACCGAATCCATTTGAATGGCCAACGATATCACAAAATGGCACATGACTCGCACATTAAAATGTAAAGGGGCGTGCCTGGCGCTTCCATTAAATGACCTAAGTGAAATTGCAGTGGAAATGGATTGCATCTTTATAAACGTTTACGACCCCTTAAACTCTGTTAGTTTAACATCCTTTACAATGTTGCTAATATTATTTGTCTTACAAATGTAAAAGACAGTCAGGACGTTGCTTGCATTAAAATGATGTTATTTACAAGTTACATTTAAGCAAACTATACAAAATAATCTCTGTGAAAGATGACTCGAACAATATCAGAAAGTTTTTATGGTCAGGGAAAAATTTTGTTTGAAGTTATTAGGAGTTAACCTAAAAAATTAAAACAGCTTTACTCACGTCCAGTCTGTGTTAGTTCCGAACAACTATGAGTTTCTTCATCATTGTGAGATGAATGAATTAATAATCCCACGAAGGTTTTAGTAATTAAATTATAAAAGAAATGATATATGTATCAAAATGTTTGAAAATATAATTTATATTTTAAAAGTATATAAATCAGTACACTCGTGATCATGGTTAATGTAACTTGGTCGAAATGTCGAGCTTTAAAAGTAAGTTCTATATAAAATATGTACGCGTTTTTGACCCGTTTATATATTCTTAAAAATGATAGTAGAACGCGTTAGTTTAAAAGTTCATAATTTATATTTTTTACTATTTTATAATTGAAAATCGACGAGTTTGAAGCATTTTCAAGGACAATAAAAAACCTTGAAGCTTTAAATACATATAAATAGCTAACGAAACAGTTAAAGGAAATTTCATTCAAAGATTTCATCGCCATCGAAAAATAGTTTATTCACATTTACCCCCGTGTTGGTGCGGGCTCCTTTGAAGGATAGACCAACTGCCGTTCTGCCAGACGGGTTGTATTAGACAACCAATTGGCTATAAGTATCACTATAATCGTGATTACTAGGTGTTAGATTTCCTCAACGTCTCGCTCAGGTATTTGGTACCACCGCCTTGCCTATTCCTGTCACAATAGCGTCGATGTTGGTCATTCATGTTCCAGTTTGGAGGGTAAGGTAGCAAATAGACTTATGCATATAGCATTGCCAACCCGCCATACGGATAGCAACGCGCGATTAACATCTTTGGTGTTCATAGGCGATGGTTTCTCTTGCCATCAAGAGAGCTGTCTGCTTGCTTGCAATCTCATAAAAAAAGTCATAGGATCAAATCATTTAGCATATTATTACCTTGCAGGTCATAGGCAGTGCGCTGCGCTTGCATACCAGGTATCACGCTGACGCCGGGCCTGGTCGTGTTGTGCAGCGACAACGCGGCCAGCAGGTCTAACTCGGTGGCTGAAAATAAATGTTCTCATTGTATTATCCATTATACTAACTTTTTCTCATGTCACTCCTCTTATCTAGCTGTAAACCACTTAAATTGAAAACTTTATATTATAATCTTCTTACCTACAATATTGAACGGAATCATAGGGAAGCAAACAAGCAGACGACACTTCTAATAGAAATCACTATTGCTTTTAAACACCAAAGATAAGATCCGAATTACAGAATAGTAATTCCTCATGCGTAAGTTTACCGGTTACCTTACATCTAAACTAGAATAACTACCACTAACGCTATTGCGACAGAAGTAGGTAAAGCGATAGTACCAAACCCGGGAGAGTGTTTGCCGAACGACATGAGTTGAGAATGAAATTTGATGAAAAGTTTGTCCACTTTTACCGTCCACAATTTTCGACCTTCCGTTCCGAATTAGCAGAATGGCAGATCGTATATACTTCAACGGTGACCTAGACTAATTTGGAATTAACCATTCTTATCTTTTGTGTGATCTGTATTCTTAACATCGATATCATTGTGATATGGATGTTAAGATCCATATTTGTACACAACTACAAGGAAATTGTTGCTCTAATTTATTAAATTGAAACAAATTTTGAATCCAAGTACAAGGTTTATTGATTTTTTAAGACATGAATGCTAATTTAATTAATAATTAATTATTTAATAATACCTACAAGTTTATTAAATATTTTGATAATTATTTTGTAAAAGAAAAAAGGGACCCAACAAAACATAAATGGAAATGGAATGAAAAATATTTATTTGCAAGAATATAGGTGTTACAATTTAATACAATTAATCAAAGATTCCAGCACATTCTGTCATGACATGGTGTGCAAATAATTAAAAATTATCGAACTTAACGGGCCTAACAAAGATTGGTACATATTTTGCAAATTTTTAGATAAGAAAGTTTTTTTTGAACGTAGATTTTGATAACGTAAATCTAGAAAAGTCATCTGCATACTTTGTGTGTTAAGCTACAAGTTACACAATCCATATAATATCTCCTTCTTGTGGCACAAAATATATTTTATGTCTGACTGTGTAATAAATACCATAAAATGAACTTTATTATCGATATCGATGAAGAAGCGATCATCTCTAATTTCGTTCGTAATATCGAAATAAACAAAAATATCTAGGTCCGCTTATACTAAACAATTCAAATTTCTTTTATTATAGTTAAATTCATTAAAAAAACTATTAGCTAAAGCTCATAGTTTTTTGTAAACAGATCTTATTGAGAAATGAATTTTACCGTAAATTAAAAAGTTAAAAAGGAATGTTTCTTATACATAGTAATTCAAAGTAAATATTCATATGAGAAATATCCATATGAATGAACAACAAACAAATGAAATTCAAAATATGACATCTTTTTAATAGAATGATCAATACCATTGTAAGTAAAATACAATGTAAACTTACATCAAAAGCAAATGTTTCGTCAACAGATTAATGTTAATGTAATATTAAATTGCTTGCCCTACATTCCTTCGATCAATAAATTATTGAAAGAGCAGAGGCCGAAAAATGAGGAACGAGCAGAATCGAGTATTGATTTGACGATTTTATGAAATTCACATTACGCGGAGAAACCTTAAGGCATGTGCTCAGTACTGTAGCTAATATGTTACGTCCGGCATTGAACGAGCTGGGTCGTTTTGGAAGCGCTTCGAAGCTACACTACTGTCGCTAATTCCACGAGCAACTCTATCCATACTTCCATAGTAATATTATAAATGCGAAAGTCTGTCTGTCTGTTTTCACGTCTATACCGCTGGACCGATTTTCGTGCAATTTGGCATAGATATAGTTAAAGATCCGGGGTCAAACACAGACTATTTTTATTTTCAAAAATCAACCCCTAAGGGGCTGAAACAGGGGATGAAATTTGTATGATAAATTATATCGACATGTTAATCTACTCGCGGGCGAAGCTGCGCGGGTCAGCTAGTTAGTAACAATTGCAGTCATTCAGTATGTGATTTAAATACCTGTTAAAATATTTAGAAGTCAATCTAGATTTGTTTAAATTTTTAACACTCAAAGCGACTCGCTGACAGACGTTTCACATTAAATCCACCGGCCGCGTGCCCAACGCAGCGACCCCGATTTTTTTTTTCACCTAACTGTGATGATTTGGCATATGTTGTCAAATATCCATATAAATGTCTCTTCTAATTCGTACTGATTGTGTAGTGTGTACGCGGTATATTGATTTCGCTGGTGTACGCAATATATTGAATTTTAAAGTTTGCAGTAAGTTAAATTATTTTTATTTCTAATGGACTTTAATGCTATTTAATATTTAAAAAAAATATTATTATTAACATAAAGAAAACTTGATGAAATTGAAAATAACACAAATATGAACTTCAATAAATTTCCCAGTACGTTTTATTAACAACTGAAAACTGTCTTGTCATAACAACGACAGTTCCCTTGACTCATGTTTCGGCTGGGAGAGTAAATTAGGTGGTAAATTTTGTGTATGTGCCTACTCGTTAGTATAACTAGAAGAAAGTAACTCGTCCTTGACATTTTTGGTTTTTACATGCAATGTTAGTTCCTTTACATCAAGACTTCTACTCTATTACCATCATATGATATAAAAAAACTGGAACAAAACTTTAAATTTCCCCGTGTTGACCCGGGCTTCTTTGAAGAATAGGCGACTGATTGGCTATGCGAGTCACTACCATCGTGGCTACTAGATGGTAGAGTCCTACATTGGCTCGCCCGGATCTAGTACCACCGCCGTACCTATTATTGCCGCAATAGCGTCATTGCTAGTCATTGTCTTGTTCCGATTTGGAGGGTAAGGTAGTCGGTAAACTTATGCATGTGGCATTGGACCTCGCCACAAAATAGCAACCCACCATTAACACCTTTGGTGTCTATAGGCGATGGTTGACTCTTTCCATCAGGAGACCCATCTGCTTGTTTGCTATCTGATACTATATAAAAAATGTTTTTTAGTAAAAAAAGTATCTTATTTATTATGGTATAAAAAAATAACAAACTGTCTAAGTTAATGTTACTAAAATGTGTCCATGTCTTGTCTCCCCTGTCAAACGAGACAGGGACAAATATTTATCTTGGCTCAGTAATAAGCTATAGTTGCACGCAACTGCGTGTCTTTTACTACACTTGATTAAATGAAAAGAATATTTAAAAGCTGCCGTATGTGAATCACGTTTCTTATGTTTTTATTAGAATTCGGTTTTAATTACGTCTTTAAAAAAATACAATTCATATAAAATGGTTTTATATTTTATGAACCCGTAGTTTATTTTCTTGTTCATGTTAGTGCTACATCGTAGCTAGCGTAGACTTTAACTAGGCTACGGAGTCGTGAAACGGAAGATTCGAGTCGCCGCGCCGTGCCAGTTCGTCTACATTTACAACTATTAAAATATTAATTATCATAATATTATTTTGTAGAATTTTAGATTACGAGCGATCGTCCTCTGGTCGAAATGCGACCGTAATTCTATGACTCTATTTGACCATACACTAAATAATAATAAATTCTCTTCATAGTTTGACAACGGACTTCATCCATAAACAAAATAGTATATATGTGTGTAATGTGTATATAATCTAATAAACATTACACACACTACCGTTCATTTGTCACACAGATCTTTAAAATAGTCCACAATGCTATATGTTGATATTTTAATTTATTTTTAACAACTTGTAACACCCATATTCTTGCAAATAAATATTTTCTTTCTTTCTGTCTATCTTCCAATCAATCCTCATATACAATACAGTATTGTTTATTATCCAATTAAATACGTTAGATACGTTTTGCAATTAATGTGAATCGAAATTGATTTTCAGAGCGATCATTAAAATGAATACCTATGTTAGAACATATCAAAGATTTAAAATGAACAGGCAGAGCGATTATCAACCTCTCCGGAAATCATGTTTGTATTGTCTAATGAAAAAAAATAGCGGTAAACATTGTGTATAAGGAAGTAAAATTATATACGTACACCGCGATTCACCGTTGTCAGCTGTTGAGGTTTATATTACCGCCCCGTTGGTCGAATGGTTAGCGACCCTGACTACGCAATCAACGGGACTCGTGTTCGATCCCCGACGGGGACAAGCATTTATGTGATGAGGATAAATTTTTTTGCCGCCCTGAAGATGGCGTAAAAGGCGAAACCGGTTGGTGATATTAATTAAATTTTAAAGTGATTTGTGAAACAGTACAAGTGTATTACAAATGGAGAATGTATAATACACTCACTTCATTTTCACCACGGTTCACCACGATTCACCGTTGTCAGCTGTTGAGGTTTATATTACCGCCCCGTTGTTCGAGTGGTTAGCGACCCTGACTACGCAATCAAAGGGGCTCGAGTTCGATCCCCGACGGGGACAAGCATTTATGTGATGAAGATAAATATTTTTGCCGGCCTGAAGATGCCGTAAAAAGGCGAAACCGGTTGGTGATATTAATTAAATTTTAAAGTGATTTGTGAAACAGTACAAGTGGAGTTTAATAAAAATTACAAATAGAGTTTCACCAAGTGCCGACGATAAAAAATGTAAAATACATGAGGATAAATGTTTGTATTTCCGGGTTTGGGTGTTTATTAAATATATTCTAGTATTTATATATGTATTTCTATGTATTAGTATCGTTGATTGACACCCATAACACAAGCAAATAATTTGCTTACTTTGGGGTTAGCTCAGTATGTCCCCTGAATATTTATTTATTTATTATAAATACGTTAAATTAATAAAAATAATAATTACACACACTACATTCATGTGACATACATGATGACTATTTTCTTTATCAAACTTAAAAGAGATTTTATTGTTTAGTCTATGGTCGAATTTCGACAACAGGCGATCTGTAGTAAAAATCATTATGCTGGTTCCTTTGCAGGCTAAGCAGAGTAGATCGAATGACGCTACGGTTTGCTACGTCTCATCGATTTATGGAGGTGGACGGTGATCTCGCATTTTGTCCATTATAAAGACTATAATATATTTCTACAATGACCAGGACTGAGAGTTTTACGTGCTCATTTGAAGCACTAGTGTAAGTACTTAAACAACACAACCAGACCCCAAGCTGCTACGGAGATTTTAAGGAACCTGCAATAATATTTCTTGCTTAACATAAGATAACCGGAACAACACAACACACTTACAATAACAAGACAGTCATATTTTTCTATAATGCGTAGGTTTAAATCTATAATTAATGTATATAAAATATTAGGTCAAAACTAGTTTTTCTAATCCACATGGTCAAATAAAATATCTGAATTACCTAGTATTTAGTTTAAGTTATAATTATATTTTCTTTTAGGTATCCTTAGATAGGCTATTTTATCCACGTTATAGAATAAAAATATCTAAATTAACTAGTATTTAAGTTGGTGTTATAATATTTTCATTTATCTCTCTGGGTATCTTTAGGTAGGCTATTTTATTCGTTATTTCATTATGTAATTGCGAGCGATGTGTCAGCCCTAGTAGGCGCCGCCCAGTCGTCGCCGCTTCGTCTGCCTCCCCGTCACAGAACTGATACAAAATGATCCTCCAGATTGCCTCGTAAACTACCGCTCCTAGCAACTGGCTATTCGCTAGCGTTATGTTTTATTTTTATTTTACAGTTTTTAATAATTTTGCAGTTTCTTCGGGCAATTGAAAATGTTAGGATAATATCTTATTTTTAGATTTTTTTTGATTCTATTTTATTTGATGACTTTTTAACTTCCCGCTACGCTAGTAGTAAAATGAAGTTAATGATTATGCCCCTATTTTTGAAAATCGAGTTTTCACGAGATCTCCAAGTTCTGAGGTCTTAGGAACATTATCCAACTATTTTCACGATGACGTCAATATGTATGTGTGTAACCTCTCATAACTTTGAACGGCTTGGCCGATTGGAACACGATTGATGACATTCAATTGTTCCGCCATAATTAGGCTTCGTAAAAACTTGAATTTATTCGGCAGTAGACAATTTGTGAAATTTTGAAAAATCTTAAAAATAATGTCGGTGAAACAATGTTTTTTTTTATTAACTTCCAAATTAATGTACCGATCGATTACAAAATCTAATTAGCTTTTTCCAATGCAGTAAATTGGATCAAAATCGGTTTATTCCTTCAGGAGTTATCGTGGGCACAATTTTTTTTAAAAAGTATTTTTTCTACATGACTTCAAGATTTTTCAACTAATATATTTTTGGCTTACTACAATATTACAGTACATCAAAAATTACGTCAAATGCGGTTTCAAAAAACAAAATTTAAATAAGTTATCAAAAGTGACAGCTTTTGAAATATTAAAACTATGTTGTTTACAACGAACTTATTATGTTTGTTTATTTAATACTTTATTGTACATTTAAAAATCAAATTACAAATTTATTTCTTAACTTGAACTTTATTCGTATTTTTAAAATAACTTTCAAACTAATGCACCGATTGATTTCCAAATGTAATCATTTCTTTTACTTAAAAAACTGCATTAAATACCGAAAACCGGAAAAAAGTGTTTTTTTTTACATTGCATCGTAATTTTTCCAATCAATATATTTTATAGCTATGACTGTATTTTAGACTTCAGAAGTTACATTGAAAAAAATTACATTCAAAAGATCAAAATGTACAGCTTTTCAAAATTAAAATGTTGTCATATTTGACAATATTCTGATTTTTTATTTTGGAGCCCAAAAGTCCATGCTTAGGCATAGTTTTAGTTTCTTGGAGCTTAAAATATCTTAATTTAGAGGGAAATTTTAAGGATGTTCTACAGGGTCGAAATACAATACAAAATTTTTACATTCATTTAGTAATCATCTTGTACATATAATATATATCCATATGTAGGAGGAGGGGGGTTTATTGAGATAAAAACTATCCTTAAAAATATCTTTTAAGTTGGACCTCACAGCAGATACAAAATTTCATTAAAATCGGTTCAGTAGTTTCGGCATCCATCGCGGACAAACAACGTGATACGTAATTTATATATATTAAAATATGTATATATGTATAATCTTAAACCTACTACACATAGACATTTAGACAATGTAATGTCCTTTTTTATTAAAAAAATCCTTTTCCGAAATCAATAATAAATTCTAAAGCAAATTGATCTTCGTCACAAAATTTTAAATCAAACTTATTGAATTGCAAACTTACTTTCTTTGGTAATTAAAATACCTGCTATATGACACGCAACAATACAAAATACCTACGTTATGATACTTTATCACACCTGAATAGTTGAAAAAAGTATCAATTTTGAAGTTTGAAAATTGAAAGTCATTAAGGGATGAATTGTATGTTGTTAACGAAAATTGTCTCAAAGTCTGACACCACTCCTTGAAAATAATTGCTTTAACGAGAAAGGCGGTTCCTCGTTGGTAATTACACTACCGTTTCTTTAAGTGATGGAACACTAAAGATAATTAAAATCGAATTTGTAATATTGAAAATAAATAAAATTAATGAACTATTTTTTGTATAAAATCTTTACTTTCTGAACATCATAATTAAAAATTAAAAACCGCCGCCATATTTAATATACAAAAAGATAGCGCTTCGTCTACGTTATAAGGGATAATAATTAGGCTATTTAAAAAAAAATAGACCCCTAAGAGGCTGAAATTAGAGATTAAAAAAAACGAGCCATGTTAATTTACTCGTATTTACATTCGAAGATGTGCAGGTCAGCTAATAAATCTCTTAAAGTAAAATTGCAATGGCTAACTTCCTATTTTCGTCCTATCCCCGAAACCTTGCATACGTTATTTTTCAAATGCACATGTTACTTTTGCTAGCTTGGCTAGCTTACTCTTTAACTAAGGCATCCACTAAGGAAAGACTTTTCCAAATTAAGCCCCAAAAGGGAGTGAAATAGAGGATAACATTTTGTATGACACTTTTTATTCCCTGGATATATTTGCATGAAATTTCGTATGAATTGAAACAAAAAAATAATGAATTACATGTTAAGGTGTTTTTCAAAATTTGATCTCTAAGAGGGTAAAATAAGGAAAGTAACTTGTAAGGAAAGGTTAAATAAGTTCTCAGTAAATATGCGCGAGCGAAGCCGCGGGTAACAGCTAGTTTTAAATAAGTATATATACATACGAAAATAAACTTGTTAAAAATACAACCTCATTTTTCAGAGGGGATCTTTTACAAATATCCGCTTGAATAGTAATGATAAAATTCAAATAAAATCGTTTAAGAAGAATAGGTACTTTAGGCGAGTTCACATTGTATGTTTCATTATTGCGATAGCGAATGCTTAAGGTAAAATGAGCTTTATCTTTCATACCAACTTCCATCTCTACATTGAATTTGTCTGTCTATAGGGGAAATCTTCCTTCGATATTTATACAAGTTGGTATAAGCAAATATTGATTTCTTTTACTTCTAGTTTAGTAAAAGAGATATCTGTCCAGACTTAAAACTAGACTAATTTTATCATATAAAATATATGTTTTTAATCACACAGGCTTAGAGTGCAGCTAATCCGTAATAAGTAGTGCGAATTAACAATGAACAATTTGTTAGAAAATTTTCATAACTTGAATGGTTATAATCGTTTCGGTAATCAACATTGTTTGAAACATTAATTAATTGTACCCTCCGATACCTCTCTGTGAAACGCTTAACGAGTCGGAACAATTTCGGGTGTTTGGAGGTTCACGTAAAATTAATTATTTAAGTGTCATGCCGCTCCATACTTTCTGCGTGGGCGTTTATCGTGTAATACTTAGTTTCGTTCCATTTTCATTATAGCTAATCATCTCACATTACTTTATTTATATGGCATACAATAGATAAGATCCACCTGCTATCATTGTAGACTACGATAGCAGTTACATACATTGATGAAAAGAGATAACCACCAACTATACGAACAAAAGATGTAATGACGTATTGCTATTCGTGTGGCAGGGATGTAATACCACCGTTAACTTATCGACTATCATATCCTCCATACTGGAGTACTTTGAAGACAAGCATTCGCATTCTAACGATAGTGTAAGGCGATAGCAACGTATAAGGCGACAACACATGATCAGGCGAGAAATTAGAATCGACCACATAGCATTATAAAAATGACGATATTAATGACATTTTACGAGCCTTTTATGAGCTCCCGGGCAGAAAGGCCAATATTATTTTCTACAAAAAGATCCTTTCTTTTTTCAAAAGCGAAACCGGCCGGTTACTTTGCTATTATTTTCTATATTTGTAGTGAAATTAAAGTACAAGTGATCATAACCTAGTTTTAATTAATAACAATGGAATTTCACCAAGTGCTGACGATTGAAAGTGTAAAAACTAGTTTATGTTAATGGGTGACGTCGACCACTTACCATCAGGTGGCACGTCTGCCTGTTTGCCCATGCAAGTAACGTAAAAGAAAAAGTTTTCTATTACTTGAAATAGTAGCAAAATTATTTTAACGGGGTTTTTGGTACATAATAAAACTTAAAATAATAATTGTCAAGATTTCTTTTTCACATATATATAATATTAGTGTATGTATTTTATTGATTATGTTTATTATTTATAATAAGTTTCTATTAGTATGAGTATTATTAATACTTTATTAATTAGTACATTTACCAATCCACAAATCTACGAATCTATGCTAGATATAAGTAACCTAAATTTTACTATTTGACTGTTACGCATGTTTTAATTATTATTTAACTCATAAATAAAAGAAATACTATTATGTCTCAATAAAACTACGTGTTTAAGTAAGTTTGGTCTGGCTTCTTGCAATTTAATCGCCCCACGAAATGGAAAAATATATCAAGTCACCTAAACACGATACTGCGTTACATGAAAATGCTTTAGCCTCGCATAAGGCAATAATTCACACGAATGGGATATTTACCAAAACATTGAGCAAATAAAATTCTTTCTGTGGTAAGAGACGCTGAATAAACTTTTTTGTGAATTATTTCAATCGTGGTTTATTTTCAAGGGAACCTTGGTAAAAATGTGTCACCCAATGACTTAATATTTTTGTTAGCTATATTTTTATACCATAGAATAGCAAATAAGCTGATCGCTTTCCTGATAAGTGATAACTATCGCCTGTAGACACGAAAATGTTACTGGTACGTGCATTACAAACCACCACACGGATGTTTAATCCATATGGTGGGTTGAAATGCTTATGCATTAGTTAATAAGTGTAATCTTATTAATTAAGAAAAATAATAAATCTTAATTCATTTTTTAAAGTAAACGTCAAAATTGTTCAACAAAGAAAATAAATGACAATTCTACATTTTAGTATTACCATAGTTTAATTATAATTATAGCAATCATAAGATAGGTATATATAACATATTCTACAAATAGCAATGTCATGTCGATGAGTTATCAGCATAACTTAATAAAATCCTTACACAGAACTCAATCAAATACTAGAACTTCGTCAATAGAAGAAATACGTGATATGATCAGGTGAAATTGGCAAATGGGGAAAGAAGATAAAGAAGAATTAAAGAAAACTTATTATATTTATGCTTGTAATTAATAGTGATATAAAATAATCACATTCAAACCCGAACACGGAATGACAGGCATTGACGCTATCGCGGCAGTAATAGGTAAGGCGGTGGTATCAAATACCCGGGCGAGACGTTGCGGAACTCTACCACCTAGTAGTCACGGTAGTAGTGACACAGTGACAGTAGCAATTGATCGCCTTTTACGACCTGTCTAACAAAACGGCAGTTGGTCTATTCTTCAAGAGAGCCCGGACCAACACCGGGGAAAGCAGACACCATAATGTAATTTTTATAACCAACGCTTTTCATAGACTAGTCATTATTTATTTTTAACTCACTGCTTCGTGGTTTAGTAGTGAGCCTTTTTGGCTCAGACTATGATGAGCTCCGGGCTTGACGTCCAGGTTAGGCAAAAGTGTCATTAAGACTTTTATGAGGTTATCCTCAAAAATCAAAATCTTAGAAGCAGCTTATTGCCTAATGATAGTTTTGTATTGCCCCCGTATTTCGGATCAGCAAGTCAAGTTAACGATACCGTTTGTTGCAAGACACAAATGATAGTCGTGAATAGATTGGTAAAAATGCAGCAATGGGGATCAATACCCATCCTGCCAAGCGACTAAACGGTGAATTATGCAAAACTAGAACATCTATTAGCGTTCGGTTAACTCTGCCTATTTCGGAATCCGGCATGATAATACTTTTTGTAATTTATATGCTTTTCAACCGATGACTACCAACGTTCTCATTTCAACGCGTATATTTTTTTTATTAGAATACGCATAACTTTGTACAGAGTAGTCCGATTTTTAATAACTCTTCTTACTAAGGAGGGAGGTGTTAAATGGGACCACCCATTTAATTAAAAAATCCAACCATAAGGGTATGTAAACAAGCAACTATTCACTCACTGACTTTAATTATGACCACGCATAAATTTATTTTTTGTTAAAAAGATATTATATATAGATATATAATAGTGTAGTTTTATATTTTGAGAGATTAAATTTGAAATTTGTAGGAATTTAGGAATGGAACTCAAAGAAACATCAGTTTTGCTTTACTGAATTTCGATTCCCCTTCAACCTGTAAGTGATCAATTAAACTTTATATAACACTTGAGTGGCGATTGCAACTCGATGCCCTGTAAAATGCATTAATTACACATGAAGTGGCCGCTAGGTGCAAGGGTTAATAACAATTAATTGAAGTCCTATAGAAAGCTGGCACGTGTTTGAAACCCACTCAATACGTTTACCATATGTTAAGATAATGTATTGTTAGCCGCGAACTTAAACATAAATATATGAATTGGGTCTATATAGTTCTAAATAAGTTAGTATATAGCGAACGATTGGATCTACGTGTGATTAGCATTGTGAGTACTAGGTGGTAGAGTTCCGCCACATCTTACCCGGGTGGTACCACCGCCTTACCTATTCCTGACACAATATCGTCAATGGTCGTCAATTGTGTTCCAGTTTAGAGAGTAAGGTAGCCTTTAAATTTATTCATGTGGCATTGACGTCCGGTACACGGATAGCATAGCACCAATAATATTGATGATAACTATATGCAATGGTTGTCTCTTTCCTTCAGGAGAGCTATCGACTGTCTGCTATCTGATGGTATAATTTTTTTTATATCTAGATCAGGGATAGCGTGCATGGTCAACCTCCTGCAACTTATACCTGAAATCTCCCACTAAGTTAAGGTTTTAGTAGTCTATTAAGCTTTTATAGTATAGTAGGTATTTTAAGTTTTTAGTAGTCAAAGATATCTAAGCTTACATATTTGAGCACGAAATTTCAAAAAAATAAGTCTGTTGAAAACAGCTCTATTTTAACTTTTAAACGCTATGATAAACTTTGATATTTTTTTTTCTAAATGACAGAATCACTGCTGGCGTGAGCCTTCACAGCTTCACCGGGCGCGTGGGGCGAGCAGAGTGCTCCGCCCTAAGGGTGTCTCTTGTGAGACCGAATCTGAGCTTAGGGTGGAATTGTGATTTACAATGGGAGGATTAGTGGCATTGTTCTGTCCTTCAGCTGATCCTTGATCTTGGTCTCGGTTCACTGATTGGCATACCAGGGGTCCTCGTCGCCGGCAGCGGTGACTGTGTCGCAAGTGTAGCTATGTCGTGTGATCGTATGATCCGTTAGCCAGAATTATTGGGTCATCGGAATAGGTGAGAAAGTGACGGGACCTACGTTTTTTGGAATCTGGATTTAGATCTGGGTTGTAGTTTGTAAACTAGCACCCAAACCCATCAGTGGGTTTGGGCGCTACTTTGCTACGTCTACCTAAATATCTTCTGAAAATATTTTTTAAATGTCTAGCTAAGTTCGGCAATTCGAGATCTTTATGTAAGTCTACGTAACTATATTGTAGGAGGGTCAAAATCAACTGTTTAAAATCTAGACGTTTAGTCGCAATTTTTTTTTCAATTTTAGTCAACAATAACTATCTAAATAATTAATCGACTTTAATACATTTTACAGCATTCGACGGAGTTTTTAAGAACAAGAGCTGATTAGATCGTGGAATCATCACAGATTTACAGATTATGTGATAGTTTTGGGAATTATTTTAAACCATGAAGCTGTATTACATCTGGAGGCAACACTTCTAATACCTACTTTAAAAAAATGTAAATACTGCTGTCATCTTCTGAGGTTTTACACTCTCTTTCTAACACAGCTGTGTAAAAAGAGATGGTAAGACCTCATAGAATGAGATATAACGTAGGTAAGAGTATTTGTTTCAAATGATTAATTAATACGAGTGCTAGCTCCACCTTTACCTAATACTTTATGATTTAAACAGACGTTTTCCCCGTGTTAGTCCGGGCTGCTTTAAAGAATACACCAACTGCCGTTCTGCCAGGCAGGTCGTAAAAGAGGATCGATTGGCTATACAAGTCACACCATTATACTCTACTACTAGGTGGTAGAGCTCTGCATTGTCTCGCCCGGGTCTGGTACCACCGCCTTACCTATTCCTGCTGCAATAGCGTCAGTGCTTGTCACGGTCGTGTTCCGGTTGAAAGGATAAGGTAGCCAGTAAACTTATGCATGTGTAATTTGATAAAGTTTTGAAAACGAAGTCTTTCTGAAAATTTTTACGGATTCGGATTTTGAGATATTAAGAGAAAACGAAAAATGTCGCCGAAACTACGTCTTTCTTTTATATCTTACGATAACAAACAAGTAAATGGGTCTCCCGATGGAAAGAATCAACCGTCGCCTATAGACACCAAAACACCAAAGATGTTAATGGTGCGTGCTATCTTGTGCCGAGGTCTAATGCTACATGCATAAGTTTACCGGCTACCTTAACAAACCAGAACAAGATAGTACAAGCACTGACGTTTTTGCGGTAGGAATAGGTAAGGCGGTTGTACCAGACCCGAGCGAGACAATGCAGAACTCTACCATCTAGTAGCCACGATAATAGTGACTCGCATAGCCAATCGGTCGCCTTTTACGACCTGCCTGGCAGAACGGCTGTTGGCCTGTTCTTCAAAGGAGCCTGGGACCAACACGGGGTAAATTCTTTTATTTATTAGTATTTGTCTAATGTATATTTATGCTTTTACAATTAAAAAATTACGGTCGAAATTCGACCAGGAAGCTTTCTCTAGTAAAATTTAACTAAATGTAAAACAGTAGGTATTAAAGACATTTCTTCTCTTTGAATTTCGTACTGTTTTAAGAAGACTATCTCTCATAAGTATATAAGTAAGTTGTATGTAAGCGAGGAATGTTGCCCGTAGTGAGCAGACAAGCTAAGCGAGTCTATAAAATCTATATCTTCCAATAATGCTTGTAGTGCAAATGTTCCAAACTAAAACATTACAATGAACATATAATATTTTTAAAAATATATAAACGGGTCAAAAACGCGTACATATACAGTGTGTAAAGAAAACCCTGTCGGATAATTAAATATGTTATTTGGTACCGTAATACGGTTACATATGTGTTTATTTTATGGATATTAATTAATTAGTTTTCCCAATATAAAAAAATCTTAAATGGTATTTTCATACATTAAGTATGACAACACCTACAAATAAGTTAATTCTATTATCAAAGAATGCCGCACAAGTCAGACGCTACAGAAGGACATGCGGCGCGTGTGGGGTGCGTTTAAAGTTCCTTTGTAAAAAGCCGAAAAACAAATAGCGCGCCTTCGCGTGGTGTTTGTGCAAAAGCCGCCAAAACGAAACAATGAAACAAAGAGCAACAAGGTGTTGTCATTTTAAAATATTTGCTTAACTCTAGGGAAATATGAATAAAAATACGAATATTAAAAAAAAACAATATCTTTATTATTTTCTGAAATAAAGTTTTTTTAATATTTTTTTCAGTAATGCCTTTAACCAAACTGTAGGCCTCTTTCGGATCGGGCAGGGTTTTCTTTACACACCGTATAGAACTTACTTGTAAAGCTCGACGTTTCGGCCAAGTTATATTGATCGTGGTCACGAGTGGACTGAAACGTCGAGCTTCACAAATAAGTTCTATATATGTACACGTTTTTGACCCGTTTGTATATTTTTTAAAAATGATAGTAGAACGCGTTACTTTAACAGATCATGACATAATATAATTTGTTCAAATATAGAGACTAACAGAAGTCAATGTTACAAACAAGTAATATTCGAGCATAGCACACATAGATACCTCTCACGGACGCGGTATCTCGGACTGGTGCGGAACAAACTGTCCCGAACAATTCCAAGATATCGCGTCCGTGAGACGTTTCTATGTGTGCATTGCTCGAATATCACATGTATGTAGATTGACTACTGTTAGTCTCCAGTATACTGTGCTTCCGTGCGACGGGCGGACTTAATGTTGGATGCATTCTATCTCAGTTAACCTTTAGCCTAATACTGGAGTTGCTATTGCGTCTATTGTCCCGAAGTTATATGCGCGCTAGGCACACGCAGTTCGAAATGTATGCGACCATAGCCGATAATAGCCGGTCACGTTTGCATTTGTCGTGTCATTGCACGAAGCTTTGTAACGATAGATGCAAATGCGGCTCCAGCATATGACATTTTATACAGACTAAAAAACATGTCACCTCTGTGGTCTAGTGGTCCAGCGTTGGCGTTGACCACATGAGGTCCCGGGTTCGATTCCCAAGTTGGGCACATAAAAAAAGGTTTTTTCAGTTTTCTGAGAAACACAAAGTTGCCCGGGATTGGAAAGTGCCCGGTTGGCGATAGGCTTGCCACCTATCTAATTTGTGGGACCAAGTATCTTCGGCTAATCGTGGGTGCACTTGTTGTACCTCTGCCTACCCCTTCGGGGATATGGGCGTGAAGATACTTTTTTTACTAAAAAACATTTTTTATATAGTATAAGATAGCAAACAAGCAGGGTCTCCTGATGTAAAGAGTCAACCATCGCCTATAGACACCAAAGGTGTTAATGATGCGTTGCTATCTTGTGGCGAGGTCTTATGCCACATGCATAAGTTTATCGGCTACCTTACCCTCCAAACCGGAACACGACAGTGACAAGCACTGACGCTATTGCGGCAGGAATAGGTAAGGCGGTGGTACCAGACCCGGGCAAGACATTGCAGAACTCTACCACTTAGTAGCCACGATGTTAGTGACTCGTATAGCCAATCGGTTGCCTTTTACTACCTGCCTGGCTGAACAGCAGCCTATTCTTCAAAGGAGCCCGGGACCAACACGGAGAAAACATTACTTACGTTTGCTTAGTCGGGTATAAAAAGCCTATCTTACCCCGGAAAAATGTATATTTCTATATGTGAAAGAATTTTTAAAATCAGTTAAGCAGGTTTTGAGTTTATGCATTACAAACATGCAAACATTCGAATATTTCCTCTTTATAATATTAGTCTGGAAGTGCAGGTGTGTGAAATAGAAACTGGTCGCTAATACTTTATATCATAAGAAGTGGATTACTAAAACAACTTCAAATGAAAAAATAATCGGTTAAATGCGTGTTGGGCCACGCGCAATGGAGGGTTCCGTAGTTGCCTATCACATGAATTTGGACAAAGCAGAAGGCTTTTTTTATTATTTCACTAGCTATTTCTCGCGACTTCGTTCGCGCGATCCAAAAACTTTACATACTCCATTTTGCTCACTCATGTAAAAAGTAGCCTATGTTCTATCCTATAAAATCTTCTACCTTTACGTGAAAGGTCCATCAAAACAAGTCCAACCATTTCGGAGATTACCCCGTACAAAAAGAATGACAGAATTTTTTAAAATGGTTATTCACGTATTAGTATCGTAAAAATAAAACTTAGTTATTTTGAAATCACAAACAGACACTTCAATTTCATTTACATACCTGTATATAGAGATACTAAAAAATACCCTATTTAAACGCTAAGGACGGATATATTTGTACTACCAGTTGAACGCCCTCAAAACTTCTCCAAATACATTTTATAGGTTAGCCGACTATTACTTGGAACCTGTGAAAGCCTTCATTATTTTATTATTTATCCACAATAGTTTTCATTTTAAATTCACCATATATACTACTAACGTTACCGTACAGTACCGAATATTTTCACGTCCAAAACTAACCATTTAGCTGTCAGAGGTCCCCTTCTTGAGGAATTAAAAATTAGCATTTTTAAAGTCTAATATTTTACAAATGGATCCGTTAATCGAAAAACTATTTCCACAAACCTGCATTTTTTTAAATCCTTATCCAACAATACCCCACGCACGAGAAAAAATAAACATCACAACTTTACGTGTGCAAGCGATATTTTCAAGATTTTATTTCATCGTGTGTATATTCAGATACCACTAACGTGTATATTTGGACTAAATTACAGCTTTTAAAAATATGAAAGTGTGCTCTGTGCATTCTATAATCTCTGAGCTAAGCTGCGGATGGACGGACGGACGGACATGGTGAAACTATTTCCTTGTTGACTTCAGAACCCTAAAAAGTGCTGTATGGATTTCGTTATAATCAAACAAAAGCGTTAAGTACGTAGGTACGGCATTTAAATTGGGGCAAGCGACATATGCCATGCGCGTGCCTGCTCTCCGTGTCGGCTCACATTACGATTTTTTTATATTCGTAAACCTTCAAAGGAATTCTGATGAAATATGCCTATAAGTTACGATAAATTTCTACGTCATATGCCCTTGACAATTTGTTGAATCGTTAACGAGTACACGAAGTTTCTGAATACCCATTTTTGTTTGAGAAATAAGGTCTTATCTGTACTACTATATAAATCGGTGGGGTCTGTCTGTATATTCAATAGGCTTGTGTCCACTAAGAATAAATCGGATATCGTCGCTGCGCCTGACAAGTTCTATATGTGATATTTGTAAGGTTATGGGAAACAACAAAAAAAATGTTATTAAATTAACAAATAGACTATTTGTTCATTTATTATTTGTTATTAAATAACTAATTGACTATTTGTTAAGTTAATAACACGTTTTTTTTGTTTTCCAAAACCTTATAAATATCACATATGGAACTTGTCAGGCGCAGCGACGATATATTGTAGTTGTTATTGAGTAATTATGATAGGGTGATAACAAAAATCAAAATATACGTATATTATAAAATAACACGATTAACAATATTTTTAGGATATGAATTCGGCAAAAACTAACATTAAGTCACGTGATAGCGAACGCAAATCTGGAAGCATTACGTCAGCACGTGGTAAACTGCTACATTTTCGTTGACATTTTCATAGAAACCAAAGAGTACGTAATGTAAATGACTGTGATATATTATGATCACTGCATTCAAAACGTTAAGACGCCAGACAGGTTTTGTACTAACTTTTTATTTAAAATTTAAAACGCGAAATTTTGGTAAAAATATACGATATTAAAAATAGTTTATTAGTTATTAATATACCTCATAAGGTAAAATATTACACAGTTTTCAAATTTAGTCTTGATCGATCTTGATGAAAATTGATATAAATATATAACACGTGGTTGCGCAAATAATAGATCATATTATTTTAGTTTGTCTGGCTGTCTATATGGCTCGTTATAACTAAAGAATGGCTTGACCGATCTCAATGAAAATTGGTATTTAATAAGATCACGTGACTGCATAAATGATAGGCCATATAATTTTTAATTTTTGACTGCATTGTTGGTCGGGTGATTACCACAGCAAAGCGGGCGGATATAAGTTAGTATCTATATATTAATAGGTAATGCAAAAATTTGTACCCCATTTTACGACAATTATATGTATTATGAGGAGTATAAAATTTAGCACAGTTAAATTTTTTTATACGGAGAAGTAGTGCAGAAACTTAATGTTTTTATATAATATTAGATGCAGCATGCAGTCCGCTGCATTATAAATTTTAAGCGAATCCCACGGGATCGACTTATTTTTTCGAAATAAAAAGTAGCATATGTGCTATTCTAGATCATCGTCTACCTGTGTGCCAAGTTTCATTCAAATCCGTTCAGTAGTTTTTGTGTGATTGAGTAACAAACATCCATCCATCCAAACTTCCAAACTTTCGCATTTATAATATTAATAAGGATGCATGTAAAACACATTTATATTTGTGTTTTCGCACTCACCCTTTGCTTAGGAAAACTTGAAAACCTTTAAAACAACAAAGAAATTTTTAATGAGGAAATCCCAGCTCGAGGAAACGTTTTAGGTTCAAATCCTACGTGTCGAAATATATAAAATTGTCATATGGCCAAAAAATTAAAATTAATCTGTTATAATTTTTTGGCCATACGACGACACATTTTAAGACTTGTTTATCAAAACAATATCAGTCGATGTGGTATGATCGTGGGCCAGATTTTTTCGCTGACATTCAAAGAATGCGAAACTCAAAACAATAGTATAATATATTAAACAATGGAGGAATCCAATAACTACACCACACAATTATTATATAATTAATGTCCATTGACAATGATTAGGTGTAATGGCGATATTATTCTCAGAAACATATGGAATTAACGCATATTTTCTACACGCTTAAACCAGTGGAATGCATTAAACTTTCCCGTGTTGATCCGTGTTCCGTTTGAAGAAAATACCATCTGCCTGTTTGGCTTTGGTTTGACCGTCTTTGGTCGAGTGGTTAGCGAACCTATGGGGAAATGGGGAACCGATGGGGCTTGGGTTCAATTCCCAACAGGGACAAATATTTGTGTGATGAGCATAGATGTTTGTATTTGTGGGTCTGGGGTTGTATTATGTATTTAACAGTACCTATTTATATAGTATGTATTTCTATGAATTATTATCGCGGACTTACACACATAACACAAGCAAATAATGCTTACTAGGGGGTTAGATACATTTGTGTAATTTGTTCAGCGATATTATTATTATTATTATTATTGTTTATGTGACTAGTATCGTGACTACTAAGTGGTAGTGTTCCACAACATCTCGCCCGGGATTGGTACCACCTTCTTACCTATTCATGCCACAACAGCGTCGTTGTTTGTCACTGTCGTGTCCCGGTTTTGAGAGTAAGATAGTTGGCAAACATATACATGTGGCGTTACCATCCCGCCACACAGATAGCAACGCACCATTGACATCTGTGGTGTTTATAGGCGATGATTGTATCTTTAAATCAGGAGAGGCATCTACTTACAGAACACTTATACTCCTCTACGAGAGCATCTACTTATGTAAAATCTTATGTAAAAAGTAAATGTTTATTATGAAAACGGCCTGAATGATGATAATTACTTAAAAGGTGATATATGAATTACTGCCGCCTTCTTGACTTGGATCGTGGCAGTAATGTCTTTAGACGATGTTTATGTTTTTTCATCAGAAGACCATCTTTCTTTCACCTTTCTGCCGATTGTTTGCTATACTCTTTTTAAAATATCGCCTATAGACATCAAAGTTCAAAATTTTGCATTACTATCTATATGCATAAGTTTTACTGAGTAATTCACACTCCAAGCTAGTGACGGTATCTAAGCACTGAGTATCAGTGTTTTGTTAAACCGAAACCAGCAGTAATAAGCTCTGATGCCGTTGTGATCGGTAATCGGTAAATGCCTCATACAAGAAACAAATAAGTACATTTAAATTTCTTGGAGTTGTACTGGATAAAAATTGTAATTGGAAGGCACATATAGATAAACTATGTAATAATATATTATTTCACAAGTATATGCTCTTTATAGATTGAAATAAGTTTGTAGTGAAGATATAGCTTTAACTTCTTATCACGGATTAGTAGCATCCAAGCTAAGGTATGGACTTATTCTTTGGGAAAATTTTACAGATATTCAAAAAGTGTTGATAGTTCAGAAAAAAATATGTGCGTGCAATCTGTGGCTAGACTCTTTCATTTCTTGCAAACCATATTTAAAAAAAACTAAAATTGATGACCCTACCTTTTATGTACATCTATAAAGCTGCAATGTTTGTGAGAAGGTATCCGAATATTTTTCCTATATCAGGAGACTTAACTGACTTCAGTATTGGGGATAAGGATAAAATTGCTATGTCAGTTTTAACTAGTTCCATGGTAATAAAAAACTACTATGTGCATTAAAATTTATAACAAATTATCAATAGATATGAGAATGTTGCCAATAAATAAATTTAAAGCAGCTTTGCAATCTTTATTAATTAACAAAGTTTATTATACAGTACAGGATTTTTTCGTAAATTATATTAGATTGACATTAGAACCATTGCCTATTATCATTTCTAAGTTCATTCCATTAAATTGATGTTGTTTTTTTTTTTATTGGATGCTAAATTAGTTGCACTAAATTTCATAGATATTTTGTTACGTTTTTACCTTTCATGTTATAGATATTTCGTAACATTTGTTAGTAATTATAGAGTACTAGCTGTTGCCAGCGACTTCGTCCGCGTGGATTTCGTTTACTCCGCACTGCTTCTCCCCCGTAGGTATCAGCGTGATAATATGTAGCCTATATATTGACCCGGCCTGTTAGTAATATTCATGCAAAATTTGAAGTAAATCCATGCAGTACTTTTTGAGTTTATCCCGGACATACATACAGACAAACAGACAAACATATAAACAGACAAACAGTCAAAAATTCTAAAAACTATATTTTTGGCTTCGATATCGATTGTAGATCACGCCCCAAGTATTCTTTTAAAAAAATATTCAATGTACAGTTTTGACTTTCCTACGATTTTATTATATGTTTAGATATTAAGTTTATTATTAGATTACTAAATAATAATGTTATTTAAAATGTTTGGAAATATTAACCAGGACAGGCGTATGACGATAAGATATAATTCTAATTTATTGTTGGTTCAAATATTTCAATTTTTGTTGCCGAATTAAATTAAATTAGTAGTTTTAATTTATAGTTATATTTGTAAAAAAATTGCATGTCAATTTGGTAGAATACGCGGATGTATTATAACTTATGTAAACCGATAAAATTGTACCGTCTTCTGAGCAAATACATTTCGTTCATTCATTCAAAGCTAAGACGGTAGTACTAAGCCTGAGCTATCCTAAAATGGCAAGAAACTACTATCGGCTATAGAGACCAATCTGTCCGTGTGGTAAATTGTAAATATCACATAAGTTTACCGGCTACCTGAACCCCCATACCGTAACACGACAGTGACAAGCATTTACGCTTTTGCGGCAGGAACAGCAGGCGAGACATTGCGGATTTCTACCACCTATTTTTTTGTAATATCAAAAGATAGGAAACAAGCAGATGGTACTCCTGATGAAAAAGACAACCATCGCCTATAGACACCGAAGATGTTAATGGTGCATTGCTATCCTTGTACAGGGCCACAATGGTGGTGAGAGGCATAGCCAATCGTTCGTCTTTTACGAACTGCCTGGCAGAATGGCAGATGGTCTATTCTTCAAAGGGAGCCCGGACCAACACAGGCAACAGGTTCGCAAACAGACAACATCATATTAAGCTAATAAGTTTGTGAATAATTAAAATTCATGGTTTGCGCGGGATTTTGGAATATAAAGTCCGTTAATGAGGCGCCTGCGTAGGGTGGGATTGAACCGGTGCACCGACAGGTGGTGGACACGCGCCAGTGCGCCCCCCGTGCTATACCCCTCGCGTCGCGGCTTACCGACTTGCGCTTATCTAAAACTTATTATTTTATTTTAAAGCCTCCTTACCTTAGAAACCTTTACTAATTTTATTAAGATGTAAAGTTTGTGAGTTTTTTTTCTAGGAAATAATCCCTGGAACTATTTAACCCAGTGAACTGCTCGACCCGGGTTTCGGGGCTGGGACCTTATGCGTCTTTTTTATCGTTTCTATCGATCAGGAGAGCCATCTGCTCGTTTCTAATTATATATTAAAAAAACACGAATAATTGGTTTATCGGTTAGCTCAATAAATGTTGATCCCATCACCGTATACACTTCATTCTAGAGGTAACTTCCAGTGCCCATCCGAGGCACAAGCGTGTTTACATATATACCACTTCCAGACGCCGAGAAGCTACTATAATATCTCTAATTAGAAAAAAACATATAACACAATAGAAAACCATATAACAACGCGTCAGGAATCTAACACGGGCCATCTATAATAAAAAAAAAACATCTATAATTATATTTCTTTTATCAAAATCCATCCCATGTCAGACAAAAATAAAATAGATAAATAAATATTGCTGAACAAATTATACAAATTGATCTAACCTCAAAATAAGCAAATTATTTGCTTGTGCTATGGATGTTAGTCAACGGTACTAATACATAGATAAATACTGTAACGCACATAATAAACGCCCAAACCCAGAAATACGAACATCAATGCACATCACACAAATGTTTGTCCATGTCGGGAATCGAACCCGAGTCCGAGTCGTAGTTAGATTCGCTAGCCACTCGACCAACGGGGCGGTCAAAAAATAAAAAGCAGTCGGTCCTCGTGGTGGTAAAAAACAACTATCGCCTAACAAACATCAAATATTTTGATGTGGCGCCACCATTAGACATCAAGGATGTTAATGATACGTTACTTTCCGCGTAGCTAATCGGACATCTAAAGCCACTCGTGTATGTTTAACGACTACCCTACCCTCAAACCCGTCAGTGACAAATATTGACAGTATAACGACAGGAATAGGCAAAGTAGGCAACGTAGTCAGGGGAGTAAACCCAGATATCACACGAGGGAGGCAATCGCCCTAAGTGAATAAAAACCACAGCAAGTATGTTTAATAAGATGGATTTACTTATATGGACAGAAAATTTTTGTACCATTTTTCATATTTTACGCGTGATATTACTTGACAATATGACGTCATCCCAGAGCATTTATGAACCAAACTTAATGTAATCCAGACCCTAGACGCAAAACAGAGTGCTAAGTGTGAGTTTTTCTTTTCGCATTCGATCGTGAGCGCGTTTCGAGTTTACTACGAATTTGTATGTGATTTGTACAGCGCCACCTAGTGATAAACTGGTTTCTCACGTTTACCACTAGGTGGCGCTGTACAAATCACATACAAATTCCTAGTAAACTCCAACGCGCTCACGATCGAATGCGAAAAGAAAAAACTCACACTTAGCACTCTGTTTTAGTCTAATCTAATAATTTCCATGTGTTTAAGTCGAAATGAAAATAATAACACATAGGATAGAATTCCAAACATCTTATTCAAATGAAATGGGTCAAGAGCAAGGCGGCATAAAAAATGTTTTAATATATATTAATTTTTTTTATTTATTAGTTTCGTCTATTAACCGAAACTCGAACATACACTTTATTGAATCTTATTACATACGATATAATTTGATCATTACAAGATGATATTTTATAAACTCGTAAGTTACACGTAATCCGGGCTCCAAACTATATTACAAAAAATCAGCTAAGAGCGAGTCGAGCTTACGAAGGGTTCAGTTGCGGCGAATATATATAAAAAAGTATCATCACGCCCGTATCCCCGAAGGGGTAGGCAGAGGTACATCAAGTGCACCCACGATTAGCCGAAGATACTTGGCCCCACAAATGTGATAGGTGGCAATCCTATCGCCAAACGGGCACTTTCTAATCCCGGGCAACTTTATGTTTATCAGAAAACTGAAAAAAACACTTTTTTTATGTGCCCGACCCGGGAATCGAACCCGGGACCTCATGTGGTCAACGCCAACGCTGGACCACTAGACCACAAAGGCGAATATATATATATATATATATATATATATATATATATATAATCTGTATTTCTACAATTTTCCACTCGAGGATTCAAAAGATAGTGGGAGGGTGTCACTTGGTCAAACTGCATCGTATCGATTTTGTCAAACACTTGTACTATTCCACAAATAATTGTTATTTGTGAAATAATGCAAGTGTTTGACAAAATCAAGAACAGTTTTAGATATTACATACTGCAAACAAACTTACAAACTTACCTCTTTATAATATAAGTATTGCAGTATAAAGCAGACTTAGTTATTTTTTCTTGACGGATGCACTGGCCCTTTGCTTTTTGACAAAAGCCCTTGAAGGAAGGAGCTTATTCATTTCTCGGTAGTTGTCACTTATATACAAATGACGTGAGCTTCCAACTTCAGCACATATTTTTTTTTTACGAAAATTAAGAATTTAGAGATAAATAGTTTTTTATATCATAAGATAGCAAACAAGCAGATGGGTCTCCTGATGGAAAGAGTCAACCATCGCCTATAGACACCAAAGGTGTTAATGGTGCGTTGTTATCTTGTGGCGAGGTCTAATGCCACATGCATAAGTTTACCGGCTACCTTACCCTCCAAACCGGAACACGACAGCGACAAAGACTGACGCTGTTGCTCCAGGAATAGGTAAGGCGGTGGTACCTAACCCGGGCGAGACAATGCAGAACTCTACCACCTAGAAATTACAAAAATACCCCGAAAACAGAATTTTCGAGATGGGATGGGATTGTTATTATATTTTTATTCACAATTTCAGTACCGAAACGTAGTCTGGTGATGTCTTAAGTGCAAAATGTGGTCACCCTGACCATCTACTGACGTCTAATTCTCTCCGTGTAGTCTGCTTGTTCACAACAAATATAATACATTTTTAGAGTTCCGAAGTAAACTAGGAACCCTTATAGTTTCGCTATGTCCGTCCTTCCGTCCGTCCGCATGATAGCTCAGAGATCCTTATATTAGAGATCTTAGTATTAGAAAGCTGTAATTTGGTGTAAATATACATTTTAGTCACGGCAACAAAGTGGTTATATAAAATTTTGAAAAATATTTTTTAGCGTAGCTCCTCCACATGTAAAGGCCGGCAACGCAACTGCAAAATTTGCAGTGTAGTTGTCCATGGGCGGTGGTGATCACTCACCGTGATCAGGTGAGCGTCCTGTCCATTTGCCCACTTTTCAAATTTTTTTTTCTCAAATATTGTAGGTTTATCAAAACAAATTTTCGATTAAAGGGCTCGTTTGTAAGATATTAAGCTTTAAAGTGCTAATTTTTGTTAGAATCAAGTTTCCTTCCCCCCCCTCCCCCCTCTATCAGTTAAACGGATGATTTTGGAGGTGAGAAAAATTTCACCGTAGTAGTAAATATAATAAAATTAAAAGAAAAATTATCACGCCTCTGAAGACTTAATTACAAGTTTTTGAGTAATAGACGACAAACTTATAAAATGTACTTGGAGCAGTTTTCATAGGCGGTGAAACTGTGGTACAGATATATCCGTCATTGACGTTAAATAGATTAAATGTTCATAGTGTGAAACAGTAAAAGCACTCTCAATAAAAGCGGCTCTTTCCCCGTGTTGGTCTCGGGCTCCTTTGAAGAATAGACCAACTGCCGTTTTGCCAGGCAGGTCGTAAAAGGCGACCGATTGGCTATACTAGTCACTACCATCATGGCTACTAGGTGGTAGAGTTCTGCATTTTCTCGCTCGGGTCTGGTACCACCGCCTTACCTATTACTGCCGCAATAGCGTCAGTGCTAGTCACTGTCGTGTTCCGGTTTGGAGGGTAAAGTAGCCGGCAAATTTATACATGTGGCATTTGACCTCGCCACAAGATAGCAAAGCACCATTAACATCTTTGGTGTCTTTAGGCGATGGTTGACTCTTTCTATCAGGAAACCCATTTGCTTGTTGGCTACTTATGATATAAAAAAAACTCTTTTAGTCTATATTATTGTGATGGGCAACTTCGGAACCCTACATTGGGCGTGGCCCTACACGTAGGTACTTTTAGTAATAGTAGTAATTTCTTTTAGTAATCCAATAATTCTCATTTCAGATCATAAATATGACTAGGATTCGCGTAAAACTAGATTACTCGGTCGATTTCCTGGCATATGTGACTTTGTAATCGAAATATTAATGAGTTCAGAATTCCAAGGACATTATTTCCTAATAGGCCAAGAGCTAGTAGCGCGTACCTATGTCTGATCATTTTTGACATTCTTCATACATATTGCGTCGTTATAATTGTAATTATACCAATATTAAAATGCAAAAGTTCGTATGTGTGTATGTGTATTTGTTCCTACTTCATGCTGAGACGGCTAGATGTATGTGGATGAAATTTAATATGAAGGTAATGTACATATATCTAGACGTAGAACATTTGTAGTCTACTTTATATCCCGGTTTTTTTTTATAGGATTCACTAACTTCGCTAGACATTTATAATATTTTTATGTGAAACAAATTTTAAACTTACGTCAAAGTAAATATAATTTAATGTATGCAACAGTTTCAACTAATTCTCAATTTGTATTTAATTACAAAAGTAATGTTTATCCTCTTACTTTTTTACACATAGAGATTTTAAAGCATCAAGCTTCCTCTTTTTTTTCTTACTGTTACTCTCTATCGTAGTTAAATTGCTTTGATATGATTGATGATGATGATTTAAAATGACTTTGATTTAAATGCCTTCATTCACTGGCAGATGTTATTTCAAGCTTCTTAGATTTTTGCTTATGTATTAGAAGATTTTTATAAATATTTTGTTTTTTAATCGACTTTGTGAGAAATCCTAACGAAACTATTTCGATTCATTAAAATCTAGGGGCTAAAATAAATTAATAAATTTGAATGCTCACTAACACATCTAAGAAGTTGCCAAAGTAAGTAAAATGTTTTTAAAAGTACCAATATACCAGATAAATAAATATTTGCTGGTAAAATCACACTAAATAATCTAACCAAATTATTATAAGCATATTATTTGTTTGTGATATGGTTATTTTTCAACGGTATTTAAGCATAAAAATGAATGTGTGAATACTGAAATATATTTATTAATCCTTAAACCAAGAATTAAAATATTTATAGTTCGTGAAATGCTTGTCAAGAAACAAAATCTAGTACCTGAAATCTGAAAAAAAAAAGCAACAAGTCTGCGTAGTCAGGGTCGCTAACTACTTGACCCAACGGGGCGGTCTAATATTTATTAAGTACGTCGACTGGCAAGACAGGTGGTATGGCCATATATTTATTAGATTTTATGGCTATCGTTCGATCACAGCTTTACATGCTCTCCGAGAAATGAAAATTGTCATAGCGGAATACAAAAATCGTGGCCATTTTTCAATCTCCATTCTGCCAAAATATTTACTGGTTCTACCGAAGTTATCGCTCGAAATTAAGTTTGGAATTTTAAGTTAACTGTTGGTAAATAACGTTCATCGTGGAGCAGTTTATTCTCGAGCTCCTCGTCTACATTGCCTGTTTGAATTTCCGATATCAAATCGTCCTTCGCATACCCTTCACCCGCTCCTGTAAACAACATCCGGTGTTAGATTAATTTAGAATACAGGAGACTCTTATTTGCACCTCACTGATAATGGACATGACATTCCGTATAATGCATGTGTTACCGGTTTTTTATACACAAAATTTTTATTCGCGAATTCACTCGCGCGATTTTCGACCCTATACTTTTAAGAATAAAAATATGTAAATATCAATAGGCCAGTTGCCTTGCTGAGAAGGCATAGTGTCACTATGATTATATTTCACTTGTTTTTTTTTACCTCCTTTATCGGGTTGGCTGGAAGAAATCTCTTTAAGTAGAGATAAGCTCGCCCATTGTACTTACATATGTTATGTTCATATTTTTTTAATCCTAATTGTGCTATGTACAATAAAGTATTAAATTAATAAATTATAACTACTAAGTGGTAGAGCTGTGTAACGTTCCGGAATTGGACAAAACGCAGACGTGGCAGCAATATTCCTGCCGCATCTGAGCATATTTTTCCGGACGCGATGCATAAACGTACTGGATGTTTTTAACTAAATACCATAATTTTCCCGTGTTGGTCCCGGCTCCTTTGAAGAATAGGCCAACTGCCGTTCTGCCAGGCAGGTCGTAAAAAGCGACCGATTGGCTGTACGAGTCACTACCATCGTGGTTACTAGGTGGTAGAGTTCTGCATTGTCTCACACGGGCTTGGCACCACCGCCTTACCTATTCCTGCCGCAATAGCGTCAGTGCTTGGCACTGTCATGATCTGGTTTAGAAGATACGGTAGCCGGTAAACTTACACATGTGCGTTTCAACCCGCCACACCCCGAGTAACGCACCATTAACATCTTCGGCATCTATAAACGACGGTTGTCTTTTTCCACCAAGAGAGCTGATTCTCTTACGACATAAACAAGTCAATAGAGTTCCGCTTTACCATTATTCGCCGGTTGATCTGATAACGGCTAGCGATCGTTACTTACGATAACCAGAACCGAGAGCTTTACGTACTCATTCAAGGCATGAGACATTAATACACCACCGATTAGGATAGAAACTATTACAATCTGTGCCACCGGAACACGTCGACCTGCTACGGTACTGCTGTTGCACTTCGGGTGCAACTCATACCCGGGCATCTAACCCGGGACTTCATAAATTAGCCACGATGTAGTCGATATCCCTTAAAGATTGAATTCTCTAAAACCATTTGTAAGCGATTCCCTGCCTAATCAAATCGATCCATCAAATGACTTGAGTTCTACGTTGATAGATTAGTCAGTCAACATTTTCTTGTATATCCAAAAACTAGCCGACCCGGCAAACGTTGTCCTGCCATATAAATTACTAGCTTTCCGCCTTTACTTCCTTTTAAATTAATATTTTTATCTAGTTTGTAGAATTTAGTTTTTAATTTTTAAATGTATAACATAAATAATAATCGCATGAATGTAATTGATATTTTAAGACGCCACAAAAAATAAAGAAAAATGTTTGCCGGCCTTCTTTAAACACAAACGAAGCCTAGGGAAAATTGGGAAATCCACAGAAAACATTTCTAAGAGAAATCATATTATAATCAATCACAAAATATTACTTAACGTATGTAATGTCTTTTTTTATACATATCATAAGATAGCAAACAAGCAGATTGGTCTCCTGATGGAAAGAGTCAACCATCGCCTGTAGACACCAAAGGTGTTAATGGTGTATAGCTATCTTGTGGCGAGGTCTAATGCCACATGCATAAGTTTACCAGCTACCTTACCCTCCAAACCGGAACACGACAGTGACAAGCACTGACGCTATTGCGGCAGGAATAGGTAAGGCGGTGGTACCAGACCTGGGCCAGACAATGCAGAACTCTACCACCTAGTAGCCACAATGTTAGTGACTCGTATAGCTAATCGGTCACCTTTTACAACCTGCCAGACAGAACGGCAGTTGACCTATTCTTCAAAGGAACCCAGGATCAACACGGAGAGCCCGGGACTAACAAGGAGACAAAGGGGACCCCTCTTTTGTCCCCGTGTTGGTCCGAAAAAAAACTATGGTCACGAGCTGTTTAAAAATAAATGGTATTGATAAAATTTACCGGTAAAGTCTTTGACACTTTGAACTTGACAGTGGGGCATGCGGCCACTCGCCGCTAATCCTGAACAAACAGCACGGGAGATAACGCCGTACGTGTGTGCCATTGTTGCCGTGGGATGTTTCGCTTCCTATTTTTAACATCACGTTCACCAAATATTTCGTAAGGACTATCCACTTCTTTAATTTTGTTGCCTTCGATAGTGAATATAATAAGAAACTCCCCGTGTTGATACGGGCCCCAATTGACTTTGTTACTGCTTTTGTGTGCTTAGCGAACTTAGAGTGCTTAGCGAACCAGACTACACATAAATGGGGCTTGGGGTTCCATTCCCAATAGGGACAAGTATTTATGTGATGTTTGTATATCTGGGTTTGGGCGCTTTTTAAATAAAAAGCGCCCAATTATATATTTTTATGTATTAGTATCTTTGACTGGCACCCATATTATGAGTACAAGCAAATAATTTGCTTACTTTAGAGTTAGATGAATAGAAAGAAGAAGAAATATCAATTCGTGTAATTTGTCAACAGATAAAAGTTTTTGGGAACCCGCGGAATCACCTAATTTATCCGGGGTGAAAATAAACCGTGCTATTTCAGGTCATTATCTACCTGTGTGCCAAATTTCATCCAAATCCGTTCAGTAGTTTTTGCGTGATAGAGTAACAAACATCCATCCATCCAAACAACCAAACTTTCACATTTCTCATATTAATATACTCGTAGCTTACTAGCTGACACACGCAACTTCGCCTGTTAGATAATTCGTGTAATTTGTCAAGGGATATTTCTTTATTTATTTTCTAGGAATATCATTCTGTACGAGGTAAAGCATTAATGCTCCTAAATTCATTCCACTTTTTACAGGGGGCACATAATAAGATTTTTATGAGCACTATAAGCCGTAGTGAGAGAATAAAGATTCCACCCAAACCATATTAAAAATTGGTCATTTGCGACTTTTCGATTTGCTTGTACCTTCTCTATATAAATTGTCAAACTCTGAAATAGCTAACTTCACACAGTTTTTCCGAGTGCTTTGTTATTGGAATTTTTAACAGGATAATCAATAAAATTCTCAGAAGTCAGCATTACATTGGCAACTAACCCTTTGTGTTGTCCATGTCCATGGGCAGTAGTAACTACTCTTCATCAAGTGGCCTACTTGCTCGTATGCCTACAGATACTGTGAAAAAAAAGGTTTCGCCGAAAGTTAAAATTTGCAAATTAATCACCTTAATTTCGTTTCTAAAACATTCAGCAATATGTATAAATATTTACAAATGTCATATGTTTTGTCGTATGGAAACTAATGACGAAAGAGTAATATAGACGATACTGAAGGGTACAAATAAAGCTTCAAATAAATGAGAGACAATTTATCGCTACGAAAATGAAAACTATATTGGCAATTGAACGTATGGTGCGCAATAAGGTAGCTAATAGAACCACGTAGGGTAACAACCTGTCGCCACCGCAACCCTCGACATTCGACCCTCGTTTCAACTGACACAGGGTAAACACAAACATTTTTATTTAAGAAAGCTAAAATGATGTCACATTTGAAGCCTTTTAGACTTGCATTGTTTATGTACTTCAAATGAAATGGGACACGGAAAATAAAACGGGAAAGTTCAGTTTTTTTTATATCATAAGATAGCAAACAGGCAAATGGGTCTCCTGAAGAAAGAGTCAACCATCGCCTATAGACACCAAAGATGTTAATGTTGCGTTGCTATCTTGTGGCGAGGTCTAATTCCACATGCATAAGTTTACCAGCTACCTTACCCTCCAAACCAGAACACGACAGTGACCAGCACTGATGCTATTGCCGCAAGAATAGGTAAGGCGGTGGTACCAGACCCAGTCGAGCCGATGCAGAACTCTACCACCTAATAGTCACGATGGTAGTGACGCGAATAGCCACTCAGTCGCCTTTTACGACCTGTCTGGCAGAACGGCAGTTGGCCTATTCTTCAAAGGAGCCCGGACCAACACGGGGAAAATAACCAACCAACCAGTTACATAATATAGCCCAACCTTCACTTTTCTTTCGACTTAAATTAATAAGTTCATACAAACAAGGCTACATGACGTATTTGGCCGAAAATAAGAATCTAAATAGGTAGTTATGTAATCAATCCCTGTCACATTCTTTTTAATAATAAGTTCCAGAAGGATTTAAATTTTAGGACCGCTTTTTATATTATTTCCGTACATAGGTCACACTTAATCTGAGTGTTCATATAAACCTGGATTATCCAACGCTACTAGAGAGCTGATATTGTCAAAAGCAGGTGGAAAGCTGTAAATTATATGTTAGTTCTAAGAACTATATGATAGTTATCTGGGTCAAATTCAAAAAATATTCTATTCATTCTATTAAATAAAGCTCAAAAGAAAATAAGACATAATCCTTCAGAAAGTCATGAAGATTGAACTATGATCTACAACCTTCTCTCATAAAAAATTACAATTAATTTAATTTGCGCGCTGATCAAAATTATTTAAATACGCCCTAATTATTTGGCAGTTTTAAGTTGCGCCAATAATTTTAATAGAAAATTATTTTATTTAAAACATCTTTAAATTTATTGATCCATATATAGAACATCTATTGATAATACATTACGTATACTACATTTACTACGTTTCAAAAAAGTAAATATAAATAACACCGCTATATAATATTTTGTAGATATAGAGACGACTAGAAAATTAATTTTATTTGTCTTTTAGTTGTTCAAGCAAACAAGAAAGCTACTCTCAATGGCTATTTATCAAAAAGTTGTTGCTTACATTCAAGAAAAACATAAATGAAGTCTCGGAAAGAAATTCGTATAAACAGAAAAATAAAAACTACTCAAGCAATTTTCCCAGACAGTGCAGATTCCTTGCGGCTATTTTCTCTACAGTCTCGATGCAGTAGCGTAATTTGAGCGTCTTGATGGTCTATTGGTTTCCTAAGGCTTGAAATAGATCGACAACAAGACTTCAGCAACTTTATATTAGGTTATGAAAACTATCACACACGAAATATATTATTCGTTTTAAGTAATCGTTGTCGACAAGGAACCCTTAATTTCGGAATTTACGTGCGCCTGTCTCTCCGCAAACGTGAACATATTAATTACGCCCAATAAAAAACTTTTTGTCATTCCTGCACATAAAGTGAATATGATTTTTTTCTCATCCATGTCATAAGTGTCATATAGGTTATTTTTTAAATATTAGGGATACCAAGAGATGCGTTCGAAATATTTAAATTGACAGTTGTTTCTACAGCCAAGAGCCTTCCCAATGCGAGCTAGACTGTTGTTTAACTATACGTGTAAAAATACATGACAATAGCATATACTTACCCATATAAATTAACATTATAAATGCGAAATTCTGCCTATCTGTCTGTCTATCTGTTACACTTTCACTTCCAAACCGCTAAAGCTATTTTGATGAAATTTGGTATGAAGGTAGTTGAAAATCCGGGGTCAACATAAACTTTTTTTACAAACCCAAGGGGCTTAAATAATTGATAGAAGTCTGTATGAAAGATTTTATCGACGACTAATTTACTTGCAGTGAAGCTGCGTGGGTCAGGAAATAATACAGTACAATAATATGATATCGCTGGACAAATTACAAGAATTAACTCCTAAGTAAGCAAATTATTTGCTTGTGTTATGGGTGTAGTCAACGATATTAATACAGAGAAATATATATAAATACCGAAATATATTTAATAAACACCCAAACAGCTTTATTCACTCGACCAGTGGGGAAATAGAAAGAAAACTACCACAGATAACATATAGGTAGACTAAGTAATCTATACATCTATACTCTATACAAATAAATAAAATTTAAGTGGCTGTTTGTAATATTAATTAAATAACCGGATTTAACTAAATGCATATGGATGTATACATTTTTGTCTGTCTGTCTGTCTGTTTGTTCTGGCTAATCTCTAGAACGGCTGGACTGATTTTGACGAGACTTTCACTGGTAGGTAGCTGATGTAATAAGGAGTAGCTTAGGCTACTTTAAAAAAAATTCCACGCGGACGAAGCCGCGGGCACAGCTAGTACAGAAAATAAAATCCGCGAATTGAGTCGGATATCACAGAACACTAGGCCGCACGCGGCACGATGCACATGGCCCGATACACGCTTGGTCGGGGTTTTATTGTACCTTAGCCTGGGAAAATTACATAAGAAATCAATTTTATACACGATACCTATTATAAATAAATATTCACGAGACACTTACTGATTTAACCCCAAAGTAAGCAAATTATTTGCTTGTATTATGGGTGTTAGTCAACGATACTAATACATAGAAATACATATATAAATACTGGAATATCTTTAATAAACCCCCAAACCCGGAAATACAAACAATTATGCTCTTGACACAAATGCTTGTCCCCGTCGGAGATTGAACCCGAGCCCCGACGATCGCGTAGTCCGGGGCGCTAACCACTCAAACAACGCGTTCATTATATGTAAGTAGTCCTCTCATACATGTTTGTCCATAGCTTGGTATTCTTCCGGGTCACCTGGTCCGTATAATAATCTTATCGCACCCTTAGAATTATAAATGACCTATTTCAAAAATATCCATTTTAGGGAAACCTCAAATAAAGATTTGTAAAGATAAGATTTTTGTAAAAAAATTAAATTATTAGACAGAAGTATACGTTTTACAACCTCTGCCTGTGTTTTAATAAAAGACGATAAAGCTAGTCGTTTTAGGTCGTTTACTGACATTAAGACAAAATCATGATTTTTTTTAATTAGGTCACTATAATGCTGAAGGTGCGTTATGTTATTAGGATTGTACTTGATATCAAGTATCGTAAAAATAACTGTATTCTTTCTTTTATAAAAGTTTGACTTTACACAGATTTTACTAGTCCATAGAAATGCTTCATAATGATAAAATAATTGTTTTTACTAAAAAGATTAGTCGTTTGTTATTTTTTATACAAAATTTGAAACACCTTTGCAATATTTGTTTAGTAATGTTACTAACATTAAGTGTAGTACCGGTGCGCACGATTCCTTTTATTTAACGATACCACTGTTTTGGTCGACGTACCTAGTATTATATTTTAAATGAAATAATAACAACATCATGTATGAACAGACGTAGTGCCAGTAGCATTAGAATGTTATTGAAGGAATCAAAACGTTTAGTAAACAGAATATAAAGCATGTGTAAGGACTATGAAATTGAAAAATTTATGTTATATACTAAACTAAATTATTTACTTTTTGTTTTTTTTTATATTATAAGATAACAAACAAGCAAATGGCTCTCCTCATGGAAAAAGAAACGATCGCCTTTAGACACCACAGATTTTGTGATTGCGGCAGGAATAGGTAAAGCGGTGGTACTAAACCCGAGCGAGAGGTTGCGGAATTCTACCACCTAGTAGTCACGATAGTAGTTACACGTTTAAAGTCTTTTACGACCTACCTGGCAGAACGGCAGTTGTTCTATTCTTCAAAGTAGCCCGGACCAACACGGAAGAACTTAGTTTTTTATTTTTAGACCGTACTGGTCTAAAAATTATTCCCCATGAGCTGTATCATTTAAGTGGATACCGTTTCCGGCACTTTGTATGTTAATGGGCCGTTACCATCCTTGTAGCAGGTTTTAAATGACACATGTATGAAAAGCGGCCATACACGGCACACACCGGCTACCTTACCTTCCGTATGGGGGCATAACAGTGACAAGCAGTAACGCCATTACGGTAGAAATTATGTAGGCCGTGATACAAAACCCGGGTGCGCCTTTTACGGAATCACACACAGGAAGACAGATGTAGTAGTATTCTTGAAAAGGAGAACGGGTCAATAGAGGGAGAACAAACCTTGACTGCTTCAGTTTTTTGTAATACCCGTAACAATGGAGCAATGATTTTGCCATTAAAGTATAGATGGTAGCAGTAATGAGCAATTCAATTGTAGTACCTACACTCATACGTTAATAATGCTCTAAAAATTACACAGATTGCGTGGTATCACAAATTACAAATACGTTACACCAATCGTCGTCAAAATTCCTATGAAGAATAAATATGAAAAAAAAAATAACTTTTTGTTAGTTTTTTGTTATTAATTAAAATTGGATTAAATGATTATTAGTCTTGTCTCCCGAACACATTTACGTTTGAATTTAATACAAGGACTGACGCTTTCGCCAAACCATTTTAATACTTTTAAAATTAATATTACTATTTTTTTTTCATATGATGAGCTGGCAGAGAAGCAAACGGGCCGCCTGATGGGAAGCGGTCACCGATGCCCATAGACATCCACAGCATAAGAGGAGATGCGCTGCCGACTCTTAAGAAGTTCATTAATTCGCCTCTTAAAAGGTCCAATATTACACTTTTCAGAAAATATAGACTTATGGAGTTCATAATTTGGTTGTAAGCACTAAAAAGTTCCGACTAAACCGTACTGTTGTTGAACACCATGAGTCAAGGTAGTGTGGGTAAAGATTCCGGCCTCGGTGAGTGTTGTAGCGGTGGAAAGAAGTAGCTGGTATCAAACTAAAAAAATCCTCAGAACACTATAAAGCCAGTAGAGCACACTCAGAGCACCAACATTTCTTCTCAAATCAAGAGGCATCGGATGTGAGATGTTTGATCAGATTGGAATCGTGTATAATGCGGGAAGCTCGTTCTTGAATGCGACCAAATGGTAGAATTTGATGATTGGGTGCACCAGCCCATAAGTGTGAAAAATACTCCATATGGGGACGGACCTAAGCTTTATAAAGTAAAAGTCCTTGGCCAGGTGTAAAGTAATGTTTTGCCCGGTTAATCATCATCATCATCATACGTTTTTTGAACGCTAATTTAGCTCTTTATCTTCCAGATGGCTACGAAACTGAACATCTGCGAAAATTTTTATTCCAAGAATTCCAATGTCCTGGCTGACATTAGGGAGGTGCTCTGAAACTCGGGCGCCAAATCAAAAGGGTTCTTTTTAGTACTGAACTGAACTGAAACTGAACAAACTTGTGTCTGGATTAAACCCCACAAGATTAACCTTACCCCATTCCGAGATTCGTTTCGAAGTGGCGTCTACCTCAGACAAAAGCCCATTCCTGCAATCCCCCACCTGAGCTTTAGGAAGCTTTGACTTTCCTTTGTGCAAGGCGTCAATGGTGCTGTCATCTGCATAGCAATGGATGCTGCCTAATTGTAGCACGTCATTGATATGCAGAAGAAACAGTGTTGGAGATAATACTGAGCCTTGTGGGATGCCAGCATTGATGGCCTTTTCGTTGGAACACATACCGTCAATGACAACCTTTTTGCCACATCCATAGAAAAAACTGGCGATCCACTCGCACAATCCTTCGGGTAAGTTGTAGAAGGGCAATTTGGATAGAAGGCTCTTGTGCCAGTCCCGATCGAAAGCCTTCGCAATATCTAAGCTCACATCAAGGGTTTCTCCTCCGCTCTTTCTCATTGCTTCAGCCCATAGGTGAGTGAAAAGAGTAGAAGATCACCTGCCAACCGACCATGACGAAAGCCATATTCCTTGTCACTGATTAGCTGGTGATCTTAGAGTTGATGACATACTCTATAACTTTTGAGGGCAAGGAATTTATTGCAATAGGCTTACTATTGCGCTTAATACATACAAGTTTTTACAATATGATAAAGTATTAAGTTTATGTTGATTTCTCATTAGTAAACAGATTATTAATAAGAAACATAATCTATATTTTACCGTTACTTAGCAAAATTACCTCAATCCTTACTTGATTATATATGTAAAACGACAATATTTGTTATGTATGATAAATTTCTATGGTTCATTAGGAAGTCTGAGTAATTTTCTGGCTGTGTTTTTAAGTTATTAACACGGCTGGCAGAGTTTACTGATATATTATTAACACGCGTACATTATAAAGTATTCAACTTGGTAGATCATGTGTTATGTAAACGAAGTTGTTTAATCCCAAGGCGGTAATTAATGTTTAAATAATTGATTTACACAGTTTTTGTAAATATTTTATTATGTTTTAGCGCTCGCTGTTTGTTTGATCAGTATTTTTACTTTATCGAGCTGTTGCCTAGGTTTTAGATTTGCAAGTTAGGATTAGTTTCGTTTGTTTAATTTATTTACGGATATATGAGAACTCAATACAACTTTTATAACAAAGTTTACAAAATTATTGTTTTTGAGAATCAATTCATATAGAAACAAAAATTTAAAAGCCATGTTTATTGTTGGATACCTACAACATTAAGTGTATACAAAATAACCTTTATCAGTATATAATTAAGTAATACATATTGGAATAAGCGATCCCGATTCCCCTATTCAGGCTGTACTCTGAAAATTAACAATCTGTTTTTCAAAAACATTTAACAATTCATAAGTTGAATCACTGACTGATAGCAAAAATAATGATGATATACAGAATAATCATCCTTGAGTTAACAATATACTTGTATACTTAATCAACATTAAGAGGCCAAGACTGATTGAAACCAGGCTACAAATGTTCCTATTATTTGTTTGTATTCCTCGTCGTATAAAGGCGTGACGATAAACACATTACTTAAGTAGAAAGACGACCTAATTGCAGCGTAGGCGTATATTATTTAAGGTACAAGGACTAACACGAGACTATGTATGTAGAGGGTAATCGATATCGTAGTTTCGGCACCACGTGGCTTCGTCGCCGGGCAACAGTGACGTGATACGATGCAATGGGGTTGGACTTTACAATGCTAATAGGGTGCACTACATGCATATATCTTTAATAAGGCCTTGTGTTACATGAGAAGTAAAACACATTTCATGGGCGCTTTAAACGATGAAAAATGTATAGGTACCCCGTGGACTAGTGGTGACGCAGGTAGTGAGGGCCCGGGCTAAAGCATAAATGTTATAGAGGTATTTAAGAAGCTATCAATGAATATAAAAATATTGGTAACAGTTCGATGTTAGGTACTACGTATTACACTTGTTTGCCTCGGATGAGGCCATTAAACTGTCAACCCAAGTTATCGTCAATAAGCAATGGTAGCTCATGAAAAATGTGGCGATAGGGTTGACTACCGGTTCGCCAACTGCCAAAACCACGGATCTTGGTAAACTAAATCGCCTATTAACACCCTGTTTTACCCTGCAAAGAAACCGGCGTAATGATTTTTTCAACTCGTACCAACCATGACGATAATATGACTGTTTATTTTAAAAAGATAGCTGTCAAGTGAAAGATTCAAGTGAAGATGAGAAGAAAAACAAATCTGCTTTACTTACCTCTTAGCTAGAAAATGACAGTGGTAAGGACTGTCAAGAGCAATATTTAAGGTAGTGATTAGTGAATACTAGCCGGTAGCGGTGAATAGCCGGTATACTTATGTATGGAGCACTAAGGTTTTTCTTTTTATATATCATAAGATAGCAAACAAGCAGATGGGTCTCCTGATGGAAAGAGACAACCATCGCTTATAGACACCAAAGATGTTAATGGTGCGTTGCTATCTTGTGGCGAGGTCTAACGCCACATGCATAAGTTGTCCCGCCACAATGACAGCAACGCACCATTAACGATGGTTATCTCTTGCCATCAGAAGAGCCATCTGCTTATTTGCTATCTTTATGATATGAAAAAATGCCATCAGCTTTCTAGCTAGGCAGTATAAGGCAAATTTTTGTTTGTCAAACTTATCGCTACCATCGTGACTACTAGGTGGCAGAGTTATGCAACATTCTTCTTGGGTTTAGTACCACTGCTTTACGAGGTTTAACAGTGTCAAGTTTTGTTAGTATCGTGTTTCATTTTGAACTAAAAGGCAGACAGCAAACTTTTGCATATGGCATTTTGTCTCCGCTACAATCAATGGAGCTCGCGTTCGATTCTAAACAGACACACATTTTTGTGATGAGCATAAATGTTTGTATTAATTCTAAGCTTAGGTTCTTATTGAATATATTTCAGTATGTATATTTATAATATAAATTTCTATGTATTAATTTCGTTAACACCCATATCAAAGGCAATAAACAGTTTACTTTGGGGTTAAATCCAATGGGTATAATGGTGTATAAATAAAATCTAACCCTAATAACGTGTAAATTGTCCAGTGATATTTATATTTACTAGATGTTTACTAGCGATCGATTGTGACCGAAATTCGACCATAAACTAAACCATAAAATCTCTTAAGTTTGACAACAGTCTTTAGAAGTAAAGAAAATAGTGTTGTACACGTATGCATGAAGCTGTATTATATCTAGAAGCAGCACTTCTAATACCTACTTGAAACACAATTTTAAATACTGCTGTCATCTTCTGAGGTCTTACCCTCTCTTTCTAACACACCTGTATTAAAAGAGACGGAGAGATATCATAGACAGAGATATAACGTAAATATGTGTTTTATGTGATTAATACGAATGCTAGCTCCACCTATACTTAATACTTCATGCACGTATGTATATTATATGATGTATGTTATATGAATGTAGGTGTGTATTGTTTATTTTTACTAATTTAATGTATTTCTTTATTGACCGCCCCGTTGGTCGAGTGGTTAGCGATCCTGACTACGCAATCGACGGGGCTCAGGATCGATCCCCAACGGGGACAAGCATTTGTGTGATGAGCATAAATGTTTGTATTTCCGGGTTTGGGTGTTTATTATGTATGTAAAATTATTTATATATGTATTTCTATGTATTAATATCGTTAACACCCATAACAAGCAAGAATTTGCTTAATTTAGGGTTAGATCAGTAAGTGTAATTTGTCCCGTGAATTTTTATTTATTTATTATTTATTCATTTATTCTAATATATTTTATATAAAAATATAAGGTTTCTGCAGTCCTCCGCAAAATAAACTTTAACTGAGCAAGTTTCATACTCTACCGTTTGCGCAATTTTCTTAAAAAGGGCTGCAAATTTTTCCCTTCACGTATTAATATATAAATAATTATTTATGTATTTGTTGTAATATATAAATTATTATTTATGTATTTGGTGTCCACAAGCGATGGTTTTCTGTTTAATCAAGAAAACTATTTATTTGTTGACTATACATTTGTACTAAAAATACAGAAAAAATACAATTTAGTCTGATATAAATTTGATAAAGATATCATCAATTTAGAATGTAATATCATATCATATCTTCAGAAATATAAGATTTTTGCCATGTTGAGTTATAACATAGATATTGTACTTAGCAAAAAGCTTGCGTATCTGTGAACTTGCGTCGAATTTAAAATAGTAATAATAACATTATTCACAAATTACATCTTCATTTTCATGCAAATGAGTTAATATAATTTTGACTATAATTTAGTATATGTTCGACTATCTCACAGATCTTGGTTGTCTCGTAATCAAGAAAATGAGGTATTTGGTTCAATCCCCGAATTGAGTAAAAGTGTTATTTCTCAGTTGTCTTTAAAAATTAAAATTTTTATAGTAGCTCGGAGACTCGGTAATGTCATCCTATAATATAAATTAATGCAATTCTAGAAAGTTTTTTTTTTTTAATTATAAAAAAAACTTTCTAGAATTACAATACAAGCTGTCTCTCGCGGTTTCACTCGCGTTTGCTCCGCTCCTAAGAGTTATAAAATTTATAATATAAATTATTCTAGAAAGTTTTTTTTTTGAATTATATAAGCAAGCTGTCTCTTGCGGTTTCACTCGCGTTTGCTCCGCTCCTAAGAGTTGTTGTATGGAGGCAAATATTTTATAATTTTCCTTAGTGAATAGACTATAATTTTTCAAACCGGCCGACCGGAAACAAGCAGATGTATCTCCCGATGGTAAGATACAATTACTACCTTTAACAACAAAGATGTTAATAGCAAGGGGAAAAATATCACATGAACAAGTGGACTGACGCTATTTCATCTTGTTAATATCTTGTTCGTTATATTCGTAAATGATAATAATTAAATTTATACGTAATACGTATTAAGATTTCGAGTGCAAATTGTTCTGAAGATCACTGCGACCTGATGAAGTCTATTGTAATCACGAGTTTGCAAGGCCTATGCTCTTTAGGAATTGCACGACGCTCTTTGGATTCAGCAACTTAATTTCCTGGGATTCTACCATATACTCCTATAGATGTTTACGTCTCGCTTGTATGGTACATACATGTATGCGCTGGTCGTTATTTTATTTAATAATGTTCGAATTATAATGCCATTAAGAAAAATATACTTTAATTTATTTTATGTATTTATCTTTATTTAACCACATACAAAAAATGTACAGCTTACAAATGGTGAGCTAAGCATTCTCTACAAGTTTACCATTGGGGAACCAAATAATAACAAAAGCGTTTTTAAATGTAATTAAGTATAATAATTATTTAAGAGAAGCTTGACCTCAAATTATGCATCATGAATATGTCTATTGTGATCATCCTTCTTCTTTGTATTAAGCTTTACATGTGTTCCGTAAGACCTCTAAGACCTCTGTAAGACCTCCGTAAGACCTCAAAACCGCTTGATACGCTTGAAACTGATTAGCTTTAATTGTTGGAATGGCACCGAATAACAGAAGACGGCTTCTTCCTTGTACTAGTGGAGAGCATTCGCAAAAGATATATATCATATATAACAGTTACTCAATCTCACCTCAACGCCTGTGTATCATGTAGTATCATGTGGAATTAGGTTCAAGAAACTAACATCTCATGAAAAGAGCCGACTTAGCTAATTACTAGACGAGTCAGTCTAAAAAACTTTAATTTAAAAGTCCGTTTTATAGCAAATATGTTGAACAATTTTATAAGATTATCAAGACTGAAACAGAAATAGAAGATTGTATTGAACCATTTAAAATAGCGATGAAATCTTTCATGACAATTTTCATTTCCGTGACGTAATACTACTATCAAAGAAAATTCTACCTTTAGTATTTCCATTTCATTACAAAACATCAATTTGTTTTCCATTTTATTTATTAATATGATGCTATAAAACGTTTCTTAACTTTATTGGAACTACAAACAGAAAAATAAATAAAAGTTTGGCCTACACAGATGTCTTAAAATCGGCACGATATTCTGGTATTTTATAAAGATGTAATAAAGTTTATCGTGAACTATTCTTTGGCCCTGAATGAAGAACGAGGTCAAAATAGATTCGTAGAGCCGCATTGCGCTCAATGCGACACCTGCAACGTCTCCGCACTTCATCTCAGACAAATAATCAGAACATTCAACACAGGCATTGTTCTCTTCCTTGTATTTTATTCGCACAACAAAAGCGAAAAAGTTACACAAACGCCAATTTCACTCGCTCATACAGCATGTTCTTTTTATTGATAACCGCAATGTTGGTCAAGTAGCAGCCTGACTACACAATCAGTGGGGCTCAGTGATGATCATTAATCATTTCGTGTACTTTGTCCAAAGATATTATTTCTTTATGGAGATCTTATAATAGTTAGACAGATACTTAATATTTAATCTGTATAAGGATAATAGTGAGGTATTATTAAATCATAACTTAAAACAGTAAATACCACTGGACAAAATACACGAATTAATTTAAGCCCAAGGTATGCAACTTATTTACTCGTAATATGGGTGCTAGTCAACGATACTAATACACAGGATAGCAGGATAAAATACCGAAATATGTATAATATTCGCTTAGATTCAAGCATAGCATATAAATGTGTGTTACTTTCAGGTATCGACATTTAATTTAATCTTGGTCTGCTTTATACGCTATGCATTCAAGCAAACAGTTGACTCTTCTAAGAAGAAGAGCCTAATTATACGAAAGACGTTAATGTTCGGTTGCCAGTCATGCGCTTGCACGCGGAAAAAGTGTAATGGTACATGTATAAATTTATCAAATACATACTTTACTCTCTAAGCCGAAACTCGACAATGACAAGCATTGACGATATTAGGGCGGGTAAAGAGAAGGTAGTTGTACCAAAACATTACAAGACTCTACCACACGTTTAGCCAAACATTTCGTATCTGATCCTGATGATTCCATCATAACCTACACTTCACAATTTATACGCACACGTCAAAGTCGCCGCTAGTGATCACTCGGCTCATTTTTTCAACCCGCCAACACTCGAGACCCAGGTCAAGAATTATTAACAAGTCGGAATCTTGCTGCCACTTACGTTTCCATTTATCGTCAAGATACTGCCGTAAGTCGAGGCTTGAAAAATTTAAATGGCGATAATTAAGACGATGATGGCGATGATTAAAGGCGAAAAATCATCAACATATCTTACTTAGGAAACTCGAAATTCCAGAAATCATTCGTGCAAACAATGATCTGGCAATAATTCAAGCTCTAAATCTTATAGCTGAAGAGCAATAAAGTGATTATAAAGGAAAAATATTAAATCGAACTACGAACGATAGCTATACACAAATGTTGAATGAACGAACTTCGTTTTTGTTTCACAGACGCGTGGTCGCGCCAGTGTGGCTGGAGCTTCAAGTAGTTATCATTGAATAAACAAGCTATCCTCAACTCTCTCGACTCAGAGACATTGCTTCGCATGTCCAAAGAATCTATTATACTCCAGTATATACTATATATACACCTTTACGTGCCTATTAATGAATACATCTTTTTTACTATGAATACAAGATATATTTGTTATTGTCTCCTCAATAGTCTAATGGTACTGGATACTGATATATATACGTCTGTGGTCTTTGATCCAAATCTTGAGTGAACAATTCGTTGTGTATTAGTTTTTGATATTTAATGAAGCACAATTAACTGAAAAGGGAAACAACCTTATTTAATTGTAAAAGCAAAAAGCAAAGAATAGTTCAATATACTCCGTGTTACTCTCTCAATAAAATTGATCTAAAGGAATCTCTTATATAATAATCAATAAATAATTTAGGCTATAAAGCATAAGAAAGAAATATACATATACTCGAAAAACATAACACCTTTACTTGCTCAGTCGGATAACAAAAAATAATCAATGCTAGAAAAACATTTGTAATATTCGATGAATATAGAACTCTGTAAATTGTTCTTGCGATACAGGACTGCTTTATCATTGTCTATTTTACCAAGGATATTTGCTATTCCCCTCAATGTTTTTCATGGAAATGTAATGGAAAATTGTGTGCCATGTTTTATTAATGCGCAGGTTCGCTAAACTAATCAGTGTCATTGTCAAGGTTTCAATATACCTATTGAGTGGACGTACCATTTATCAGCTGTATATTTTACATATTCAAGAAAGTGTCATTTGTATAATTTTTCAAACCAACTTCCAAACGAGACCTTCAAATCGTCGGAATCTATTGTTCATGTAAATTCAGTGATGATAACGCAACAACGCAGACAGTTTTTGTTGTGTTGGTTCCGGGCTCCTTTGAAGAATAGATCAACTGCCGTTCTGCCACGCAAGTCGTAAAAAGTGACCGATTGGCTATGCAAGTCACTACCATCGTGACTACTAGGTGACAGAGTTTTGCATTGTCTCGCCCGGGTCTGGTACCACCGCTTTACCTATTCCTGCCGCAATAGCGTCAGTGCTTGTCATTATCGTGTTTCGGATTGTACGGTGCAACAGTTAAACTTATGTATGTTGCATTAGATCTCGCTACAAGATAGCAACACATCATTAACATCTTTGGTGTTTATAGGCGATGGTTGACTCCTTCCATCAGAAGACCGTGTTGTGTCCGCCGTGTTGGTCAAGGCCTCCTTTGAAGAATAAGCCAATTGTCGTTCTGCCAGGCAGGTCGTAAAAGGCGACCGATTGGCTTTCGATTCACTATCATCGTGGCTACTAGCCGGTAAAGTTCTGCATTGTCTCGCCCGGGTTTGGTACCACCGGCTTACCTATTCCTGCCGCAATAGCGTCTGTGGTTGTTGCTGTCGTGTTCCGATTTGGAGGGTAAGGTAGCCGGTAAACTTATGCATGTGGCATTAGACCTCGCCACAAGATAGCAACGCACCGTTAACATCTTTGGTATCTATAGGCGATGGTTGACTCTTTCCATCAGGATACCCATCTGCTTGTTTGCTATCTTATGATATAAAAAAAGACCCGTCTGCTTGTTTACTATCTTATGATAAAAAAAAACAGTTTTCGATAGCGTTTTATATGTATTTGATACTAGCTGACTGGCGCAATTAGATCATTTCATCTGTATAATTTTTCGTACATCCCCTATTTTAACCACTTTCAGATAGCTTTGTGGTTTAGGGGATAGCCTATTCGGCTCAGATCATGAGATCCCAGGTTCAATCCCTGGGTTGGACAAAAGTGTTATTGAGGATTTTCCGAGTTGTCGAAAATGTAAAATCGAGAAAAAAACGGTATTAAATAAGCAGATGAGTCTCCTGATGGAAAGGGTCAAGCCATCGCCTATAGACAACAAAGATGTTATTGGTGCATTGCTATCTTGTGGCGAGGTCTAAAGCCATAGCATAAATTTACCGGCTACCTTACCGCCAAACCGGAACACAAAGCGACTAGCACTGACGATATTGCGGCAGCACTGACGATTTGCGGTGGTACCAGACCCGGGCGAGACAGCAGAACTTTACCACCTAGTAGCTACGACGGTAGTGACTCGTATAGCCAATCGGTGGATTTTTACGACCTGCCTGGCAGAACGGCAGTTGGTCTATTCTTCAAAAGGAGCCCGGGACTAACACGGGGGAATCCAATACAAATCATTGTAATTCTATCGCTTGTTGAGGGCGTTACACTGCGCAAAAATTATACTGTGAGTGTAGAAGTGATTCAAGTGTATATACTTTACAATAATAATAAAAGTTCATGCTATAATAAATTTTCAAAGATTGTCTTCTAAATAATTTTAAATTTTATAATGCTTACAGTTTTTTACATTATTTATTTATTTATTTATTGGTAATCATTCTCTTTCACTTATACAATTTTTGGGTTAGTTGGTATATATATATATACATATACATTATATATATATATATATATATATATATATATATATATATATATATATATATATATATATATATATATATATATATATATATATATATATATATATATATATATATATATATATATATATTATGGTCTAAGTGATATACAAGTAAGTTATTTTGCCGACATTTAATTTTGTGTTTAGTTTGTAACTATAAATTGCCCTGATGATGCTTGTGTAAGCGAAACCGGTTGGCAATAAGTGATAATAGCTTTATTGTGAAACAGTACAAGTGTATAAGGGATAAAATATTACATTAAAATGCAGTTTCACCAAGTGCCGACGATGAAAAGTGTAGAATATATACAAGTAGAACTATTTAGTTCGGTAATTTAAATCGTGATCGTTCGTCGCCACTACGGTATAATCACCCTATTATTATTCCGACATTCCGACATATAGTATTCCGACAAGTACTTAGTTAATTTTTTTTTATATCATAAGATAGCAAACAAGCAGATGGGTCTCCTGATGAAAAAAGTCAACCATCGCCTATAGACACCAAAGATGTTAATGGTACGTTGCTATCTTGTGGCGAGATCTAATGCCACATGCATAAGTTTACCGGCTACTTTACCCTCCAAACCGGAACACGACAGTGACCAGCATGGACGCTATTGCGGCAGGAATAGGTAAGGTGATGGTACCAGACCCGGTCGAGCCGATGCAGAACTCTACCACCTAGTAGTCACGATGGTAGTGACGCAAATTTATTTAATTGCAAATAAAAACAATTAATCCTAATTATAATATAAACGCACTTAACGACTAGTGCGTGACAAATAAACTGTGAGTGATTATTATTTGTAGCTTTCGTTTTCTCAGGATATAAAACTATTAGCTTTAGCTTCAGTTTCCGTTTCGCCATATTGTGCGTTCTCTAACGTTGCCAGTCTCGGAATGTAAGGCATGCGGTCTCTGATTCATATCCTAGGTGAGATTAATTTTTCTTTTTTCATGATAGTCTTTTAAACTTTTAAAACATTGTTTTTATTTATTGGTCTGGAACTAGATGTGTGCGCGATTTGTCGATAGGTTTATCTACTAGATGTCACATGATGGAATCTAATATCTTTTACTAAAATAGCAATGGCAAATCTGGTTAGCCTTTCGGGAAACAATAAAAACTCTATTTATCATGGTATTAATTTGTTTGACAGTTTATCATTAGACCACGGTTGAAATCACGGTTTAAACTGGATACGACTTTCAATGCAATTTGTTAGGATATCAATGTTTCTTGCATTTAAACAGAGAAATACAGAATTATAATACTTTTCGATTAAATAAAATCACTCCAGAGGGTATTAGTCTTAGCTTTTTATTCGACACGATAAAATAGCACAATATGGCATACTTCTGTTTTTTACGATAGATCTACAAGGCTTTGAAATTTATCATATGAGCGGCTACGCATGTTACGCCCAACACAGTGTCTATTAGTATTTGTGTGGTCTGTGGTTGAAATCTTTGATCGGATGAAAAACAAGGCAACCCGGCGTCAAAAAGCGGTGTCGTGACAAACAATGTCTTTAAAAGTATGTACCATAGATAAAAATGTGTATTATTAGTATGTACTTTAAGGTCCTGGCTTTAGGTTAGTAAATGCACCGATGAGAATAACTCATATTTCGCCAATAAATATATAAGTATTTTATTCGTGATGAAATTGCCCAATGCAATACCTTAATATCCCACCTACTACTTACCTAAAAATAGTGGTAGGTTCATATAAATAGTAGTTTATTTATTACTAACTGTTGCCTGCGACTTCGTCCGCGCGGACTTCGTTTACTCTGCACTGCTCCTCCCCTGTAGGTGATAGCGTGATAACATGTAGCCTATATGTTGACTCAACCTGTTAGTAATACTCATGCAAAATTTAAAGTAAATCCATGCAGTACTTTTTGAGTTTACCCCGGACAAACATACAGACAAACAGACAAAATTTCTGAAAACTATATTTTTGGCTTCGATATCGATTGTAGATCACGCCCCAAGTATTCTTTTAAAAAAATATTCAATGTACAGTTTTGACTTTCTTACGATTTTATTATATGTATAGATAATAGATAAATAAAATAAATTAACAAAATAATAAAATGCAAAAGTAAATAAATGTAAGAAAATAATCTAATTATAATTCTTTGGTTAATTTTAACTAAACTTTTGTTACTGAAATTATCTGCTTAGATAAACTGAACCAATGTTTAGGGGGAAGTAGTAATAAAATTTTATTCATTTCCCGCTTTTGTGCGAATAGAATGATGTGTGCTAAACCAAATATCAATTGCAAAGTATTTTGTGTGAGGGGACAGGAATGACGCAGTTTATCAAACGTGGGGGAATCACGCGTACACGTATTTTAGGGAACACGGTGTGAAAAAGTGACATTTGTACCTTATATGTACTGTATATTTTTCTATCACACCAATATAATATTATACATATAAATTTTATGTCTATCTATCTATGGGAATCACCACACATCACACCAATCGACAATACGGGTATTTGTGGTGAACCGGTGCGACTATTTACGTTCAATTGAGGGCCATCTGCTGGTTTGCTGTCCTGTGATATAAAAAGGATAAATGAGAATCACCTAATTTTTCCCTGAGTTGGTCTGGGCTCCTTTGAAAATAAGACCAACTGCCGTTCTGTCAGGCAGGTCGTAAGAGGCGACCGATTACACTATGATGATGTCACTACCATCGTGATTACTAGGTGGTTGAGTTCTACATTGTCTCGGACGGCTCTAGTACCGCCGCGTTGCCTATTCGTGCCGCAATAGCGTCAATGCTTGTTATAGTCGTGTGCCGGTTTGGAGTGTAAGGTAGCTGGTAGACTTATAGCAACGGACCATTAACATTTTTGGTGTCTATAGGCGATGGTTTCTCTTTCTATTAGGAGAACCATCTGCTTGCTTGCTATCTTATGATATAAAAAAACGTAACCGGGGAACCAATCCGATTATAAACGACCTTAAATAAAACGAAGGAACCACAGGTGTTATTTATTTATATTTAAATAAAAAGAAACTAACGGAAACATAAATTATAAGTAAAGTTTACACGTATCTGCTGTATTATCTGTTATTATCGACTTATTTATCTGTTGTGAATTATGATGGCATGCCCATAGATGATACTCAAAGGGCATGCCACTGTTGCAATGAATTCTTTTGTTTTATATCAAGGCGACAAGGTTGCAATGTTTTCCAAATATGTTTAATAATTAGGGTTTTAATAAATAACGTCGAAAAAGTGTTTTTTATATGTATAAAATATCCATGTGTTTGTACATACAAAGGTATATGTGAAGCATTTATTCAACATACCTTAAACGTATAATAACACCTTTTCTTATTAGCGAATGAAATAAGAACTTCGTGCACGTTTAAATATTGTTGAAGGTCTGAGACGTTTCTGTTGTGGGCGGGCGGAGGGCGGACGGCACGCGAGCTCTGTTTCAATATTTATTCCATAATATTCACTACGGACGACGAACTTGAAGGATATCACTTTCTTTTGCCCGGGATTTCTAAACGATTTTAAGGTGAATAACCTTTCTATTATCATTGTATGCAAAGAGATAAATCGATTCTTTTGAGAGCGTCTTTTTGTAAATAGTAAATACCTGTGAAGTTTAGGAATAAATTCTAATAATTTTTAAAAAACATTATTACAATCGATTTAAATGATTTCTCGTATGAATTTTATTCAAACAAGATATAATCCAACCACATAATATACAGTTTGGGAATAAAAATTTGTATTAGCTACTACTATAGAAAAAAAAAAGTTTATTAGGAATTTTTAAATCCTAGGATAGAAACCTTCTGTTGATCTCCTGGTGGAAAATATCAGCATCGCATGTTCTCCAAATTAAAGTGGGATCACCTTTTGAAACAAAAAATATTTTTACTTATCGGTTAATATAAATAAAAAATACAGGAGGTATTTTTTATTTATATTAACCGATAATTACCTTTTGGAAAGTTGGTTGAAAATTGTAAAAACGAAAAAAGTTTATTATAATGAATCCAGGAAGTTTATAATGTGGTAAGGTTAGGTTAACAGTTTGAATATTATAATGTTATTAAAGTAGATTAAAATCTAACTATATTTACAATTTTTCAGAGACATATCTATAAGTGAAACGAAAATTTTGTATCCCTTAGCGAAAATATCGGTTCACTAACGGAGGAGTATTAAAGGCACAGTTTAACTGCGAAGGAGTATAGAGAGCTAATATTTTGGTATTGCACTAGAAACACATTAGATTAACAAAAATAAACATTACACACACTACCAATCAATTAAAACACATATTAATTATCTCGTTTGTGGTTAAAGTCTGTTGTAAATTTAGAAGAGATTTTATTGGTTAGTCCATTTTTAAGCGGAGTCATGGAATTATAGTTGAATTTCGACCAGATGAAGATCGCTATGAGATTTAAATTTACGTAACAAGGTCAATCTCCGTGACGTGTCGTAGCCTTATCAAAATACTTTCGTCTCTGCTGACGTGCGCCTGTAAAAATTAGCGAATTATGATTAGTGACTCCACATATTATAGTTCTGGTGAAACGTAGCATTTTACTGCCGCCGTAAAAATATTATGGCGGTTCCATATTTCCACCGATTCTATTTCTCGATTATGTTTGTTTTACTGTCCTTTATTACTGTAATAAAGGTTTTTATTAATAGTCACTATGCAATTATTTCATTTTAACTTAAATATCCATACTTTTTTCATTCCTTTTACTCTATCTAAATCATAGGACAGATTTTATTTCTAATTTACATTATAATAGACATTAATAGATGAAAAAAGCTAGTACTAGATTTATGGACATTTAAATTCATGCAGTTGTAGTTCATTTCGATTTCATTTGGCAGATAAATTAAGAATAGAAGTATTTTTTAATCTAACTTGGTCATAAAAGTAGTATTTAATACGACTTTTAATAGTATTACATTGTTTCATATTTGTTTTAGAGCATAGTTCTAATGATTTTTCAGAATTCTTGTATTTAGATATTTTATTATATATAGGATTCATATCTTAAAGTATTAAATATGATCTAGTTAAGTATATTCTTCGTGATAATCCGTGTTCATATGAAAAAATATTCTTAGCTTTATTTAGTTACATTGTCAACTATTGAAATAAATAAAATTGAATTATTTTTATGCATTTTTTAAATATTATTTTTAATATTTTTCTTGTGAAAAACTTCACCCGGAGTTATCATGGGAACCGTTTTAAAGAAAACAAATTCATATTCATAAAAATAGCTCGATTGGGACTTGGGTTAGGATAGAAATATTACATTAAGCCTGTAAGCCTCCAGTCATCCGGCTAGTGATGACTAAACCACAGAAAATTTAACAATATTTTATGTGAAAAGTTTTAGGACAGAATCACAACTTATAAACCAGGCAGTTAAATAGGTGGTGTAGTTTGCGACAGATCCTCTCTACGCATATATTATGTACGTCGTTTTATCTAATCCTACCGGCAACATTACACCTAGTTTGGCAGATCAAAATATGGAGCCAGCCGTGAGGAAGCACCCATATTGGATCCATATTGGGCACCCGCCTAAATGGCACCTGAGACAATGGCACCTGAGGTGTTCTACATTCGGCACCTCTCGATATTTTTGGCAGGTGCCATTAGTGGAATATTTTATTATTTTAAGTTTTATTCCCCAAATGGCACCTACGGATCAGTAGGTACTAGTGTTGAGATATACTTAGGAAATGAAAATTAAACAAATCGATGGATATATGGAATACCTCAGGTGCCATTGTCTCAGGTGCCATTTAAGTGGGTGCCCAATATGGCATACTTCGTGAGTTTAGCACAATACTTCTGCAATCTGTAGGCAGTTTATAAAAATAAAAACAAACAACAATAAACAAAAACACCGGCTTTTATCCGAGGTAGACAAATTTAACCGAATGTCACTGACTAAATGGTCCCGTTGGTCGAGTGGTTAGCGACCCTGACTACGCAATCAATGGGGTCCGGGTTCGATTCCCGGCAGGGACATGCATTTCTGTGTAAAACACAGATGTTTGTATTTCTAGGTTTGGGTGTTTATTAAATATATTAAAATATTTATACATGTATTAGTATCGTTGACTGACACCTATACTACAAGCATATAATTTGCTTGCTATGAGGTCAGATCAATTCGTGTAATTTGTCAAGTGATATTTATATATATATATATATATATATATATATATATATATATATATATATATCATGGTCCGTTATCCACGTGTCATCCCACATAGAGCAACTGGCTACCCTATTTACCAATTGGGATTATTATAGCAAATACTACTAACCTTATAACGGTAAATGCAAGCAGGCTGGTGAACCGTACCAGGGCATGTCATCGCAAAACTGTATTTACTTATATTTTCAGTGACACGTTACTTATCACTTATTACCAGTTTCAAATATTTTACATACCTCCAAAATTATATGTCATGTTTAGCTGATTTTCTTTTGTATAAATTTGCTTTGTACATGGCTTTGCCATTCATCAATAAGAATCACATAGTCTGAGTAATCTTGTTAGATAATCATATTAAGTCCGTATTACACACAAAAAACAAAATATTTACTCGGCAAAGATAAAATGAATCAGGCTATAATAAAGGCTTCTCAAGCAAAAACTTTACCTCTTCTTATTCCTAGTGTCTTTGATTATAATAATACAAGTCTGAGTAGCTTTCTAGTTTTATTTTTATATTATAAGATTGCTATCTTATAATCCATACTTCCATACTAATATTATAAATGCAAAAGTCTGTCTATCTGTCTGTCTGTTACGCTTTCACAGCTAAACCGCTGGAACGATTTTCATGAAATTTGGCATGGAAGTAGTTGAAGAACCGGGGTCAAACATAGGCAATTTTTTTTCTTAAAGTTAAAATTAAAAAATCAAAATCTATCCTTAAAGAATTGAAATATGGGATGAAATTTGTATGAAAAACTATCTTGACGACATGTTAATCTACTCGCGGGCGAAGCTGCACGGGTCAGCTAGTCACTACATAGTATAAAACAAAATCACTTTCTCTGTCTGTCCCTATGTCCCTATGTATGCTTAAATCTTTATAATTACGCAACGGATTTTGATGCGGTTTTTTTTAATAGATAGATTGATTGTTGAGGAAGGTTTTAGTATATAAACCTTTCCGATATTCCCACGGGAACAAAAGCTACGCGGGTGAAACCGCGGGCAGGTCGTTAGTATAAAAATAAAACTAAAAACAAACAGACAATTCTCCTCATAAAAAGAGTCAATCATCGCCCCGGTATCGCAACGTGTCGTCCCGGTATTCGGTATCGCCGCCTTACCTATTCCTGCCGCAATAGCGTCAATGCTTGCCAGTGTCGTGTTCCGGTTTGGAGGATAATGTAGCCGGCAGACTTATGCATGTAGCATTGTCATCCCGCCACACGAATGGCAACGCACCATTAACATCTTTGGTGTCTATAGGTGATGATTTATCTTTCTATCAGGAGAGCCATCATCTTGTTCTGCAAAAAATAATGCATTTTAATGAAAAATATTAGGTTTTTGCAGTCTTCCATAATGTAAACTTTAATTTGGCCAAACTTCATACTCCATTGTTCGCGTAATTGTTGAAAAAGGGGGTACAAAGTTTTTACATCACATATAGATGACGTTTTAAGTGCTTGTCACTTTTCTGCTTTGACAAATAATTAGGCAATAGCTTCCATATATGATCTTATAGTCAAGTTACGCGTATAGCAACAAACAACACTAACATCTATAATATCTACAGGCAACGATTAACCCTTACTGTGAGCTTGTTTTTCTGTTTTATTATTAATGAAGTTTAAATGGGGCATTATATAGAAGAAAATACTGAATAAGCTATGGTAAAAACCTTAATATGTGGAATGTGTTCAACTATCGACTGTCAATAGTTCGATAGCGGTAGAGTCGAGTTTATTGTGTTTGTGTTTATTTTGCGCCGTGGACGATTCCCACGAGGCCATTCCGAGAATATGTTTGACTGTTGAAATTGTTTTAATTTGACACCATTGTTTTATTTCAAAACTAATTAAATAAGGCTTGTAGAGTTCATTCTAATAATATGAAATGCATTTTTTTTTATAGGATAGTAAACAAAAAGATCTCAGTCGACCAACTCGGGCTACAGACAGCAAAAATGTTGATGATGCGTTGCTATCTAATATTGACAAACATCGACGCTTTTGTGGCACGAATAAATAAGTTGGTGGTACCAAACACGGGCGATACTTTGCACAGCTCTACCACTTAGAATTCAATTTTTTTATATCATAAGAAAACAAGCAGATGAGTCTTCTGATGGAAATCCTACGGATCACCTATGGACAATGTTAATGGTGCGTTGCTACGTTGTGGCGAGGTCTAATGCCACATACATAAGTCTTACGGCTACCTTACCCTCCAAACCGGAACACGACAGTGACGAGCACTGGAAGGAATAGGTAAGGCAGAAGTCTACCACCTAGTAGCAACTATGGTAGTGACTTCCATAGCCAATCGGTCGCTTTTTACGACCTACCTGGCAGAACGGTAGTTGGTCTATTTTTAAAAGGCGCCCGGAACCAACACGGGGAAAATATTGCAAGTATATTTGACTAATCGTTGTCTGTTGCGAATTGACTGGTAGAATGGTAGATAATATCTTCAAAGAGCGACCAAAACAACATAGAGAATGCATTGAGATTTGCGTTTTCAGTATTCAAAATTACCTTTAACTTTTTATGTTTTCAAATTCAAAGTTTGCCTTTGAATTTAATTACATGTGGCCAAAATACACCCATAAATATTTTAAATCATGAAGCTTTAATTTCAACAGATTTAAATTAAAAACTGGTATACTTAGGAACCTTAGTTAAAAATTACTTTAATAATAAAAATATTTAAATAAAATTACTACTCTTTCTTCTACCCAATGATTGGCGTAAGTAGATTTCACCGATGTCTCCGGGGTGACCTTAATACATCAAAATAATTATGTGGTGGAAAAAGCCTAAAATAGCCACATCAAATAGAGCAAAAAATACTAATGTAGAGAATGTTACTTTGAACAGAACAGAATACAATTCGGAACAAAAAAGTAATCTATATATCAGCTAATAAGGGGTATTAGGCAATGATATTCTATTAGGTATATCAGTATAGCGTAACAGAGATTAGAAATTTGTATAAAGAAAATAAAGCGTAGGCGTTCCGCCATATATCAGTATCCACGTCCATATCCCCGAAGAAGTAGGCAGAGGTACAACAAGTGTACTCTTAACTAGCTGAAGGTTCTTAGTCCCACAATGAGTGGCATAAATAAGTGGCAAGCCTATCGCCAACCAGGCACTTATACAATTCCGGGCAACTTTGTTTCTATCAAAAAACTGGAAAAACCCGTTTTTATATCGCCCGACCCGGGAATCAAATCCAGGATGTTATGTGATCAACACCGACACCGGACTACTAGAGCACAGAGGTGATTTCGGTCTTTTGGTCACACATGAAATAAACATATAGGTGAGTTTTTATAAGTGACTTAGAATCTCGTGGATTATTCTCTGGGATCGGATCGAATCGGATTCTAAATAAACCCAAATTACTCCAGTGTACTGGGACGGAAAACTAAATAAAGTATTTTTACGGACGCGATTGCATAACGTACTGAATGTTTTTAACTACGTACGGATTAATGAAAGTAAATCATTTACATAGCAAACATAGCCATGGTACAATGATACAACAATATAGCAGTGTTAACAGCATAGTATTATCACGTTATCTCGTATTGGATTATTATTCAAATAGATTTACGTGATAAGATAAGGGAAAGTATTCGTATCGCACTAATACTGTCCCCGCTGAGATAATTGCAAATCTCGAGGTGAAAGAGAAATGTACATACGAAGCGGCGCTAATACAAATTGGTACAGGTACAATTTCATGAGAATTCTTTTACAACTAGCTTTGCACAATTTTTGTGCTAATCATAATAGAACTATAATTTATACGCAATAAAACCTCCCTGTGTTGATCCGGGCTTATTTGATGAATAGACCAGCTGCCGTTCTGTCAAACTGTATATAAGGAGTGAAAATTGGCTATGCGAGTCACGACCATCGTGGCTGCTAGATGGGAGAGTTCGAAATTGTCAAATTGTCTCGCACGGGTTCGGTATCACCACCTTAGCTAACCCTGCCCAAAACAGCGTCATTGATTGTTACTGTCGTTTTGGTTTGGAGAGTAAGGCAGCCGGTAAACTTATGCAAGTTACATTAAGAGCCTGCTTTGAGAATGGCAACGCACTATAATCATTTTTGGTGTCTATGAGCAATGGTTTTCTCTTTCCATTCGGAGAGCCATCGGCTTGTTTGCTATCTTATAATACATGTAAAAAGTAACCTGTGTACAAACGTATATATATCTCAGAATTTTGTACTTTCTACCCAATGTTTCTACCTATCGTTAACGGCGTTTTTGTTTTTTCTTTTTTTTAATGGCTGCCTATTTCAAGCGTCAGCCAGGCAAAGATATCCCAGGTGTAGGTAGGGTTGACGATACAAAAGAGACATGAGACAAACTCTTTTATTTGCAATATGACCATAGAGTGAAATAGAAACAAATTTTAGCTATCAATTGTTTTATCAATATATTGAAGATCACTCCCACTATCTTCTGTCTTAATCACTTATTCACTTTCTAATTTACATATTGTGAGATTCATAAATGAAAAATAAAATTTTATATATTTTTTTATATAAATTTTCTTTTGTCAATAACGAACACAACAAATATAATTATCTAATTTGGTGTATTTGTTATAAGTACAAATAAAATCCTGTACAATTTTAATACATTTTCTGTATACAAACTTTGTCCTGACAATTATTAAAAACACAATAAAAATAATTATCCAGTTGAGGCTATTTATTTAGTGACACTTTACGACACAGTAATAAGACCGGTGATGACGCACGTTATAGTGTCGTCTTCCCCTCACACACGCTCAATGCTTCTGCACCGGCTACAGACAGATCAGAATAAATTCATGCGCTTGACTACCGACTACCTTTGGTATGTTCGTACCTAATGCAAATAAAATCCCGAAAGATTTTATTGCATTTTCTGTATACAAACTTTGTCCTGACAATTAAAAACACAACAAAAATAATTATCCAATTTGGTGTATTTATTTTAAAGTGCAAATAAAATCCCGTACCTACCTACAATTTGTAAACATTTTCTTTATACGAACTTTGTTAATGACAATTAAAAACACCCCAAAATTAATTATCCAATATGCTATATTTATATTAAAGTGTAAATAGAATCCTGTATATTTTTCATACATTTTCTTTAATTAATCTTCAAAATAATTATCCAATTTGGTACATTTACTTCAAACTTTTAGTTATATATATATATATATATATATATATATATATATATATATATATATATATATATAGTCGGTCGGTCGGGGCGGTACACCCATAACACAAGCAAATAATTTGCTTACTTTGGGGTTAGATCAGTATCATTATTATTATTATTATATTTTTTAAGTTTGAGCTACGTAATTGTGAACCATTTGTCCAGTAACATTCATTAATTTGTTATAAACACGTGATATACTGAACATATGAGTGAACACACACTCGCATAAATTTCCTACAAATTCATTCAGCAATAGTGGCGAGATTAAGTAGCAAACATTTCAAAATTGTCCTAACATCTTAATTCTCAACAACTTAACTTTGCTTGTTTTCAATCCCGTCTCGTCTGCTGTTTTGCCAGACAGTTCGTAAAAGGCGAATAATTTGCTATACGAGTCGCCATCAACCACCAACTACCATCGTGACTACTATGTGATAGAGTTTTGAATAATCTCAACCGGGTTTTGGTACCATCGCGTTACCTATTCCTGCCGCAATAGCGTCAATACTTTTACTATTTTATTCCGGCTTGAAGGGTAAGTAAGGTAAGCGGTAAACTTACGCTTGCAACACATAGATAGTAATGTAGCATTACCGTCTTTCATGTGTATAGGCAATGGTTCTCTATATAATTGAGAAGAGCCATAACCTTAATTAAAAAATTTCACTTTGCATTTATTAGTGGTTTCAGACACCTTTACTGACTATGCGATATAACAGCTGCATGTTTTACAAATAAAAGAACAGTTTACATACATTTTCTACCGAAAATTAGTTCGGTATGTAAGAAATATAAACCTGAAAAAAATAACGATATTCAAGAGTTTAGCGATAAAAATTCAATGCGGCAGCCGGCAGGACTTACGTAAGACGGCGTCTTGGGGCGCCTGGCACAAGACTCCTCTCAGACTGAATAATGCGATAGGCACAATCATATATTCTGAGCCGATATTGTGATTTACATTTAGAATTTATGATTTTCTTTATTTGATAAAATAAATCATACTACTACTAATATATAGATAGGTTATAACGTAATATAGGTAGATAGATCACGTAAATAGGTCACGCTTACGTGTACTAGTTGCCTGTCTAAAAAAACAGATGTTCTTTTCATTAAAGGCGGTCGGTAGTCGATTGTTCCGACCGCCTGCAACGTGACCAGTTGCAGATAGTAGAGCGAACAGAGCAGAGATAACAACTGCTTTACTTATTTATATCACCTTAATATATATAATAACAAGAAATCACCTACTGGTCGAAATTCAACTGTTTTGATCATGGACGAAACAATAAAATTTCTCCTAAGTTTTACAACAGACTTTAGCAATTAACGAAATAGTATACAGGTGTGTATACTATGATGTGTGTTAAAGGTATGGTAGCACACACTACCATGTATTTTTATTAATTTAAAATGTTTTTCTAATGCATATTATATGAAAATATAAGTTTTCTGCACTTCATCGCCATGTATACCCAAACTGTGCTAAATTTTATACTCCTCCTTTATTCCTCCGTCACTTTCCTTAAAAGGAATACAAAGTTTTTGCTGCACGTATTACCATATGCGATAACAAGCTTGTGACATTTTCTTTTGACTATATCATCTCGCTATTTATCACTTTCACACTTATGACAGATCACATTTGAAGAACTAAAAAACAAAAAAACATTGTACGGGTCATCATACGTGCAATTTCTTATAAATAGCATTACAAATCCTTAAATGAACTGAATAAGACCGAGCCACTGGAACATTTCCATAAATTGCAGATTGAACATTGCTCGGTATTAACTGCTTAATAGGTCATTGGAATGCATAAGTGACGTTGAGGCTTTCACATTTGGCGCAACGCCAATGGTACCTGGAAGTGGTACACGAAATACTGAACACTAATCCCTGAAACTGTGTCATGATTGCCAATAAAGCATTCGGAGCATCATGATAGAAAATCTATAAGATATTTACTTTTATTTTGCTGTTTCGTTGGTTGGCTCGAATTGTTCAAAAGTGAACAACACACAAATTTTTGTATTTATAATATCTAATAGAAAAACAGTGATAATTTCTGTAATTTAAGAAATTGAAATATTTAATTGTTTTTTTTTAACGTAATGAAACGTTGCAAGAATTATTTGACGGTGTCGTTAACTTGCTATTTAACCCACTAACTTTAGAATGTAATTGAGATTTTTTTAGATAAAATTCTAACAACACTTGGTTCTACTTTAGACTAAATTTATCGAATCGATGAATCAAACTTGGACCTTAAAAGATTGACAAGATAGCTTTTTAACTAAAACTGTTAGATATTCTAATGAAAACAGTAAAAAGCACAATTACTTTTTGTAGCAAAATATAGCAAACATGCTAACGGCTTCCCTGATGGCACGAGACAAACTTAGCCAATAGACACCAAACACTTTTAAATGCTGCGTTCCTTTGGGCAGTAATTACAGTCACATTCACAAGTTTAGTGACTACCTGTCTAGCAGACTGGAACACGTTATATCCGTACAATATTTGGCAGCAGGCTATATCAGATTTTAAGTAGTAGGTAGTAATATTTGATGGAACTCACATTTTAACATGTTTTTTTTTTAAATGTAGGTATGTAAAACCCCCCCATGGTTTTACGTTTAAGGAAGTTCTAAGTTTAATGTTGTAACATTATAACGGACACTATGCCAGATTGCATATACTCTATGTAGCAGAAAATAAATCTTATATTTATAAACCTAGCTGTTGATTGTTTTGTAATTCTGTTACAAGTAAGTTTGTTACGGTTGAATAAAGTCCTTATTGACTAAATTCACCCAGGCAAAGAATGTGACTTAAGGACTTTTAATGAAAGAGATTATCTCTTTAAATGCTGGCATCATATCTAAAAAATATCCTGTATCATATACCATCGGGTAAACCTCCGTCTATAACAATATTTCATATTTATATATGAAACATTGTTATAGAAGGAATACGTCCTTTTACATATTACATATTACATACAATATAAAGTGAGGTGTTTGCGTCAAATCTCATACAAAACATAGAAACATATTATGATTTAAATGGCCATACCAAAAGTGCTAACGACTTAAATACATTACTTGGCAAAGTTAAAGCCAAGAAAAGCTATAAGTCTGACACTAAGATGAACTGAAAAATGTAACGATTAAACGTAACCTACATAAACGCGGTCGACGAACCGACTTGACAAATGTATTTAGGAAACGACAGCCTTCTACGATGTTATTGCTAGATGCTCTACTTTGATATATTGCAATTTAATTCGCAAAAGTTATAAAGCTACCATTTAAAGGTAGAGCCTATTCTACGTTTTGTATTACAAAAGTATCGCTCTTATCTTATACCAGTGTTCCCCTATGTTGGTCTGGCTCCCTTTTAAAGAATAAACCACTTGCCTTCCTTTAAAAAGAAAAAGGAGGACGCTAAACGTGTCACCTACGTGACTTCAAGACTTCTATGTGGAAAACTTTTACAATCTCTTGTCTGGGTTTGGTATCATCGATATACTTTACCTGTAATATCATCTGTTTGTCACTGTCGTGTTCCAGTTACGGGAGCAAGGTTCTTTCCATATTATAAGACAGCCAATAAGCACATGGTTCTCCTGATGGAAAAAAACAACCGTCGCCTATAGACATAGCTAATGGTGTTGCTATCTTGTGGAGTGGGCCCTTTATATATTGTTGTGTCCTATACTACTAACATAATCTTTGGTATCTAATTTCGTAATAAATATTCGCTACGAGACTCACTGATATAATTTTATCATTTTACAATTTTGGCCTGTTGTTTGTATATATGTGTGTTCCGTTATACTGGTAATTCAAGATCGCTGCGCAAATAATAAACATGTTTTTTACCATGAATGAATTGACGAACGGGTGTTAGCTACTTCATATATATATATATATATATATATATATATATATATATATATATATATATATATATATATATATATATATATATATATATATATGTGTGTGTGTGTGTGTGTGTGTGTGTGTGTGTGTGTGTGTGTGAAGCGTATAAATGTGCGCAAGGAGTATGAAATTAAGCAGTTTAAATTTATGGAGAATTCTTGCAAAAAGCTTATATTTTTTAATATATTTGATAATATTTGTTAGAAAGAAATTGATTTAATAGAATAAACATTACACACAAAACGACACATTTAATACTCACGAATAGTCTCATTTGTTTATGGTTAAAATATGTGGTCAGACTTAGATAAAATTTTATTGTTTAAGGCTATGATCAAACGGAGTTAGTTTATCCTAAAATTTGTGTGTTCAAAGACTTTGCTTAAATATAAATAATATTAGAGTCGAGTTTCGACCAAAAGGTTATCGCTAGTATAATCATTATCCAATTTTAATATGATTTGGAACCTGTTCAAAGGAATTAATAAGAAATCAGATTAAAACCTATTACTTCCAAAATATATTTGCATTTCTTAGCTCAAGCTTCAAGCTTTATTGTGAAACAATAACTTTATTACAGAATAACCACAAATGGATACGTTCATTCCGAAGTTACGAATTCATGCTATCACAAAATATAGAAACTTTTAGCTGAAAATTTTATTTACAAGAGAATAATTTATATTCGACTACTGTTACTCATTATTAACTCAATTATATGCACAATTTGATGCAGAGTAAACAATGTGCTCTCTATAGAATACATGCTCACGTAGTTAAGGTGTAGGAAAGACCAATAAGACATGTTCTTATTTCGCAATAGTTTATTACTATCATACATTTTCAAAATCTTTTGAAAACTGTTAACATTGTCAATATTAGGTTTCTCTGGTTGAAATTAAGTATCGTCCTGCTCGGTTCCCTTGCGGGGTAGGCAGATTAATTTAACACCTATAGACTTTCCGGTTCACTAGGATTCATCGGTTTGTCGGTTAACAACATGAGTGATGAATCCCATTGCGGCCAAATTAATTACTATTATTGCAAAACTATTATTGAACTAACAAATTGATATGGTAAACAAAACAGTTAATGTAGTAATTATCCCAGATACCTACTGCGGTTTATAGGTTGTTTATTTTGTTTATTTATATCCTAAAATATATATTTAAATTACTAAAATTGACAACAAACAATAATTTTCAATTTATTTAGAACGTACGCGTTGAACTCTTTTAAATGGATTTTAAAATAATTTAAAGCGTGTCTTATTTTTTTACAAACATGTGTATTTTAGTCCGTTATCCCTATTAACAGTTTCTATGTGGAGTATTTTTGGCAACACTAACAGAATTGATTGTATCACTACAGAAAAAAAATAATATAATTTATAAGATCTCTCAACTTATGTACATAGTTTAATAACAAAATATTATATTTTGAAATTTGAGTACACTCTAATATAAAAGGCATATTTTTTTAGTGTTATTAATTTTCTGTTAAGTTGTTTTATGTAAAGATATTGAATAAATATCGAATTCTCTATTAGGCATACTTTTCTTCACTGTAAATGGTATACTATACGCACACTGTCCACGTCAATTTCCTATTACATGATACATCCTTTTTTCCCGTTACATTTTACTAACATAAATAATTAACACTCATTATTTGTGATAACTACTTTAAACAGCTTAACGTGCTTTCGTGAGACAAAATTTTTGCTACTAGATAGTAGGGTTCTGCATTGTCTCTGTTATGACTTATTGTCATTGTCGTGTTCCGGTTTGGAGAATAAAGTTGCCGGTAAACCATCAGACATAGCCACAAGATAGTAACGTACCATTAACATATTTGTTGTCTGAAGGCGATGGTTAACTCCTGCCATCAGGAGACTCATCTGCTTGTTTGCTATTTTATAATATATAAAAAATATACAGAATGTTAATATTCCAACACTGATTCCAGAATATTATAGTAAAAACTATATAAACCTTAGCCAACCCAAGAATTCTAGACCGTATGATATTAAGAAATAAAAGAAGCGATTTATTGACAAGAATATGGGTGATACAAGTTATTAAAAATGAATTAAGTTACCAACATATTCTACCAAATATGGAGTGCAAATATTTAAAAATTATCATTATGTAATATTATAATATTGCATTTAAAACGTTAATATCGATTTTTTAGAATTACTATCGGATCGGAACGCGGCCACACCCTGCGAAGATCCAGCGGAAGAAACTCAGCGGGCTTGTCTATTTTTTCTCTATCTTATGTACTTACTACTAATGCACAGGGATGATTTCACATTACAAAAGTTACATTTTTATATACTTTTTTATACATTTTTATAATTACAAAGTTTCTTTTTATGTGTAATCAAACGTTTATAATTTACAAGGATATTTTACCATTTACAAAATGTTATTACATTTAAAGGAGTAAAGCCATTATGGGCTATTTAGCGAACAGCACTCTATGAAAAAGTAATATTTGCCAAAAATTGTTATATATTTTTTTGTAAATATTGTCTTAAATATGGAGTAACCACGTGTTATATTAAAAATCATTATTTTAAAGGACATAAACTGATATTCATCAAAATAGTAATGAGTATAGACTACCATTCTATTTGCCAATGTTGCTAGCCAAACTTTTAGTTCATAAATCAAAATCAATTTATCAATCAGAAATCGATTTTCATGACGTCTTATAATTTTGTCCTATTTCTTAGGTTTTAACTAATATTCCACATAGACTGTACTGTTAATATTATTTCTAATCAAGGTTTTTATAGTATTCGGTTGTTGGAGAGGTATTTTTGCCCCGCCCCGTTGGTCGAGTGGTTAGAGACCCTGACTACGCAATCAACGAGGCTCGGGTTCGATCCCCGACGGGGACAAGCATTTGTGTGATAAGCATAAATATTTGTATTTCCGGGTTTGGGTGTTTATTATATATATTCTAGTATATATATATATATATATATATATATATATATATATATATATATATATATATATATATATATATATATATATATATATATATATATATATATATATATATATATATATATGTATTTCTATGTATTAGTATCGTTGACTAACATCCATAACACAAGCAAATAATTTGCTTACTTTGGGGTTAGATCAGTAAGTGTAATTTGTCCCGTGAATTATTATTATTATTATTATTATTATTGAATTTGAACGACATTTACCGGTTGCAACATATTAAACGTTTTTGCAATAACGCAAAAAGTTATTTTCTACTTAACGCTTCTAGCTGCTGTCAATTACAAGTAAATTAGTATGTGACTTATTTACTAGTATCTAACAATAGCGTAGCTGTTACATAAAATAAGTAAAATATTAATTTTAAAGCAATTAAATTAATCTTTTATTAATAAAAAAAAGTAGCTGGAACCTGTAAGTAGAAACTGGATTAAAATGTATAGACAGCACATGCCATTTTACCTATAATATACAGTATGTAACATTTGAAAAAAAAAACATATTGCTTAATTAAGAAAACATTCGTTCGAAATTAGTATAACATAAATACTGAAACACTGCAATTATAATAGTTATCATTAAATAAACGTCTTTTATACCGTTACTTATTACATTTACATTACTTGAAATATCAACATGAAGTATGTAACTATTATAAAATATTTTTTCTCGATTACTGGAATCGAGTTTGAATTTTTTTACAATGACAACATTTTTAATTGTTGACGGCTATCAAATGTCAATTTTTAAATTGTTATATTTTCACTTAGATACATGCGTTTGTGTATGTTTTTACTGTTTTCGGTGTCCTTTTTATTACTAGATTTTCCTGGCGATTTTTTATAATGCCTTTTTTTGACGAGTCCCGTATGCCCGAGACACTGCACCCGTTGTGACTTACGAAAACTAATGACTACGTAGATGGATACGATTTTACACAAATCAGTGTATTTCACCAATTGTGAATCTAAAAGAAGAAATTATTTTAATACTTAAGTACTTGTGTTAATGTTCATCTATTATAATAGAGATGGGTATTTTACTATCAACGTTTGAAAAATGTTACAAAGTGATTGATGCGGTATAAAGTTTAATATTCTAATAAATAGTAATAAAAAAAGTGTAATGTTGTACACAAAAATATGTATACAAATATTATCGCAATAGTTCAAGCTACCTAAAATAACTAAAACCAATTCCTGGTTTTACTGTCCGTATTTAGCCCAAAGGTCTATACAACGTGGTTTATGTCCTTTTAAGGCGAATTTGAAAAACTAATTATATTTCTATGTATTAACATTTAATTTTATCAGCTGAAAATTATTTAATATCATAAGTGTGTTTTATCTAATAGCAAAAGAAACATTTTTTTTGCGAAATTTATTTATAGGCAATGACTTAAGATTATCAGAAATATGACTATATTATATCCATATACCGGCCAGCGCTCACCTATACCATAGATTACTAAGTAGTTACTTCCCTATACGCCGAATGGTAGATTCGTACAATAAGACTTTTGAGCACATTGACATTTTTACACCATCACTTCCCAAATTTAAAAACCAAATATATAAAACTCGGCACAATAGTTAACTTTACATTTTATATTTCAGTGCATAAATATAACGAAAATTTATATTTATAATTTTATTTCGGTTAGATTAAAGTTAAATTAATTTGTTTTGTTATTATATCTGTGATCTAAATTATACACTACATAGTGATACATTGAAAATGTTTTGTGCTTTGAGTTGCATTGTTATTAATAAAATACTTTAGTTTTTAAGTTTATATTGTAACTGTTTGTTGTCTCAATAATATATATATATATATATATATATATATATATATATATATATATATATATATATATATATATACATATATATATACATATTAATAGTAATACCAATATTAAACCAATATTAAAATCTATACGATCAAATTAAAAAAAGAACAAGAAACATATATTTCCAGAATCCTCCTCAATCAGATCTTCGTCAATATCACGATGAACCAAAAAATCTCGCCAAATTATTTCCATGATATCCTTAAAAACTCCACGTGTAGGATTTAAATCGATTTTCTGAGGTTATATAAACGGATCTTGTCTGGATTTTTGTCGCCACTCATTCAAATATAAAGTTTTATTTTATAATTCAATAACTGACTACTATATCGGTAAATGTACATAAATAATTAAATTTATACAAGCAAATGAAGCCTTTTTATGAAAAAGTATAAGAATTGAGGCAGAAGTAGGTGAGCTCCTAGAAAATAGGACTATATTTTTTAGGAGTTCACCCGCTGCTAAAGTATTTAATAAATATAAATAAATATTCACGGGACAAATTACACTTACTGTTCTAACCCCAAAGTAAGCAAATTATTTGCTTGTGTTATGGGTGTTAGTCAACGATACTAATACATAGAAATACATATATAAATACTTTTACATACATAATAAACACCCAAACCCGGAAATACAAACATTTATGCTCGTCACACAAATGCTTGTCCCCGTCGGGGATCGAACCCGAGCCCCGTTGATTGCGTAGTCAGGGTCTCTAACCACTCGACCAACGGGGCGGTAAGTTATTTTTATATATAACTTCCACAGACCACACAAATACTAATAATATACATGATGTCGTGTGCAAATTGTGTACCCTTCATATGAGCAAATGCTTGTTAATACCAAACGCTTATAGCTATATTATATCTTGAAAAAAAAGCTAAGGTTTAAAAAATACCCATATGCTGATGTTTTTTTATTGGTAAATACTATAACTTTGTATTTATGGGTGTAAATGCAAGCTACACTAACAACTTGAGAATTTTCCTTGAAAACCAGCTTATTCCGTGGTAACTTCAGATACAAATTTACCAAATACTATACTGTAATTTTCTGTAATAAACTACAAATTGTAGCAATTGAGCGCCGGGCCAACTTCGGCTTTTTTAGATAAAAAACACACAATTAACATGTTTTAGCTCAATTTGAGATATAAACTTCAGGTTTATCAGAATTCACCATCTACTATCGAACAGGATAATAACACTAGATTCAGTTTCGTTTCAATTAAGAAAACAAGGATAATAATGCAAATTTTAAATTTAATTTAGGAAGCATTCTTACCCAAGTCATATGAGTTCGATAGAGCGTAATTATATTTTAGTATTATCCAAAAGCAAGTTTCATAAAATGAGGAAAGTTATATTTTAATCAATTTCCTTATTTTGTTCAGAATTTTCGATAGACATGTATTTACGGATTAGAAATTCATTGCGGTATTTTCATCTTGTTGGCACAAACTTTCCTCGTCACGGGTTTAACCAGACCGGTAGAAAGACAGATAGTATATGCTTGTGAGCAAAGAAAGGCTATGTCACACAACAATCGGCAATACAAGGTGGTAGAGTTCTACAAAATCTCTACTGGGTTTAGTGCCTGCCACGTTAGTTTTAACGCTTGTCATTGTTGAATTCCTATTGAGATGGTAAGATAAACTACTTGCACGTGGTATCATGTCATCTCCATCAAAGCTTGATTCAGTCATACCGAAAAAAAAACAGTTCTAAGTAATTTTTTTTTATGTCATAAGATAGCAAACAAGCAGATGGGTCTTCTGTTGGAAAGAGCCACCCATTGCCTATATACACCAAAGTGTTAATGGTGCGTTGCTATCTTGTGGCGAGGTCTAATGCCACATGCATAAGTTTACCGGCTACCTTACCCTCCAAACCGGAACGCAACAGTGACAAGCATTGACGCTATTCCGGCAGGAATAGGTAAGGCGGTGGTACCAGACCCGGATGAGACAATGCAGAACTCTACCATCTAGTAGCCATGATGGTAGTAATTCGAGAAGCCAATCGGTCGCCTTTTACGACCTGCCTGGCAGAACGGCAGTTGGTCTATTCTTCAAAGGAGCCCTGGACCAACACGGAGCAAAAAATATTTTGCCCCTTGTTGGTCCCGGGCCTATATAAAATAAGGGTAAATATTTTACTGAAATCAAAATATTTTTCTAAGTATAATATTTTGGTTTTAGTAAAAAGAATAGCAATTGCGTGTTGGTCCGAGCTCCTTTGAAAAAAAGGCCAACTGCTGTTCTGCCAGGCAGGTCGCAAGAGGCGACAGATTAGCTATGTGAGTCACTACCATCGTGACTACTAGGTGGTAGAGTTCTGCATAGTCTCACCCAGGTGTGGTAACTCCGCTTTACCTATCATCAGCGCTTGTCACTGTCGTTTTCCGTTTTAAAGGATAAGGTAGCTGTAAACTTATGCATTTGGCATTAGACCTCGCCACAAGATAGCAACGCATCATTAACAATCTAGGTGTCTATAGGCGATGGTTGACTCTTTTCATCAGGAGACCCATCTGCTTGTTTGCTATCTTATAATATAAAAAAATTGCATAATTGTCATTAAAATTATTATATTTCAATATCTGACTTAATTTTTTAAAAGACAAGCATGGAATGTCGTGAAAAAGTACTTAACACTGCCTGTAGACAGTATCGTAAGTTGGAGGAAGTAACTTGGACTTCCGATTCTTAAATATAAGATTTTTTCGTTTCTTGATTCCTTTTTTGAAGTTATTTAAATTATTTGCTTAAAAAATGTCCGTATTATAATCTGGCTTAAGAATAAATTCTAAAGCAAAAAGAATCTATAAAAGTACCATAGAAAATTAGACGAATCAAAGTAGCGAAATGGTAACAGAGGTTCCATAAAGAACTTTTCTACTAAGAGTGATATAGTGGTACCTAGTACGGTCATGTGGACATTAAATTAAATATTTCTTTGCGAAGAACTAATTCTGTTTTAACATTAAAAAAATCTCCCAAAAGTACTCCCTCAAATCATGTATAATAAAAAGGTCATAATAAATAATTTGAAAGTTTTTGGTATTATTGCTATATATACACAGCTTAAAAATTTCCTTACTTTTCAATCTTTATCCTTTCAGTAATATTTGACAGTAAACCAAATTAAGTTTTTTTTTACAAAACAAATTTAATTCAAGTATTATTCAGTAAGTGCGTCAAAAGGATGCGCTTGCATTTACGACTGACTCAAAGTATAGTGGCGTGATTATGATCAATATTTACGCAGATCAAGCATTTTAAGCATGACGTAATGCTAAGTTTGTTTAGCAGTCAGTGGTCGTGACAAGGACGCATGGCTTACGGTTAAGCCGGCTAGTAACAACCCCACACTACATGCGGCATTACCGCACTAATGTTTTTACTTCCCAATCGTAAACTACCAAAGAAAGTCAACATCTTCAATAATAAAAAACCACTAAGGCTTCATTTAGATATCATTTCGGAAATAATTTTCATATCACCGCTTGCAATATCTATACACAAATTCCATCACATAAATTATAAAAATTAAACATGTAAGTACACCATAACACTAAATCTTGTTAAATAAAACTTAAAATCACCTTCTTAAAACTTAAAGAATCAATATAAATACAAGGTGCATTTAACGAACTTGAACCCTTAAGTTATACAGGGGTGATCGTATACGACTCTACATTTAATTTAAAAAATACGAGTATTATTCAAAAGATCAGCTGATCGGCACACCCTTGGGTGTTTTGCGAAACGTGTTTTTAAATCAGCTGATCTGGTTTTTGGATAACTTTGGTAAATGATAAGTGGACTTACCGGCCGCGATCGTCAGCCACCACCAGTAGCAGCAGGCGGCCACGAGCGCCCGAGCGCCGGCCATGTTAGAGGCAGCGCATCACACGCGCGCTCTCGCCGGCCGCCCCGGCGGACTGAACGGAACTACGAGCCGCCCCGCCGATCGATGCACGCGCGCCGCACGCACCCTACAACCCCCACCCCTCTCCCTCCCGCAACAACCCTCCCACGAACATTTTCCCGAGTTTTCACTGAGAGCGCGCGCGCTGCCCTCTTTCCCGTCGTCGGATCGCTGACCGCCCCTAATTGATTGGACCCGTTCATTTGCCGAATACGTTTTAGGTCACCATCGCTGCAGAGACCGTGCGCAACTTTTTCGTTTAACGTCTACGTTTTAAATCAAAAACTTTATTTCTCTAATGTTACGTATCACATAACATAAGTACAATGCTTAAAATTTAAAACTTGAGTCTACGTAGAGTCTACATCAACACCTTTTATACTGTAAATATAAAAACTCTGATTAACTAAAATTTACTTATCAACGCAACTTAGACCTAGAAATTCGGAAATTCGCACGAATGTCTTCTTTGGGATAATGGTACGAAAAAGCCGCATTTTTTATACTCCACCCTGTGAGGAGGCTTAAAGTTGTTCATTGCAGAACTTCGAACCACAAAAAAATTGTATTTGGTATCTAGGTATATTGAAAACTAAATCATACGTATTTTAGCAGTTTCAAATAAAAGTTTTTCGAAGAGTTACTATGACAATATTAAATTAACAGTTCTTTTGATATTATTGTGTTTAAAAAATACGTGTTTATTTTAATAATTATCCCTTGAAGATATGAAACAGTGATTAAAATTGGCTTATCATTTATAATAATAAGTAAATGGTACGCAAATACATCTTAGCATACCATCAGGCAAGATCGTGGTCAAGCGCTTCCCTGTCGATACTAAAAAAAAATAATAAGAACAAGAAAAATAGTACGTGCTGTTCAGTGCCTTTCACAATATTACATAATAAAATTTAAGTTTTTTGGAGTAGATCTCCAATTTATATACTATGCACTAAAACTTTTAGAGTTTTTCCGGCAGCAGCTTTAAAGTCGTCTGTGTTTTAATGTATTCTGTCCTAATATAGATTATTTTTTATGTATGTTTTATTTTACGAATAGAACGATTGCAACTCAAATGTTAGTTCACGCAGATACAAGGATAATAGATATTGTAACATCCTTTTGCCACTTTATCCTTTTCAATGTTGCCGAACCAGAAATATTAAATATTAAAATTATATTATTTTACTAGCTGTTGCCAGCGACTTCGTCCGCGCGGACTTCGTTTACTCCGCACTACTCCTCCCCTGTAGGTGATAGCGTGATAACATGTAGTCTATATGTTGACCCGACCTGTTAGTAATATTCATGCAAAATTTGAAGTAAATCCATGTAGTACTTTTTGAGTTTAACCCGGAAATACATACAGACAAACAGACAAACAGGTAAACAGACAAAAATTCTAAAAACTATATTTTTGGCTTCGATATCGATTGTAGATCACGCCCCAAGTATTCGTTTAAAAAAATATTCAATGTACAGTTTTGACTTTCCTACGATTTTATTATATGTATAGATCATGTAATTTATTTATTTATTTTATTTAACACTTTATTGTACACGAAAACAGTTACAGTAAACATTAAAATTAAATATTAAGACAAAAGGTGAGCTTATATCATATTGAGATTTCTTCCAGCTAACCCGTATGAAAAAAACAATAAATAAACACAGACATTGTGCACAACATAAACAAAAAATGAGACCTTAAAGCTATTGACAAAAAAGAAATATAAAGTAAAGAGAAAAGAGATAAAACACTTACACATTAAAAAAAAACACACAAACAACAAAAATTAATATATTAACTTATTTTACTTTTGCGTCAGATAATAATTATTTAATCGTGTCTTAAAGATTGATAACGATTCACTGGAACGAATGTTAAATGGAAGTGAATTCCACAGCCTAACTGCATGTACAGAAAAGGAATCAGAAAAAAAATTAGATTTAAAGGAAGGGAAACGCAAGAGGGAACTGATATTAGCGCGACAATCACTACTCGGGGCATGAAGAAAATGAAAACGCTGACGAAGATAAATTGGGGACCTAGGGTTATGAAGAATGTTATAAAGCAAAGAAAGAATATGAGTATTCCTGCGAAGCCGTAAAATTGTAATAATAAAGCCGTAAAATAGTAATTTATAAAAAGTAAGTTTGGATTGTTTTCATATTGTTTATAAATTTTTGGGATCCTTCGATTTTGTTTTATTTGTAATTGATGTAATGTGTACCTAATTACAAAATTTTTGTCATAGCATCTGATGAAGTTTTATATCAAACGATTAAAAAAATTACATGACGAGTATCGTTGCAAAGATCTTGAAAACTTAATAAAAAAACTCTACATTAATAGAGCTTAAATGCATCATAATTACGCAACAACAAATTTAAAGGATAATTAACACTTTTTCATGCGAATAAAGTAGTGGATTTCTACTAGTTAATTATATAACTTAGGCATTTTATAGCAGGGGTATACATAGGGCTAGACAAACTTCGTCATTGTCATTTGCTCGTCCCGAAGTTATATGTGCGTAAGACACACGCAGTCCGGAATGTATTCGAAAACAGCCGATAATAGCCGATCACATCTGAATTTAAAAATTCTTTCACCAATAGACAGGTACATTAATTTGGAGTACCGTTGGCTTCCTTTTTCCCAACTAAGCCAAAAGAAAGAGCCCCAAAGTAAGCAAATTATTTTGCTTGTGTTATGGGTGTTAGTCAACGATACTAATACATAGAAATACATATATAAATAGTAGAATTTATTTAATAAACACCCAAACCCGGAAATACAAACATTTATGCTCATCACACAAATGCTTGTCCCCGTCGGGGATCGAACCCGAGCCCCGTCGATTGCGTAGTCAGGGTCGCTAAATACTCGGCCAACGGCGCGGTCAAATATATATATATTTGACCGCCCGGACCGACCGACTATATACATATACTTACACTCGCGTAGAGTGAGGTAGTGTTCGTTTCTCCTGAAGATACTTCGGTTTCGAAGTGAAACGTGCGTTGAGTGCGTACATAAATTGTGTGCTTTTTTAATTGGTACCGGCGTGAGACGTGGTTGTAAAAGTGTGGTGGATGTGGGTGGATAATTGTGCCAATGGGGTCTTCTTTTTATCCGGACCATCGGTGAGTCTTATCCATTTATTAAACCAACGTCTTTGTTTTCGGTACTATCACGGAGGATACGTAGAACAGTTCGCGAATAATAGCAAATTTAAGTAATTTCACTTTTTTATATAAATAAAAACCGGGGTCGGGTTTAAAACCATCTTCACACTATTGCATTTCAAATGAATTTGTTTCTATCGATGTATCTTAATATTCCACTGAATAAATGATTTATTTTTTTCTTCTAAACGAAGTTATTTGTTAATTTTCACTTAAATAATAGCATCAATTATGGGTATTGTATTCATATTATATTTGATATAAATTTTTGGCAAATAAACATATTTTAACTAACAATATTCTGTAACCGTTTTGTCAGTAATAAATTTCATTTTATCAAAGCATTTTTAGCTGTTAATAACAAGGACTCGTACATAAGTTATACCTTTTACAATCAATCTAAAAGTGGATAGTTATTTAAGTTTTACAATGATTACGTGAATGAAAATATTACATTTTTCCTGAAGGTATATACTTAAACGTATATTAAAAACATTTTTAAAAGTTTAATTACTAATACCATTATTCTTTTACATATATATTTTTCAATTATAAAAAACGAGTATTCGCTATAACTTCTAGATTCTATCCATTAGTATAATTTTGTAATTAATGTATTTTTTTTAACTTTTAACTGAACGTTGAAAGACGTTTCGGTTCACCGCGATTCACCGGTTGGTCGGTAACCAAATAGATACCGGTGATTTTCAGCGCCACATTTTACTAACCTAATATCGATAATCACTTGTTTTACGTGCTTTTTTAAACCTAAAATATATAAAACCTTATTCATAACCAATATACAACGGGTGAGCTTATTTCCAATATAAGAGATAGCTGCAAAAAACCTCAAAATAGTATAGCCCAACTATAAATGTTAAGCAATGAACCCAAGGCTTTTTGTCTTTTAAATATTCAGATATATAACACTTAAAACAGTTTTAATTTAGTATACTACTGTGCGATTCTCCAGGCATTTTTTACACACTAAACTTTTGTGAATGTTATGACCAGCGAGGGTATTACTGATCAGATACAATTTAGAGACCTTCACGGAAAGAGCTTATTTATTCTCAGAAGGCAGGTAACGCAACTGCAAGACCTTAATTGGTATAGCGTGTGTCCATACACGGCCGTGATCACTTAGGGCGGAGGTGAGCCTCCGCCCTCATTCTTGTTTACCTTTCTATAAAAAAAATATTATTATGTGTTCTCTAACGTGATATTTTATCGGGAGCCATTTCTAAAAATACAGTGGAGTTCACCAGGTTTTAATTTTCCCAGAAAATAATCCCTTATCCCATACGACATAGCATTGTGAATAGCTAAAGTGCAAAATACTGCCGAGATGTATTAGCAAGTTCATTCTATATTTTTACAGTAAATATTGCTGAAGTACTAGCTAACCTATTAGTATAAGATCCATACCTTATTTAATAAATCCGGTACTGACAGTAGTAAGCTCATGCTCACTACTGTCAATAGCGAATTTAAGCTCGATGACAACCTAGACCCCGACAGATAGCTATTTAAATAAACACTTGGAAACATGTTGCCACTCGGCTATTTCCAAAATTATACGATTTTTCCAAAAACTCAACCGCATAAGAGGACACGCTAGAACGAGTCAATTCCAAACAAAATTTCACTAAACGCATTGTCACTGGTGGCAAGACGTGGGTTTACATGTTTAGATGTGAACTAGTCAACAAGCTTCGGAGTGGCGCCTTCCAACTGAACCTTAACCGAAAAAACTACGCCAAAGGATTTAAAGTCATAGCTATGTTTACTATTTTCTTTGACTAACGTGATAGTGTGCACTCAGAATTCTTGCCGAAAGGTCAAACAGTAAATAAAAAATATTATTTAAGCGTTATACGGCGTTTAAGAGAGCACATTCGACTTAAAAATACAAATTTGTGGAAAGAAATTCCTTGGATTTTGCACCACAATAATGCGCCTTCGTACAAAGCCATCAATGTGAACAAATTTTTGAACAAAAGTTCTAAAAACCGTCGAGCAATCAACTTATTCACCAGATACTTCCTTTTCCTGAACTCAAATTACCATCATGACACCCGTTTTCGTTCGATAGAAGACATAAAGGAAAATCGGTGAAGAGAAAAAACTCGAATCGACGGATCGATCACAAAGCAAAGAAGAATTTCGCAATGTTGAATCAGTCTACAGTAGCTCAGTTGTTTAAAGCAGTGCCAGAGACAAGGACACGAGTATAAATCATGTGGTGCCGAATTTTTTTATTGATAAGTTTTTGAGGTTGTCCTAATCACGGGATAAGGGCAACATATAATTATATAGTTTATTTAACTTTGTCGTAATAGAAAATATAGTCATGTTGGTTCGGGCCTCCTTCGAAGAATAGGCCATTGGCCATTTTGCCAGTTCATAAATTTAATTACCTTAAATTGACAGAAAAATGACAAAAAACAAAAATTCCTCACAGTTTTTCCATGGATTTCACCTCAGAATCATAATTCAAATCCGTGGCGTAGACTTTCATTACCGGTCTACTGCCCTACCTTACTTGCTGTATAGTATATTCCTACAAGAGTGAAAAGAGAAGAAAAATATACAATTAAGAATTTAAGATAGAATATATAAAGAATATTTATTAATTATCAACCTTTGCCCGCGGCTTCGCTTGCGTTAAATTCGAGGAAGAAGTAGAGGATTAGAAAGAGACAAAAGTAGCTTTTGTCACTCTCCAACCATTCACCTATCTCCACTTAAAAAATCACGTCAATTCGTCCCTCCGTTTGCCTTGAAAGACGAACAAACAATCTCACAAATACACTTTCCCATTTATAACATTAGTATGGATTAGGTGCAGATAAAACCGTAAATTAAAATTCATAAGAAGTCAAAAAACCTGATATGTAACATTATTATTATGTACTGAAAATATAATTATTCCAGATTTATCGATAATTATTTAGCGTCATATTTAAGTTTTATTTTTTAAGTCAATTATTTAATTCAATATTTAAATTGCAACATTAAGTCAATATTTAAATTGCAACTCTGGCTACAATTATATAATATATAAGAATGAATGTATACAAACATAATGTCGTTGATCTAGTGGTTGGATGGTGAATATTGTTTTTATTAACTTAAATTATGTTTTTGTCAAAACTCTTGCCCACAATCATCACATGAAATCCCAAATCCTTTTATATACGTCTGTTATTTGTCTAGTCACGCTTTTCCCTCTTGTACGCTGTTGGCACTTATATTTCCTAAAATTATATTGCAATTTTTATTAATTTCAAAAAAAAATTCAAATTCAAATACATCAATAAATAAAAATAAAATAAGTCGTCTAATCGCAATTTGAGTTATCGTCTTTTTGTCGTTCGTTTAGTCTTTTGAAATCTGTCTAAAATATTCCATGCCGAGACATTAAACATAAAGTACAAAATGTAATCTAAATATATATATTATTTGTGCAAAATGTCATATATTATTCAAAAAACGACAAGCTTACTGAGTTTCTTCCGTTGGATCTTTTTAGTTTCAACCATCGACTATATACACCAAAGATGTTAATGGTGGGTTGCTATCCTAGTGGCAAAGTTAAGGCCTTTTCCCATAAATAGGGATTAAGATGCCACATGCAGAAGTTTATCGGCTACCTTACTCTCCAAACCGGAACTCGACAGTGACAAGTACTGACGCTATTGCGGTAGGAATAGGTAAGCCGGTCTTACCAGACCGATCGAGACAATGCAGAACTCTATATCCTAGTAGGCACGATGATAGTGACTCGTATAGCCAATCGTTTGCTGCTTACGAACTTTTGACAGAACGGCAGATAGATTATTCTTCAAGGAGGCTGGAACAAATTGGGGGGAAATATCTGAAAACGGACCTAAAAATATACGGATACGGATGACCCAGAGCAATCATGCTGGCGCCGGAGTAGGTATTTATCTATCGTCACGCTTAATCTCTTGTCTGAAAGATTATAGGATGGCTGGCTCGAAACTTCTCTGGGTCCGGATCAAACTGGGAATCAAGAGTCTTTTTGGTCACATTATATGCACCGGTAAACTGTTCGTCGCCCAGTTACCTGGAAAAGTTTTGGGATTCGCTAAGGGATGTTCTGGATATGCTTGATGATGCTAGCGAATACTATTCTTCTACAGGGCTTAGTGATGAATGGACGGTGAGTCGAGGTACTGACGTCGCAGTACAGAGGTATTCGGCTCCCCGGTATTTCATGCTTTTCTAAGCGAAGTGAAGAAGATTCGATGTATTCGGCTAGTTCTGTGTCGGTTAACTGATCTTCAGCTACGTCAGTGAGGTCAATTGCCTGGTCTATCTCTTCTACTCTTGATAAGGTATCTGCGACTATATTGTTCCTACTCGATATATGACGTATATCGGTTGTGAATTGAGAGATATAGTCTAGATGCCTGAACTGTCTCGGCGAGCAATTTTGTTTTCTCTCGTTGAAAGCAAAACAGAGAGGTTTATGGTCTGTGTAGATCGTAAAGTGTCTCGCCTCAAGCATATGCCGAAAGTACTTTATGGCTTCGTAGATCGCCAGTAACTCTCGATCATAGGCAGAGTATTTCGTTTGGGATGGACTCAATTTCTGGGAAAAGAACGCTAAAGGCTGCCATACATTGTGCTGCAGTTGTTGATGCAGGGCTGCGCCAATAGCCTTGTCTGATGCATCCGTTACAAGTGCTAGTTTTGCATTGCAATGTGGGTGTGCTAGCAATGTCGCATTAGACAAGCTATCTTTGGTGGCTTCGAAGGCTTTCAGTGCGTCTCCGGTAAGGCTGATGGGTGTTGAGGCTTTCGCTACTCCTGTGAGAAGTGCATTAAGAGGAGCTTGTATCAAGGCGGCGTTTGGTAAAAATCGCCGATAAAAATTTGCCATTCCTAGAAAACGTCTTAACTGTCTGATATTCTGGGGTGGGGGAAAGTCACGTATGGCTTGGACTTTAGTGTCGAGTGGTCTGGTACCGCTCTCCGAAATCTGATAACCCAGAAAGGTTACCTGTGGAGCACCAAAGACACACTTAGGCACGTTAATCACCATGCCGTAGTCTTTCAGTCTGGTAAAGACCTGACGCAGGTGATCCTCGTGCTGCGCTTCGTCACGCGAGAATATCAGATAATCGTCCAAATAACAATAAACGAAGTCCAGTCCACGGGTCATTTCATCAACTAATCTTTGGAATGTTTGTCCAGCATTGCGTAGACCGAATGTCATATAGGGGAATTCAAACATTCCAAATGGGGTTCTTTCGCTTCTTCGGTCTTCGGTATATCCTCGTGCCAAATGGGTACCTGGTTATAGGCCTTCACCAGGTCGATGGTGCTGAAGACCTTACAACCCGAGATATTGTGTGCGAAGTCGTGGATATGCCGAATTGGGTATTTGTCGGGTATTGTTCGGGCGTTTAGTTTTCGGTAGTCGCCACAAGGACGCCAGCCGTTGTCTTTCTTAGGGGCCAAGTGCAGCGGAGAAGACCAGGGGCTCTCTGATGGCCTGGCTGTTCCATCCGCTAAAATAGCTTCAAATTCTCGTTTTGCTATTTTGAGTTTGTCAGGGGCAAGGCGTCTTGGGGCACATGATACGGGAGGACCTGGGGTGGTACGGATGTGGTGGCGTGTGTTGTGGTGAATGGTGCGTGAAGTGCCAGATGGGCGTGTTATTTCTGGAAATTCCTGTGAAAGCATATAGTGGTATCGTGTGTTACCAGTAGAAACTTTCACAGAAAATGTGCTGTTGTGGTGACTGGCTGGTCTACCAAGAGTAGTAAGCTTAGTGGTATTGTCAACCAATCTCTTATTTCTACAGTCTACCATTAAATTATAGTAACACAAAAAGTCTACACCGATAATTGGTTTCGTCACACTTGCCACTACAAAACGCCAAGGGAAATTACGGCGAAGTCCAAGGTCTAGAACGATATTCGTAGAACCGTACGTATTGATGTTCGTCCCGTTTGCTGCAGTCAACTGATAATTTGTTGGTGATCGGCGCTCACGAAGCAGATGGTTGGGGAAAACGCAGAGGTCACTGCCTATGTCCACTAAAAACTGCGTCTTCGTCTTCCTATCTGTTACGAACAGGCGACCTGACGATGATGAGCTATCGGCTGTCGCCGTTACCGACGGCTCGTGGCATTTCCCGCTTTCTTAAAATCGCAGGGTTTGACGCATTTCCTTGCGTTTTCGCCATGTTTCGCATGGTACCAGCAGTTGGGAAACTTGCGGTAATTTGATCGTGATCTGGATCTGCCACGGTAGCCCCGTGATCGTGATCTGGGTCTCCGGCTGTTTTGCATCGATAAATGTTTCAACTGCTCTTTAATTTCAGCAATTTCACGCGCCATTGATTCGATGGCAGAAACGTTGCTCGTCGATGCCACATTAGCTGGTGAAGGTGAAGCGATGTCATGCACTCGGTCGGCCACTTCAGCGAGCACCTCTAACGGGGTGGCAGGTTGCGCGGCTAATACCGTTTGTACGTTGGGCGGTAGTCGGCTCATCCATATAGTCCGTAGAAATTCCTCTGTCAGCTAGCGGTCAGCGAGCCCTTCCAGGTGGCGGAGAAACTGGGATGGTTTGCGGTCACCTAACTCTTCATGCATAAGCAGCTGCTGCATTTTTCTTTCGCGGGAGTCGGTAAGCCGTTTTATGAGCTCTGCTTTTATCTTTGCGTATTTGTTACTCTCAGGCGGGCTTATTATTATGTCTTTGACCTCCTTTGAAAATTGCCGGTCAAGCTGGCTTATAACATAATAAAATTTTGTTGTGTCGCTTGATATGCCAGCATTCGCGAACTGACCCTCTAATTGAGAAAACCAGATTTCCGGCTCTTCCGGCCAAAACGGCGGAACACGTACACCGACTTTAAAAATATCGGAAGGTGTAGTGGAAACGTGCTTGTTTACGTCGCCTTTTTCTGTGGTCATTTTATAGGGTATTTAAATAATTTTATTCGACTCACTGTTACGATGTTCTTCAGGGGTCACCAGTTTGGTGGTGATGGTGGTGTGTAGTTGGCCTGATGATGGCCCTACTGGTATAGGTGAGTTAAACAACCAACGTCTATAAGTAACTGTCTTTTAATGTTTTCTATAGTATTACACACACTGAATAAATATGAATTAAGTTTAGACACCACACAATTATATTAATTAACCAAAAGGCGATAAACTATACGTAAGATGCGCGAACGGCAAGCGGCAGAGTTGTATGCACTGCGCGTCGGAAGGGTTAGCTTCGGACTGAGGCGTGTGAGCATTCCTCGTATTAACTAACAGAATAGGCTTGCCGGACGGGCCGCGTTTTCATTGTAACATTTTATATTTAACGTGAGTTAAATATAAAATGTTACGTAAATATCATTTGTTTGTTAATAATAAATATGTATGTTATTGTGTCTAGGTATTTATGTATCTATTTGTATTGTTTATGTACATATATGTATATGTTTATAAATACTAATATTTTTGTATGTGTGTCTGTGTGTTGTATATGATTATGCCTGTGTGTGTTGTGTTGGTGTGTATGACTAATGTACGTGTATCCTACACCTTTGTTCTCCAAAGTAATGGAATCCATTATTAACAGCCAGCTTTTGAGATACATATCTAGAAGAGCACCAGCTAATTAGTGATCGTCAGTATAGTTTCCGTCGAGGTTGCTCAGCTGGTGATCTTGTAGTTTACCTAACGCACCGATTGGCGGAGGCTGTAGAGAACAAGGGGAGGCTTTGGCAATTAATTTGACATAGATAGAGAAGGCCTTGGATCGGGTATGACACAAATCAATTCTCTCCAAGCTCCGTTTTTATGGGCTTCCCGTGAAACTCTGCAATTGGATCACTAGTTTTTTGGCAAATCGCAGCATCAAAGTTGTTGTTGATGGCGCATGCTCTGAATTTAAGCCCGTCCTCAGGGATGTGTGCTATCACCTACACTGTTTCTTCTGCATATTAATGACATGTTGCAAACAAGCGAATTTCTTTGCTATGCGGATGACAGTACGGGTGATGCTTTGTACTCCGGCCGCAGCGGGGTTCCTGGACAACTCATCAACGAGTGCCGGAATTAACTTGTATCAGAAATCGAAGAACAACTTTGCACAGCCTCAAAGTGGGGTCGACTAAACTTAGTCCAATTCCCCAAGAAGATATAAGTTTGCGCGTTTTCCACTAAAAATCTCCCTTTGTCGTGTCTCCTCGCTTTAATAATACTTCCCTAACAGCTACAGCCAGTCTTGAAATCCTTAGAGTTGACATATCGAGCAACGTTCAATTCCGGATCTCTCTCTCTCTCTCTCTTTCTCTTCTCAGCAGATCCAGACAGTAATTTATACCAGCCCATCGCTTACAACTTTATAAGGTGCAAATCCTGCTTCATATGGAGTACTGCTCTCACTAGTGGGTGGGGGCTACTTGGTACTGAGGAGCCCCCTACTCACAGGACTATTACTGATCGGCTTGATTCTTTGACATTACGTAAAGATGTGGCTTCCCTCTGCATCTTCTATCGGATATATTATGGGGAGTGTTCCGAGGAACTGTTTAATTCCTACATCAGACATCGCGAAAAAATTCAAAATTTCATCCTCGCCGTCTCGATATCTGGAAATCCACCACTGCGCGATTTTCGAGGCACTTTTTTCCCGTCATTACTTCTCTGTGGAACGAACTACCGGCAGGGGTTTTTCCGAACAGATATGACTTAGGACCTTCAAGAAAGAGCCTTCTCTAGTTTCTTAAAAGGCCAGCAACGCAATTGCAAATCTTCTGAGAGTGTAATTGTCCATGGGCGGCGATGATCACTTTCATCGGGTGAACCTCCTGTCCGCTTGCCCCCTTTTTCTATATAAATTTTATAAGTAGGTTATATTTAATTACCTTCAACTTTTAACATATTCTAATAGGAAGTATTGTTTTGCTGAAAATTGTTGTAAACGGTTTTCCACCATTAAAAACTCCCTTCCGATTTCCAATCGTCTGTGAATTTTTTTCCTTTTATTCCTTGATATATAAAAACCGAAGATACACAGTCCCGAACAAAACTGACACTCAAAACTGTCGATAATTAGTCTAAAAAGTTTATAGTTATGGCAAAAACGAGTTTTTGCATATTCAACCTTAAGCGCAAGACTTATAGTTGTTTTTAAAAAGCATTAAATATTATGTATAGACAGCATAGTAGGAAACGCATTAATTTCCTAGAAATAAGTTTAGCTTTTCGTAAAATTCTTTTTTTGAATTAGATTTCAGTTTTTCTGTTGTTTATTTTTTGTAATATTATGTAAACGAACAATTGTTTAGTTATAGTATCTGCAAGCGTACTAGCGAATATTGCCCATAGACAATTGCAAGACAAAAGATTTGCTAATGCGATCCTGGCTTTTAAAAACTTTATTGAATCTCCTCTTAAAAGTTCCAGTATCAAAGCTGGTCGGAAAAACTGAGTGAGGTTAGCTGCTGATCCAGAGTTTGTCTGTTTGTATAAAGAAGGTACAAGCAGATTAAACTGAATGTAATCTGTCACTACGGCGTAAGCCAAATTCGGTAAAAGAATACGGCAAAACTAATAACTTACCTACGTATTTCCGCGTTTTCGAAAACTCAACTTCTTAGAGGGTAAAATAGGTGATGAATGGTTTATATGATCTCATAGGCCAAACCCTTAGGGCTAGAAACTTAAAATTTCACAAACGTATTCCTCTTATGACGTAGAGATCCACTTAGGAATGATTTTTTTCAAAATTCAAATCCGTTGGGGATTTAATAGGTTTATAAAATTTGTACGAAATTTTTTATTCCTTAGATATGCCTTATAAGACATACCTTGCATGAGTTGAAGAAAAATTTAAAAAAAGTATTTTTTCTTGATATAACTTCGAAATTTTTTAACTAATAATTTTTCGACTTTCTACAATATTTTAATTAAACTTACGCTGTTTGCAGGAAACTTACTTCGTATTTTTAAAATAACTTTCAGGCTAATATACCGATTTATTTTAAAATATGATCAGCCCTTTTGCTTAAAAACTGCGTCAAATACCGTAAATCAGATTAAAATCGGTTGATTTGTTCGGGATTTAACAATGACGAAAATTTTTGAAAAAAGAGTTTTTTACATGTTTTCTACATTTTTAACCTAATAATTTAAAACTAAAAAATTGCGTTCTGTGTTATTCGGAAGATCAAACTCGTTGATCATTTTGAAAAAATATACATCTTTTCAAATACTGAATAACTAAGTATCATTTTTAAAAAAAACTTGGATTTTTGAACTTTTTTGAACTCAAAACTCTATGCTTAGGCATAGTTTTTTCTTTGAGCTTAACATACTTCAATTTAGCGAGAAGTTTCAGGTGACATGTAGGGTCAACCAGCTCACAGATTTTTTTAATATAGTTACATTAGTTGGTTACATACATACATACATTGTTACATACATAGCAATCCTAATAGATACGTATATTTAGTTTGGAGTATAGTTTAGTACATATAATATTATTGCCAAAGGTAATTTTAAATTAGATATTTCCTGTTAATTATAAATTTCTTTTATAATTACGTTAGTTTGTTCGATAGGTGTGTTACTAATAGGTATTTTTAGTTTGAGGTATAGTTAGTTATGATATTACGTATAGAAAATTTAGAAGTTATAGGAAGTTCTGGTCTTACGTTTTTTACTTAAAAATTAATAACAAAAATGTCGTATATAAATAATTAAGATGAATATGTAAATATTATTTTTTTAAAGTCTAGCGGCCCACCCGACAATGTAGATTTTTAATAAAATAAAGAAAGATTAAATAAGTTTTAAAGTAAATATGCACGAGCAAAGCCGCGGGTGACAGCTATTATGCAAACAAAACAACTCGTGCATATAAACAGTCACTTAAAATTTATACGAAGCCAGCTGCAGACCTCTGCATTAGGATAAAAGAATTCTTTGTGCTATTCCAGATATAAGATGATCTCTTGATCATCTTATATCTGGTCCGATATCTTATATCCGACATCTTATATATGATGATCCGAGTCCAAATCCAAATTGGTACAGCCATTTTTTACGTTATTGATTATCAAACATCCAAACATACAAACTTTAACATTTATAATATGTATAGTACAAGATATCCGCAATCAAAAACAACATTTTATTAAAATTAAATTATTAAATTTAAAAAAAAAACCATTCTTAATGCAACTGTTCCTTCCACTTAAGAAAGCGTTATCAACAACACGTGTAAACAGAACAAAATTCGATGCTATTTATGATTTCCTATATTTATTACCTAAAAGTACCGATATAACGATGCTATTTATTACCTAAAAGTTTCGTAATATATCTCTAAAGTTCATCGTAATAATTACAATTATATATTGTTATTTTAAATTCGTACAAATAGAATAAAAAGAATCACCTAACTTGGTCCTTAAAATAAGTAATCAATATAATCAAACATTTTAAAATCGTAAATTGATGTCCTCTTCTATTTTGGCAGTTGGTTAACAACTATAAAAGGTAATCAAAATTATTAAAGAAAAAAAATTAATCTTCTTAATAAAAAAAATTAACTTATTAATAAAAAAAATCGACTCAACTAATAATAACAGGATCAATTTGTATTATTCGACTAAATTAAAAGGAGGTTGTAATGCATTGTCCTTTAACTGAAAAAGTGACCACTGAAATTTTGCCGTATTATATTTGAAGCGTCGAGTAAATTTTTAAGACAAATAAAATAAAAAAACATATATTACACCTATATAATCACAGTCACCAGTCACATAAACAACAAAAATATATCGATAAACTCTTATCCTTACTGAAAATACAATATCTTATATTTATTTAACGCTCATGATATCGTATTTTACAATTATTTATCAGAGAACAATTCTGTATTTTTGACGTGCGGGCAGTGACGTGAGTGACGGGATTCTATTTGAAGTGAGCGCACAATTTTAAATTGTGCGCCCATTCTTAGAGGACGTTTTTGAGACACTGATTGTGTATCTTGGGTTTTTATATATCAATGCTTTTATTTCTCTTTCTATACTAATTTTCCCCTTTTTAGTATTTTCAGAACTTTTGGTCCTGATCTATTTATACTATGCAATTCTTGTGTACAATAGTGTGTGTAGTATAGTATCCATATCTATCATATCAATAATATAAGACCACAACTTATTACCAATCAAAATTTTAAGAGTCCATTTAGTTAATAAAAATCGTCAAACAATACAAGGAACACTTAATAACTAATTATTGCTACTACAAATTATAAATATTTGTATTTATAATTTGTGGTAGCCACGGATATGGTAGCAATAATTATAATCTTGGAGATCTTATAATCTTGGAGAGAAGTAAATTTTTTGTAAAGTGGGATCTTGATTGTAATCAATTTATAAATAATATATAATATGAAGTATATAATAATAATATTTTATTTACAAACTCAACCTTATGTATTATTAGCAAGTATTTTTTTCAATGGGCATGTTCCTTGTTAACTTGTCGGACTTAAGTCTGTCAGTCTACAAAACACCTAGGTACTAAAAGTTAAAACTTCTAATAAAACTGACTACTAAAACCTATCAAAGTAAATAAAATGTTTCAGCCTGGACAGACTTTCTACCTATAACTGTCAAAATCTTTAGAAAAACTTTCGAAATTATGCAAAGGCGCCATGACTTGCAAAGTAAAATAGCGGTATTAGATTATGTCTTACAATATATAGAGTGTCCTGAAAAACCTTAGTTAAATCTTATGTCCACTTGGTTGGAAGCAAGGAAGTTACATTCTATCCGGAATGTTCATACGCACTTCAAAATCGTTCCGAAGAGTACCACGACATGGGTGGAGTATGTCTCTTTCTACTAAATAAAGCGCCAATCGCCATATATAAGTGCAGCCATGCGCAGTTTGCAGATTACTACTAAGTAATTCTACTAATTTGAGAAACAGTTTTTGTATTGCATAAGTAATTACGTAATAATTAAAATAAGAAAATTTTAGAACTCACTGTGTTAATTACAATACATTTTATGCTAATGTATTTATGGACGTGTATTAATAAAAGAGATTTAACGATTACCGATTATATAAAAATCTACCATCGGATAGTTTTATTTACACTGGCAATTGCAAGAAAGGGACAACATCCACTTTTGTCGTTGTCTTGCTCAGAACGTTTTTCCCCTCTGTTAAGTAAGAAACAAATGTCAACTTTAATTGTAACGAAATAAAGTATATTTTTATTTATCAAATATTGGTTCGTAGTAATTCCAATTATATATTATAAGTTCCTTGATTGGAAGTCTGAGTTTAGACATTCGTCAGGAACACGCCCATTAACAGATGGCTCAAATAACCCGCATAAGCCACTGCGTGTAACTAATTGTTAAAAATAAAAAGTATGTCCGAAAAAAAACCAGATAAATTTAGAAAAATTTTGTTTCCTTTGACGGGTCTAAGTAAGTTTGATAGACAGCCAAATAGACTAAGTCAGACAAGTTAAATCCAGTTTTATTTGAAGTCTGAGTTTAGACATTTGATAGGAATATACCCAATCTGGATTTTTTAGATCTGGCATTGGTATTTGGTTATTGGATTATGATTTTGACATTTGATACTAATGTCTAATACCTATTCAATTTTCAAACTATTACTTTTCAAAACACAACTAAAATGTTTTGATTTAACTATAATACTTGAGAAATTTGATTATGTCGATTCATTATAAAAATTCCACTAATATTTTACATTCGTTTTTCAATACTAATGAAACCTAAACGAGGTTACTATGATGTTTTTGTACAAACTTGTGCGAAATACCCATCTAATGTAGCTGTAAGACTTTACGAAAATGGAAATTATAGAAATTTTACGTATTCTGAACTTTATGGTGTCTGTGAATATATTTCTCAAAACATACAACAGTTAAATAGTAACAGAGATGTAATAGGCGTAATATGTGAAAGAAATGTCATTATTCCTTGCGTTATAGCTGCGTAAGTTTAATTATCACTTCATATTAATTTACTACAATAACTGACGTATATGTGGATAGATACTGTTGTAGTTTCTGAATTTGGCTGTTAATCCAACTTTGTATTGCGATTTGATGCCAGTAGCCTTACAGTTGAACCAAAATGATTAGTTACGTATGTGTGCTGCTTTACTTATGCCTTTAAACTATGATGAACTTCCATTTTATCAACTATATAGTCCTTTTTCTCACCAACATTGCGGTCGCTGACACAGATTTTGAATTGCACTATTTTATTTGCCAGAAATAGGGTTACAAAGTTCTTATGTCTAATTAAGTTACCTGCCTCTATTCATTTCAATTTCTTATTCAATAGTCAATAGTCAATTTATTTATTGATGTAAATTTGAATTATTAATTTCTGCCATATTATGATAAAAGATTGTTTTAAATAATGAAACAGATTATTCAATTAGGTAATATATTTACAATAAAATATTCATTAATTCATCGATAATATATTTACAATTAGTTATTAAATAGATACTTTGTAAAACAATTAAATATTATTATTATTAAATAAATATATTAAAATGCAAATCCATATCTGTAAGCTCAATCTTGTAAATAATGTCAAATTTAATTATTATAATAATTTATCATTACAATAAAATATTCATTAATTCATCGATAATATATTTACAATTTGTTATTAAATAGATACTTTGTAAAACAAATAAATATTATTATTATTAAATAAATATATTAAAATGCAAATCCATGTCTGTAAGCTCAATCTTGTAAATAATGTCAAATTTAATTGTTATAATTTATTTCAAATAATAATGATGCAATAAGATAACTCACGCAAACCGTAACAATTAAAAAAATGAAAAAAATAAACTAAAATATCATCAAAGGTATACATAAAATAGAAAAATTATTTGCTTTCAAAGAATTCCTTGACAGTGTAAAAGTTTTTTTTTTAGGAGCCAATTTGTAAGGCAATTGTAATGTTTGTCTGTTGTTAATTCTCTTATTTGTCTTGGTATTTATAATACTCATAATGCAACAGTTTTTTTTTTTTTTGTAAAATGGAACATTTACAAGATGGAAAAAGTAATCTAGTTGGGTCCCAGTCTAGATGTATCTCTAGCTCTGTACAACAGAACAAGTGAGGGTGTTTATTTACAAAATTGGCTACATTTAAGATATACATGTCAGTTAGTATTAATATCTTATGGTTTTTAAATAGTGGTTTACATGGTTCTAAAGGATCTACGTCACAAATTGTGCGTATACATTCATCAGAAAATATACAACATTGACAGTCTAAGATATACGGATGATTGTTTATATTTACCAAAAAAAAGAGTGGTCCCAATATACTACCCTGGGGAACTCCAAATTTATTAAACAATGTTTCGGATTTGTAAATAATTAATTAAAATTCATATTATAAAGAGAATTTTTTTCAAATATATTATACATATGGCAAACTCATATTATAAAGAGAATTTTTTTAAATTTTTATTCCTGTTAGATTAACTCTAAAGCTACAAGCGTTTTTACAAAAGAATGCCAGTTTATCAGTTATATTTAGTCTATTGTATACTATACAGTATATCTATAGACTATATTAAAATAAAAACCCAAAGTATATTTTTTATGAAAATCATTATTTAAGGTTTGCTATGAAAAGCATCACATGAAATTTTAAGTCTCTCCATAGTACTAATAAGTAACTTTTTTATGGGGCAATGTATACAGTTTTACAATAAACTTCCCAATTCTATAAGAGATCTACCAATAAACAAATTTAAAAAAATATTAAAACAAAACTGTGTAAAAAATGATATTATAAAATCACAGATTATTTAGTAGACAAACAAGTCTGAGATTAATTGCCTCTCATACCAATCTCTTAGATTTTTTTGTAATCTATCTATGTATATAAAAATTAATTGCTGTTTGTTAGTCTCGCTAAAACTCGAGAACGGTTGAACCGATTTGACTAATTTTGGTTTTGAATTAATTGTTGAAGTCCAGGGAAGGTTTAAAAGGTGAAAAAATATAGAAAAAAAAATTAAAAAGGCAGAACAATGTTTGCCGGGTCAGCTAGTATGAAATAAAACTTGTAATATTGTAAAGCATTTATTATAAAAAAAGAATAGACAAAAAAGACAAGCCCACTTTCATCCGCTGGATCTTCTAAGTAAGTGGCTATGTTCTGATCCAGTAGTAATTTTTAAAAAATATCAACTTTTCAAAAGGTTTACTTGAATATAACATTTTTGGTTTTAATAATGAGTCTGATTATATTAAAGTGAAAATATGCTGCCGTGTTGTAGGTCCAATTATTTCTATATCCATATTTATTATTTTTTAGAACAAAAGTAAGTAATAATAAACCATTTAATACATTTTTTTTAATAAAAATTTTGTAGTTAAACTAATAGGTCTATAATTACTTATTCTTGTATAGATCTATAATTACTTATTCTCGTAAAAGTTATATGAATGTAGAGGAAATAAGGCAAGTCAGTCTGGATCTTTAATTATGACATTTAATTCTCTCTGCCATGATGGTTTAGCATGAAGATATGTATGTACTAAAATAAACATTAAGTTACAAATTATTTAGACATTTCTAATATAAGACGTAGTGATATAATTCTAAAATATACTTATATTTAGAACCTACTAAACTTTACATTTATTTGACAATTTTTCAATAAATTTTAAAGACGACTGGTTTTGTGATATCCCATTTATTTTTAATTTTTAAATGTTATAGTATCCTACATTTCTTCTCGTGTACAAATCACAATTCATCTTGTTTTAATGTGATATATTTGTGACATAATTATAAATGTATTAAAATAAAAAAATATATATAAATAAGGAGAATAATAATAATATTGGTGGACAAATTATAAGCATTTAACTTTGTTTGTGCTTAATATGCTATGTGCTATTATTTGAAAATAAATTATTATAATTTTTTTTTCGAAATAAGCAAGCAGTTGGTCTAAATATCATTTATGCAGGTTTAGAATGTACCACAATGATGTACTTTGATAGATACTGTTACGTACTCGGGTTCGTTATTGTAAGAAAACAACAACAATACTCTAGTTGGAGACTTTTCTAAATATGAAAAACCCAATACCACTTTGCTCAACCTGGGATTTGTATACAGTTTCCCTCAGAACTGAAGAAGCTCAGAACTTAAGCAATAAGGTAGTTTCATTGTTAAGCAATAAGGTAGTTGCCAACACTTCCAAACTAAAACAGTTTTTCACCTAATTACAGGGTTCACAAATGTACACCTACATTTATGTTTTTGAATCCATCGCAGAATGTTGAAGAAATAAGGAAAACTCTAAAATTCAACACTATAATTTCAATTAAAAATGTTGATGACAAGCAATCAACAGATTTGTTTAATAAAAAGCCAGATAAAAGAATTACTATATTTAACTTAGATGTAAACATTTACTGCTTTGAACCACACGATGGTATAAATAAATATTATGTACCTGAACATTCCTACATAGCAATGACATCTGGAAGTACTGGAGAACCTAAACATATACAAGTTCCAATAGAATGCATACAACCAAATATTGAGGACCTCACAAAAATGTTTGCTATCAGACCTACAGATGTCATTTATTTTTCAACACCCCTTACATTTGATCCATCGATGATAGAAATACTCTTGGCATGCACAAATGGAGCATCATTACTTATTGCACCAGAAAAGGTAGATGTTTTATTTCCTGATTGTACAGAAAATTCTGTGACGTTTTGGCAAACAACACCATCAAAATTTTTCCAACAATCAAATATAGACATTAAAAATAAAATATTAAGTGCTAATTCAACTCTAAAAATACTTGCTCTTGGTGGGGAACCTTTCAATGGAGTTAAAAGGCTGAGAGAATTGAAGGATAGTAATAATAAGACAAAAATCTTTTCCTTATATGGGGTTACGGAGATGTCGTGTTGGGCCACTGTCGCTGAACTAGATTTAAATAAAATGAGTGAGAGGGAAATTCCTCTTGGAAATTGCCTTTCAGAAACAGAAATAGTTTTGGAACCATCTCAAGAAAATAGAGACATAGGCAACATTGTACTGGGTAAGTGAATGCAATTGACTATTCAATTTATCTAAAAGAAAGGCTATGCAATAATAATAGTTTTTTTAAAGCTAGTTACTGCACCATTTGGATGCAGACTAATAGTAATAGTTTCTTGTGATAGGTGCCATGCTTTTTGAAACAAACAGCATATATCCAGCCCCTGTAATTTTTTATATTGAAAAAAAAAACATTTAATTAAGCTGGTATTTCACACTTTAATTTTGTCATCTTTATTTAAATGCATTTATTTATGATTTTAGTTTGACATTCTTATGCCTTCAAATATGGATTTGGATAGCAACTACATTGATATATACTAGCTAGCTAGCTTTAATGCTATACATTGCCTCATGGTTTAGTGATCAGTTCTATACTGTGAATTATCTTACAGTACAGGTGTTCTTGTAATAATAAGTAGTGGTTAGTTAATCTGTCAATTTATCAAGTTCCATTTTTATTACCCACACTTTGAGGTTCTGGTTTGGCAGGTAAGATAGCCAGTAAACTCATGCATGTGGTATTAGGACCCGGCTACAAGGATAGTAACGCTTCATTAACATCTTTCTATAGGCGCTGGTTGTCTCTTTCCATGAGGACAGATATCTACTTGCTTTCTATCTGATGATATAAAAAACACTAAAAAGACTTTTATATAGGTAGGTTGTCATAGTTATCCTTGCAAAATTTTGATCTCTGTAATTGCTCAAAGTCTGATGGTGGTTCGTCAACACCTCCACTTAACTGAAAAAATAAGCTACAGACATTATCAGGTTACTAAAATATTGTTGTGTGGAGAGATGAGTGTTGGGGTTCTGCCCTCTGCATAAGATAACTGTCATATCAATACTCCTTTTCCTGCTGTCATAATAACCAAATGTTTAATTTAAACATCACATTAGGAGCTTTGTTTTTTGAAATCAATAAGCAATTGTGATCTAAATTATGTTTTACATTACTCTAAATATATACCTTATAGTACAATCCCAACAAGCTTTTTTGACTTAACCCAAAAAAGGTTTATGCAATATTATTTATATTATTAATTATTGTTTAACAATGAAAGACTGCATTCATATCTTCCCAGTAAATCCTTTATAGGCAAAGAGAAATGGAACTGAAACATCTAATAATAACATAAAATATCCAACATTAATAATAATTTTTAACTAATTTCAGTGAGTAAAACCAGAAAATGTATTATCCTTAATAAATCTGGAAGCAATGAAGACACAAATTCATTGAAGTTTATCCAAACTGGCGATCTTGGGGAAAATAAAAATGGTGCCATATATTACAGAGGACGTAAAGATGATGTGATCAAAAGATTTGGGAATAAAGTAAGCTTACAACTTGTGGAGAACACAATAATGCAATGTCCTAGAGTGAAAGCTTGTTCTTGTTTGTGGCTGCCCAAGCCAAGTCTTCTAGTAGTATATTTTTCATCTGAAACACTCAGCAGCCAAGAACTTTCAGACTTTTTAAAATGTAAACTTGATGATAAACACTGGCCAGATAGGATTGTTAGAATTGACAACTTGCCAACAAATGCACATGGAAAATTATCAAAACGAATGTTGTCTCAAATCTTTGACAAAACAGTAACAACACCACAAACATTGGAGTCTCTTACTGTTGTTTTTCTTAAAGAACTTAAAATTATTTTAAACAAAAGTTTCACATTTGATGAAATAAAGGATATGGATTTTTTTTCAATTGGAGGGACATCATTTCTAGCTGTTTCAATGTGCAATAGGATATCATTATTATATCCACAGTTTGGAAAGTTTATTTTGCCACGTTTGATCACACCAAAGACTACGATTAATGAAATTATGCAATTAGCTTTTAAAGAATTAGGTTTTATAGAAAAACCACGAAGGAAAAGATTAAGATCTAGATCGAATACAGAGAGCTTATTGTCTGCTGGCATTTGTCACAAAAAACTATTAGAAGTACGAGAATCATATAGCCCTGTACAATATATGATAGTTTGGACTTATAATACTGGAAAATGTGTTGACGCTTCACCAACCTTGTTCCAAGATGGATTGTATGTATTAGTTTGCTCCACATTTTATAGAATAATTATTTTTTATGCTCAAATATGGCAATGTTTTAATTGCATAAATTGCACAAAATTCGCAAGCAATGCATAAATAAGGATAAGAGGTTATTAATGATAAATTGCTTTACTCAATGCTAGAATTTTCTGCTTTAAATGCAAGTCTGTCAGCTACCTTACTTTGGAGGCAGAAACGTGCTAGATATAGTTGAATTCTTGAATCACTTTCTTTTTTAGCTGGATATCTTCGGTTAGACGTACTGAATGCTGTTAAAATACGAACATCTATTTTGAAAGGATCTTAAATATATAAGAGTTTCAAAATTGTTTTTTATATTTTCCAATTCAATATTTCTGACAGCCTTCTTTTATAGAAGAGGGGACAAACTGGAATGAGACTTACCTGATGGTAAATGATCACTACCACCCATGAACAACAGCACAACCAGGTGTCTTACAACTGATTTGCTGGCCTTTTAAAAGAGGAGATAGCTCTCTTGGTAGAATTTTTAACCCTCGCCTATAGACACAAAATGTGTTAATGACACATTGCCAGTGCCAATATACCATTAACATATTAGCAATTTATAATCCATGAAGTGGGAATTAAATAATAATAATAATAATATAGAGTCTTTTATTCCAAGTTTTGGGTACATAATTTATCAATTCACAAACATTTACTTAAAAAAATATAGTAAGTGTGTGCCTCATGCCATAGGCCTCCTCTAGCTCTCTCCATTGTTTCCTGTCCTTTGCCACTCTAGTCCAATATGGTCCTACAGTTAGATGGATGTTATCATTCCATCTCGAATTGGACGTCCCTGCTTTCTGCTCCCATCTCTTGGATACCACAGGGTTGCTTGTTGGCTCCATTTGTTGGCTTTGCATCTCAACGTGATCTCCTTAGACATTGTGTCTTCGGGGGAAATAATTTGTCCTAGATTAACATAATCTTTCACATATTCTAACCTGTTGCCCCACACTTCTATATCTGTCTCTATGGAGTTAGTTATAAGCTTTGTTTTATTTCTAACCCTACTTCTCTACTCTGTTCTGCTAAGGTTTTAACCATGAATTCTAACTTCTTTGGATCTTCTTCTATTAGGACAATATCATCTGCCAATCTCAAATGGCTTAGGAGGTTTCCATTCTAGCTTTCTGGATATTAAATACCACATTCATAAAACTACCTATTACCAACCGCTATTGACATCACTGCTTGTTATTGTCGTGTGGCATTATCACATCACATATTTGGTGTAGGGTATCCAATCTCGCAGCCGCAATTGTAATTTCGATCCCGATCAATCGAGTATATGTTTGTGAGTTTAGCACTGTCAAGATGACGGCCCTAGTGATGACGTCGCCACTGTGAAGGTTGATGATGTCACACCATAATGGAGAAAGGAAGTTCTTCCCAGTCAAGCAATGCGTACTTCCTAGGGACCAGAGTCCGTCTGAGAAGCACTGATACTTGTACATAATGATACAAGATAAATAATTGTTATACCGCGATTTAGAATTTGCTTGAATGTATTGTACAGTTTGATATTGCTTGTCGCTACCACACTATTAAACTCTTCTGCGTCTATAGGCGATGATTTCCTCTTTTCCTCAGGAGTGTCTTCTATTTGTTTGCTTTCTTATAATTTAAAGTATTAAGTCGAACGTTCATTATCTGGTGCATTATAAAAACACGTCCCATAAACGTAGTTTACGCAGGCGTCGAAAATTGGATTTTTTGCTTTGAGCATTGCAAATAAGTAGTAATTCTTCTGATGGAAAGACACAAAACATCGTCTAGAATCACTGATTCCCAAAGCGGTCCAGGTGGACCCCCTGGGATCCACGGGAGAGTTAATTCACGGTTGGAATTGAGATGCAACGCAAATTACCATAGTTAGATCTAATCTTCATATATTTTAAGTTTTGGGAGTATGGTAGAAATTTAGATTCAGGGGTCCATCAGATCCAACAAAATTTTGTAAGTGAGAAAAAAAGTTTGGGAACCTGTGGTCTAGATATTCATGACACGAGTGCGACGTGATCTAATGGTAGAATCAGGAAAGGACAATGACAAGCATTAACGCCTTTGCGGCCGAAAAAAAATTGATTATACTAGTAATAGGGAATATGCATAAAAAAAATGGCCTGATTTTTCTTCCTGAGCTTTTAAGGTCCTAGTATTACACTCAATTCGTTATTTTCTAATTTATGTATTTAGTTATTTAAAACATAAATCAAAAAGTGAAAAATTTACGAGCGAAATTCAAATTTGTAAAATGTCCCACCATTGTTCGAAATGAAACGTGACGTCATATCCTGTCAGTCACCTGTGATTCCACTGCCACTTGTTAACTATCAAACTAACTCTTAATGCAACAATAAACTGACAGGACGTGCCCTATGACGTCACGCCTAAAGCGCGCGAGAAATAGGAGCGTTTGAACTTGTCAAATTAAATCAATATTTTTAAGATTTTATGAAAAAATAATTACTACTCTTACAGCTATATTTTTTTTTCTATATCAAAATGAAGTGAATATTGAATAAAAAAAATAAAAAAATTGCCTGCATATTCCCTATTAGCTGCACCCTGGAGCCCGCTGCATTATAAAAGTTCTTGGTGAATCCCACGGGCACATCTCAATTTTAGGGATGAAAAGTATCCAATGTTGTCTACCTGTGTGCTAAATTTCCTACAAACCGGTCTAGCCGTTTTACTTAACTAAGTAACAAACATCGAAACATAAAAACTTTCATATTTATAATTTATATTATTATAATAAGGACTATATTTTTTTTTGTGTTATATCACTCACCCCGTGTTTGGGAAAACCGGAAAAGGTTCAGTCCCGGCGTGTCGATATTTTTCTTTGTTGTTTGTAAAGTTTTTCCAGGAATTATATTATGTTAATTATATTTCAGCCAACTGTACGTAGCTGTTGGTAGTCATTCAGGCAAGATAGTTGTTATAGACGCATTATCAGGAGTACCTCAAGGTGTGGTAAAGTCGAAATCACGAATAGAAGCTTCTGTCGTGTGTTTCAAACATATATCCCTGGCGACTTCATGCGGCGTTGTAGGCACTTACGATGGTACGATAGTTTGCTTCACACTGTCAGATTGTAAGGAGATATGGAGGATAAATATTGGACATATGATTAAAAGTAAAGGAGTATACTGTGCAGGATTCCTTTATGTGGCGTCTTATGATGGGAAAGTACGTTGCATTGATGTTTCGGTGAGTTTTTTTATAGAAAATTCTAATAAAATACACCGGCCACAGCCCTTACATGACTGGACTCGTAAAGCGAACATTATGGCAGACCAGAGGTCAGTAACCTGAGGCTCGCGATCCATTGGCGAATCTTCGGATATAAAGCTGCGGCTCTTTAGTTCCATACACAAATATTATTTTATATTTAAAAAAAATCTACTGGAATAACCATGCAAAGCCATCCATTGAATTTGTTTGCTCAATTGTTTCATAATGTAGTTAAATGAATTAGTAGTTATTTTTATAAAAAAATCTTTATTTATGCATGTACTATTTATTGGCTGTTTAGAAATTTTGTGTAAATTGTAATTTTTGACTCTTCTAACTCAAAAAGTTGTTGAACCCTGCCTTAGACTGAAATAACTTTTATGAACGTTGTCCTTATATTTTTAACTAATATTTTGAGGTTTGTTTAAGTGTTTAATAGTTGGATGCAATACGATATTAGAGATGCCACGAATAATGCCTAAGATAGAACACGCTTCCCTAAAAGGTACCTGTTCACTCTTCTCTTGAAGATCCCCAGGTTGTACCCGTCGGGGAACACAGACTCAGGTAGCATATTCCAGTCCCTTGCGGTTTGGATCAAGAATGTCGAATCGAACCGCTTTGTTCGGGTACGTGGAACGTCCACCATATGGCGATGCCTAGTATCTGTGCGCCTCGACGATCGATAGAAAAACGGGGATGGCGGAATTAAGCCGTACAATTCCGCAGCGCACTCTCCAAAATGTATTCGATGAAAGACCGATAAACTAGCCACTCTGCGGCTATAAGCGAGGCTCTGGAGTTTTTTGCCTACCAGATCATCGTCGTTTATGAGCCTCTTGGCACGCCTCTCTATCGCCTCAAGTGTCTCCAGCTGGTATTTGGCGGATCCATTCCAGAGGTGAGAGCAGTATTCCATGCACGAACGGACTTGTGCTTGATAAAGATTGAGCAACTGTCCCGGGCTGAAATACTATCGCACCTTGGCCAGAATACCAAGCTTTTTTGAGGCAACTTGGGCTTTTGATTCGATGTACGAACCAAAGTTAAGAGTAGGCGTTAAGGCGATACCAAGGAGCTCGAGGTGGTCAGTTATCGGCACGGGCACACCCTGAAAAGACGGAGATAGTTGAAATGGAATCTGTTTAGCGGAGAATAGACACGCCTGGGTCTTAGCCGCATTAAACTTGACCAGATTGGCATCGCCCCAGTCGGAGACTGCCTGTAAGGACAGGTTAATACGATCGACCGTCGTCTCTTTGAGAGACCGGATCTGTGCCATACTGGCCGTTTAGTCGAATTTCGATTGTAGGCCTAAAGCAATAAATACATTTTTGGTGTCTTATAGGCGATTGTTTCTCGTTCCATCAGGAGAGCGATCTGCTTTGTTGCTATCTAATGATATATAAAAAATATCTTTAAGGTAAAGTTTCAGAGTCACTTATTTTACAGTGAAATTGTGCTCCTCGTACACTCAATCTCAGATGCAATATATATATTTGTATGTTTTTTCAGACTGGGAATATCACTGGAAGTATTCACATAGCTGATCAACCCATATCTGCAGACTTAGTGCTTGCTAAACAACAATATATACTGATCGGGACACTCTCTGGCGTTTGTGCAAGCGTGCACGTGGAAACAAAAACAGTAGCATGGCGTGGGACTCTCAGTAGCCCCGTATTTGCGAGTCCTGTTCTATATGATTGTGACAAGTATGTCGTGTTTGTTGAGGTCAAAGGGGAAATACATTGTCGTACTGTAGAGAAAGGTATTAAGGTAAGTTGAAGACTTATGTATTATACATACATATACATACATACATATCTTCACGCCAGATCCCTTGCGAGGTTGGCAGCGATAACTAAGTGTCATATATCATGATCCTTGTAGATTTATCTTGATTTCTCATCTTCATTACTCTTTACATACAAACACAACGATCGCGAAGACTTGACACCACCTTCGGACAGTACCTGATCAATCTGATCATAGTATGTCAGTCTTGGTCTTCCCCAGTACCGACATCCTTCAACATTCGCATGATGTGTCTGTTTTATTAAACTTTCATCTACCATTCTTTCCACATATCCGAAGCAACGGCGCATGCTCTTTTTCATTTGGTGAACCCACATAAATAAAAGAAACCTAAAAAACTTCCTGCTTAAATGAGTTATTAAGCTCAAAGAAGTCACAACTATTCATAGGTAAGCATAGATCTTTGAGCTCGAAGAGTAAAAAATCTAACGTTTGTTTAAAAACAATACATTCAACTTGAAAAGCTGTCATTTTTTAACTTGATGATCAATTTTTAATCATTCAAACGGCTTCAATTTTTTAGGTCTAAAAATATTGTTTACACCTAATAATCCTTATTAGGCTTATTTAAGCTCACCCACCCACTTTCCCACGGGAACTACGTATTTTTTCGCGATAAAAAGTATCATATGTCATATTCCAGATCATTATCTACCGGTGCGCCAAATTTCATTCAAATCGGTCAAGCCGCTGTTACATGAATAACAAATATCCATACATACACACTTTCACATATGTATGTATATGATTTCTTAATTTTAGTAGTAAAGGAAGCTGTTTTAACATCCCTCTATGGTCCTGGATCTCTGGAATGAGCTGAGGTAGCAGAAATATCCACTATACCTTTTGCGCGCAATGGTCTGTAGTGTTGTGCAGTATAATCCTGCATAAACGAATAGATAGACATCATCAATCATCAAGTTTAACATTTATAAATACAACCAATGCATATTTAGCAAAACTATCCAAACAGGCATTGTTGTTGAAAATGGTTTCCTGAATAAGGAAGAGAGTGTTAAATAATACTCTACATACCAAATTTCCAATGTCACTCCGCCCTTGCTTCTAGTTGCTTCAGTCCAGCGATAACTAAAGCAGGCAACATACCTAAATGATCCCAACCAGCAACCAGAACTTGTCACAAATTAATTGGTGACACTTTACATAACTTAATACATAATTGCATGTCCCATCATTTTAAAGAGCCAAAAATGTATAGCAACAGTACTATATCTAGGTTTGATTAGTAATCTTTTAATTAATAGGGTGGACTTCTTCAATATTTTATTATGTTGGTGCATTCTCATGTATAATGTAGGAATACTAAAACAGACTTATCAGCATTAAATTAAGCTTCCAAGCACACAGTTATGATGCGACTTGTTGATGTTGAGAGGCAAGAGGGCCCATCTCACAGCATCCTCTACTGTAAACATTTTGTCTCGGGCATTATGTTATCATAATGACAAACAATTGCTGTGGAGAAAAAACCTCACTGTCAACCATAAAATGCATGCTAACTGCTAAGATGTACTCGATAAATTAACTATTCATTTCAATTTGAAAGATCTATGCTAGATCACAAAGGTTAAGTAATAGGTATATCGGTAAAAATCTATATAATAATAATAATAAATTATTGGTTAATTTATTATCTAACTTGTGCAATGTTTAACATTTGTTAATTTACACAATAGACAATCCTGTTAGGCCTCTTCAAGACAATATTTAGGTAAGGTTTCCCCATGTTGGCCCAGGCCCCTTGGTCGGATCTCCCTATTGGTCGGGGGCTCCTTTGAAGAATATGCCAACTGCCGTTCAGCTAGGCAGGTCGTAAAAGGCGACCGATTGGCTTTACGTGTCACTACCATTGTGCTATGTAGGTGGTAGAATTACACAACGTCTCGCCGGGGTATTTGTTACCATTGCCTTACCTATTCCTGCTGCAATGTCATCGATACTTATTGTCGTATTCCGGTTTGGGGGGTAAAGTAGCAGGTACCGGCTACTGGTAGACTTGCACATGACATTGTCATCCCGCCATACGGATGGCAACGCACCCTTAACATCTTTGTTGTCTCTACACGATGGTTTCTCTTTCCATGAGGAGAGCCATCGTTTGTTTGCTATCTACTAATATAAAAAAATCTGTAAACCATTTGACCCTGCAGGCCATTCCTGAAACTTCTCGCTAAATTTAGGCATTTTAAGCTCAAAGGAACAAAAAGTATAAGTATAGATTTTATCAGAATTCAAAAATTTTAATTTTGTTATGACAGTAATTTCATTTGGAAAGCTGTATGTTTTGGAAACGATGATCGATTTTTATCTTTCGAATAGCATTCAACATAATGTTTGAACCAAAATGTTTTCTTACCTACACATCTATAGGCTGAAAAATGTCGAATTTTTGAACAAAATATTGTATTCAAAAATTTTCGTTATTGATAAATCACGAATAAATCGACCAATTTTCATCCAATTTACGGTATTTGATGCAGTTTTTAAGAGAGAAAAGCTGATCGGATTTCTAAATCGATCGGTATATTAGCCTCAAAGTTATTTTAATAATATTAAGTATAAGTTTGCTGTAATCAACAAAATATTAATATTTGAAAAGCTTAAAATAACTTTTGAAAACTTGATTTGATTTTGATTTTTGAAATTGCAATTGTCATAGTTTTTTAAATACTAAAATATTGTAAAAGGTCGAAAATCATGGGTTAAAAAATCTCGAAGCTATGTCGAAAAACACATTTTAAGATTTTCGTCAAATATAACTCTCGAACGGATAAACTTATTTTGATGCAAATTATGCATTGGACGCAGTTTATTGAGGAAAAGAGCTGATTAAATTTTGTACTAAATCGGTACATTAATCTAGAAGTTATATTTAAAAAAAACTGTTTCATTAAAACATTTTTTGACGATATTTTAAAATTTCTCAAAATCTGGACCGAATTAGTTCAAATTTCCAGGAAGTCTAAGTTGAGCGGAATTCAATCAATTGCCATCAATAGTGTTTTGATCGGTCTAGTCGTTCAAAAGTTATGAGATGTTTGTATACACACATACAAACACACACACACTAACATCATCGTGAAAGTAGTCGGAAAAGGTTCCTCAAAACATGGAATCTGGTGAAAACATGATTTTCAAAAATCGGAGGCAAAATCAGTTAATTTCTTATCTACATACGTAGTAGTAAGTTAAAAAATAACAAAATATCAAGAATAAGGCCATAAATGCACCATTTCGAACTAAAACTAAATTTATATTCTGTGGACTTAATTGAGGCAATAATAACAATAACCCAGAATAAAACTACATTACTAACTTAAAAAGAATAACAGCAAAAGGATTTTTAAAAAAAATTAAAAAAAAAGTGAGCTACTAAGTACTTTGAATATGACTTTCTATAAAGTGAAGATAATTATTTACTCAAGTATCTCATTTTTATATTTACAGATCTGGAGATATCAAGGTGCTAAAGGAAATATCTTTTCATCTATTCATATCACAGAAGTAGACAGATTGAAATGGCAGATGGTCTTTGGATGTCATGATCACAAAGTGTATAGCATCTACATAAAAAATTTCCAACCTAGCTTACACTGGAAATCGGAACTTTCTTCCCCAGTTTATTCTACACCGCGAAGTATTAGTGATAAATTATTATTAGCAGTATCAAACAATGGGGTACTTTGTGTATTAGATTCAGATACTGGCTCCATTATCTCAGAGTATCGTTTACCTAATGAATCATTTTCAACGCCTGCTGTGTATGGTGATTACATTTTTATAGGATGCAGAAACGATTATGTATATTCTATTAAATTTGTCTTAAATTTGTAAATTTGTTGTCATTATATATTTTTTGTATAATTCCTTATTAAAAATAAAAACACAATACAACATAAACTTTATCTGTTTTACAATTAGTGGTGGGTCTCACTCTTCCTATTAAACATTGCAATGGCAATACGAGACTGCACTTTTTTCAAATCAGTCTCACTATTCCCATTAAATTATGAAACGGCAATTGGTATTAATGAGATTTATGTTCTCCCACAAAAAGTCTATTTCCATTTGGAGCGTTTTTTTTAAATATCTAGTGTTAAATAAAAATTGACATTGTACAGAAAAGCAAATTACGCATCATATACATTTTTATAGTAAAAAGAAGTTTAAATAGATTTTACATTTGTACGCCAATTACAATTTTATGCAGTTTGGTTGACTGCAATTTGAACACATGCAATTTGAACACATGCAATCACCAATTTTCAATATTTAATTTTTTGTAAAAGGTCTAACTTTGAGTCAAGAATTATTGAAATAAACAAGCATTTTCTTGGTTGTAAATAAAATTCAATGGATGGAATATTACTATTCCTGTCAATCAGAAAGCACAACGAGAATAGTGAGACCGACTCACAATTTGTGTTTTATAAACACTTAAAATGAGTTAAAATCGCACATCAATGCCCCCTGCGAATATTCCAGTAATAAGCTAATACTGAGTTTTTCATGGTGTTTTTCAGCATTTAGAGGTCATGATTCACCTTGTGAATTTTTCTGTTGATATCTACAAAGATATGACGATACTAATTTAACTTTATATTAACAAATAATACGGTTTTAATCTAATTTATACTCTCCATCAATGAAAAATATGTCAAACTTTTGTAAGCAAGTGTATTTTGCCTCGATATAAAGACAGCTTAAACAAATTAGCTTTCTTTTGAGATACAAAACTATTTAAAAAGTAAATATTAAAAAAACACTGTTTCATTTTTCCTGAACAATTTGTATTTTTCTATTACCGGTATATTTACAGGGGACATCATCGGAGGCTATTATATGAAATAAAAAATAATCAGTTCTTGTAATTATTAAACATTCTATTTAAATGATGTGATATAGTGAATATCTGTATAGACATTTAAGAGCATAAATGTCTTTAATTCCTAGTGTAATTCTGAAAAATTTGCTTTGCTGTTTATTGAGCCATTTACAGTCACATGGTTTAACACCATAAGTAATTTAAAACTACTGATATTGAAGTGTTATCAAAATAGCCTGTTATTTTTAACAACCAACTCATTAATGTTTTTGTGTAACTCCACAGCTGTGAATTCAGTGTTTCAAATAAAAGGACCAAAATTATAATGTATTTTATTTTTGATCTTACACAACATTAACATGTAGAATGAGCATCCATACAGACATTATTCAAGAATGATATGGTTACAAGATGAAGTAATACACCTGATTGGAATGCTTTGATGCACAAAAACTACTGCTTCACTTGTGCAGACCCATATTTGCCTCATTTAACCTTATATAAAAGCATCAAATTACGAACAAAATATATATAACAAAATTTATATTTTAACATATAAAAAAATTTAGATCATTGAAATAAGAGCATTTTCCTGTAACTATCAAATACAAGCTTTAATAAATAATATATGCCCAAAATCCCTAATGATTTCTTCAAGTTGCCAGTAAATAAAATGTAAAAATTAACAAGCAATATACATATTATTCTTAAGAAGTTAATTTACTGCTCTTCTTCCCCCAATTCCAACTTTACTTTGGAGAAATCAAAATCTTCACCAGTCCCCCATTTGTAAATCTTAAGGACATCTAAACAAGTGGTCTCAAAATGTGTAGTTGCATCATAAGACTCTGAAATAAAAATTTGGCTTTGACTGCCATCATCAGTAGGCTCATAATAATCTGAAACTGACACAAACTTTTGTCTGATATGGCCCAGAAGATCCAGTCCAGGTTTAATTTCAGACTCTGGGTCATTTGTTTCTACGGTTGTAGATACCATAGCAATAAACCACCCTTTGGCAGCGACTTGATGTGTGTATGACACTAGAGATACATAGATGTCAGAATTCCGTCCAACTTGTTTTTGTGGAATAATAATCTGAGTAGATAGAGCATCTTTTGTGTTATTTATAGGATGGTCTAACAAGCAAATACAACGGATAACTTTACCCTTCTTGCGTACTCTGTCAGGAACATAGCTAGGGTCACAGTATACTTGCTTACACTTGGCCACCTCATTTCCAGAACGAACTCCAACTACACGACCACCTTCACCCAAAACTATCTCATCAATAGGCTTATCCAACATGTATGTACCCCCATAAATAGCAGAAAGACGGGCAAAACCTTGAGGCAATTCTCCTAAGCCATACATAGGGTACAAATAAGGAGATTTACCATAACGTGCTAAGGAATCCGAATACAGCTTAATGCGACGAATTGTCTGAATTGCCGGTTGCTGTAAATAATTATCATCTAAATAAAGAGCCAAAGCATGGCCCGTGAAATCTTGAGTATTCCTGTCCAGACCAAACTTATCATACAAAGATTGCATATTAGCTGTGCTAGGATCAAATTCTTTCCAAGTTTTTACATCGTCTTCCTGAAAATCTTGAACGTACATAAGGAAATTACGGAAACGCCTTTTTTCAAACATACCCATCAAATCAGAGGCCAAAGCTTCTTTTTGATCAACAGGAACTTTAGAAATCTTACCACCTTTGTATACATAGCTTCCTTCCACAGATTTGAATTCTAGATACCTAGTAACGCCTGTATGAATAAGCAGCTTGACTAACAGCCCATTAGCCATCAAAAATTTAGGAATTAAATCCACATTCCAGTCTCGACCGCGACCATAAGTCTCATCCGGAGCAGGTGCGTTGAACTTTGCAAATAATTCTTCTAACGGGGTAATTGACGCCGATTCTCCACCGTAATACTTGTTACGATCAATGTGCAAAACCTTTTTCCCAGATACCGAAAGCATTCCACTAAGAATGCACTCCTTGAGTCCAGTACCCAAAACAATTGCATCGTACTCTTCATCCATATTGATAAATAATGTAATTAGAAGTAATCAAGTTAAACACTAACCACGAACACGCAATTAACACCGGGGACAAATGTCAAAATGTCGGAGTATTCGTCAAACCAAACGAATATGTCCGCCGACGATGACGTCGACGAGTTAATTCAATAGGTAATACCAACACTATAATCTATACAACTTTATCAACGGTGTTGGCAGTAATAAAATACCAATGTGCCATACTATCATTGACTAACGGTGGTATATTATGCTCTATTTCTTCTGTAGGGTATCCAAGGAACTGATATATGATAACTGGAATTATTACGAAGCAATATTTATTATATACCTACCATATATTATGCTCTATTTCATCTGTAGTGTATCCAAGAAACTGATATACGATAACTGGAATTTCTACGAAGCAATAATTAAAAAATAAAAATGTACTTTATTTCGTTACTCATAAAGTTGACATTTGTTTCTTACTTAACAGAGGGGAAAAACGTTCTGAGCGAGACAACAACAAGAGTGGATGTTGTCCCTTTCTTGCAATTGCCAGTGTAAATAAAACTATCTGATAGTAGATTTTAATATATATTATATTGGTAATTGTTAAATCCCTTTTATTCATACACGACGATAAATACATTAACATAAAATGTATTGTAATTAACACAGCCAGTTCTAAAATGTACTTATTTTAATTATTACGTAATTACTTATGCAATGTAAAAAGTGTTTCTGAAATTTCTAGAATTACTTAGTAGTAATTTGCAAACTACGCATGGCCGCACCAAGGAACTTATATACTATAACTGGAATTGTTACAAAGCAATATATAAAAAATAAAAATGTACTTTATTTTGTTACTCATAAAGTTGATATTTGTTTTTTACTTAACAGAGGGGGGAAAACGGTCTGAGCAAGACAACGACATGAGTGGATGTTGTCCCTTTTTTGCAATTGCCAGTATAAATAAAACTATCTAGATGGTAGATTTTTACATATTCAGTAATCATTAAATCCTTTTTATTCATACACGTTGATAAATAAATTAGCATAAAATGTATTGTAATTAACACAGTGAGTTCTAAAATGTGCTTATTTTAATTATTACGTAATTACTTATGCAATGCAAAAACTGTTTCTCAAATTAGTAGAATTACTTAGTAGTAATTTACAAACTACGCATGGCCGTACTTATATATGGCGATTGGCGCTTTATTTAGTAGAAAGAGACACACTCCACTCATGTCGTGGTACTCTTCGGAACGATTTTGAAGCGCGTGTAAGCATTCCGGGTAGAATATAACTTCCTTGGGCCGCACTTATATATAGCGATTGGCGCATTATTTAGTAGAAAGAGACACACTCCACCCATGTCGTGGTATTCTTCGGAACGATTTCGAAGCGCGTGTGAACATTCCGGGTAGAATGTAACTTCCTTGAGGGTATCACGTACACAGAACAAATAAATAATTCCGTGACGACGTATAATTATCATAAAAAATTGCAACTGGCTTAAAAAAGTCCTCTTTACTAAAAATCTGCCGACGTAACTATAAGCTACGATCAACGGTGCTACCATTACCAAGAAATATAGATTAAGGAGGCAGATTTTTTTCCTCTCTTTAAGTAAGATACAAATGTCAACTTTATTACTAACGAAATAAAGTACATTTTTATTTTTTAAATATTGCTTCGTAATAATTCCAGTTATCGTAGTATATAAGTTCCTTGATTGCGCAATATTAGGTACGTAATGTGCAATATTATTGATTGTTATTTAGGGGTAATTTCGAAGATTGCATAAAGATTGAACGAAAGTTTGAGAGGGTTAATTTTTATTGTGCAATTTTTTTTTGTGCACTGGCTTAATATTGCACAATATTTTTCACTTCAGAGTTTGGAGCGGTCGCGTTCGGTCAGTCGCGGTGTTTAATGGTGGTAAATATAGCGAGCAAGAATGTTATAAAAGAATATAAAAGGTAAAGATATTTTATACATTACAGTGAGTTTTTACTTGAGTGTAAAGAGATTTAGGTATTTAACAAAATCACCAGCATGGTTGCCCCCAAAACTTCGTCGTCAGACATGTTGCTCGCACGAAAATATTGATTAGACTGGTTTGTAGACATGGGTAGGTGATGCGTGTAATATCACAAAAGTAATATCACTCGGAACGGTGATGCAACATCACACATCACATTAGCGTTTCAACCATCACACATTACTTCATTCATCACTCGGTACAGTTCGGTTAGTGTCGTTTCTGGCCGTATCACATATTATACTACCAAGAGAAGAGTGTGGTGCGCAACGTGCGGGATATATGCAACTGGCAGTAAAACTCAAATAAATCGAATAATACCGCGATCGTTGGTTCGACCTGGGAGACCGGGTATACGAGTACGTTAAGTATGTTAGAATGTTTTGAATTTGAAACGTTTAGTGATAACAATTCGGTTCATATTTGTATGTACATCTTACTAATAATAAAAATGAGTTCACGTAGGTACTTCGCAATAACTGTTTGCAATTTAGTTAAATACATTTTAATTGTTCTGTGTGTCGCACGTCGTTTGTTTTGCGCATCATGGTCTAGGGGTTAGACTACTCGACTAAGACCATAAAGTCCCGGATTCGATCCCCGGATCGGGCAAAAGTGTTATTGAGGTTTTTCTCGAAAATCTAAAATCTCAGTAGCAGCTTGGAGTCTGGTGGATGGTGTGCCAACCAATAAACTGGTGAATCGTGGTGAGGTGAAAGTAGACGTTTCGTTTATTCTGCTTACCCCACATAGGTAACGGCGTGATGATACTTTTAAATCAGGTACCTACATGAAATGAAAATTTTATTATAACACTACGATTAATATAATCGTAATGTTATAATAAAACATTCCATTAGACTAAAACTATGGTCAATTTAGTCATCAATTATTAGGGTACTCTTGTTTGCACAGAAATAGATACTCAGAGTGTAAAGACTCGCAGTCCGCATAAAAAGCGATGCATACATCACATGCAACGCAAGATAATAATCGCTACTCGAGCCTCGAGGTGATATTTCCTAAAGGTGATGTGATGAGTAATGAGTGATGTTTGCGGGTGATATTACTTTTTCAAAGGTGATGTGTGATGTTGCATTATACTTCAAAATACCCTTTTGCGCATGTCTACTGGTTTCACAATTTTATTAAGTTAATTTATTGAAAGTTAGAATAAAATGAGCCTTCAATATTATTGCACAATAAAAGTATTGCTCAATGTTATTGTAGGTCAATGGGACGCGTAAGGTTACCCATAATATATAGGTCCTACAATAATATTGCGCAATATTACGTATTGTACAATATTATTGACTGTTTAGGGTTAATATTGAAGATTGCACAAAGATTGAACGAAAATTTGAGCGGGTTTCACTTTTTATTGCAATATTTTTCACTTCACAGTTTGAAGCGGTCTCGTTCGGTCAGTCACGATGTTTAATGTATGGTCGTGTCGTAAATTTAAGCAAAATGGCGAGCAAGAATTCTATAATTTTTTATTTCACAGTTTGTAGCGATCTCGTTCGGTCAGTCACGATGTTTAATGTATGGTCGTGTCGTAAAAAGCAAAATGGCGAGCAAGAATTCTATAAAAGATAAAGAACGGGAGTTTTTACTTGAGTGTATAGAATTGTATAGAGATTTATCTTACAAAATCACCAGCATGGTTGCCGCCAAAACTTCGTCATCAGACATATTGCTCGCATGAAAATATTGCTCAGACTCGTTTGTCAATTTTATTGAGTGAATTTATTGAGCGTTTAGAACAAAAGTGGTATTCAATATTATTGCACAATAAAAGTATTGCGCAATGTTATTGTAGGTCTATGGGTCACTTTAGACAAATCGAAATATAGCAAATGTTTAATGTTTATATGTGGACCGAACGTTTAATTCCATATTTATATCCCTTTAATGTTGCCAATACACCAAAGGATGATGAAGCTACTGTGACATGAACTGTCAGTTCCTAATACGTCTATGGTTGCATTCTTGCATGCTTGCATCTCTAAGTAGTCTGTGGTTGCATTGGTTTAATACAAGGAAGTTATATTCTACCTGGAAGGTCCACATGTACCTCAAAATCGTTCCGAAGAGTACCACGACATGAGTGGAGTGTGTCTCTTTCTACTAGGGTGTCCATACATATTTGTGCAACAGGACAATTTCATTCTAAAAAAGCGGAATAGAACTGATATGGACAGCTACGATAAGTCCTGGATAGTACCCACGGCTATCAATTTTTGAAAGTCGTATAGGTTAACAATGTCTGTTATCGCTCTTATTGACGAAGGAAAATGCACATTCATAATATGTTGTTTTGACTCACACCCATAATTTGCTAACTTTAGAGTTAGATCAATTCGTGTGATTTGTCTAATGATATCGTATTATTACGACAGGCTGTAGTGAGGTGGAGGGGGCCAGATTGCAACTATAAATGCTAGCATATTAGTAACGTACCGGGCCGCAACACATTGACTAGTTTTGTGTACAGTTAACTGCCGAACTGCATATTAAGGCTAGTTCTTTGTGGCCTTTAATCGTTCTTAACCCATAATTTCTGGTTTGTAAATGCATACCTAAAACACGGAGAAAATTGTGTGCGCTCAATTCCGCTCTGCAAATCTGCCGCACTTTGGCCCGGCATAGTGTACGAGAGTTTATATAAAATGTATCAAAGTGATCTAGGTGAATTTTTGCGAAGCACCCTGACCAGCTGCGGCCCATCATAATGTGTTAGAGCGTAAAATAGGATTATTAAAAATAATAAAAGTTAGAATAATTTTACTTGATATGTAACTGAAATAAATAGCTAAATTTTTCATACTGAGCTGTTTCGCGGGTAAAAAGTGTGGTAAAAAAATCTTTGCATGTGTGATCTTTCTGCCGAATTGAGCATTATACATACAAATAAAATATCAAAATACTCTTCTAGAAAATGTATGCATTAATTACGGACAGATGACAATTACATTACATTGCTTTGAAATTTGTTCGAGTGAAGCAGTCCAGCGATACTGAAGAATCAATAAAACCTAGAGGATACGGTGAGAAATATTGCAAAGTCTTAATGCCAGTCTACTGACAGGGTCCTGGATAAAACACTTCGGTTCCGGTTCCAACGTTCAAGTTCAAAATGTCCAATTCCCAAAATATACAACATTTTCAAAATGCCTATTTCCTAAAATGGTCCATTTTTCTCCATGTTGGTCTCATGCTCCTTTGAAGAATAGGCCAACTCCCGTTCTGCCAGGCAGGTCGTAAAAGGCGACTTATTGGCTATAAGTGTCACTACCATCGTGACTACTTGGTGGTAGAGTTCCGCAACGTCTCGCCCGGGTATTTGCTACCATCGCAGAAGCTATTCCTGCAGCAATAATGTCAATTTTATATCATAAGATAGCAAACAAGCAGATGGGTCTCCTGATGGAAAGAGACAACCATTACCTATAAATACCAAAGATGTTAATGGTGCGTTGTTATGTATTGACGGGGTCTAAGGCCACATGCATAAGTTTACCGGCTACCTTACAATCCAAACCGGATCACGATGATGACAAGCATTGACTCTATTGCGGCGCAAATAGGTAAGGCGGTGGTGCCAAATACCAGTGCGAGATGTTGTGGAACCACCTAGTAGTCACGATGGTAGTGAAATTATTTCTTGTCAAGAGTTAAGTAAACATTTTGACAAGCAGTTACGCTATTGCGGCAGGAATAAATAAGGCGGTGGTACCAGACCCGGGCGAGATAATGCAGAAATCTACCACCTAGTTGTCATTGTCGTGGTCCTGTTTGGAGGGTAAGGTAGCTGGCAGACTTGTGCATGTGGCATTGCAAACCCGCCACACGGATGGGAAAGCACCATTTATATCTTTGATGTCTAAACGCGATGGTTTCTCTTTCCATCAAGAGAGCCGTCAACTTATTTGCTACCTTATAATATAAAAAACAAATATTCATTTTAAACACTAATCATCTAGACTAATAAAAAGTAGTTTTTTCGTTTCACATCTGTAAATTATATTGAATTTGGCTGATAAAAACCGTACATACTAAAGGAGAGTGTTCAGTAGTTGATTTTAATACCAAACGTGTAAAACAATTAGGTACTTAAATATTGAGCTAATTATCCTATAACATGTTTATAGTCATACGGACGCCCACGCATAGATATCATTTTTATTCAAATTATCCTTTATAGGCACTATTGAAGTTCATTATTTACAAACAGTGATTTGCTGAACTCGTGACTAGACTCATTAGCTATTAGTCATCGCGCGGATGATAACGGAGCTATCACTCGCTGTCCCGGGATTCGTGGGATTCGTGGGATTCGAAGAAATAAAAGTGACCGTATTTTCTGAATATTACTCTACTAAATTTGTTGTGGTTGACAACTGCATAATAGTCAAGCAATATTTGATAATGTCATTTGCCTCTCTATTATGCACCCGAGTAAATTTTCCATTATACAAGGAGTAAATTTTCCTTAAAGTAATCCTAAAAAACTGGTATTTTTCATTTTGTGTTTTTTTATCTTGTGCGCTTATATACACCCCAGTACACCCGAGTAAATTTTAGTTTACTTTCTTTCGTATCAAAACAGGGCGGTTACAAACTAACATCATAATATTCGACCAGGGTGGGTTTGAGATCACCTATTTTAGCAAGTGATTTAAACAAAATTCTATCAAGAAAACGTGTGGTCGTAAACTGATGAGATGCATCTTTATGCTTCTACATCAGATTCTAAATTATACAATCATGAAAGCATCATTGAGATCATAATAAGCAAAATATTGTTAGATTGAATTGCAATTTCTTTGTATTCACATGTCCGAATTTTTGTGTTATTATTGCTACCCTACTTAAGAAACTTGTAAATACAATAAAAAACTTACTCAAAATATGAAATTCCGCAACCAGCATACGCTTCACTATTACAGCACTTAACGCTACAATTTTTCACCATTTTACAACAGAAAAAACTTATAGCAGTAAGCAAAAAGTATCAGCTATATTTTTAAATAAAGCGCGCCAAAGCGTACGGCCACCTGAGTGTGGCCGTGCATAGTTTACAAATTACTACTAATTCTACTGATTTGAGAAAACAGTTTTTACATTGCATAAATAATTACGTAATAATTAAAATAAGCACATTTAAGAACTCAATATGTTAATTACAATACATTTTATGCTAATGTATCTATAAACGTGTATGAATAAAAGGGATTTAACGGTTACCGGATATATAAAAAATCTACCATCCGAAAGTTTTATTTACACTGGCAATTGCAAGAAAGGGATAACATCCACTCATGTCGTTGTCTCGCTCAGAACGTTTTTCCCCTCTGTTAAGTAAGAAGCAAATGTCAACTTTATTGCTAACGAGATAAAGTACAATTTTGTTTTTCAAATATTGCTTCGTAGTAATTCCAGATATCGTATATAAGTTCCTTGGTTTAATATCAATTGACATTTTATAAACGTCATTTGATTGATAGGTACCTATCAGAAGTCAGAAGAGTAGAGTAGTTTGTGCTGTGAATAGAACGTTGTCAAGTTTGTCAGTGTCACTCGGTCGGTCAACTTTGCTTGTTTTTGAGTTTTTATCTCATGCACGATTATTTTCTCCGTGACGGTTTTTCAATAAAAACTGCATCAACTTTGTAGTAATCCTGTGAACTCGGAAAATATGAAATGCGACAAGATAAATTAATTCATATTTCATTAATTAAATGACGTGTTTTGTGTCTTCGCCAAAATAAAAACTTTAGTGATGTGTAAATTTGTGAACAGATGATTTCAAACCATATGCTGTGTCAGTTCTGTGTTATTGTGTATTGTAAGTTATTGTAAATAAATAGATTTACAATTTCGTTTAGAGTACTGGTATTTTTAAATGAAAGGGAACAGAGAAACGACCCATTTTCAAATGAGTAAAAATGTCAACAGAAGGAAGTGGAGAAAATCCTTCAACTACACCAACGTTACCTGGGGCACCGGAACAAACATACCTGTTTCCGAAAGTAAAAGGACACTCGAGATCTATAAGCCATGGTGGAACTCCAATGCTTGCAGGGAATCCTGCGAGCGCACGACCTCCACTCAAATCTGCTCTTCGCGGTCACCAGCGAGCTTTGTCTCATGGGCAGATCGTTGAGGGCCCCAGAGCTGCATCCGGACCAGGCCATAGTCGCACTGGTAGTCGGACTGATTTTATTTTACCACCTGGTCACCGAGAACCGGCGCCTGCAAGTGCACAACCCCGATTATCATCGGTACGTGGTCACCATTCAAGGCAAGCGTCACGATCTGATTCTATATATACCTTACGACGCGCTTCAGTAGTGGCTCCATGGCGCCGTGCTGTCTTTTGGCTGATGCGTCGTCAGCAACCTGCAGTTGACAATCGCCATCTCGTTGTTATTCCTAACCATCTTGTGCCTGACAAAACACCACCCAAAGATCACCCAAATGGTCAGAGATGCAATAACAAAGTTAGGACTACAAAATATACTCTTCTCTCTTTCATTCCAAAGAACTTGTTCGAACAATTTCATAGGATTGCTAATGTTTATTTTATATTTATTGTTTTGTTGAACTGGGTACCTGCTATTAGTGCATTTGGCAAAGAAGTGGCCATGTTACCAGTGTTGTTTGTGCTTGGAGTGACTGCCATAAAGGACCTGTTTGAGGATCGTCGCAGACATCTCTCTGATAAGAGAATAAATAATTCATTCTGCAGAGTGTATAAGAAGTAAGTAGTTTTTTTATTTTTGCTAAACAATATTATTACTAAACAGTTACCTACAGTTACAAGTCATATTCTCCAAACATGTTCACATTTATGATTTATTAAGCAGTGAGTTTATTATAACTTTCTATAGAAATAGAAACTTATGAGAAAAAAGAGTGAGGGATTTAACAAGCAAAGGAAAATAATGATTCTACTACATTATTATTTCCCTTTACTTGTTAAATGAACAAGAAAAAAATTTAATCAGTTGGTTAAAAATATAAGGCTAAAAAGATTTTTAACTTCTTGACCATTTACACCCGTCACCCGGAAGCAAGACTAAATACTGAAATAAACACATCTATATATATATATAAAAATCAATTGCTGTTTGTTAGTCTCGCTAAAACTCGAGCATGGCTGAACGAATTTGGCTAATTTTTTTGTTTTTTTAATTAATTGTTGAAATCCAGGGAAGGTTTAAAAGGTGAAAAATATAGAAAAAAAATAAAATTAGTTAAAAAGGCAGAACGTTTGTCAGGTCAGCTAGTAACTAGATAAAAAACAGTACCTTCCTTAGAAAAATCCAATAAAGCTAGTAACCAAGTTTTTTTAATTAGGATAATTAGCATAATATAGAGCAGGGTTCGAAAATATCCAATATTTATTACGAATATCAAAATATCAGATATTTATAATATATTATATCCAATATCTAATATATATATATATATATATATATATATATATATATATATATATATATATATATATATATATATATATATATATATATATAATTATTTATATATATATAATTATTTATATCCATTGATAACCTCGAACCTGAAAACCTGTAATAGAGAGGGGGAAAGGCTCATTTGATGGTAAGTGCCATAGGCGGTGGTGACCACTTATGGATCATTTAATTATTGCTTGGTTATAAATCCCCTTTTCTATAAAATCAGCACAATTTAAATATGGTATAAATGGGAAGGCATTTTTATCGTTGCCCCTGGACAATACTTAGTGTAAATCCGGTGCTGGTAATATAAGATAAGAAAAAAAGTATCTGATATTCCTGAATACAAAATGCTAACCTTCATTATGCTAACAATTTGTTGCTATCTCGTTAGTGAAAAACAAGATTTTCAGTTGAGACCTTCTTTATATTCATTTAAAATTAATTTTAAATATGACATTAGGGTATCCTTATAAGCAGAATTATTTATCAATTAATGTATGATTTTTTTATCTATAACAAGTATACAAGTAACAAGATGAGTATTCCAAAAGTGTAACAACTCTGTTTTGATAGTAGCAGTACCAACATAAATTTCCATAATATTATAATGTGCAAACATCTACTTATGTTGTAAATTTTTTTTACCAATATGTAAAAGCAATAGGTACTCTATTACACTTTATATATTTCAGCAACAAACTTAAAACATGGCTGCGGAATTCAGAAGTTTTTAATATTTTGTAAAGTCTTATATTTTAGGTAGGCACTAAGGCTATAACACCAAAGTACTACTATTTCATTTTATCAGCAAAGTTTATTGAGATTAGAGAGTTAGTTCCACGAAATAAAGAAAACAAGGGGAAGTGAAGAGTGGGCGTGCCGCGTGCGTCACTATTATGCGCTTTTACTCTAAATTGCCTTAGTGATACTTACCATATCATTAGGAGATAGTCGTCGTGCGAAAATCTATTATACACTGAATTATGCCGTATTGTGCCATCTTTGAATGCAGAAATGATAGTAGAATACAGATGATTAAAAATGGAGATATTTCATATCATTCGAAAGTACAGTTTTCATTTTATTTTAATTAAATTCCTGATTTAATATAATCTCTAATGATATAATAGAAAGTCAAGCTAAAATCAGCCGTACACCTTACATATAAAGTTCATTTTAGGTTGACCTAATGTTTCTAGAAAGATATGCGTAATGACAGTCATTACGTATATCGTTCTAGAAAGTTCTCTACTCAAATATGATCAACTGAAAACTACGGAAAAATCAATGCTGCCATCTATTGTAGAATAGCGAAACTATTACGATCTTAAGTTTCACTATTGTACAAATAGATGAGTCTATTTTGAATAGACTACAAAAGGACGTAAATACTCTTATTTTTTTTGTAGCAAAATAAAAGTTATTGTAACGCACTTTGGTATATTTTTAAATGTTCTGTTTGTGTGTTTCGGATTATTGTTGCTTAAAATGAAAACGACCAATGAAACAATGTTTGCATTAGTAGTTTATATGCAATAATGCTTATTTTATGTGTGAGTGTGGCGATCGCGGTACTGATACAAATGTTTGTACTTGCCAATTCCGCTTGTTTTCTTTATTTCGTGGTTAGTTCTTTCTCTTTACAATTATCCATCTGCTCACTTTTTCTAGGTGCTCAACTCTCAAGAGGAGGGTAGATTTTAATTCTATAGCTATAGATAATAATATAGCTTATAAAATGTCCTAAGTCCTAAGAAAAAAGAAATAGTGAAGTCCTAATAGTCCTAATAGGACTTCACTATTTCTTTTTTCTTAGATAAAATAACTTCACATCCAATGGGATGAAAGACTTTGTAATAATTATCATTCAGCATTATAAGATACCTAATAAGAAAATTTTACTTGTATTTTTTTAAATATACATATATTCACACCAGATCCCTTACTGGATAGGCAGAGAAAATCGATTATTATATGTTATATGTCATAACCTCTGCAGATTAGCCTTGTTTCTTCAACCCCATCAATCTGATCATAGTATGTCAGACTTGGTTATCTCCCATACCTACGCTCTTCCATTTTCACATTGATTTACCTGTTAGCCTTTCATTTGCCTTCCTTTAGACCAAAAATATGAGAACCAATACAACATGCAGATTCTCATTTCAAGACCATCACTTTCTTTCAGATCAAAACTTTCTCTCACTTTAACTAATATTACAAATCCAGTATACAAGTGTAACAGTATACAAGTGTGTATACAAGTGTAGCCCAGTACACAAGATAAATAAAAAAAGCATTTGGTGATTAAATCACCAAATGCTTTTTTTATTTATCTTATCATAATAAAGATAAATAAGTATCTACAAAGAGTTTATGTACAGTAAATCTCTTTCAAGATATAGAATTACTGAATAGTGGCATTAGATTTACAGTACTAATCTGTGGTTGCTCTGATAATATTTCATAATGTTAAATGTTATTGATCACGATGTGGACTTATCTGGCTTTGACAATGTTCTCTATGTACTTTTAAGATTTTGTTTAAATCACAAGAAAACAAACAAGGATATGGCTCATCTGATGGAAGGAGACAACCATCAAATATAGACACCATAGATTTTAAAGGTGCATTGCTATCCTTGTGGGGAAATCTTATCGCCACATTCATAAGTTTATTGGCTACCTTATCCTTCAAACAGGAACACGACAGTGACAAGCACAGACATTATTTTGGCAGGAATAGTTATGGCAATGGTACAAGACCCAGGCGAAGCAATGCAGACCTCTTCCACATAGTGTCTACGATGAAAGTGGTTCGCATAACTTCCTGACAGAACAGAAGATAGTCTATTCTTTAAAGGGGCCCGGACCAACACAGGGGAGAGAACACAAGATTAATGTTAACTGTTTTTTTGCATAATGACAATAATTAATTGACAACCGAAATGGCTACGATACTGTTCTAAGGCGCCCATAGACCTACAATAATATTGTGCAATACTTTTATTGTGCAATAATATTGAATACCCCCGTTGATACCAAACGTTCAATAAATTCACTCAATACAATTGACAAACCATTCTGATCAATATTTTCGTACGAGCAACATATTGTCTGACGACGAAGTTTTGGCGGCAGGCATGCTGGTGATTTTGTTAAATAAATCTATACGATTCTATACACTCAAGTAAAAACTCCCATTCTTTATCTTTTATAGCATTCTCGCTCGCCATTTTGCTTAAATTTACGACACAGCCATACATTAAACAATGTGACTGACCGAACGCGACCGCTCCAAACTCTAAAGTGAAAAATATTGTGCAATATTAAGCCTACACCATCTGCCATTCTACCTGGCAGTTCGCAAAAGGCAAACGATTGGTCGTGTCACCACCATCGTGCCTACCACGTGGTGAGTTCTGTAACGTCCACCTGGATTTGGTAGCACCACCTTACCTATTCCTGTCGCAATAGGTTAAAGTGGTAAACTTATATATGATGCACTACCATGGGCGGCAACGCACCATTAACATCTCCGGTGTCTAAAGATGATGGTTATCTGTTTCCATTCGGAGAGCCATCTGCTTGTTTGCTGTTTTTATAAAATAAAAATTACACATGTTTTATGAGGTGTCTTTTATTACGAACTTAACTACCTAACCTTATTTTCATTCTCGTAATACGAGTTTTAAAGCTCATATTATTGTTAACTGTGATTCTGAGGTACTTAACATGATGTTCCCACGATCATACTATAGTACCTACGTCCTACATAGTAATTGTGCTAAGCCCATGACTTAGCCTTATTACTGCATTTTATGCATACTGGTTAAATACACTACTACACCTTTATCCGAATTTACGTCGATCCGCCACTTTCTGAATCAAGTACTAAAAATGTCAATATCTTTGAAACTGAAAATCTCTTTTATAAACTCGATTCACTTTGTTATTAAAACGAATTCAAGTATTGAGTCCTTTTGAAAGTGCTTACGCTCAAAGGAAATTTGCTATTGTTCGGAGTATGTGCTCATCATTAGTAGGGTGCCTGTTAATATAATACTTGTTGATTTGTTCCCTGTAATTTCTGGATGTGTTTAAGTGATTTCTAACCATTTCTGAAGTGAAACAAACAGACTGCGAGCTACTAATGAGATTTCAATTTTCGAGGATAAGACTTCGAACTGGAGTTCGAAGTCGGCTTTCGATGTGAGCCGAATAAGCTAAATTTGAACGTTCCGAAGTAAACTAGAAACCCTTATACTTTCGCTATGTCCGTCCGTCTGTCCATCCGCACGATAACTCAAGAGATCCTTTGTACTAGAAAGCTGTAATTTGGCATGAATATACACAATATTTTATGTTACCATTTTGCTGTCGCGACTCGCGACAACAAAATGGTAACATAAAATCTTAAAAAAATTTTTTTTTCAGGGTAGCTCCCCTACATGTAAAGTGGGGATGTTATTTTTTTTTCTCACGTGCCCCACGTGTCGGGTATTGTAGATTTGTGAAAACAAGTTTTCGATCAAGGGACTCGTTTGTGAAATGTGAAGCTTTAAAGTACTAATTTTTGTTAAGAGTCAAGTGTCGTCGTCGTGGTCCCCCCTCCTCACCCTCTGCTGGCTAAACGGTTGGTTTTGGGGTGGAAAATCATGGAAGTAGAAAATATAATGACGGTAAAAAAAACTATGACGACTTGAAAGGCTTATAAGTTTTTGAGAAATACCTGGTCAACCAACTTATAAAATGTAGGTACATAGAGAAGTTTTTATCAGCCTTGAACCTGTGAGACAGTGGTGCGGATATATATTTGTCTTTGAAGTTGAATAGCTTAAATGTTTATAGTATGATACCATAAAATTCCTCTTATTAGTCCGCATTACTGTGATGGGTAACTTTGGAAGCCTACATTGCGCGTGGCCCAATACGCACTTTACTGATTTTATTATAGTCAACCAGGAATCTTGTTTTATTTGCATATAACCATAGTATTTGAAAGCTGATAAGCGTGAAAATGTTGCGTTACATAAAATCCAAATTTAAATTATTTTAAATACAAAATCTGCAGAATCTTGACAGACGTAAATCACAAATGTGTCACCTTGAAATGTGAAACTCTGGTTTGTTAATCACTATTTGTGTAGTGATAAAAACGAAATTCCTGTTGGCTGCTAGCGAATCGTAGTATGATTTTTTTGTAATTTTCGGATTTATTAACGACTAGCTGACCCGCGCAGCTTCGCCCGCGAGTAGGCATATTAATAAGTCGTCTAAATAGCTCTCAATAAAAATTTCATCCCCTATTTCAGCCCTCCAGGGACTAATTTTTGAAGAAAAAATTAGCCTATGTTTGACTCTGGATCTTCAACTATATCAATGCCAAATTTCATGAAAATCGGTCCAGTGGTTTAGCCGTGAAAGCGTAACAGACAGACAGACAGACTTTCGCATTTATAACATCGCTGGCGCCGTGGCCCTGCTACTATTATCATTAATCAATCAATTAATGATTTACAAAAATATTTTGACTGCAAATAATTTCATGGTTATTCATCTTTATATTTACGTAAATTTCCAATAAGTATTAATACTTTTAAATTAACGAATGAGTTAAATAAATTAAATTTATCTTCCTGTGTATACCTTGCTGCAGGTTATTGTAGCGAACAAAAAGTTTGGCTGTTGTCACCACCTGTGTAATATCAATATGATATTCGAAAATGTTGTACTTGCGAAATGCGATTAACATATAAAGCAAAAATTGAGTTATTAATCAATTAATGTTGATAGCAATAGGACTACGGTGGTGGCGATTATTGTCTTAAATTTATAATAGTTTAGTGAGCCCCTAATACATTATTATTTATTATATACATTAAACAGATAGGGGTCAATCTTTTTAATTTTGGATATTAGACTATTACATGCCCTCTGAAGCACGATTTAAATTTGTTCTCATATGGAGTACTGTTCTTGTCTCTTAACTCAGAGGGCTCCCCAGGTCATGCTTCTTCCTTTTGACGGCATTCAACTAAAAGTGGCTGGAATAGTCAACGACAGGACTAAACTGTTCTATGTAAAAATCTTTCGAATTGGTTAATTAATGGCGAAGTTCTGAAGTTACAAACATAAAAATATAACTGACTTGACAATTTTCTTCTTTTTTGATAGCAACTTGAAAATATTTATAATGCTCATGATTAATATTTTCATAATAAACGTCTATCTATTTCCAAATCCAGCTTTTATCAGATTATTAGTTTTTAAAAATGAAACCATTTCCAGGCATTAGAGGCTGACATTCAATTAAACTACGATCCAACAATATCGAAGCGGTTAAAATGACGGATATAGGCATTAAGTTTTTAATACTAGGCTTAGCCAGATCTTGATTCGAGGCTCTTTGGGAATGCCCAGTAGAATTTCGCAGCCATATAAACTTACTCACTTCAGTTAAAACGATAATCATATACAACCTGATAAATTATGTACCCGAACCAAGAACTAGTTTTATTTTACTTTTCTGTCCAGCCAGTTCGCAAAAGGCGGACGATTCGCCAGATGTGTCACCACCAACATGATAAAAAATCAAAAACTTCTTCAATGTCTCACCATGCTTGTCACTGTCGTGTTCCGGTTGGGAGGGTGAAGTAACCGATTAACTTACTAACAAATCCCCGTAATACCGCCAATAATATATTTGGCGTCTATAAATTATGGTTGTGTCTTTTCCTAAAGAGTCTTTTGCCTATTTTCCATTCTGTTAAATAAATAAATTAAATATTTATACTTGCATTCTCAATGAAAAGGAAATGCTGGCTGAATAAGAAATATATATACATACATAATAACATAATCTGCAAGGATGGTAAGGGATCTGGATTCTGGCGTGAGGATTTACACCAGATCCCTTACCATCCTTGCAGATTTGTCTTGCCTCCACCACATTCATGACTATATAAATTAAACAAATTGTAAATTGTTAAAATCTTTTTTAAAGATCAAAGAGTAGTTTTTTTATGTTATAAGATAGCACATAGATAGTACAAACAAGCAGATGGGTCTTCTGATGGAAAGAGTCAACCATCGCCTATAGACACCAAAGGTGTTAATGGTGCGTTGCTATCTTGTGGTGAGATCTAATGCCACATGCATCATTTAACCGGCTACTTTACCTCCAAACCGGAACACGACAGCGACAAGCACTGACGCTATTGCGGCAGGAATAGGCAATGCGGTGGTACCAGACCCGGGCGAGACAATGCAGAACTCTACCACCTAGTAGCTACGATGGTAGTGACTCGCATAGCCAATCGGTCACATTTTACGACCTGCCTGGCAGAACGGCAGTTGGTCTATTCTTTATAGGAGCTCGGAACCAACACGGGGAATTTTATCTAGTTATCAATTAATTTAATTATCTTAAAAACACGACTAACAATTTGTTATTTCAGATTCTCCTTTCACCTTATATACTGTAAAAGTGAACGAAATTAGAAAGTTATTTTATAAATTATGTAAGAAATATATAATTAATTAAACACGCTACCAAATACAGCTTTTTCTTTTCTGGAATGGTCTGACATATCACTGTCTGGTACTTAGTCATTCGCTTGTAAATCACAAAGTACCACATTTGTTCTCGGGTTGGGCAAATATTTTCCGAGGGGTTTTTCAGACAATCCTAAGCCTAGGAAAATAATGACATATTGGCCCGCGTGCCACAGAGAACACGTAAATCATCGATTCAAGTTATGGCAGTAACAAGCGAAATTGTCAAATACGACGCGAACGGCGAAGACTCCCCTTCATCAAGTTAGCGACAAAGATGCTGAATCATGGCGAAATGGTATTTAAAGACGTTTAGTTTATTTCGCCCACCGTGTAAGGGTGTTTATTTTTGTTTTAGGCATGAATTTTCCATTTTGCGCTTATTGTTTAAAATTCTATTAAGGATAAACTCAATCACCTGCAATTGGAGCAAACCCTAGTTTTGCTAAATATTTAATTAAACGCATTTGAAACCCACCCTATTATATTCCGTCTCAGGCCAAGTACTTCGGTGAGAGGCCTGAGCCCCAAAAATGGATCGCCTAATTTCGACTTGATGCTACCGGCTTTCCTATTCCTGTCGCCACAACGCTAGTACTTGATAGTATGATCCCAGTCATTCGCCTGTTTACTGTCTTATGCCATACAAAAATGATTACAAAGAGCCTAATATTATTTACCAAATTTGTAAAATTGCTGGTTTATATATGATACATCCACGTTCTACTTATTTGATTCTAGTTTGTATTCTTAATATGTAACTAATAGGTGTCAAATCGTACTAAGAATACAAATCACTATCATAATAATGATAAAAAACATACAAGAAAATAAAAATCCGTACTAACAATACAAATATTGAATAATTTATTACAAGGAAGCTCCTTCACCCTGACGGAAAATTGAATTCTTCACCCTGACAAGAAATAATCTATTATTTGATTAATTTTCTATAACAAACACCGTACGAGAACGTGTTCCAAATCAAAACAGACTGAATATTGAATATGCACGTGCGATCTAATCAATGATGGTTAAATAATAATTTATCGGTTCACATGGTATCACCGGTGTTTTTGATATATATTCAGCATTTAAAAAAGCGAAAGTTCACGGTTCTGAAACGTTATATGTAGTACGTAAAAAGTTAATGAGTATGTTATGTTGTTAAGGGGCCATCCATAAATTACGTCACACGAATTTCACGATTTTCACGATTTTTTTAACTCCTGTCTCAGTAGGTCACATTTGTGAGACCCCCTACCTACCTACCTAGTGTGATGTCACATATTTTACAATTTCACATTTTTCCGTTTTGTGTTGGTCCGGTCTCATTCCCCGAGTTGGTCCGGACTCTTTTAATGAATAGACCCAACTGCCGTTCTGCCAGGCAGGTCGTAAAAGGCGACAGATTGGCTATATGTACGTACGTGTCACTGCAACCGTGACTATTTGGTGGTAGTGTTCCCAAACAGCTCGTCTGGGTATTTGGTACCACTTACCTATTGCTGTCGCAATATCATCATGGCTTTTCACAAAGTAAAGCCGAAAACTATAAATAAATAACATCAGTCCCATATCGAAGGTACAGGCAGAGACAGTGCATTAACGAATAGCCAATGTTAATAAACAATTTCCTTATACTTACTGACAATTGGCCAACGTATCGAATTCGACAGATCGACGAGATTATCTCGCAATGCGCAATTATCGCAATTATTGCAAGACATAATATATGAATAGCCTTGTATATTAGTCGCAGTCGTTGCTGTTTTATTATTTTTAGTGCTGTGACATCGCAAACAGCGTATCCAGCGACCAGCAAGCAATTGGCGATGTTTTTGACGAATTTTTGTTACATATAAAAGTGATCGCTGATCGCTGGCGGATTGCAAATTTTAGGTGATACGCTTGCGGGCACACATTCAGTCTCGAGTAAAATATGTTTTCTAAGTACCGAAAAACTTATTTAGAACGAATTGCCCGACCTGGAATATAGAGGCGACCACGTATTAAATGGATACACCTTTCAAGGCATTTACTTAGTTTGTCAGTGTAGCTTGCAATTGAACTCAGAAATACAGAGTTATACTACACCAATGAAATAAAATCTCGTCAGGAGTATTTTTTAAATCTTGTCATCTCATTCGGTACGATAAAACAGCACAAACATGGCGTATTTCTATATTTAAATTATGTAATAATATATCTACAAATGTATGACACATTTGAAAGTGATAGGAGCGTTTGCTCATACGCGCGGTGACACGTTTCCTTTTAAATAGCGTATCTATTAATGTTCATGTGGTCTGTAGAGGCGACAATAACGTTCATTAAATAAATTTCAATGTAATTGTTATACATATCTATTCGTGTATCTCTATTCGTTATACATATCTATTCGTGTATCTATACGTGAAGCAAAAACTTTGTATCACATTACGACAATTACGCGAACGGAGAAGTATGAAAGGCAAAATTAAAGTTTACATGCTTAGGGAGTGTTGGTCCAGGTCCCCTTTGAAGAACTCTACCACCTAGTAGCCGCAATGGTAGTGACTCGCATAGCTAATCGATTGCCTCTTACGAACTGGCCTGGTATACGGCAGATGGTCTATTCTTTCACTACGGTCTTCGTCTACCTTCAAACAAAGACTTTTTTTATATCATAAGGTAGCAAATAAGCAGATGGGTCTCCTGATGAAAAGAGTCAACCATCGCCTATAGACACCAAAGGTGTTAATGATGCGTTGCTATCTTGTGGCAAGGTCTTATGCCACAAGCATAAGTTTACTGACTACCTTACCCTCGAAACCGGAACACGACAGTGACAAGCATTGACGCTATTGCGGCAGGAATAGGTAAGGCAGTGGTACCAGACCCGGGCGCAACAATGCAGAACTCTACCACCTAGTAGCCAAAAGTCACAGAATTGCGGTCGAATTTCGACCAGAAAGCGATTGCTTGTCAAGTTAAAAGTGCTGCACCTACACCTTACCTAACAAGTGTTACAAAACGCCGCTAAGATAATTATAACTCGTGTGTACCGTAACTCGTAAGCGTGTGCATGGTGGTTTACGAGTGCAGGTGCAATCTGTACCTACTCCCGTACGGTCCGTGTGAATGAACCGTGGAACGTAACAGTGACCAACTTTCAACGGCTCGCTGGCTGTTCGATATCGTACATTCCTTTTGACGGCCATGATGATCGTTATAAACTTATCTTTATTAGTTATACACTAGCTGAAACGTGCAGCCCGCTGCATTATAACAGGTTTTGATGGATCCCGCGGGATCACTTATTTTTTCCGGGATATAAAGTAATCTATATGCTATTCCAGGTCATTACCTACCAGTGTACCAAATTTTTATCAAATCCGTTCAGTAGTTTTTGCGTGATTGAGTAACAAACATCCATCCAAACACCCAAACCTTCGCATTTATAATATTAAATATTAATAAAGATACTATACAATAACTCTTTATTGCGCACCTAAATTATGACAACATATAAGTTACAACATAAATATTATACAAGTAAGATACACAAAGGTGGTCTTATCATTAATAAAGTGATCTCTTCCAGACAACCTTTATAATAAGGATAACAATATACTAGGAAAAGTGGTGCTAACCACAAGATAATTTATAGTTTGTATGCTCTTAAATAAAAGACAAAAAAATTATAATAAAAATACACACAAAAACAAAATTGGCAAATAAAACAGTGGTAATACATAGAACTAACAAGAAAAATTAAACAAAATTACTAGGTACATAGAAAGGGACGTTTGACCATACTTTTGAAAGAGTTTAAAGGTAATTACAAGTACATAAAGGTAATTAAAAAAAATAAGCTGACTTCAAATATCTGTCAGCTATGCCCATATTCTTCCCCCGTGTTGGTCCGGCCTTCTTTTAAGAATAGACCAACTGCTGTTCTGCCAGGCAGGTCGTAAGAGGCACCCTATTAGCTATACGTGTCACTACCATCATGACTACTGTGGTGGGAGAGTTTCGCAACGTCTCGCCCAAGTATTTTCCGCAATAGCGTTAATCCTTGTCATTGTCGTGTTCCGGTTTGGAGGGTAAGGTAGCCGGTAGACTTATGCATGTGGCATCCCGCCACACGGATAGCAACGCACTATTAAAATCTATGTTGTCTATAGGCGATGGTTTCTCATTCCATCATGAGAGCCATCTGCTCGTTTGCTATTTTAAAATATAAAAAAATATATATCTCAAAAACCAATGAACCGATTTTGATGAAACTTAAACTGTTTTCTTAGTTTGAATGTACCTACCCGACTTAAATCAAAAAGAATTATCTCGATATGGCGTTTAGTCTCCGAGAAATTCGTAGACTAACGTACAAATATACCAACATATATATACTAACGAAATTTAGTACATGTGCTTGGACACCTCTATATAGGTAGCTCATACTCAAGTATTATCCAATTCCAACAATCTATATTAATATTATAAATGCGAAGGTTTGGATGTTTGGATGGATGTTTGTTACTCAATCACGCAAAAACTACTAAATGGATTCGAATTAAGTTTGGCACACAATTAAACGATGACTTGGAATAATAGCACATAGTCAACTTTTTATCCCGAAAAAATTAAGTGATCCCGCGGGATTCGCCACAATCTTTCATAATGCAGCGGGCTGCACACTGCAGCTAGTATTACATACATGTCAAACTGATATCCTCCGCCTTCTCGTCGGTTCAAAATTGTTATAAGTTGATATGTAATAGGTGGCAAGCCTATCGCCAACCGGGCACTTTCCAATCCCGGGCAACATTGTTTGTATCAGAAGATTGAAAAAACACATTTTTTAATTGCCCGATGCGGGGCTGCTAACGGGTGGGTCTAGTCACGAGTTCGGCAAATCGTTACTTGTAAATAATAAATTTCGATATCTATGCGCGGGTGCCCGTATATAATCATTTTGATTGAATAATCAAGTAACTGTTTTTACATATTCCGTATTAGAATCGATTATTGAACGTCCGCCTTTAGTATGCACAGTTTTTTACCAGTCAATCTGTATAAAGAAATATATACATTTGTTATACTTTGTCTTTTCCTTATGCAACTTTAGGTGGATGTCGGCTCTCCTAATCCTACGGCGCCAAGTCAGTCTGTCCAGGGTTGTCGGGTCGGGTAATTGGGTTTTCTCGATAAACGCCATAGTCGACGACGTCATATTTTGCCGGGTCACCTTGACCCGGCAAACGTTGTTTTGCTAAATATATTTATAACAGTATTTCTCTACTATATAATGGTTTATAGTATACATATAAACCTTCCTCTTGAATCACTCTATCTATTAAAAAACCGCCTTAAAATCCGTTGCGTAGTTTTAAAGAACTAAGCATACATAGGGACAGACAGCAGAAAGCGATTTTGTTTTATACGATTAACTATAATTGTCTTATTACTGTAATTAAAACGGACTTTCTCTAAGTGCCGACCATAAATTTTGGCTTACTTCCGGAGTTAGTGAATTGCCCGACAAACCTACTCACGAGGTCAAACTATTTTAAATTGTTCGTGTAAATTTCGTAGAAAGTGTAAAATTGTTTCGTTTTAATATTTAACTCGCATATTTTGTTAATTATAATTTTGTTCATAAATACTACAACACAGTTACGTAGTTTAATTAAAATTCCAAAAGTATTACAAATTTTCCAGTAGGTACCGTTATTGAAGATATGGCAAGCTAATAAAAAACTAACTAAACTCAAAAATATAGTTTTAAGAAAATAAATTATAATTCAAATTTAAAATAATGTTTTATTCAAGTAAACCTTCACAGGCACCTTGACGTGTCGACATTTTTTTATAATTACTACCTGATCGGAACACGACCTCACACTGAGACAATCTGGCGGAAGACACTCAGCGGGCTTGATTTTTTTCATTTAAATATTTATTCACTGAGCTAATAGTCTAAGATCCTCATGCGCATGGCAACCGGCGCACTATGGTACACGTGCAATGTAAATCTTATGTAGATCTTAACCAGGACATAGAGGTCCCAACCATCATGGAATACATGAAGGAATTATCGATACGTTGTTTCGAGAAAATAATACATCACGAATATCCACTATGAAAGGCCGCGCGGCTTGCGAGCGAGACGCGGTCGCCTTACCAAGGTTCAGGAGGCCTCCCCATGTACTTTTCTATCACGATGATCGGAATACCATTAATTTAGATACAAATACACAGCACTACACCGTAGTTGCCGGTCTCGACGACGAAGACTTTTCTATCACCTCACGCGTAAGAGAAAGGGCACACATGCTACTTTCAGCATCGGCGATCGGCGATTCAGTCGCTTTTAGAAGCTGGATGAAGGGACGATCGCTCCACCGGGCACACTTGCAAACGCCGGTCTCGACGACAAAGACTTCTTTATAGCCCCGCGCCGAACGCGCAATGCCACGACTCCACCACAAAATAAAAATTAAAAAAAATAGTTAGTATTCTGTGACTCCACCCACCTCTAGTAGTCCGAACGTCGCACTAAGCCGTGGTCCGGTCTTACAGCAGACAGCCCTTAGCGCGGGCAAACATATGCCCAATATCAATTTAAACTCTGGCTGTGCATTCTGCTCGCCCCAAAAGTCCGGTGACGCAGTAACGACCCTTAAGGTCAACTGTAATAGCCATTTCGAATAAAGTAACTGTAGGCATAGACTTAATTTTAAACTTGTCTTTGCAAATGTCCAGGAAAATTGCAAACGTGGCATTGAAATATTAGTAAAAGTAAATAAGGAAGTTCACTACTGAAATGCTGTGTATAAAGATTACCAAATAATGATGAGATGCGGAAACGTGCGGTTCTGATAACGTGCGAAAATTGAAGGAACGTTAATTACACGAAAATTAGTAATGAAAATTACTAGTTAAATTTGGACCATGATAAATCAGAAAGAAGAAACTAGTTTTCAAGAATTTTGCGCGTACGGAGGATTGCGAGATTGTGCAAATATGCACATTGCACATTATAGTTGTATTGTTGTATCATCACGCCCGTTCCCTTGTGGGGTATGCAGAGTAAACCGAACGTCTATAGACTTTTCGGTTCACCAAGATTCACCGGTTTGTCGGTTAGCAAGGTGCATGGTGATCTTCATCGCCGCATCTTACCGACATTTTAACGATTATCGACTATTTCTAGCGGTAACCGGGACCCACAGCTTTACGTGCTCATCCGAGGCACGGAAGTGGTAATACCAGAATCCGAGTTGCAACTGAAACATTAGATTTTCTAGAAAGACCTCGAAAAAGCTCAATAACACTTTTACCCGATCTGAGAATCGAACCCGGGACCGGGATAGTCTGGCCATAAATACTGTTACAATTAATATTTAGTCCAAGACTATGTATATAATATGCAGAAGAAATATGTGTATAAAAACATTAAAGTAGGTAAATAAAATGAAACATTAATTAGTTTCGGTCGGATTGCGACCACTAGAAGATTGCTTGTACATAATAAGTAAATGTGTATATTTTAAGATCTTTTGAGTAAAAAATCACAAGGCTTTTGCATTTAATAAAAATCCTGTTACGGGAATATATTAATGCTTGAAGTAAAAAAATTTTACTCCTTTTTTTGACAATTATGCAAACGAAGGAGTATGAAATATAGCACATTACGGAGTTTACATTACGGAAGACTGCAGAAACCTAATATTTTCATATATAATATGTATTCGGAACACATTTATTTAATAAAAAAAGACGTTACATTACACACACTGCTACAATTATTTGACATACAGGATAATACACATCACTACCTTGTACTATTATACATATATTATGTGACAACGGACTATTAACCTCTTGGGTGTCTATAGGCGATGGAGGTGATCAGATGTTTCCTAAAAAGAATAAGATACTCTCACTTATTTTCATTACGCCAGTTCCCTTGCGTGGTAGGCAGAGTGAATGGAACGATTCACCATTTTTGGCGAGATGATGGCGATCTTTATCACTGCATGTATCAACCTTAAGTACTTATGGACCGTACATCTTATTCCCGAAAAAAATATTTTGGAGCTTCACGAAATTTGGATATCTAAGGAGCTTAGGAGCTCAAAACCATACATTACATAAACTAATGTAACCTTAAAATAGGCAAATTATTTTCATGTGACATCGGTGATAATAAATCAATGATATTTTATAATAATTAATAACCGTACATACAAGTTGTACGATTAATTGTTATTGTTATTTGACGGTTTTACTAAAATTTCCTACACAGCTGTTACCTACTGTAAGCGTTAACTGAGAGGGCACTTACTACTTACTTGACAAACAAACCCATAAAGGATAGATTAAAATTCACATAAGCAAAGTCGGTGACGCTAGTCGCTTATAAATGGCCATTAAAAGGAATGGTAAATTAATGTCCACATTATAGGCCAAGGACATACTTGTAATTAAGCAACGGTAAGCAGAGATATTGAAAAGCATTCAGTGAATCATTAATAAGTTTCATGTCACGCTATCGGCCGAGAAACAACTTAGTACTATAACTTGTTGAATAAAAGATAATGGATTTACTTCTATTTATTGTTTACATTTTTTATGTTTGAAGATAGGAAATAAGCAGATGGCTCTACTGATGAAAAGAGACAACCATCGCCTATAGACACCAAAGATGTTAATAGTGCGTTACTATCCGTTAATGCTGCTTGCGTAAGTTTACCGGCTACCGTACCCTCCAAACCGGAACACAACTATAATAGCATTGACGCTATTGCGGCAGGTATATGCTAATTGGAGGTGGTAGTGGTGGTACCGAATACTCGGTCGAGACGTGGTGGAACTGTACCCCTAGTCAAGATGGTAGTGACACGTATGGCAAATCGTTCGCCTTTTACGAACCGCTTGGCAGAATGGCACATGTTCTATTTTTCAAAGGGGGCCCCGCACCAACACCGACATTTGATATTTGAATATAACAGGCCTTTACAGGTGGCAATTAATTTATACATAATAATGCGGTACATGTATTTTTAACGTGTTCTAAAATCAATTTTAATAAGAATTCTGTTGGAAATACTTGTTGTTTTTTGATTAAATCTAAGAATTGAATTTTTATGTGCGTCAAACATTGAGTAAGTCTGGCGCCAAACGAAATCGAACCAATAAAATTTAGCTAAAAGCATTACAATTTTTTCTCGATTTTATGAAGGCTGCAAATATATTAATTTTATTTTAAAAAAAATGTTTATGCTGACTGCCTGACTCACTGTTAAGCCAGTGGACAGACATGAAACTTTATCTAGGTGTTTAGTGTTTATATTAAACTATATATCTTGATGTAGGAGAGCATTAAAAACGAATTTTGAAATTCATTCTCTGAAAGAGAAAAATTTGTATGGGTTAAAAAATAAATTTCGTCCCATTTACCTAAGTGAAACATTTTTTCTAGAATTTAACTATTGAAATATGTATTGAAGAATTGTGTACATAATACTATACAAAATACATAAAATCACACATAGAGGACGCTCTACAATATCCTTTGAATATAGAGAGAGTTTGAGTTTAATAATAAGCAAGACCTCACAGCTAGTTACTAAAAAATAAAAATATAGAAATAAACTGGAATTAACCAGAAAGGTAAGAATTGTTGTTAATTGTTTAAAAAGTCAGTTATTACTCTAAATGGACTAAATTGGCCGAGTGTGGTTTTTTATATTACAATCGATTCATATATTTCACGGTTTCCTCCGTGTTGGCCAATTGCCGTCCTGCCAGGTAGGTCGTAAAATGCGACCGATTGGCTAAAAGTCAGTTATTACTCTAAATGGACTAAATTGGCCGAGTGTGGTTTTTTATATTACAATCGATTCATATATTTCACGCTTTCCTCCGTGTTGGCCAATTGCCGTCCTGCCAGGTAGGTCGTAAAATGCGACCGATTGGCTACTGTCATATACACACATGCCATGCCATACAAATCACTTGAATTGAATATTTTGGTGGGGTCCTTGAGGGGGGAGGTGGAGGTTAATTGAGATAAAGTATATCCTATCTTGTAAGTTGGACGATTAACAGTAGATATCTGTCGTCATCTGTTAACAGTAGATATCTACAAAATTTCATCGAAATTGGTTAATTCGTTTTGGAGTTTATTGGCAACATACATCGTGACACAAGATTTTTATATATATCTAAGACATATATAAAAATCTTGTATATATATATAATATATATATATATATATATATATATATATATATATATATATATTCTTGCAGTTAGCCTGCAGGCTTTAAGGAATGAACAAGCACTTTTCTAGAATGAGGGCCGCCGAGAGGAAAGTTCGCATTCAAATCTGTGCGGAAACACCTCCGTCACGCGCGATCGCGGTGTATTTCAAAATGGTAAGGTTTTAAATACTTTGTTCACTGTACATTTATAAGAGATGTATGTACCCGAGTAATAAACTTCAATATGCTCGACATGATTAGATTTATATTCGGTTTCCGTCCAATGTTTTGCTGTGCGCCATTCCCCCGTCGCGCTTGAACGTCGATAATTAACAGTACATGTATTCTACCGGTGATTAATATTTTATGATTTATATTATAGTTGCTGATTGTCTTATTATCAGATTTGCTCATTTTCTCATTTTTATAATTATTTTACTGTATTAAATTTAACGCTGCTGTTGCTTTTCACGTCTTAAATTGGCAGACCGAGTGAGCCGAACGTTCAAACCGCTCTTGGTTTTATTTTTGTTTTTTAAATGTAATTTTATAAATATAACTAATTATTTTTTCTATCTTAACTTAACTAATTAGTTTTTTTCTATCCCGCCTGAGTAACGGGAAGACAAATGGTTTACATATATATATATTATATATATATATATATATATATATATATATATATATATATATATATATATATATATATATATATATATATATATATATATATATATATATATATATATATATATTGCCCCCGTGTTGGTCCGTGCTCCTTTGAAGAATAGACCAACTGCCGCTTTGCCCGGCTGCCGGCAGGTCGTAAAAGGCGACTGATTGGTTATACAGCCAATGTGCCAATGTCACTACCATCGTGACCATTAGGTGGTAGAGTTCCGCAACGTCTCGTCCGGGTATTTAGTACCATCGCCTTACCTATTCCTGCCGCAATAGCGGCAATGCTTGCCATGCCTGTCGTGTACCGATTTCCAGGGAAAGGTAGACAGTAGATATATGCATGTGGCATTACTATCTTGTCACACGGATAGCGATGCATTATTAACATCTTTTGTGTCTTTAGGTGATGGTTTCTTTTCCTATCAGGAGAGCCATCTGCTTGTTTGCTATCTTATAATATACTAGCTGTTGCCCACGACTTCGTCCGCGCGGACTTCGTTTACTCCGCATAGCTCCTCCCCTGTAGGTGATAGCGTGATAATATGTAGCCTATATGTTGACCCGACCTGTTAGTAATATTCATGCAAAAGTTGAAGTAAATCCATGCAGTACTTTTTGAGTTTACCACGGACAAACAGACAAAAATTCTAAAAACTATATTTTTGGCTTTGATATCGATTGTAGATCACGCCCCAAGTATTCTTTTAAAAAAATATTCAATATACAGTTTTGACTTTCCTACGATTTTATTATCTTACTAGCTGTTGCCAGCGACTTCGTCCGCGCAGACCTCGTTTACTACGCACAGTTCCTCCCTTAACAATTTAAAATATTCGTAATCTAAATACTGTGATTACAATTGCTCGAGGTGAGTAACAACAATCATTCCCTAAGCTAATTTGTTCAACAAATAGTGGTCATGAATGAATGACGCCAACTACTGCACGATGCACCGTCTGACGTCTCAGCCACAGTATACTGGAGACTCTAAGTTTTCTGTGTCTCAGCTCTCGTGGCCCGTGCGGCGTGTCGTGCTTGATGCCCGCTCAGTGTTCTTCGTACATTAGGATGGCGTAACTTGTTCAAAAACAATATCGTAGAGTCCGCTAGTGTGTTTGTGTTATTGATAACACTAGCTGACCCGCGCAGTTTCGCCCTCATATATATAAACATGTCGTCGATAAAGTTTTTCATAAAAACTCTCATACCATATTTTAACCTCTTAAGGGTGATCAAATATAGGCTATTTTTTTAAAATATAGATGACAAATAAACTCACTTATATTTCCATTTCACATGAATTTTATATAATTACAAATTTTCTAATTATCTAACAACTGTGTAAAACATCCCTGATGATGCTGTGATAAGCGAAACCGGTTGGGTGTATAAAATTATATGAAATACATGTGAACTGGAAGTACAAGTGAGTTTATTTGTAACTAGCGACCTGCCCGCGGTTTCACCCGCGTAGCTTTTGTTCCCGTGAGAATATCGGAAAGGTTTATATACCAAAACCTTCCCCAAGAATCAGTCTATCTATCAAAAAAAAAACCGCATCAAAATCTGTTGCGTAGTTTTAAAGATTTAAGCATACATAGGGACATAAGGACATAGGGACAGATAGAGAAAGCGACTTTGTTTTATACTATGTATACTATGTAATGATATCTATTTCTAAATGCAGTTTCACCAAGTGTCGACGATTGAAAGTATCCAATTTATTTTTTTAAAATCAATAAAAAATAGCGTATGTTTGACCACGGATATTCAACTATCTCCATACTAAATTTCGTCAAATCGGTTTAGCGCTTAAGCCGTGAAAACTTTAGACATACAGACGGACAGACATACAGACTTTCGTATTTATAAATTAGTGTACATGTAATGAAACATTCTATTACACCCTAGTAATAGTTCAATTATAAACGATCCTTGAAAATAAGGGAACGCAGTATTTAATATCGGTCGTAGATTTGCGTCAAGTTTTATGTAGCCCGGTTTACGACTGATTCCGCCGTTAACAAAGCGGTGTGTTTTGTGTCGACAGCGGAGATTTCCACTCATAAATCCAGCGGAGTACTTGGGGCACTTAAAAACCCTTGTTAAATTATTTATTGCTCACATACTCTGTTAACGGTGTCGCTGTATTTATTTGAAAAAGTGTGGTAGAATTGTTTTAAGATTTAAACTGTTTGTAATACGAAAAGGTACTAATGTTGCATGCTCAAAACCGAAATTGGACGCGGTTCCCGAAATTGGCCGAAATTTGATATAAACAGCGTACTGTTAAAGTAAGAGGCTTGAAGGGATGAACTTTCTGGGACGGAGTACCTTATCGTACGTTATCGTTTACGGACCGAGACCTAGACTTGATCGAAAAATGTGAAACAATGTCTTGGTGAACATATTTTTGAAAAACCGACCATATTGCAGTAATCTTTGAGGCACTTCCTGACCACATAGAAAACTAAAACATTTTTTAATCGATTCAGCTTGCCGTTTGAGAATATGCAAAACTTCACAATTTTAACATTTAAATACTCTTTTATATTTATATAAATAATAATCAAGAAAAATAATTACTATATACAACAGTGAACAGGGGTCTCTTGCTCCTTGGTCACTAATCGATATTTTTATAAAAAAAAATCGTCCGCTAGTTAAACTTGACACCTCCTATAAGTTACCGGGTTACCAATGCAAAACCGGGGTAGAGACTGACTGTCTTAGGCCCCGGTTACACTTTGATTAGTGCCAGTGCGAGTGTGTAATGCAGGTGCTTAGTATTAAGCAAAAAATACGAGAAGACAGCCAGTGATTAGTGCGAGCGATTAGTAATCAGCGTAGTAAAAGTGAATAGACGGTGATTACTAATCGCTCGCACTAATCAAAGACTGTTTACATGTGTTTTTTGCTTAAACTAAGCAGCTGCATTAAACACTTGCCCTCGCACTAATCAAGATGAAACCGGGGTCTTAGATATATTGAAAGAAATTCCATTCCAAGTGTCCATATTTAAACACTTCCTTTTTTAAAAAAAAAAAATATTTAATAGATCCTATACGTAAGAAGAGGTGATATCAACTATAGGCTATCGTGAACTTGTTTCGTGTTTTATAACAAGTATCGCGATATAAAAGTGTAGTAACCGGCGAGGGAAGATACTTTTCCGAGTTCGTCAGTAGTAACCCGTAAGCTATCGTCTTTATATTCGTTCGTATTAATGTAATCTAAAATTCTATTAAAGGGTACAAAGGTTTTACGGCCAAAAATCCCTGAATACCAGGGAGATGGCAATAAGGGTGATCATGGATTTACGCCACGATTCATGTAGCCCGGTGTACGACTAGTTCCCACAGCGGTGTGTTTTGGATAACCAGCTTATATTTTACTCGTAAATCCAGTAGAGTACGAAAGGTACTAAAATAGCCTTGTTAAATTATGATTAGGTACGTTTTGCGTTCATACTCTGTCAATGAGGTGGTCTCATTCATTTAAAAATTACGATGGAGCTGTTATAGAAAGGACTTTGCAGGATGACTTAATCACCGTTTAAAAATGTTAAATAAAATGTTCAAAAAAGTAAAGGAATTTGTCAATTTCTTACGTAGAAGAACTAACTGTGATTGTGTGCAGTAATTTCTCAGCTATTGGCAGTTCCATACTATCAATCACAATAAAAAATATTTTATATATTTTAACGGTTAACGGTTCAATAACAAAAGATCCCGAAAGTCGGAGGAGGCGGTATTAAGAGACGGAAGGCAGTCGTAGATTTGCGTCATTCACGGCTTACGGCAAGTTTCGTTAATACGAGGCGGTGTGTTTTGTGTCACCAACGGAGATTTCCACCCGTAAATCCAATAGAATACTCCTACTTATCGTAATATGAGTCATGGTTGAAATAAATTGCTTTTAAAACAATTCCAAAAAAATCTCCATTCGTTTAATTCTTTATTATTTTTGTATGTTCAGCGACGATTAACAACAACGTAGAATTTTTATAATTCTTTTTTATTGGAAAGAGCGGGAGGGCTGCTTATATACTTATACTTGTGGGGAAAGGACTATTTAAAAAACACAAGCGAGACTTCATACATCGTTTTTTTAGTTATCACCTTAAAGTTTAATATGTTCCGTAAAATTCTATATCAACTCCTTAACTGATAAGCGTTTAATAACTATTTTTTAAACTTGGGGAATAGTAGCTAAATAAAGTTGAAATTTTGGTAAGATTAACGTAAACATTCAGTACTCTCCTTAGTAGTCTGTCTTTAGATATTTATCTTGTCTTTGGATGTCTTTAGTACTTACAACAGCTAATCTCAGAAATCTAAGTTAGATTGACAAAACTCTGAGCTAATATTTTGCAAAGACACTTTTTAGATACTTAAAATAACAAAAATAAATTAGTTTTAAACTATTCTTTAACACAAAAACAGAGGGAATTTTTATTTCATACTGATAATGAAGATTATGATATATAAAGTTATTGCTGTTTTAATGCAAATGTTATTAAAGTTTTATAACACACTGGTAATACTTGAATATGACGATAGAAGTCAATCAAATTGAAGTTGCAATATTTTGTATATGATTGTTCCGAGGGAAATATTTTAATTAATTAATTTAATTAAAATTAAAAAAAAAAACGTTAAAAATTATTCTAGTATTATATTCTTAACTCCGAAAGAGACACAAGGGATGTACAAAACCAAAACCGCCTATGTCCTTTGACCAAGTTTTGAAGATAGGACCTCCAAATTCAGTGACGGATTTACACATTTGCCGCCTGAAAGATGTTTATTTATTCAGCAAAGATGTTTATTATTGTGTTTTGTGTGATGAATATATGTAATTCGATTTTTGAAAAGCTGTATATTTAAGAAACGATGATTGATTTTGATCTTTCGAATGCCATTCAACGCATTTTTTGTGTTTTACCATATTTTCTTACCTACGTAATCTATAGCTTGAAAAATGTTGAAATAATGTCAAGAAAACATTTTTTTTTCAAAAAATTCGTCATTAACAAATTCCTAATAATACAGCCGATTTCAATCCAATTTACGGTATTTGACGCAATTTTTTAGACAGAAAAGCTGATTAGATTATCTGAGATATTAGAGAATCTGAGTTTGGAAATATCCTAAAATACAATCTACCGCGATTCGATCGGTCAAGCTGTTCAGTTATGGGACACATACACACGAACATACAAACATACAATAAACGTGTTTTTTTCATATTTTTTTGCTATGATGCAACGGAACCCTTCGTGTGCGAGTCCGACTCGCACTGGGTCGGTTTTTCTAGATCATATTATATGAAAAGTGTATGAGTGAGTAAGACAGAAGATAGTGGAGGATCTTCAATATATTGACAAAAGCAATTGACAAATAAAATTTGTATTTTTTTTCATTACAAGATAGTAAGTACCTGCTATATTAATGAAATATTTTGTCTCATTATATTCATTAGATACAGTACCCGTGCAAAGCCGGAGCGGGCAGTATTACAAGAATACTGCCTGTATAACTCTTGCCGCAAAATGTTGTGAGATGGCGCAAACCAACATACCCATACGACTTAACAAAATAGAATGTAACGGATATAAATAAAGCAATTACGTCTTTTTAACCCAATCAAGTAACATTAAGAATATACAAATACAATACTTTTTTTTAACTATCTCGAAAATAATGGAGATGCTTTATCAGTTAATGAGGACAGTCATGTTTAGTTTAAACGCCAAGCTAATCTCGATCGTCCAAGTATTTTGATTTGAATAACAAAGGTAATAAACATAAAAAATGTTTTATCATAGTGACATGCCTCTTCAGTTAAATAAACAAGATACGTCTAGTCCGTTGTAAAACATGAAATATTATGGTTAATCCGGGGCTTATGCGATTTTTCGCTTATCCGACGTTTATCGTTATAGCAGTTTTATATAAATTCGGCAATAAAACGGGCGATCACATCATTGTTTTTGTTATAATCTCAATACATTTATAAAGCTGTTGCCGCGACTTCGTACGCATGTTGTAGTGACTCGTATTAGGATTTTAAGAACTTGCTGAACTAACACTAATTGTATTTTCCTGTGAGGACGAAAGATTTTCCCGCAGTAAAAAGTATCCTATATGTTAACCCGGGTAATTAGCTATTACTATACAAAATTTATTAAAAATCCTTTCAGTAGTTTTTGCGTGAAAAGCGAACAGACAGACAAACAGACAAAAATTCCATTTCTATCTATCTATCTAATTTTTGGGTTTATGTCCTGTACAAAAATAATTTTTTTAAAGAAATATTTTATGTACCGATTTGGTTTCGTCACTGTTTTATTATATGTATAGATGTATAGATAAGTGAGGTTGTGTGGACATATTTATACTTAAGTAGCTGCTTCCCGCGAATTCGTTTGCGTAAACCAAAATCGTTACTTCCCTTACTTTAATTGATTTCCTTATTAATATACCTATCATATTTTTCTGGTGTTCCCCAAGGCTGCGTGCTATCACCGACACTTTTCCTTCTGCATATCAATAACATGATGCGAATTCATAACATACATTGCTATGCGGATGACAGTACTGTTGATGTTACATATTCCGGCCGTAGCGGTATTTCTCGGGAACACGTGGAAGAGTGCCGAAACCAGCTTGTGTCTGCAGTCGAGAATCGACTTACTGATGTCTCGGAATAGGGTTTTCAAAACCTGGTCACTTTTAACCCTAAGAAGACATAGCTTTGCGTGTTCACCGCTAAAAAGACACCCTTTTTCGTATTACCTCGATTTAAGGATACAGTCCTGACAGCTTCAGCTAGTTTCGGAATCCTTGGACTCGACATTTCGAATTACGTTCAGTTTCACCGTCATTTGGAAGTTAAAGCTAAACTAGCCTCCAAGAAGCTCGGTGTGCTCAGCAGAGCAAGACAGTACTTCTTAGCGGCTCATCGCCTTCAACTTTACAAGGCAAAGATTCGGCCTCACATGGAGAACTGTTTTCATCTCTGGGCCGGAGCTCCCCAGTACCAACTTCTTCCTCTTGATCGCATTCAGCATAGAGCGGTTCGAATCGTTGACGACCAGGCTATTTCGAAAGAGCTTAACTCTCTGGCACTTCGTAGAGATGAGGGTTCAATCTGCGTGTTCTACCGTGTCTATCATGGGGAATGTACTGACAAGTTGTTTGGATTAATCCCTGCCGCCGAATTCCATCATCGGACATCGCGTCAAAATTTGAAGATCCATCCTCACTTTGAAAGCCACAACTGTGCGATTTTTTTAACTCGCACTACTCTGTTGTGGAATCAATTACCGGCAGGGGTGTTTCCGAACGGATACGACTTAGGGACCTTCAAGAAAAGAACTTACTCATTCTTAAAAGGCCGGCAACACAACTGTAAGACCTCTGGTATTACGGATGTCTGGGTCTGCGGTTGCGGCCGTCGGTCATAACTTACCATCAGGCGGTGCAACCTCCTGCTCGTTTGCCCCCTCCTCTATAAAAAAAAGTTATCAATATTTTTTAATTATATTTTTATTGTTTACTCATGACCAGTAACTATCGTGTCTTTCAATATGTACAATCTTTTTGGGGCCATTCATCTAATACGTTAAGACGATTTAGGAGGATCCGATGTTCTGTAAATAGCACGTTAATGCACTAAATGTACATCTGCTTAACTTTTCGAAGATAATCCTTGATAGTGCTTATTTATGTTAGAAGAAGAAGGAAGACTGAAACTGACGTTCTACTAACAAATTGGTCGAGTGATGTCCGATCGTGGTATCAAAGGTCTTTAACGGCGTATTTGTATGATGAGAGTTATGTGATATATATAATAATGTGAAGGCAGCAATACAAATTTGTATGGATCTTAATGTTTAGCACTGGGTGGTTTTTTGTGTCTGTCTACCGCGTATGAAACTGGCGTATGTTGGTGTGTGTGTATGTACAGTAAGTAATAGAGATGCCACAGAGAATATCCAGCCCGACCCTTGGCCGAATACCAAATATTCGGCGGCGCATTTGTTTCATTAGCGAATTGATTGTGTCATGATAAGTATTGTTTATTGTTGTGTTTTTATTACAGATTAAGTAAATAACAGTCTTGTTATATTGTATCCCTAAAAATATTGTCTGTCTGCTTGTCCAAAGAATAATCTTCGTCGAGAAATAAAAACTTACCTCTGATGAATTTTAAGTGCTAATTGTTATGTTTCTTGATAAAATATATTAATTATATATACATATATATTTTTTTTAAATATGTGCGTTTTTTCTTATGATTAGATATTCAATATTCGGCTGAATAGTTCCCAATATTCATCCGAATTCCGAACACCAAAGAATGTGGCTGGATAGGCCAAATACCAAATAGCAAACGAATATTCTTGGCATCTCTAGTAACTACATTATTGTGTAGACCTTTCCCAATACAACTTTGTGTATAATATATACCATGTTCGCATTACTTTCCGGATCTTTATGTCACAGTATACTTTCAACCCGGTTTCCGCAAACCGTGTACGTGAGCGGCCGTACATCGACCTCGATAGCGTTAACGTATTCTATTAGTGCAATAAAGGGCATATCATTTTACTTTCACTTCATGCAGTGTCATAATGTAAGGCGAGAAACTTATCTAAATCCATTTGTCACAATTAAACTTGATATAACGGTGTAACAAAGTGCAAAAACTAACAATACCTATTGTACATGAATGACTATGAATGTTGTATACTGGAAAAAATATTATAAAAATCTTCAATTTAAAACAAATGTAAGGCTAAAAGCTGATTGCAGGCTGACTAACTTATCATCACAGCGTTATATCACGTTAATTATATTTTCAGAGTCGATGCAAGTAACCGTTATATCATCGGTGTGATAAAATGCGTAAAGCCACAATAAACTAAATTAGGTATATAACGAAAAAGTTATAAATAAAATATTAGTGGAATTTCGACCTCGGATTACAGTTACAATGAATGAATTTATATTTTCGATGTAGGATTGTGTTTTTACACTATAAATTGCAATGTCTACTAAAAAATTTTTGTATCGTTTTTTTTCATAGCTTATGTACAAATTATTGCAAAAAAAAAACTTAGAGCATATAATTTTGCTTTTTGTATGTATGTTCTATACCTAAAAGGCAAAACGGAACCCTATTACTAAGCTTCCGCTGTCTGTCTGTCTGTCACCAGGCTGTATCTCATAAAACGCGATAGCTAGAAAACTGAAATTTTCACAAATTATGTATTCCCGTTGCCGCTATAACAACAAATACTAAAAAAAATATTAATGTTATCAATAAACGTGTCTTTTACTACATTACTTTATAAATTAAAGACATAATATAATTAAAAACCGACCAAATGTCAAATGCCGAAAAAAGCGTGATCCTATTCTCATAGGAGCGTTGGAACGCATAGTATTTTATTGTAGTTTTACGCATTTAATCACACCTTTATATCATCACGTTAATTGTATCGACTGTGTCAGTATAACTAACGTGATATAACGATGTGATAAGATCAGTCAATCTAAAGTCAGCTTAGAGCCTCACATTTCTTTTATTATAGAATATTTATATTTTCGCCTCTGTGGTCTAGTGGTCCAGCGTTGGCGTTGACCACATGAGGTCCCGGGTTCGATTCCCGGATCGGTCACATATAAAAAAAGTGTTTTTTCAATTTTCTGATAAGTACACAAAGTTGCCCGGGATTGGAAAGTGCCCGGTTGGCGATAGGCTTGCCACCTATCACATTTGTGCGACCAAGTATCTTCGGCTAAGCGTGGGTGCACTTGCGGTACCTCTACCTACCCCTTCGGGGATACGGGTGTGAAGATACTTTGTATTTTTTTCCAGTCCACAGCATTGGTGTTGTTAGCTTTCACACTTTGTCACACCATTATAGCAAGTTAATTGTGCTAAATGAATTTAGATAAGTTTCTCGTCTCAATCTATAATCCGAGATTTTAACGATTTGAAACTACAGGCGCTTCACTATATATTATGAGTATTATGACATTGGATATGTGTTTGCTTAAAATATTCCCCCGTGTTAGTCCGGTCTCCCTTAAAATAATACACCATCTGCCGTTCTGCTAGGCAGTTCATAAGAGGCAAACGATTGGCTACGCAAGTCACTACCATCGTGGCTACTAGGTGATAGAATTCTGTATTGTCTCTCCCGGGTCTGGTACCACCTTGCCTATTCCTGTCACAATAGCGTCAATGCTTGTCACTGTCATGATTTGGTTTGGAGGGGCAGGTAGCCGGTAAACTTATGCATGTGGTATTAAGACTCCGCCACAAGGTTAGCAACGCACTATTAAGTTCTTTGATGTCTATAGGCTATGGTTGCCTCTTTGCATCAGGAGAGCCATCTACTTATTTGCTCTTATGATATAAAAAATAAGTGCAATAGATTAAAAAACGTCATCTGAAATTTATAAGAGGTGAGTCGACTCAGCTTAGTATAAGTTCAACAGAGTCGGGTCCCTAATGTATCTCAGTTTGTTATTAGCGTAACCGGTTATGTAAGCGGATGAGTTATTCAGGTTATGCACATGCATTCTAACGCAAATTTGGTGCTGCAGGTGTCAACAGGTGATGACAATGTCTTACTGTCACTGGAACCATCTGCTTATTTACTATTCTATGTTATTACACTTACGACATGAACTAAAATAACTACTTATTAAAAAAGTGATACCTACTTATTATTACCGAGTATTTATTTGAACCGAGACATTCGGCCGAATACGAATACTTATTTATGCATATGGTATGAAGACCCCTTACAAGGATAGCAACGCACCATAACATCTTTGGTGTCTATAGGCAATGGTTGCACTTTCCATCAGGAGAGCCATCTGCTTGTTTGCTGTCTAATGATATTTATAACAAAAGTAAACAATATACCGATAATGTCGAATACTGAATTAGTGCCCAGTATTCGGCGTAATTTCTAATTTTGTTGATTGAGTTGAAAAGTATATTCGATTCAAATGAACGTGATATAATGGCGTAACAAAATGAATAAGCCAACTCTAGTGAAATTGGTTATGAAATGTTACAAGCTACAAAGTAACAATTAGGTGTTTGCTGTAGTTTTTTTCTAGATGTTAGACGCTTTGATAAGTAGGAATTTTGGTGGATAAACCTGACTATGAGTGCTGACCAGTATTTAGTGGCTTATCTAAAATTAAATAAATATCTATTTCTATACTTAAAATTATATACCATATAATATAGAATAATTATGTACCATATAATGTATAAAGTATCTTCACGCCCGTATCCCCGAAGGATTAGGCAGAGGTACAACAAGTGCACCCACCGTTAGCCGAAGATACTTGGTCCTACAAATGTGATAGATGGCAAGCCTATCGCCAACCGGGCACTTTCCAATCCCGGGCAACTTTGTGTTTCTCAGAAAACTGAAAAAACACTTTTTTTTATGTGCCTGACTCGGGAATCGAACCCGGGACCTCATGTGGTCAACGCCAACGCTGGACCATTAGACCACAGAAGCGATTATATATAATAGTTACTATATCACCAATATTATCAGCATTAATTTCTGTAGCAGTTAACGTTGAAGAAATGCTGTCGGAAATCTGGGTTAAAAGTGAAGAACTCATTCTATCTTCATTAAACTTCACAAATAAAAAAAACAATTTTGTTCTCAAATAACATATCAAGTCTTTGTGTAAATTAAATAAAAGAATAGCGTTAAACCTTCACACGCCAAAACCATACAATTTAAACCGTTGTATTTTGTATGAAACACCAACATTCGATATCCATTTTTTTATAGAAAAAGGGGATAAACGAGCAGGAGGCTCACCTGATGGTAAGTGATTACCACCGCCCATGGACAGCCACATCACCAGAGGTCTTGCAGCTGCGTTGCCGACTTTTTAAGAAGGAGTGTGCTCTTTTCTTGAAGGTGCCTAAGTCGTATCCGTTCGGAAACATCCCCGCCGGTAATTGATTCCACAGAGGAGTAGTGCTTGGTAAGAAGTGCCTAGAGAATCGCACGGTTGTGGATTTCCAGACATCGAGGTGATGAGGATGGAACTTTGAGTTTTGCCACGATGTCCGATGATGAAATTCAACAGCAGGGATCAATCCAAACAGTTCGTCGGAACACTCTCCATGATAGATGCGGTAAAAGTTGTTAAGCGAACTTACATCTCTGCGTAGCCAAGGAGCCAAGCCGATTGGAGACAGCTTGGTCGGCAACGATTCGAAACGCTCTACGCTGAATGCGATCAAGTGGAAGAAGCTGATAAATAAAACTTGCAATTTCACAAATTTTAAACAAGCCGCAATTTACGAGTACAAAATCAATTTCACGAATTTTAAACAAGCCGCAATTTACGAGTACCAAATTGTTGTGTGGGCAACAAATTAAATTTTTTTATGACAGATGATATTAGCCGAGATAGTTAAAAGTTTTCACTCTCACTGAGAACCGAACTGATTTCGGCTAGATTTGTAGTTGAGAATAACCGAAAACAAAACCGAGACCGATATACAGTCAGGCCTTACTTCCGCGCATGACATATAAAAAATAATAATTTCATTACTTTGAGAGATAAGCAGGCTCGCGCAGAATGCCCACTAAATTTCCCCAATTAACTGTTAAGGGCGCGTATTCATTTCGTAACGAAAACTTCATGTTTTCAATTTTTTTCAATTTCAAAAAGCAATAGCGTAATAATCTTAGCAGATTAGTCGAGGGATATTACAGTTTTTGCAAGACTAAGTCTTGATTATTCGATTTATCGCAGGTTCAAAATTTGATCGGCAAAAGATTGCGCGCGAGGATTTGTGGTGTTTTTAAAATAATTCTTCTAAATAAATGAGTATTGTATTTATTCATGCTCTCTTATACTCTTATTCATCACTCTTGATGGAAAGAGTCAACTATCGAACTATCGCCGATAGATACCAAAGATGTTAATGGTGCGTAGCTGTCTTGTGGCGAGGTCTAATGCAACATGCATAAGTTTACCTGCTACCTTACCCTCCAAACCGGAACACGACAGTGGCTAGCGCTGACGCTATTGCAGCAGGAATAGGTTTACGTTGAGTATACACAGCGCGCTGTAATATAACACTATGCGTTATATTAACCACCATTAAATCGTGAATACTAGGTGGTAGCGTTCTTCAAAATGTCGCCCAGGTTTTGTTACCAGCGCCCGCGCCTTACCTATTCTCTTCGTAATAATGTCAATGCTCATCATCATCGTGTTCTGGTTTGGAGGATAAGGTAGCCGGTAAGCTTATACATGTGGCGTTAATATCCCGCCATATGGATAGCAACTCACAGTTAACATCTTTGGTGTCTATAGGCAATGGTGGTCTCTTTCTATCAGAAGAGCGATCTGGTGGTTTGCTATCTTATGAAATAAAAAACCGGTCAAGTGCGAGTTGGTCTCACATACCGAGGGCTCCGTATAAACTTGTAAGTGGTTACTTGTACCTTGTATGTAGCTTAGGTTAAGCTACACATAGAAGTACCTTACAGGTTTTGGTTCCCTTGTGAAATCGCAAAATATGCTACTTAAACGGTCATCTTTTGATCGAGTTGTCTTACAAGTTTGATTTTTTCACAGCTGAAAGTGAACGTAGACCCGAGTATTTGATATAAATTTCAACTTAATACCTTTACGCGTTTGTGAAAAATCAAAAAAGGGTCTTGCCAGACGGACAATGACATGATCCTATACCGGGCCCGTTTTTTCTTTTCATTTACGCAACCCTAAAAATCAGGATAACGGAATATTGTAAGAGTTACCTTCCCTCATTTTAAATAATCTATATTGGGGTAAATATTAGTTATAATTTCTTACTAATCGATGAACCTTTTGTTCTATTTAACGTGGCATGTGTCATAGTGCAGCTGGTGTCAACGATAAGTTGCGAGAGTTGTGTAAACTTCGACAGTTATTTGTTATTTTATATTGTACTGTATTACTACATACATACATCACGTATAGTGATTTCACTTCTTAATAACTTGATCACATTATAACATAGGAAGAGTAAAAAAGCAGATAGATCTGCGAGCGATATCTGTTGTTATCCGTGTGGTGGGTATGTAATAGGGTGGAGTGAAAAAAAAATTTTTTTTTTCTTCTTAGCCTGGGCGTCAAATTTGTAGCTTATAAAAAACAAAAATTTTTGAAAAAAAATAAAATTTTTTACTCAACATCTTGAGGCAGCCCACTCATTTTTAAAATTAATTACGAGTAAAAATATTTGGTTGCAAAAAAAAAATTTTTTTGTCTTTTAATGTCTTAAAACATCCAAGAATTGGCAATTATGATCATTTCCAACTCAAATTTTATTCTAGTGCCCTAACGAGGAATGTTACTTTTTTGGATTTTTTTTAAATATTAAAACAATAGTCACAAAAATTTTTTTTAACTTGTGATTTTTAATTGGCATAAAAGAGGATATTTTGAAGTTTTTAGAACGCTTTTAAAAATTTTTTTTGCAACCAAATATTTTTACTCGTAATTAATTTTAAAAATGAGTGGGCTGCCTCAAGATGTTGAGTAAAAAATTTTATTTTTTTTTCAAAAATTTTTGTTTTTTATAAGCTACAAATTTGACCCCCAGGCTAAGAAGAAAAAAAAAATTTTTTTTTTTCACTCCACCCTAGTATATAATACCCTATATGACCATATTGTTTTTGGAACGAAGTTCCTTACGGCAGGCTTGGAGGGGATAGGGATTTTGCTGCGCGACCGAACTGAAAAAAATGTGATAGTAAAACCGTAAGAAAAATGCGTGGAATAAAAGCGTTAAATGAGACGTGCGCAGGCGCGACAGTCGCGTACACAAGCGAGTAGTGCCGTTTAGCCGAAGGAAGTTCGTTCCTACCTGGTGTCCCGCGACACCACATCATTTTTTTATCTTAAAACGGGACTTTAGGTTGATGTGAACTACACACTTAATTATTAATAGCAATTAACTATGTCTATAGAATATATTTATTCCCACAGGGAAAACCAAAATTAAATATCGATGTTAAATTAGATTAATCAAACCTATTGAACATTTTGATTGATTTTCCCTTTGAAAACCCAACGTTTTTAGTAACTGCGAGTGTTGTGTTATCTCCTGGCGACGGGAAATTTCCGCCCCGAATTTAGTTGTTTTAGCCGCTAGACGCGCCGCAAAAATTCGCGTGCGCGAATTTGCCGTGGCCAGGCGTTAGGCTTTTTCTGAACGAATATATATTCGACAAGTAAAATGAGATTGCTAACAAACTGGTATATGATTTATAACTTTATATGCCACGACTGTTTTTTTAAAAAACGGACATTTTCAGGTTCCTGAAACATACTTAGGGACATCGGTATAAAGTAGTTGAAACCGAGACAATCCCCTTCAAAACGGGACGTATGGTCACGTAATAATACCACAAGTATACGTTTACCGGAATACAACAGCGACAAATACAGACGCTGTTGCGACGGAAAAAGTTAAGACCAATGATTACATATTATATGTCGTCGTTATCCAACGATACAGCGGTACCAAACCAGGGCGAGACGTTGCAGAACTCTTGCCACCTATGTACTAAGCGAAGAGTTACTGAAACTAGTGACTATCACTGTGTAAGAAACATCACGTAAAGTTAGATGAAACTATTAAATTTAGGTCATTTCGTTAGTGTCGTAAAAGTGCTCCAATCACAACATGTGATCATGTTCCGTAAAAAGAAATATGCAGCGTGATTTATGGTAAACGAATGTATTAGACCTCGTTGTTGGCGATTGGCCAGCAAACTCCAAACAATATTAGAAACAGAATTGGGGTATTTATAAAACGCTTATCGATTTAGAAATATCAACATCCCATGTTATGTAATTAATAGTGTTTTAGTTGCTTTGTGCCAATTTTTTTTATTGAAACGCAAGGAATTATCCTACCTTTTTGAAGTAACACTTTTTTGGCGAATTGCGTCAAAATTTACGAGATTATTTTTTTTTACGATATACGTGCTCAACGACACGACGCGACGTGAAGCAAGGACAATCACCCTAACGGAGGAGCAGGAAATGGCACAGTTAAAATTTACATGGTGCAGGAGTACAGAAAGTTAATATACAAAAAATAAGATAATATTAACTGGTACAATATTTCACACAAACTAATACAGCAGACAATTAACAATATTTTTAATTTACACATTGGTTATTTAAAAAAATAAAATCAAACTATTACTGAAAAAAGCATGTAATCTTAAACTATTCTTTATTTATAAGGGATGTGATATCAAAAAGATGCTCATCACAGCGCACGCGATTGCAATATTTGCTATAGCGATCTTGAATGAGTCCTCTATTTGCGATGTGCCCACGATACAGTCAAAAACAGAAGCTTGGTGCATTATTGTTTATTTATAAAAAGTGTTACACACACTACGATTCATTTGGCACACATAATATACAAACATTTATACTGTTTTGTGTATGGCTGAAGTCTGTTGTCTAGCATATAAAATATTTTATTATTTAGTCTATGGTCAGACTCTAATTTTTTTTTGTCGATAGGGAAGCGCTTGACCACGATCTCGCCTGAAGGTGAGCTAAGATGTAACGCGCTTTCCTAGAAGGTACCTGCTTACTCTTCTCTTGAAAATCCCCAGGTTGTACCCGTCGGGGAACACAAACTCAGGAAGCATATTCCAGTCCATTGCGGTTCGGATCAAGAATGTTGAGTCGAACCGCTTTGTCCGGGTACGTGGAACGTCCACTATGTAGCAATGTAGCTAGTGTCTGTGCGCCTCAACGATCGATAGAAAAACCAACCGGGATGCTCAGACGGAATCATAGATTTGTGGTCGAATTTAGAGCAAGCAATCTCTAGGAGTCAAAAATGTTTGAAGTGATATCTATGCGTGCACTAAGCTGTATAAATTAAGCAGCATGACATAGTCTGACATAGACGGGACTTCTCCCTTTTGTTTAGTGTGAAACTATGTCTAATTTAAACGAGTATTCAAGATATATTATATTCCTATTAGCTGCAGCGTGCAGGCCGGTGCTTATAAGTTTTTTGTGAATCCCACGTAAGACAACAAAGCGCCATTAACATCTTTGGCGATGGTCGTCTCTTTACATCAGGAGAACTATCTGCTTGTTTACTATCTTATAATATAGAAAAAAAACATTAAATATACCTACCATTAAATAACAATTAACATACAAACACATAGCGGTACATGCAATATTACTTTACCGTATATGAAAATCAGTGCGTGAAAACCCCTTTGCTTAGCGGTAATTTTAGACGCGACTTCAAAGGTTTCCTTCTGATCCGACTAGATTCTATGAAGCCCACTTGAGACTCGCCTTTTACGGTGATAGTCTCTATAGTGCCGCCTTCTAGGAAATACCTTTGCTTGTTTTAAACAGAACAAATTGTTTATTATGTTTACAACTTGTTATATTAAATATCACTGTACAAATTACACGAATCGATCTAACCACAAAGTAAGCAAATTATTTGCTTGTGGTGTGGGTGTTAGTCAACGATACTAAAAAGAAGTATGTACGAATTTATAATTATTGAAATATATTTATTAAACACCGTATACGTTTATCCCGTATTGGTACGGGCTCCTTTGAAGAATAGACCACCTGCCGTTCTGCCAGGCAGGTCGTAAAAGGCAACCGATACATGTCACTACCATCGTGACTACTAGGTGGTAGAGTTCTGCAACTTCCATTCGTATTTGGTACCAGTAATAGGGCAGTCTAAGAGGGGATTTTTGGAATTACTCAAGCGCGTCAGATTAACCCAGGTAATGTTGCCTTGCATACTGTTGAGGCTCTCCACCAAATATAAGCCCTTTATATAGAGGCGGGTTATTAAGGCAGAAAAAAAAAACAAAATTCCAATAACTTCGGCTTGTGGAAATTGTCAGATTATATATTTTTTTGTTATTCTTACATCATTTCCTATTTAATAAAAGAAAATTCAGACGCGCTCGAGAATGTCAAAACAACATTTTCTTTGCAACTTTATGACCCTCCCACTCACTCCCTTACAAAACACTTGAATCGTCAGATTTTCTAAATTTTAGGTGGCAATTAACCCACCATACCTTAATCTGACACGATTTAGTGTTTCCATGCCACAGTTTTTTATTTTTTTTTATCCGTAGATTTTTTCTCCACCATTGAAATGAAAAACACCATATAACCATTTATTTTTCTACAAAATCCATTAGGTCCCTACGACGCTCGGGCCCATACAACCTCATTTAGCATCTTGGGCTCCCCTACTACAGTGCATTACCTATTTCCGCCGCAATAGCAACAGTTCTTGTCATTGTGTTCCGGTTTGGAGGGCTACCCTAGTAGCCGATAGAATTACATGAGGCATTGTCATCCCACCACATGGATAGCAACACACCATTAACATATTTGGTATCTATAGGCGATGGTATCTCTTCCCATCAGAAGAGTCATCTGCTTGTTTGCTATCTAATAATATAAAAAACCACCTAAATCTAGAAATACAAACATTTATTCACATATCACAAATGTCTGGCCTTATCGGAAATGGAACCTGAATCTCATCAATTGCCAATCATTCTACCAACAACGGGGCGGCTAAACAATACCTACACATTAAAAAAAAGAACATAACCAAAGCAAGTCCGCTTATACCGTGATTTTTGTTTGTCGTGCCGTGTTAGGTGTAATATAATTTAATTTCATATAATCTCTCTGTATACATAAGAATATATATGTATACATAAAGTGTATAATGTAAAACAAGCTTATTATATCAAAATACAAAATAGTGTTGTTCCGGACCTCTTTGAAAAATAGACCATCTGCCGTTCTGTCAGGCAATTCGTAAGAGGCGAACGATTAGCTAAACAAGTCACAACTATCGTGGCTACTAGGTGGTAGTGCTCTGCAACGTGTCGCCCTGGTCTTGTACCTCCGCCTTACCCATTCTTGCTGCATTAGCGTCAGCCCATGATACTGTCGTGTTCCAGTTTGTAGGGTAAGGTAGCCGGGTAAACTTATGTATGTTTTTTTTATCATAAGATAGCAAACTCCTGATGGAAAGAGCCACCCATCGCCAAAAACACCAAAGGTGTTAATGGTGCATTGCTATCTTGTGGCGAAGTCTAATGCCACATGCATAAGTTTACCGACTACCTTACCCTCCAAACCGGAAGACGACAGTGGCAAGCACTTACGCTATTGCGGCAGGAATAGGTAAGGCGGTGGTATCAGACCCGGGCGAAACAATGCAAAACTCTACCAGCTAGTAGCCACGATGGTACTGACTTGAATAGCCAATCGGTCGCCTTTTACGACCTGCCTGACAGAACGGCAGTTGGCCTATTATTCAAAGGAGCCCGGGACCAATACGGGGTAAATTATTAACATCTCGCCACACGGACGACAACGCACCATTAACGTCTTTGGTGTCTATAGACGTTGGTTGTCTCTTTCTTTCAGGAGAATCATGTGCTTGTTTGCTATCTTGCGATATAAAAAAATTAGCTTTATCTCACTTTGGTAAATGACAAGTTTTTCATAGTTTTTTTCTGGCTTTATCTCACTTTGGTAAATGGCAAGTTTTTCATAGTTTTTTTCTGGCTTTTTTCTTCATAGGTAATATTGTATGCGCTAATATGTTTCAAATGCCATTATATCGGCCTATAACATCCATCCGTAACACATTACAGATATAAATAAAAGAAACATTCCTGCTCGCAATACGTGTCCAAGCATGCTAATTGTTAGGAAGCAGAAGCGATAATTGTTACCACTACGTATTCGCTAATCACTCGGTGGGCTCATTATATCTTCAGCCGAAATGAAATTGTGCTCAGAAACATTAAAATGCTCATTTGTTTAAACGACTATTTTAATATATACAATTGGACATGAATTTTAAAGGATGAATGTGCTGAAAACATTAAACTTGAAGCATTAACTTTATGTGCCCGTATAATAATAACAAAGCTATTGAGCCATGTCTTTCGAAATTTTTTTGGATACATAGAATATTTTGTTGGAAAATCTATCGCTTCTGTGTCGTGGTACTGACTTCCACTTAAACGCATGAGGTGTAGGTTCAAATCCGGGACTAAATTTCGTAAGTGTATGTATGTTTGTATGTTTGTCCACTAGTTGCTGTTTTTCGGAATGATATACCTAACATTTCTCGGGAACTAAAAGCCATATCTAGATTATTCTTTTGGATTTAAATTAATTATTCCAACTTAGAGAACAGTCCAATCTAAATTGGCTCAGTAATTTTTGAGGTATAGTTGACAGTTATTTGAAGTTGGTTTAATTTTTTAAATTACTTTTCTAAAATGTATTGTTTATATAAATCTTTTTTAAATGTATACTGCTAGCGGCTGACACGAAATTACCAAAAAGCTTTAAAAACTCTGTTGTTCTCATCGCTGCGAAACATCACAGGTTTACATGCTAGCCTAACCCCAAGATTACCAGGAAATTTCATCAAAATCGCTCCAGATGTTTTGGAATCCCTAGAAAACATACATTTAATTATTAATTTTCTTATACGTAAAGTGTCAATGAAACTGAATCAACATTGTTTGGTTAAGAAGAAGCAAGCAGAGGAACAGACAAACGCAAACGTCGTCGTTATCATTCGGTTTAGTGACTGAATCTCACCGTTGTACTAAAGATACTACAAAAATATACATAGACTAGATAGAGAGAACCGTGTGCCATATCTCATGACCCTTGCCGATTTGTCTCTCTTACTCATTCTTGACCTTCAAACAAACACCCCAAATATGGAGACTTGACAAAAACACGACTGCAAAAAAAAGTAAAATCAAAACGGTATGTATCTCAATTTGTAACCTTGACGTCTAGTGCGAACTTCAATCTCAAATATTAGCTGCTATAACCATCATGTGCTATAACTCCGACGTCAGATTTAAATAACTCTTATTGTTAGTGGTTTCTTTAAAAGAACAATATGTTTTTTGGGTCAGTCGTGACCGGGCGCCAAACAAATTTTGTTATCGTTTGAACAATACGATGACGGATTGGGAATGAATTTATAAATAAGCACTTCGGTTTATTCGGAGAATCAAACTCTTTGTATATCATATGAGCTTTATTTTTAACACGTAGTTGTTAACATAAGCTTTAGATTCTTCGCATGCCCTATGTTTTATGAATGACATGATAAGAAGATCTAGAATAGGAAAAAAATATTTTCATCGTATTTTTCTCACATGAATTCAATTAACATCCATATTCAATTGATCATGGAGATAGACAATACAGCAATTAATTGGCTTGATTAGTTATAACTCATAGATAACAAGAAACATTTTAGTATTTATAGAAAGGACACATTTTGTTATATTATCTGCAATTTCAAACTGTCCAGTGTTGCTCCGCCATATTTGAGGCCAAGATATTTCAATGTCATCCTAGAAAAAGTCAGGCTTAATTTCATAAAATACCGTGCATGCTGGCGGTTGGAAAAGCAAAAATCCATTCGAAAAATGTAATATTTACAAGTTTAACAGATTAATAAATTTTTGCAATTTTTTCTCCGCCTTAATTTAAGCCACATCTTAGAGAAAAGCCAGGCTGAATTGCAAAGAATTTCGAGCATGCTGGCGGCTGTAAAAGCAAAAATACTTCGATTGAAATTTTCAAGTTTCATACATTGCAATTTTGCAAAAAGCAACGAACTGGACCGTGTTCATCTGAGTGCTTGATAAGGAATATCATCCTAAGTATCTAAGTGGTTTAATTCTATATTTAAGTAAGTAAAATCGCCCTGTCTCAGAAACCCCGTGTTAATTTGGGTCTCTATGAAACTAACTATTGTCATCTTGCTAGGCAGTTCGTAAGAGGTGAACAGTTGTCTTAACATTTCATTACCGTCCTCACTACTATGTAGAACAGCGTCTCGCCCGGGTTAGAGTCAATGCTTGTCATTGTCGTGTTTCGGTTTGGAGGGTAAAGTAACTTATACGTATCATATGGTATTGCCATCTCAACACACGGATAGCAGCCCACCATTAACATCTTTGATATTTATAGGCTCTCTCTTTCCGTGAGAAGAAACATGTGCTTGTGATCTTACAAAATAAAATAAAATTATTCAAGTTGATAATAATCATTATTACTAGAGCATTCAAAAAGCATTTAATTAAAGACTTGTTTTTCAGTCGAAAACGGGAAAACCCGCCAACATGTTTTAATGGCCCCTAACTCTAAATGCTCGGTAACACATGTGCCAGGATGATTCACAGCAGTTATGTTATGATAACGTTATCTTGGGTTTGTCGTTGTGCAGTGCTCTGCTCGATAAGAGGCAATGAAAATAAAAACGATAAAAGATCAATGACTATAATGTTGCAAATAATAATTGATCTTGAATATACTATTGTGATTTTAGAACAAAGTTCCTAATATCAGAAAGCACGGACTTGGCGGATAGGGGCTAGGCGAAAAAAAGGATTTTCTGCCACGAATCTTTCGTTATTGTTTACGATTTTAAAAATCTCGTAAAATTCGTAAAAAACTCAACAAGAAAATTATGAAAAATTAAATAGTCGCTGAAAAAGAGTTGTCTGAGAGAGGCAGGTTGAGAGGGTAGAAGGGGAAAAGAAGATGGGGAGTAGGAATGGGGTAGGAGGAGAAGAAAAAGAGGGAGGGGGACAGGAAGAGGTGGTATGAAGAGGAAAGGGAAGAAAAGAGGAGTAAAAGGTGAAAAGAGAGGGAAAGGGTGAAGGAGAAACCATCGCCTATAGACACGAAACGTTAATGGCGCGTTGTTATTCGTGTGGCAGGATAGCAATGCCTTACGTATAAGTCTACCAGCTACCTTACCCTCCAAACCGGAACACGACAATGACAAGCATTGACGCTATTGCGGCAAGAATAGGTAAGGCGGTGTTACCAAGTACCCGGGCGAGTCGTTGCGTATTTCTACCACCTGGTCATCAGGAGGGTAGTGACACGTGCTATATGAGAATATTCGATAGCTAAAAATTGAATGGGCCCCGACTGTTAATCGTTCTGTGATGAATTAAAATTCATAAATTGTTTTATACAATACATCGTTTATAGAACTATTTCAATTGTGTAGTTATTCATTATTACTTAACATGATTCTAAAATACTGGGCTTGTTTCTTTCTTTTTAGTTTTTATTTAAGGCAATGAATCTTTTTTCAAGAATAAATGCAGTAGGTTTTTTCAATATTTTTTTAACTTATGGATTACGTCAGAAGCTGATCTAGAATCAACATAAAAATATTGAAATTGCCGAGAAGATGACCTAGTCTTGACTTCAATCTTAGCCAATTAAATTTTAAATTGAGTGTTGAAGAGACACATAAAATATAATTGTTGGGTTTTAAAGTTAAACAAATCACTGACCACGTGCGGAATATTGAGACTAATGAGCTGTAACGGTTGCGAAGGCCTTGTCGTGTTATTGCTTGGTGTGGTTATATAAATCATAATTTTTGAATCTATTGCGATCTAATAAAATCCAATTGACCTTACGATTAACACGACAATTCTTGTAACACAACATTATATTGTTCAAAAATATAAGATTCCTCTTTATATCTTTGCAAGTAATTTCCACTTTTATAGTATTTTTTTAAGCTATTGCATAGCTTCTATCGCGGGCCTTGAGCGTGGAGACCGAATCCAGAAATTCCGTAACGAAAAATCTAACACCCCCCACTCTGACCGGCACAGCGGTGATACTTTTTAGTTTTTCCATCTATCGATAAATACCAGAACTTTTAATGACTTTTTGAAATATCACGCTTGTCTCTTTAGTTCAGCAAACCGCCTTTAGATGGCATTGGTTGTATTGGAAAACTACCGCAATCAGCTGTTTGTGAGAAAGTATATAGGTGTATAGGTATTTATCATCTACGTGCAACAGTGAATATCTGTACTCGTATAAGTTGTGTACAAAGTGTTTTAAATATGAATAAACAAAGTGCATTTATTAAATATTCCTGAAGAACGGACATGTATTGAAAGATAATAAAAATATTTTAAACAATATTAACATCTCATTTATTTAATAAAAGAAAAAAAATTGTTTTTTTATCGGTCACCACGCTCAAAGTGTACTTGAATTAATATCAAAGAAAAAAAAACAAAGAAAAAAAATACTGCATAAATAAAATAAATATATAATTGTAATTGCAAAAGTTGATAAAAAATGCTATGCAATAGCTTTACCGCGGCAGTCTCCGAGTGCCACACGTCTTTTTTTAAATGAAAGCAAACTTCCGCTTTTAAAATATTATCGATGCCTACAGCTGTACCTACAGTCTTAATTGTTGTCCATATTAGGTTATACACCAGAAACTGACTGTGGTGGTGCAACAGGCCACAACTTAGCTAACAGTTACCCTGTGTATTTATAAAAAGAATAATAAAAAAAATAGTATTTATTAAAGTTCATCACGAAAGATAGATTTTAGATATTATTTTTTCCCATTATCTGGACAATTATATTAGAGCTATGTAAATTCACCACTGGTTACATTGACCTTTACTATCTTTCTTTTATAAACATTTGACTGAACGTTAAAAAAAATTGCGCCGGCCAGCTTGTTACCAACTGCTTTAAGTCTAATCAGTTAATTTGATAGAATATATAACTTTTGCACATAAGATAAATTTACTCCCAACGGTTCCCTTAAACATCATAGTTCACAAGTGTGTTAGTGACAGCATTTCATGTTCATGTCCTGCCCTTCAAACAGTTAACTCCCTTAAGTACCTTGGTATCGTCATTGACCAATTTTTAACCTTCAAACCTCATGTTGAAGTCTTGGGAAAACGTTTACGCAAATTGATTTATTATATCTTTAAAAAAATCAGACACTCAGCTGGCCAAAAAGTTATTAGGATAATTTACGATGCATTATGCCAATCGCTAATAAACTACTGCATTACCACGTGGGGCGGTATTGCAAAATCTCACCTTATTATTGTTGAAAGAGCACAACGCATAATTTTAAAAGTAGCAGCTAGTCTCCCTTTTCGCTACCCGACATCTGAATTATATAAAAAATGGGATATACTGTCAATAAGGCAAACTTTTGTACTGCAAACAATAATCAAAAAACATTCTCAATTAGTATATGACCCGAAAATAAATCTAGATAAACGTCGTAAGGGTAAAGTTTGCCAAACACATTCTTTTCATTTAGCACATTCTCATAAATTTTTCTGTTTTCTCGGACCGTATCTGTATAATAAATTAAATCATAAACTAAATATATTTTCGTTAAATAAATATAATTGTAAATTAATAGTAACAAAGTTCCTCAAAACTTTAAATTATGATCAAACAGAATCACTCTTAACTCATGCCATATAAGCGCAATAAATCATAAATATTATTCAAATAATACTATTTCCCCCACTATCCATGAGGTAATTTAAGGATTCTTATTAGATTACCGTTAAACTGATACGTTAAATATCATAAGCTCTCTTGGCTAACACGGTTTAATACTCGGCTGCGCACAAGTTAATACGTAGGTAAACACACACACACACACACATACGCACACATGCTTACAAATACATATACATACGCACACACACACACAAACAACACTAACGCACATACGATTCAATGTTCAAGTAAATCCACAACCTTATAGCATTTAACTTATACGATAACATACAAACTAATAATCTTATGCATTCGTTATAGTGGCTTCATTAAAAAAATCTAATTGAAGAGTGGCTTCATTAAAAATTTAATTCTAATTTGTATATAGCACAGAATAAGCTGTATACAAATTAGAATAAGTTATTCATAGTAAATATGCTTCATACTTTTTCTTTCGGTGGGAGAGCGCTGGTGACCTGTGTCTCAGGTTTTCTTATATACCTTTTCAGGCACCAGACTCTCACAAAGTTGGAATAAGCTTCAAAATGTAATAAACTAATTTATAAAATAAACTAGCCCAGTACATGTTTTGCAACCTGTATAATTAGAAATTGTACTTTGTGATGAGTAAATAAATTATATTATTATTATTATTATTAATTTTGATTGTCTATTCAATGTTCGTGATTATAATAATATATTAGATTTACTATAGAATTTTGGCAAGGAAACTTTTTTCCAGGCTCTATGACATTGTCCTACCAACATCATTCCTTTACAGCAGCTCAGGTGTTACTTATGGTCCTCCAGTCCAATGTCGTGACAATGCGACTGGACAGGAAACGGCGGATGCCCACCATATGTTTGTATCTACATATTGGTAGTGTGCAATGTATGGGATATGCCCTATGCATCGATTCATTTCGCAGGTATGTTTTGCGATTAATTCGAGTCTTCGACGCATCCTTTTTTGATATTCCCAACGTGTACAACAAGATTTATGAAAATAGATGATAGGAATTTTAGATCTATGTTGGTTCTCACAATAAGTTTGTAAAGCAAGTATTGTAAAGCAAGAAACGATAAACCAACTACTATCTTCTTATCTGTTTCATAATGTGACATTTTTCCTTAATTTAGTGATAACACCATTGAGGGTATTATATTAAAACTAAATAAAAATATCCTGATTTTATCTTATTCGACGTACAAGCAAGATGCCTAACAGTATTTATTGAATTTTTGTGTCTCTAAAGTAATATATGCAAATGGAAACTGTGTTGGCGTGAACCCAAGCTTGTACAGTATTTTTGTATTGTTCATGCTATAGGTGTGACTGTTGAGTGTTGTGAGTTAAAGTTATTCCCACAATTTCGCCAATCACCAGAAATAAGAGTATATTTAGTAATAATTATTGCCTTGTGGAAACACCACAAGGCTACAATTATTACTAAATAAATGAAATTTGTTGACTGTAGGATATATAAGAACAGAATAATATTATGTTCTTTATATAAAAAAAATGCTTTCGTATGTTTGTGTGTTGGAGGCCACTTGATGAAAAGCAATTGCTATTCCCCACATGAAAATTAGTTCCCAATATTTTATGAAAAATTACATAGAATTACAATTTTTTCAGTAATTTTATTATTATATGGCTCCGCTATTCGTGTTATCCAATGTTTATGTTAATAATCCACACACATTTTATTGTAATTTATCTGAATATATTATGTTTAATAACATACAAAATTGATTTAATATCCATACCTTAATTTAGTGGTTGTATCATCATTTTCAACTTACCTACCAAGCAAAGGGATTCGCCCTTTACTTGGTAGGTATATTTAACCGAAAGTTGACAGACGGTTCACCACGATTCATCACCTTTTCGTCGGTTGACGAAATCGGGGGTGATTCCCATCGCCGCATTTTACGGAACTAATAACGATTACCGCTTATTTCTTATAGCGATATCCGGAAACGACAACTTTACGTAGTTATCCGAAGTAAATCAAAACTAACACACCACCACCAGACTCCGGGCTGCTACTGAAATTTGGATTTTACATAAAAACTTGACAACCCTCAACACCTTTTTCCCGATCTGTAGACTTACGATAAACAACGCGAGATACGTCTCGATCGAGAAAGTGACGTTTGCTCGACCTTGACTAATATCTCGATATTATTATAATGTGCATACCACGGTAAATAGGTATTTAAAACGTCAGAGAAATTACTCGAATAGAGAAACTGATGTTGAATAACAAATATTATAATACTAGCTGTTGCCCGCAACTTCGTCTGCGCGGATTTCGTTTACTCCGCACAGCTCCTCCCCCGTAGGTGATAGCGTGATAATATGTAGCCTATATGTTGAATCGACCTCTCAGTAATATTCGTGCAAAATTTGAAGTAAATCCATGCAGTACTTTTTGAGTTTACCCCGGACATACATATAGACAAACAGACAAAAATTCTAAAAACTATATTTTTGCTTCGATATCGATTGTAGATCACGCCCCAATTATACTTTAAAAAAAATATTCAATGTACAGTTTTGACTTTCCTACGATTTTGTTCTCCAAAATAACCTTACTAGGTTCTCAATTAACTCATAATAAAACGTGTGAATTTAATTAAATGAATAGAAGTTTATTACGATGAAACAATTACCAATATCACACTTAATGTCGAGAAAACGGATCGATGAAATTATATCGCGCTGCTTATCTAAAGCCTGCTAGGAATGTAACTCAGGATCTGCTGATTTAAGCAGAATGGGCTAACCCGTAGGCCACGAGACATTCAAGTCACCTTAAGCTAAAGTTCCACGTCTCTCCCGGGTATCTGGTAGCAACATATTACCTATTCCCGCTTCAATAGCGTCAATGCATGTCATTATTATCGTGTTCCGGTTTGGAGCGTAAGTTAGCCGGTAAACTTACGCAAGTAGTATTAACACCTCGCCATATGGAAAGCAACGCACCATTAATATAAGGTATTTATAATATGGGCCATGTTGCCTGAAATAAATGGTAAAAAAAATAAATACAATAAATAAAAATTAACATTCTTGGTCAGGAGGGCCGTTTGCTCGTTTGATATCTTTTAATATAAATACGAGTATATCAAATATAATATATTATTGGATAATCGGTTATCTTCGTTATACCTGAAGTGATTTGCGTGAAGGTAAACCAATAGTCCCCGGAATTAACGAACACCTATCATCTGGCAATGGGAAATTCGAAGATTTTTTTATAAGATAGCAAACAAGCAGATAGCTCTCAGATGGAAAGAGAAACTATCACTTATTGACACTAAAGATGTTAATGGTCCGTTGCTATCTGTGTGGTGGGATGGAAATGCCACGTGCATAAGTCTACCGGCTACCTAACCCTCGAAACCGAGACACGACAATCGGATTCGAAGTCGCTATTGCGGAAGGAATAGGTTAGGCGGTGGTACCAAATACCCAGGTGACACGTTGCGAAACTCTACCACCTAGTAGTCACGATGGTAATGACACGTATAGCCAATCGGTCGCCTTTTACAACCTGTCTAACTGAGTGCAGTCGGTCTATACTTCAAAGGAACCGGGACCAACAGGGGCGAAACTTCGAAACGTCATGTGACTGAAACAAATGTATAAGAATACTAAGCATGCCAGTTGCTAGACGCTTCATCATTCGCACCGCGCGAAAGTCCTCGGGCGCGGATTTCCCGTGGCCAGGCGGTAAGATATTATGTCACGTTACGTGAACTTTGAAATGTTAGTTTGGAACCTTCAAGAACTTATTTCTCGGTTATTGTTGAGAGTAGCACCGATGGCGCCTGCCACTTCCTCTTGCCGACTGTATCAAGGCCGCCCGCTTATCGGCACGTTTGGCGAAATCAGTCAACCGGATACTGTGTTAATATCCGTTTTCTTTCAAATACCAAACATAAATGTTATATTTTACGTCATATATGTATGTGTGTGTGCACAGGTTGAGTGAATACAGATAAATAACTTTTTATATAATAGATTATAGATAGCAAACAAGCAGATGGCTCTCCTGATGGAAAGAGGCAACCATCGCCTATAGACACCAAAGATGTTAATGGTGCGTTGCTATCCTTGAGGTGGGGTCTCAATACCACATGCATAAATTTACCGGCTACTTTACCTTTCAAGTCGGAACACGACAGTGACAAGCACTAATGCTATTGCGGCACGAATAGGTAAGACGATGGTACCGAATACCCGGGCGTAACGTTGCGAACTCTACCACCTAGTAGCCACGATGACAGTGAGTCACATAGTAAATCGTTCGCATCTTACGAACGGCCTGCCAGAAAAGCAGATGGTCAACTCTTCAAAGGGGACCTGGACCAACACATATCGTTTCACATATTTAATGCCAACAGGGGGCGATAATTTATACCATCAGAAAAACCATCTACTTGTTTCCAGTCTACGTTTAAAGACTTCATAATACTATATTTTGAGTGTAATAGTGGAAAGATGTCGGTCTAATGTCGGCCACTTAAATCGAAATTTCTTACATCAAAAGATTGAAAAAAACCGGCAAAGTGAGAGTCGGATTCGCGCACAAAGGATTCCGTACCACCATCGCTATATATAACGCTAAAAAAATACGTTTCTCGTACGGGGAACCCCCCTTAATGTTATTATTTTTAGTATTTGTTGTTATAGCGGCAACGGAAATACACAATTTGTGAATATTTCAGCTTTCTAGCTATCATGGTTTATATGATACAGCCTAGTGACAGACAGACAGCGGAGGATTAATAATAGGGTTCCGTTTTTACCCTTTAGATACGGAACCTTAAAAAAGATATGACACGCCTAATCAGAAGTGAAATCTTTGCATATAGCAACAGAGAACTCTAGAATCTATTTCAATAAATTCAATAAGACTAGTTCTCCGTATGTTGGTCTGCACTCCTTTTGAAAAATAGACCTGCCCTTTAGCAAAGCAAAAAAGGCAAGCGATTGACAAAATTTGTCACTACTATGGTATATAACTGCTATATGGTAGAGTTATGTAAGGTCCCACGTGACACATACAGACGTGGACAGCGGTTTTGTTAATAATAATCTATTAAATACGACAAAATAGACATACAAAATATCTTTCATCTGAGATCACCTTAAAGTAGGTTGAGAGAACCAAGTACCATATATCGCGATTTCTGCAGATTTCAAGACTTTTCTCAATGAGACTCGTGACAGAAATAAGACAGTAACTAAGACAATTTTACATACTGAAAAAAAAACAATATTGTATCTCAATTCGTAACCTTGAAAGAGACTAGATCGATCTGAATGCGTATCGCAACCTGCGATGACTCTGAGGTCATAGTGTGAGATTTTCTTATCGCATTCGATCGTGAGCGCGTTTCGAGTTTACTAGGAATTTGTATGTGATTTGTACAGCGCCACCTAGTGGTAAACTGGTTTCTCACGTCTACCACTAGGTGCCGCTGTACAAATCACATACAAATTCCTAGTAAACTCCAAACGCCTCACGATCGAATGCGAAAAGAAAAACTCACACTTAGCACTCAGATTGAAATATAACTTTTATTGGTTTACACGAAAAGATAAATCCTCCCGTATTAACCACGTCTGGATCCGGTGCCCCTTTAAGAACAAACCATCAGTCTTCCTGTAAGTTCGAAAAAGGGTTCGCCTTTTTCGATTAGCCAAACGCACACTACCATCGTAACTACTATGTGGTGTAACTAATCAGGATTTGATAACATCAAAATAAATGTGCTCCTTGATAATAAACACGCTAATTATCATGATAATTATCAGATAATTATCCGATAATTATAATCAAACAGTCAAGAAATTTTTAACTAGTATTACATTTATGTTAAGCAGACCATACACGCTAGAGTATACCTGACAGTTACACACTCCGGTTTACCAGTGCAGTTTATGTCATACAACTCTGCACGTTTTATTCTCAAACTAGCGACCTGCCCGCGGTTTCACCCGCGTAGCTTTTGTTCCCGTGGGAATATCGGAAAGGTTTATATACTTAAACCTTCCTCATGAATCAGTCTATCCATTAAAAAAAACCGCATCAAAATCCGTTGCGTAATTTTAAAGATTTAAACATACATATGGACATAGGGACAGACAGAGAAAGCGACTTTATTTTATACTATGTAATGATTAGCTTAAGTTACCAGTACAGGCAAAACTGCCAGGTACACCCTAACGTGTATGACGGGCTTCAAAAGTAAGTAGTTTAGTAAAAAAAATATTACTTTGATTTGCGTGTATACGCATTTTACAATCAAAGTAATATTTTTAATGAATTTTTTGTTCATAATAATTATGCATGTAGCATTTAGACCTCGCCACAAGATAGCAACGCATCATTAACATCTTTGGTGTCTATAGGAGATGGTTGACTCTTTCCATCAGGAGATCGACCTACTTGTTTGCTATCTTGTGATATAAAAAAATCGTGGCTAAAACTTGTAAAACTAACTATGGTAAGTAAATCTACTACGCACTACTTAGTTAATTAAATTAATGAGTGGAATATCACCCTCATCACCCTCTACTGCGTTAACTGAATAAGGATTGTGTATCTGAAAAATCTTCGAAGTGACAAATATTTTAAATTTGTCCTTTGACAACTACGATACTTATCAAAGATAATTAACCACCTATACCTATTTAATCTTGATAATTATTTATCACTTCAAGGGTCTAATGCGGTAACATCTCGCCCAAAATTATGCCATTGCCTTGCCCTTATCGGCTGCATTAGGGCCTGGTTTCCGTGAAGTAGCCGCAACAACAAAACAAACAGCAACACATCATTAGCATCTTTGAGGTTTCTTCCAGATCATCTCTTTCCAGCAAGAGATACATCTGCTATCTTGCTATCCTATGATATAAAAATTATATATCCATCTTTGTCCTATTAACTACGTTTGTTCACGGACACGGTAAGACTAGTTTTAAGAGAAAGTTCACGGTTCACACTTCTGCATTTCATGTCTTAATGACGTCAGTGTATAAAAGTTTTAAATCTGGTAAAATGTACATAGCAACCTACAATATTTGATGTCAAGGCTGTCGAATCTCAGCTTAAAAAAAAACATTAATTTCTGATGAATAACCGTTGGTATATTTTTATATCATAGGGCTGCAAATATTTGATTAAAAGCGGGAATTTTTCAGGAACTAAAAGCAATATCAAGATTTTTCTTTTTGTATTTACTCACGTATATTGCAACATAGGGAACAGTCCAAATTTTATTAAAATCAGTTTTGAAGTTTTAGAGACATGAATACCTATAGTTGCTAGATATTTGAAGTTGCTTTATATTTTCAAATTCTGTAATATTAAAGAAATTAAAGAAATTATAGGATAAACAGATAGGATGTGACCTCAGCGATGGCACCGAAAAGAAAGACGCCGGTTTAATAAATGGATAAAACTTACCGATGGTCCGGACAAAAAAGAATACCCCAGCGGCACAATTATCCCCACATCCACACCACCCACATCCACCACACTTTTATCCACGCCGACAAAGCACACAATTTACGCACTCAATGCACGCTTCACTTCCTCAATCAACGCGAATGTATTACTTAAGTGATAAGTTATTTTAAGTGTATTACTTACACTCGCGTTGAGGAAGTGAAACGTGTAAAAGTGTGTGGTGTGGATAATGTTGCCGCAGGGATATTCTTTCTAGTCCGGACCATCGGCGAATTTTATCCATTTATTAAATCTACGTCTTTTTTTACGATGCCATTGCGGAAGTCACATTAACATTTCATGAAGAATAGCAAATTTAATTAATTTCACCTTTTAATTATAATGGATTTCCGCAAAGTAACGCCTGAATCAATAGGGTATTTTAAACTTTATTTTCAGTATATGCAACTGGACACTTACAACTTTTCCTCTATGTCCATTATGTATATCACAGAAAACATATATAGATGTATATCATAACAAAGTTGGTACTCCTTACATAATCTATACTCCATGCGCTAAACAATAAAAAAAATTCTAAGTTTGACAACAGACTTCAGCCATAAACAAAATAGTATAGGTACCATATATATTTCTGATATAATAGAGACGCTGTATTATATCTGGAGGCAACACTTCTTATACCTACTTGAAAACAAATTTCAAATACTGCTGCCATCTTCTGAGGTCTTACCCTCTCTTTCTAGCACAGCTGTATAAATAGAGATGAGGAGACCTCACAGACAGAGATGTAACGTAAATATTTGTTTCAATTGATTATTACGAGTGCTAGCTCCACCTATACCTAATACTTCATGATAGGTACATAATATAATACGTGTGTGTGTGTGTTTGTGTTAAACGCATGGCTGTATAATGATTTATTAATTTATTTATTTTTTTAGCATATTTAATACAAACATATTAGATTTCTGCATTTTTTCTTTGCATAAACTTTAACTGTGTCAAATCCAATGATTTTTTTTTATTAATTAATTTTTAACGTATTTATTTAATTAAAAAATATTAGTATTCTGCAATTTTTCTTTGTAAAAACTTTAACTGTGCCAAATTCCATAATTTTTTAATTAATTAATTTTTTAACGTATTTATTTACTTAAAAGTATTAGTTTTTTGCAATTTTTCTTTCTATAAACTTTAACTGTGTCAAATTCAATAATTTTTTAATTAATTTCTTTTTTAACGTATTTATTTAATTAAAAATATTAGTTTTCTACAATTTTTCTTTGTATAAACTTAAACACACAGTTTAAGTTTCACAAATTCACATTCCTCGCTCCTCAGTCCATGCAATTTTCGTTAAAAGGGGTACAAAGTTTTCACTTCACTTATCAAAATCAATATATAGATTGTCAAGTTGTACAACGACTGTCATTTTTCAAATAAGAACAGAATGTTTTGAGGTATTTGGTCGATAAAACTATTCGCTTGAATAATTGAATAGTTCTTTCAGTTATTGTGACAAGCGTAACCGCAACACAAATATTTCTTACAGCATTGTGACCATTCAGCGACAATTTTATTTCATTAAAGCACTTTATCGTGAACAATGCCACCGTTTTGCATCAATGTTTCTTTAATGTAGTATTATTCTTGGCTATTGTTATGGAAAGATAATTTATAATTGTGAACTAAGTTATAATGTAATATGTAATTTCATTTAAACAAACTAAGGTTGTGGTAATAAAAACATATATTGATAAAAAGTGAGTTTAAAATATAAATCGGACAGCGTAATCTAAACGATTTTATCCACTGGCAAATAAACGGAAGTTAACAGTTTATATATATATATATATATATATATATATATATTAGCTTTTGCCGGCGGCTTCGCTCGCGTTAAATTGATCTATATAAAATCCTCCAAATGAAAATCTGCCTCAAACCCGTCCTTTAAGGGGTTTGGGGCAGATTTCCAAAAGCAAAAAAATTAAAAAAAAATTACGCACGATTTTTTTGTGTTACTCACCAATTGTTCGCATACCAATTTTTAGCTTCCTACCTTGAAAATTACGGAATGCTCCATACAAACTTCCACCCCCCATTTTAGGGAAGTGGGGGGTTAGAAAGAGACAGAAAGTACCCTATATCAATCTTCATCCCTTCAACTATCTCCACTTAAAAATTTACGTCAATTTGTCGCTCCGTTTTGCCGTGTAAGACGGACAAACAAACACACACATACACTTTCCCATTTATAATATTATATACCTAGGTATACATGGATGTAATATTTTGGAATTAAATAATAATATTAGAGTATATGGATTTATTTAGGCGTCCAAGTACTTGTACACTGAATTTCGTATGTGTATACGTAATTCGTGAAAATACACACCAATTTACTAAATATATTTGTATAGAGATAATATTTTTGATTTAAATCAGGTGTATTCCAACTATGGCAGCACTCCAAATTTTATCAAAATCGTCTTAGTAGTTTTTGATATAAGTATATACTAGCTGTGCCCGCGATTTTGTCGTCCGCGAAGAAATTCTAAAATAAATGTAGCCTAAGTTACTTCTTATTACCGTGGTAAGATAAAAAGTGTCGGGGTCTAATCCGCATAGTTCCCGTTCCCGTGGGATTTCCGGGATAAAAAATCCTGTCTTTGCTAATCAGCCCAGATGTATGTATATGATAAGCGAGTTACTGATTTTACTTTTTTTACATATATGCTTCCCTTCCTCTTTCTCTGTATTTTTTTGAGGTTGACTGGCAGATAATGCTCATTGCTCTTGGGCGTAAAGGCGAGGTATTTCGACGCGCGTCAATTCTATAGGAAATGGGTGGCGCGGGATGTTCTGAAACCGCTGGGAAACGTGTTAAATTTCGGATAAATAAATATAGGACTTCAGCTGAAAACCAAAATTCTTTTTTGTATTTAAAACTAAATATCACCGTATAAAAATCATCTGGAAGATTAGAAATATTATTAACAAATTATTTGTTTTAGAGATATTTTAGCCTGTTTTCGGAATTTTATATGATTGAGTAAAGTACATTCTATCGTGTAATGAGTTAGCACATTCCTTAGATAATATATTCAGGTATATCGTGTAATTTTTTTTAAATTGTGTTTTAACAATCAATACAAAAAAAAAACGTGGTTAAGTAAACCAGTTTCCCGTTTGCCCGATGCATCGCCTTAAGTCTACCTGTTTATGTGTGCAAAATTTAAATAAATAAATAAATGGATGATTTCGCGGAAAGTTTAAAATGAATTACAATAATTTCGATTTCGATCATTATTTTTATTTACCCTAAAGTACGATTGAATTGCGGCCCGCTACACACTGTCAAAAACGAGTTAATTTAAGAAAATAAAACTTTGCCTTTCACGGAAATCGAATCCGAGACCTAATAATCTAAACCGAACATGCTAAATACGATCGAACGAAATGAAGGACTAATCACTAAACCAACGAGAATTTTGCAATCTTATATTCGTTTTTTACGACACCACGTCTTCCTGTGTTTGCATCATATAGAAACATCTGGTTATTTAACTGCCGCGTTAACACTAAGGACAAGGGTATGGTCAAACGCTAGGTCGCGGCAATATCACTTAACATGTATTAATTCTCCGACTAACTTTAAGCAATTTCTATAATTTTATAGCTGTTAAAAGTTTGCGCGTGTTCTGATATTTGTGTATGTGTATTGATGTACACTGTGTGTGCGTGCGTGCGTGTAGCGAGCGTGCGTGCGTGTGTTTTTCATAAAATTGAAAACAAGCAGATGGCCGTCCTGATAGAAAGAAACAACCACCGCCTAAAGACACCAAAGATGTTAGTAGTGCGTTAGTTTACCGTCTACCTTACCCTCCGAATTGGAACACGACAGTGACAAACACTGACGCTACACTGACCAGGAATAGGTAAGGCGGTGCTACCAGACCCGGCCGAGACAATGCAGAACTCTACCACCTAGTAGCCACGATGGTAGTGACTCGCATAGCCAATCGGTCGCCTTTTACGACCTGCCTGGCCGAACAACAGTTGGCCTATACTTCAAAGGAGCCCAGACCAACCCGGGGGAATACGCTATACTAATATATAAACAGGCGGTATTTAGTTATTGTTCCCTCTTCTTTTTGTTCGTTTTATTAGTATTGTTGCTGGCTATGTTCAGACGACATTCCATAAGTGAACGGTTATCATTTCGGTTGTTTTTTTTATGTTTGTCAGTGTTACCTGAGGACTTGTACATTTATGAACAGATTTTGAAAATTCATTTTTCGTCTGGGATGGTATAAACCTCTCCTCCTCCTCCCCTCCCTGTATAATCTCATTTTAATTTGGTGAAGATCTGATGCATCGTTTTGGATATGTGGGGAATGGGATGCCTGTTGCTGCAGTCTTACTGCGTTAAAAAATTATGTGTTGTAAAAGTAACTAAAAAACGCATATATCCTCGAACTTAATGTACAAGGCTGTGTAATGTATGTGAGGAAGGTTAATAGGTCTTTTATTTTTTTTACTTCCAACTGAATTTTAGGCTACGTTGTAAACATTTTTATAATGTCCTAAATTGTATGTATGGGTTTACAACTAATTTAACTTGTTTCAAACACAAGTTAAACTTAATGTGTGTGAATAGATACAAAAATTAAAAATTGCAACTTATGAAGGTGAAATTTGCGAGCGCTTACAATGTACGAAACTAATGACCGATTCTCGATTTTGGTAGAGTTCGAGGCGTACAAAGACGTTATATTGTAAGGTAGACGTGTCATTTGCTTTTAAAGAGGATTTGCAGCGGAACCTTTTTCTTATTTTAAAACGGCAAACACAAATAACGAATATGACGATTACATGATACGATTGTTGAGCGAGGAAGTAAAGGTTAGAAAATCGCTTTTAAAATATCATAAAGCTGTAGAGATATTCTGTTTTGTTTCATGGCGTAGGCTGAAACAACACATACTAAAAAAACTTAAATTTCATCGGCCAAAGGGTTATAATCATACTTACCTACCTGTTCATTAAATATGTGATACATATTTAAGGATACATAAATTACACGCGTAGATGAAGAGTATTGTTCGATTTGCCTTATTGCGAAGCTCCTATCGCTACAGATAGTACAGTGTTGATTCATCAGGCATGTGAGCTGTGACAAATAGGTACTGTAGTTGACGACACGCCTGGTTGTTGCAGAACTCAAAAAATTTGCTATGCATAGCCTTGGTACACACATAGTAAGATAGATGGTAGTGACAATTGTTGTAATATATATGTATAACTAGACAAATATATTGTAGTAAGGTTTGAAATTAAACTTCATAAACAACCCAAGCGCAACTCTGCAAAATTAACTTATTATGTATATGTATTTTCCTGATTCATATTCAGATTAAGATTCAGAACCTATTTATTAATAGCATTATACTATTTTTCCATACAAAATGTACGTAGAACTGGTAACTTATGTTGAGATCTGACTGTATACGATTTGACGCGTAAGGCGTGTCTATTTATTTAAGTTTTTGAGTAATTATGCTGACTCACTCAGTGCCGTTATCTATTCGCTTTCTTTTGCGCGCGTGCGTCGCCTGGTGGTCGGTGAAATTACACTCACTCATCAATCATTCAATATTCGCTGAATTATGACACGAGATATACTTTATATATATATAAATATATCGTATCGTACTTTATATATATAAATATATCGTATCGTACTTTATATATAAAATCTGATTGACCGAGCTTTGCTCGGTTTTTCACATATTTTTGAAACCGATCTTTTCTTGGTATATAAATATATCGTATCATCCCTAATGTGGAAGTAAATTTACCCACTGAAAATCTCAATACCTGTTGAGTGGATTTATTTCTTGTTACGAGTATGCCTCTGTTGTAGTAAACGGTTGTGACCTCATTTTAAATGGTGTTAACTGTATTTACTGTAACTGGTGTTTATTAAAACCGAATTATTGTTTATATTTACTATGGTGTACTGTAGTGTCCTGTCCTGGATAAACGCTTCATTCATTCATTTGTAGCATTGTTGTCTATATGCATAAAGCGATTATTGTCCTTGCATCACCCTTCGGCCACACCTGAGTCTCGAAAACATCAGCGCGCTAAGGCACACGCATACAGAATGTTTGCGAAGATAGCCGATTATAGCCGGTCACATCTGCGTGTATCGCGTCAATGCGCGAGCTTTGTGACAAGTGCGGCCGCAACATCAGAAGAACTATCTGCTTGCTTGCTAGCCTATACTATAAAATATATAACAATAGTATGTACATACATTCTAAATTTCTAATAGAAAAAATTTATCTGGCCGATTCCAATGTAATTTGGTACTGGACAGCAAACACGCAGATGGGAAAAAGATATTACTATTGCTTTTGGACACTAAAAACATATGGTGTGTTGTCATCTGTGTGACGAATGTTATACTACATCCGTCTACCTTACGGCTGTAGACCCTAATATTGGTAAACAACTATGATGCCTGTCAGATTATAAGCATTACCCTTTTTTTCGCAGTAGTATAACAATGATTTTGTTTAAAGTCCTGTATACACAATCCCTAGATAGTAACTGATGTAAGTACTATTAATATTGAGCGTACTGAGACTTAGGAAACGAGATTAACTGGGATTTTTCTTGCTTACCTGTAATACGTCATTTCAAACACCTACTGACGCCTACTCGTCAAATCTAATTGGTCTATGAAATCGAACTGTGTAAGGCTTTCTTTTACGGGTTATGGTTTATTTTCACACGAATTAAGTAGCCCTGGTCAAGTTCAATAGTCATTTGTAACATCATTCAATATTCGAAATCCTGCCTGCACTGACGAAATCATAATTTAACTGTTTTTTATATCATAAAATAGCAAACAAGCAGATGACTCTCATAATGGAAAAAATAACCATCTTCTTCAGACAACAAAGATGTTAATGGTGCATTGCTATTCGTGTGGCGGAGTCTTACAGCCAGCCCCCATAATCGATCTTTTCCTTACCTTTTCCTTAAAATCGTAACTAATAGTATCTATATGCGCGATTTTACGTTTTAATAAGCACATATAGATAGAAATGTATATCCGCAACTTTTAATTACAGTTTTAATGATACATGAATAAGTTTACTGGCTACCTTAGTTAGTTAAGTGATTACTGATCTGATCACTCACCCTAACCCTTACAATTTTGTTAAATGCCGCATCAAATTATTATAATGACACAGTAGTTTTAGTAATAATAAAACCTTGTTTTTTTTTTATATCATAAGACTAGTGACCTGCCCGCGGTTTCACCCGCGCAGCTTTTGTTCCCATGGGAATATCGGAAAGGTTTATACACTTAAACCTTCCTCAAGAATCAATCTATCTATTAAAAAAACCGCATCAAAATCCGTTGCGTAGTTTTAAAGATTTAAGCATACATAGGGACATAGGACATAGGGACAAACAGAGAAAGCGACTTTGTTTTATACTATGTAATGATAGCAAACAAGCAGATGTTTCTCTTGATTGAAAGAGAAACCATTGCTTATAAACACCAAAGATAACATCTTTGCGACGGTTTCTCTGGTGCGTTTTTGTCCGTGTGGGGATGGCAATGCCACATGTATAAATTTACTGGCTAACTTACCCTCCAAACCGGAACACGATAATGACAAACATTGATGCTTTTACGACAGGAATGGGGGAAATTATAATTTTATAAATAGAATATTTTTATTACTTTTTTGATAATGACATGGACCTACGTGTATGTCCCTTTCGGGTCGAACAGAATTTTTATTACTGACTGAATAAATTAGATGAGAAAAGGCACCTGCAATTGGAAGATTTCTAAGTACTTTCTTTTGATTGGAGTAACCAACCAAAAATGCAGTACTGAAGATGAAGCACATACATTTTGATCCCTAACGTATGTAAGGTTTATAAAATTATTAAAATTTTCGTGAGACATTATTAACTAATTAATTAAAAACGATCTCGAGGCAGGTCACTACCGAGCGAACGTCAAACTCACCTGGGGAAGGACCTCATGTAGGTCTGAAACTAGTCGGAACCTACTCCGACAAAAACGTCAGTGCAGCTGTTTTTAATTATTTATTATGTAAGGTTATATAATCAAAAAATCTCAGTAAGTAGGTATATGCAGTATACACTACATAATAATACATCACAGAATAGTTTTCTAGACAGATTAAACATCAATCGATGAAGCCATTTCTAGCTCAACCATAAGCTAGTCTTTATTTTTATTTATGAATCCTTATAGTCTTGCGCAATACACACATTGATGTCTATGCCAATATTACAAAGAGGTAAAATTTGTTTGTTTGTAATGTGTTAACTCTAAAACTACTTGACCGATTTCAAAAATTCTTTCACCAATATAAAGATACATCACTGAGTAACATAGGCAAGTACCCAGTATTAAATGTAAAAGGAAGTAATGAGTGCAGGTCAAACGCAAGAAGGCGGGGGGAACAGCGTAGGTATATTAAATATGTAACGACAAAATTCAAAATGTCGTTCTCACCATCTCGATGTCTGGAAATCCACAACCGTGCGATTTTTGAGGCACTTTCCTAGTACCACTCCTCTGTGTCACCAATTATTGGCAGGGATTTTTCCGAACGGATACGACTTAGGGGCCTTCAAGAAAGAGCTTTTTCTTTCTTAAAAGGCCGGCAACGCAACAGCAGATCTTCTGATAGTGTAATTGTCCAAGGGCGGCGGTTATCACTTACCATCAGGTGAGCCTCCTGTCCGTTTACCCCCTTTTCTATAAAAAAAATGTTTAAATAATGTAAATCTTACATTTAAAACGGTCCAAGTTGTCTACTTCAGACGACTCTCCTAATTGTAAGAAGTAACCGTTTCCTGTAAACGCTAAAAACGTAAATAATCGGTTTTCTATTGGCCTTGGAAGGGTGTAAGTTGATCGGTTAACTTCTCTCCAAGCATACGTAAGTGCGGTAGGAATAGATAAGGCTGTGGCACCAACCCGAGCTAGACGACGCAGGCTCCTACTGTAACACAGAAGTCAAGATATTTCGCTCGAGGAAAACCATCTTTTTTGCGATTTTATGATGTAGAAAAAGATAATAAATTGGTAAAGTGCGTGTCAGGCCATTACGAATAGGTTTACGGATAGGTTACGAAATTGCCCATCACAATAATGCGGACTAAGAACAAGGCTTTTATTATTTTATAATGTGAATATTTACCCTATTTAACGTCAATGATGAATATATCCGTAACACAGGTCCACCGCCTACAACAACTTCTCCAAGTGCATTTTATCATTTGGTCGACTATTACTTAAAAACTTGTAAATCCTCTAAACCGTAATAGTTTTCCTTTTAACTCTATTATATTCATTCAATTCAGTCAATTACGGAAATAAAGAGGAAAATAAATATACCTAAATCATCTCCGAACAGAAACATAATGATGTTTTGAGACGAGATAGATTTTTGTCCATATATTTTCTGCAGTGGGTAAATGAAATTGCAAGAACAACATGTAGATATTCATCATTATACGTTAGATAAATTGTATAAATAATGATCATTGTTATGCAAGTAAACAGGATCTCAAGTATCTCTGTAGTTAGCACTGCCAGCGAAGTGTACCAGTTTATCTACACATATAATAAAATCGTAGAAAAGTCAATGTATGTCCGGGGTAAACTCAAAAAGTACTGCATGGATTTACTTCAAATTTTGCATGAATATTACTAACAGGTCAGGTCAACATATAGGCTATATATTATCACGCTATCACCTACGGGGGAGGAGCTGTGCGGAGTAAACGAAGTCCGCGCGAACGAAGTCGCGGGCAACAGCTAGTATTTATTATAGTTTGAGAATTAATAAAAATGTAATTAATTTAAACGCAGTGAAACTACAGTAACCCTCTTCCCACCTGTAATCCTAGAAACCTGAATCAGATCTTCGCCAGATGTATCAATATAAGTATCGAGAACAAAAAAAATTACATCGTGAACCTCCTCCTTTTTTCGTCTCCTAAAAAGCATTTTGCGTTCAGTTTATAAAATCGGCCTTAGCCCTATAGTGACATTTGATGAGACAATTGTGGTTTGTTCCCTACTAGGGACGAAATGACACATCGTTTTTTTTTCAAACATCTATATATCGTTCATAAATGTCGATGTTTTAACATCAATATTGAAACACTAAATAACGACGATACATCGTACTTCATGTTTTATAAATGATATTTTATTATAGCTACATCTTCCAATCCGTCCGTGTCCAACAGCTACGCACATAAACATATATCTTTCTCAGTCACAAGCGTAATTTTTTTCAAAAGTCGTCTCGTTCCCTCTGCAATAATACGACGCGCAAAATGAAGCAGCAGCTTTGTTCACCTGCATCAGCCGACCATTGTTTTATTGGTCGTTTGCCGTTTACGGGTCACCACATCATAGAAGTCTAATATAAATGTAATTAAAAAATATTGAAAACAATCGAAATCGATGTATTGTTCACACACCTCGATGTTTAACATCGATATTTCACTTCAGAAATAATCGATGTTTTTTATGAACGATGTTGCATCCCTATTCCCAACAGAAAGCCATCTACTTACTTTTTTACTCAATAAAAGTATTATAAATTAAAAATATAAATTATTATTAGTAATTCTAATAATAATTTCTTATTTTAATACGCCATATTATTTATTCATAACAATTAAACTTTTTGCTGTTACCGTTAAACATACTTAAATATTTAAATCCAAGTCTCAAGGATGGAAATGTATCAAGGACAGTTTTACAAGTATGCAAGGCCGTTTTATACCACGAACCGTTTGATCAGTGCTATTTTTGTGCTATAAATATACAATTAGAAGGGTTATTTTTTTCACGCGTGTGCGTGAGTGCTCGTGTGCGTGAGTGCTCTTGTACGTGCGTATGTATGAGACGTAAGTACACGCGTGTACGTGAGAGCTGACATGAGTGTGTGAATGTGTGTGTTTATCTCTCCAACTCCAACAATTTCATTGTGAGGGACTCACAATAAAATTGTTGGAGTATAACACAATACACACAACACACGATCTTAACGCCAACAAAGCTTTCGATACAAGCTTGTGTTCTATAAGAAACATAACACGATATTAATCTTGTCAATAACTACTAAACCACTAAACCTTATCAAAGTTCAATATACGGAAAACATTTATTTTATGTAAATGGAAAAGAAAACACAGTAAACTAAAAAGGCTTCACTTTTGTTAAAGTGAGTCAATTGTGTCATGTGTGCTTAAATGTTATTGACTTTCATTGCTGACGTCACCGGCTTTTATTGCCAAATATCCATGGACGGAGGCGTTAGTGTGCTGTGTGATGGCTTGTAACTAGATAAGACTTAATGCAGTGGGCGTAATTATAATCATAACTTTTACCTAACCTGAGAAAAACATGCCAATTTTTTTAGGTTTCAATGCGCTTAGAAAACTTTGTGAGAAGTTATTCTTTTTAACTATTGTGCGTAGAAAAGGGGGGCTCGCCCTGGTCGGTTCTACCGCCTTATACAGACTGACTGGTGAGTTACCTTCAATATTTAAAGACGTGATAGTTGGCGATGATATATGATGAGAAAAAATAGAAAAAAATATATAGGAATGAGAGATTTTTTTATCTCCTTTTTTTAAAATCTAAAAGGAGGAGATAGAAAAATGAGTAAATATTCGAGGTGACATAATAATACTTAGTGAATACATACAATATGAAAAAAAATTGAAAGAGTTCTCTAAATCTGAATTATAATCACTAACAGATTATCAGAGTGCTAAGTGTGAGTTTTTCTTTTCGCATTCGATCGTGAGCGCGTTTGGAGTTTACTAGGAATTTGTATGTGATTTGTACAGCGCCACTTAGTGGTAAACGTGAGAAACCAGTTTACCACTAGGTGGCGCTGTACAAATCACATACAAATTTCTAGTAAACTCGAAATGCGCTCACGATCGAATGCGAAAAGAAAAACTCACACTTAGCACTCAGATATAAATTAAATAGAAGTTCAGTGCATTTTATTGTTTAGTCTATGTTCGAATTTCGGCCACAGACGATCGCTAGTTATCTATATATCTACACATACATACATACATATCTTCACGTCAGATCCCTTACGTGGTAGGCAGGGAGAACCGAGTGCCATACATCACGATCCTTGCAGGCTCCACATTCATCACTCTCTTCATGCACACACGCCGGTTACGAAGACTCTTGACACCACCTTCGGATAGTACTCGATCAATCTGATCGTGGTATGTCAGTCTTGGTCTTCCCCGGTACCTACATCCTTCCACATTCGCGTTGTATATCTGTTTTGTTAATCTTTCATCTACCATTCTTTCTACATGTCCGAACCAACGGAGCATGCCTATGCATGCATATATCTACACAAATAAATAAAATTGGAGTGTCTGTTTGTAATATTAAAATAACCGTTTTTTAATAAATGCATATAGATGTATACACGGTACATATACCAAAATATTTTTTTTTTACAATTTTTGTCTGTATGTGGTCTGTCTGTCTGTCTGTTTGTTCCGGCTAATCTCTAGAATGGCTGAACCGATTTTGACGGGACTTTCACTGGTGTGAAATGATGTGATAAGGAGTAACTTATGCTACTTTTTATTTCAAAACTTTCCACGCGGATGAAGTTGCGGGCTCAGCTAGTTTTAAATATAGAGCGTAGAGTCACAAACAAGCGGACGGCTCTCATGATTGTAGAGACAACCCTCACCAGAAGACGTGTAGTTAATTGTGCATTGCAATCCAAGAGGCAGGGACGCAAGCGTAAGTTGATCGAGTCCTAGCTGTTACTCGCGACTTTGTTCCTGTGACCCCAAAATCATAACTTTCTTTTTCTTAATCGAGTAAAAAATATGCCTATATCACTCCTAGATAGTGTAACTTTCTACATGTAAATTTTTAAAATCGGTTGAGTAGTTTTTTAGTTAAATCGTAGCAAACAATCAAATCGTTCCTCATAATAATATTTTCTATAATGATTTACGAATTAGTTCCACGTACACAACAAGTATTATACATAATATACAAATTTATTCATGCCAATTTCCTTACGGAGTGGACAATAAGAATCAAATGCATTTCGTTATAATTCAGGCAGACTTGTTTTGCTTCCTCTATGGGTATCCATAACTTAAAAAACATGCAGGTTTCGTGGTGACATTTTGGCAGTTTAATAACTTTGATACTCGTATAATATCCAATCAATTCGATTAAAACCATACCGTCAGTTTTGGCTTTTGAATTATGTATTCTGCAGGCATCATAATATTAAAAACAAAATTAAAAATTGTCACCTGTTTATCGTCACAGCATACAAGTTGATTTTAATATCAGGAAGCACCAAAAAAAAGGTTTTGTGTATTTGACATCACAAAACTTAATAAATATGTTCAATTGAAATTCGGATAAGCTTACGAATTTAAAATTCGGTGTATTTTTTAACCGACTTCAAAAAAGGAGGAGGTTCTTAATTCGGCCTGTATATTTTTGAAGTGAAAACTTCTTTAGGCGCGTTGAGCGTTTTGGTAGAGGGTAAAATCCTCGGTTCGCGTCACCGACATGCTAATGATAATAGTATATCTATAGCTATGTTTTGCATATAGTTTTAATTACTCTCAACCTAATAGTTCCGTTTTCACTTCTATCGGCAGTCCCACGACTGCTACTGTTTTTTTTTTTATGTATGTACACCGATTTCTCCGAGGTTTCTGAACCGATTTACGTGATTCTTTTTTTGTTTGATGCGAAATGGCTTCGAATTGGTCCCATAAAAATTTGATTCAGGTAGGCCTAGTAGTTTTTATTTTATAAGCATTTTCTTAGTTATTTTACCTATCCCGATGTCTGAATTCAAATCTCGCAAGTAAATTTGATCCACTTCCCGGTTACCGATTGAGCTAAAATTGTGTATACATATGTAAATTGGATGACAGTGAAAACTTATTATGGCATAGAGCTGATCTGATGATGGAATCGGAAGGTGACTACAGGAACTCAGAAATTAAATGGTTAAAAATCGGTTAATGACAAGATTCTATCGAGTTTGGGCTCATCTGTTTCGTGTTGACGAGCACTTAGGTGCTTGGTGGTAACTAGGATCCTCCAGGGTTCGATAATGAAGCCGGAACGTGGTCATAGGAGATTAGTAATTAAATGACACATTTCTATCGAGTTTGGGCTCGTTTGATTCGTGTTGACGAGCACTATGGTGCTTGGTGGTAACTAGGATCCTCCAAGATCCCATAATGAAGTCAGAAGTTGGCCATAGGAGCTCAGTAATTAAATGACACAACTCTATCGAGTTTGGGCTCGTTTGATTCGTGTTGACGAGCACTATGGTGCTTGGTGGTAACTAGAATCCTCCAAGGTCCGATGATGAAACCAGAAGCTGGCCATAGGAGCTCAGTAATTAAATGACACAACTCTATCGAGTTTGGGTTCGTTTGATTTGTGTTGACGAGCACTATGGTTCTTGGTGGTAACTAGGATCCTCCAAGGTCCGATGATGAAGCCAGAAGCTGGCCATAGGAGCTCAATAATTAAATGACACAACTCTATCGAGTTTGAGCTCGTTTGATTCATGTAGACGAGCACTTTGGTGCTTGGTGGTAACTAGAATCCTCCAAGGTCCAATGATAAAGCCAGAACGTGGCCATAGGAGCTCAGTAATTAAATGACACAACTTTATCGAGTTTGGGCTTATTTGATTCGTGTTGACGAGCATTTGGGTGCGGTTGGTCACTAGTTATAAAATAAAAGGAAATACTCTTGACAAAAGTCTTCGTTCTACGTCTGTCAAGTCGATCAGTTCAGGAGGTAAAGATATAACTTCCACGTTGTTCCAGTAAGCCTGTGAAGGAACTTTCCTTTTTTTTATGGTAGTCGAGCAACGGTAGCTGCTCCGGAAGGAAATTAAAATGTGCTGTGACTAATGACGTCTGTTGTTTTGGATATAATAATTTCTTACAGATTGTACATGCCACTTCAGTGTATTGATTTATGGTGGTTATAAAATTACGCTCAGTCATTGAACGAAGTCCTTGTGACGCCTTACGTGCTGCCGCTAGCCGGTTCTCACGTTGCTGAGCAGCTTTGGTATCACTTCTAATCTATGAGCTCTCTGCTTGGCGGACTCCTTAGATAAACGCTCCTTAATGGAGACCAATTCTATGAGCCATCTGCTCGGCAGACTCGTTTGATAGAGGCTTATTAATGAGATCAAGTCTATTAGCTCTCTGCTCAAAAGACCCATTCGCTAGACGCTCTTGGATCTTACCGGGTCTAGAATTATATTGTTCAAAAGTTTCTTGACGTAAACGTGATTTCATATATTATGCTTTCATTGCCAATAAACGTTTGTCACGATTTTTAATAGTCTCACAAGAACGTGATATTGTGTTACGAAGAGCATTTTTACGGTGACGACTACTTATATTTCAGTAGGGGAGACCAAGATGCTAAATAGGTAGTTACTCGAGCGTCGTAGGGATTTATTGGATTTTGTAGACTAAATTATAGGAAAAATAAAAAGATACATAATGTTTTTCATTTCAATGGCGGGGAAAAAATCTATAGATAAAAAATGTTTAAAAAACTCAGTGACAAGAAACACTGAAGCGCGTTAGATTAGGGTATGGTCGGTTAATTGCCGCTAAAATTTTAAAAAATCTGACGATTCCAGTGTAGCGTAAGGTAGGGGGAGGGTTACAAATTTGCAAAGAAAACGTTGTCTTGACATTCTCGAGCGCGTCTGATATATCTTTTATTATGAAGGAAATGATGTAAGAATTACGAAAAAAATATAATCTGACAATTTCCACAAGCCGAAATTATCTTTTGTTTTATTTCTGCCATAGTTACCCCCCTGTATAGAAAGGGCTTATATTTGGTGAAGAGACTTAACAGTATGCGAGGTACCCCCTCCTATGGTAATCTGCCTCTCGAGTAAATACAAAAACCCCCTTTTGGGCTCCCCTACTATTCGTTCCCGTTTCTTGAGATCTATATTTGTTAAGGCGCGCAGCACCTGTTGCAGGTCTACCCAAAATAAGTTGACAATACAACAATACACTAAAAAGTATTAAATAAAAATAACTACGTTAAAAAAAACCGACTTCAAAATCTAAAAAGTAAAAAATAATAAATATTTAAAATTAATTAAATACTACCTATTATTTATATGTGCTATTTACTAATAGGTTTGAAGTCGGTGCCAAGCCTTAAGCAAATAATAATGTTTTAATTACTTAAATGAATACGAGTAAATTAATACAATGAAATTCCTACTTTAAAAATTAAGATACGTAAATAAACCTCATAAAGAGCAATTAAGTCTTAATATTACAAGCAGCTTCAATCAATACGGAGAATACTGAAAAAATAATTACAAAAATGTATTTAACAGAATTGTTAAACTGTGGTGTGGTCATGTGAATTAATGTAGAATTATCAATTAAGCTAAAAGGCATCAAAAATTTTTAATTTCAAATTGACACCATATAATAGTAGAAAATGTTGGTAGCTTAATTAATTTTTGACAACTTGTAATAGCCACATTCTTACAAATAACTACTTTCTTTCTTTCTTTCAAAAATTTTATGTACTTATTCAAGACTTTCGTCAACGACGTCTGCCCGCGCGTGTCTGCCGGTGGAAGTATTAAATTGGCTTGGCACCGACTTCAAACCTATTAGTAAATAGCACATATAAATAATAGGTAGTATTTAATTAATATTAAATATTTATTACTTTTTACTTTTTAGATTTTGAAGTCAAAGTCAAGTCAAAACATTTTTATTCAAATTATCCTTTACAGGCACTTTTGACGAGTCGGAGTCGGAGAGAGAAGTCGGTTTTTTTTAACGTAGTTATTTTTTACTAGAATAAATAGAACATGTCTAACGTAATCTTTGGTCATAAGTCATAACATTGAAAAAATAAAAAATGTCTGCCCGGGTTCGTTTTGATCGATCTATTGACAATGATGATATTGACCTTGAATGAAACTATAGCAATAACAGATTTATTAACACTACACTAATGATCTCCGTGTAAAGGTGCATCCACGCTTGTTACATGTTCGCCGTTTAAAATCACGTTTTTATGATGGCCGGAATTTTTCATGTCATAGAAGATAGGGACAGCATTTTTTTTATATCATTAGATAGCAAACAAGCAAATGGCTCTCCTAATGGAAAGAGAAACCATCGCCTATAGACACTAAAGATGTTAATGGTGCGTTGCTATAGGTGTGGCGGGTTGGCAACGCCACGTGCATAAGACTACCGGCTACCTTACCCTCCTAACCAGAACACGGCGATGGCAAACATTGACGCTGTTGCGTGGGAAATAGGTAAGGCAGTGGTGGTAGATCTTGTACCACACAGTTGTCACAGTGGTACTGACACAAATTACCAGCCGGCCGTCTTTTACGACCTGCCTGGCAAAGTTTTTGTTTCACGTATTCACCTTCTATACATCTATACATATAATAAAATCGTAGGAAAGTTAAAACTGTACATTGAATATTTTTTAAAAGAATACTTGGGGTGTGATCTACAATCAATATCGAAGCCAAAAATATAGTTTTTAGAATTTTTGTCTGTTTGTCTGTTTATCTGTTTGTCTGTATGTATGTCCGGGGTAAACTCATACATGGATTTACTTCAAATTTTGCATGAATATTACTAATAGGTCGAGTCAACATATAACCTATCACCTACGGGGGGGAAGCGGTGCGGAGTAAACGAAGTCCGCGCGGACGAAGTCGTGGGCAACAGCTAGTATATAATATAATACTCGTAATATATCGCTGAACAAATTTTACAAATCCATCTAACCTCAAAGAAAGCAAATTATTTGCTTGCATATATAATACATATATAACAAATATTGTTACATACATAATAAACACCAAACCAAGAAATACAAACATCTATGCTCATCACACACATATTTTGTTCCTGTGTAGAATCGAACCCGAGGCCCATCAACTCGTTGTTAGGTTCGGCCTTGAACAATGGAGCGGTCAGTATAATTGATGAAATCTACGCTTATGTTATAGATTTAATTGTTTGTAAGTTTGTAATATAAACATTTTTAAAATTATTTCACCAGTAAAAAGCTACATTATTTCGAAATAACATAAGATACTTTTTTGACTCGACTTAGCAAAAAGAAGTAATGTTTTTGGGCCACATGAATGAAGTCGCGGGCAATAGCTAGTTCTTGGAATAGGGAAAAAATAGCAATTTTAATAAGGGTACACTTATAGACCCTGCCCGTCATCCGTCAGAGTCGCGATCCATGGAAGCAATTAACGTCGACTAAAACCAGTTTTATAATATATTTAAAAACATACTAAGTTATGTATTTTACGTGTATAAAATTTCTAGTTTTCCGATTGTTTAATTTTTCCTTGTTCAAAAATAGATACGATTATCTTTATATATACATACTAGCGACCTGCCCGCGGTTTCACCCGCGTAACTTTTGTTTCCGTACGAATATCGGAAAGGTTTATATACTTAAACCTTCTTAAAGAATCAATCTATCTATCAAAAAAAACCGCATCAAAATCTGTTGCGTAGTTTTAAAGATTTAAGCATACATAGGGACATAAGGACAGACAGAGAAAGCGACTTTGTTTTATACTATGTAATGATAATAAAATCGTAGGAACTTCAAAACTGTACATTGAATATTTTTTAAAAGAATACCAGGGGCGTGATCTACAATCGATATCGAAGCCAAAAATATAGTTCTTAGAATTTTTGTCTGTTTTTCTGTATGTATGTCCGGGGTAAACTCTAAAAGTACTGCATGGATTTACTTCAAATTTTGCATGAATATTACTAACAGGTCGGGTCAACATATAGGCTACATATTATTACGCTATCACCTACGGGGAGGAGCTGTGCGGAGTAAACGAAGTCCGCGCGGATGAAGTCACGGGCAACAGCTAGTTTAAAATACACGTCCATTTACTAAACGCCATTACGTGGCCCTCTTCTAAAGACCACGTTGTTATCCGTGTGGCTCCCGGTTTTTTGCCGGCTACCTTATTTTTCATATCAGAACAGTAATAAGCTTTGGACCCTATTGCGGAATAGGGGGTGTGGTGGTACGAAACCCGGCGAAACCTTGCAAAACTCCACCGTAACACATATACAGACCTATGTATTCATTAGCAGATTATCTTTCAGTCACAAGTATTTTGCATGATAATTTTAATATCATGTATTTTTTTTTAATATCATGTAATCTTTAATATCATGTACATTTGCATGATAATTTTAATGAGCTTTACAAACTGATTGCAATTAAGTGTAGCCTTAATAATTTAATTTCTAGTGCAGAGGTTCCCAAAATAGTTATATAAACACTTCCTTAAGACCTTAACTAACAATGCTAACTCCGGTATTAGTGCTCATAGCTACAAGTAGTAGTACATTTATTAACAAAAGTTCTTTTGCATAATTTGTAATAAAAAAGTATATGCAGAATTATGTATCTAAAAATAGTAAGTAGGGATAGAATTTAGGATTATTTATTTTTCATTTGTACCTTTGCGCCTCCCTTTACAAGTTGTCACGCGTAGCATTGGGTGCGCGCCCTCCACTTTGAAAAACAATGGCCTAGTAGCTTCGGTATAGGTTTTGGGTTCAAAATTCCAGAAAAACGCATGGAAAGAGCAATTCTTTCCATGCGTTTTTCTGGAAAACATAATTAATTAGCTGAGACTGAATATGTGTCCGATTTGTCGGTAGGTTGGCAGCCTGTAAAATAATGGGACTTATATCGCTGGCTAATGCTCGGCGCCCTAGTTGCACCTCTGCCTACAGTTTTAGGAATATGGGCGAGACACCACTTTTTGTCGGGAATAATAATGATATCACTGGAGAATTTACACGAATTTGTTTAACCCCAAAGTAAGCAAATTATTTGCTTGTGGAATGGGTGTCAGTCAACGATATTAATACATAAAAATACATAATATATAAATACTGAAATATATTTAATAAACACCCAAACACAGGAATACCAACATGTACGCTCTTCACACAAATGCCTGTCCCTATCAGATATCGAACCCGAGCCCCATTGATGGCATAGTCAATGTCGCTAACTATTTGTCCGACGAAGAATAACTATGTATATCCCAACATTGTGAAAATATCAACTCGATTTTTAACCAAACATTGATTCAACAGTCATTATTAAGTTTACAAATAAAAGAGTAAATTAAGTTGCTGTTATCGCCAGTAGAAATCTTTTCTAACCTCCACATATACGATCAATAGTCGTTAGTCAATATGTTCCGTTGTCAAATAAATGAAGTCAAACAAATTCTTCGCAAGCTCTCAATTTCTCTTTGATTGCGAATACATACTAAAGTCGAGGACACATTTACTGATTTTTTCCTATTTTAGCAAACAACTAGATGACTCTCTTGATGGAAAAAGATGACCACCTCGTACTGATACTAAAACATGTTAATGGTGGGTTGTTATCGGTGCGGCAAGGATGAATGCCACATATACAAGTTTGCCACTTTACCCTCCAAATGCTAAAGAATTAATAGTAATAAAGACCGCTCCGTTGGTCGAGTGGTTAGAGAATCAACTCCGATTTGATGGGGCTCAGGTTTAACAACATTTGTATGATGAGCATAAATGCTTGTATATCTGGGTTGGGTATTTATTATGTATGTAACAGTATTTATATATGAATTTCTATGTATTAGTATCGTTGACTAACACTCATGACACAAGCAAATATGTAAGTTGCTTGGATTGGGGTTAGATCAGCGTATGACAATATTGTCATTCGCTGGGTTAGACCGATTTGTGTAATTTGTCCAGTGATATTATTATTAATTAAAGCTATGCTTTTCTTCCTATTTTAAGCCACGGTGGATATTTTTGCAAAATTTAATAAGTTGCAACCATATTTGAATTTATTTCAATAAAAGCACTTTGAATAGTCTCGCATTATATAATATTCAGAGAAAGTCCTTAGAAATTTGGTGAGTGAAGAAACGTTTTTATTATTTGTTATTAATATGCAGAGAGATTAATGATTTGAGTCATCTCAACCGATCGAAATTGGCAGTAAGTTCCAAACTGATCGAAGCTAATCAAATAAGTCATCATATTATTATTATAATTAAAAAGTCATCACAATCTAGTTAATCAAATAAGTCATCATATTAGATGCCTACTACGATTCCAGTTGTGCACCTCATCAGTCTCAGTCTACAATATTTGATACCCGCAACTTCGTCTACGTTGTTTATTATATTAACCCACATCACTGAACGCATAGTTTTATAAGAATCAAAGTTTTTTAAATTTCTTGAAAATCTATAATAACTTTATTTTTAAATTCTTTATTTGCATAAAATAAGGTACATGATTAGATCTTATATATAGACCATGGTCCAACGAACAAACTTTTTTTTGATTAATAACAAGCTGATTTTTTGTGAACTGCTTCGTTTTGACGAGGCAACCATCTTCAAAAAATCTCGAATCGGGTAACTAATAAAGATAGATAAAAAAGAAAAGTTTAGAGTGTCGGACTATGAAAAGTTTCCACTTTACATGTAGGACAATGTTACCCTTGAATTGCAATAACCATTACGTCAGAACATCTACAGACCAGTTTACCACATTCACCGGTTTTCGGTTGGCGAGATGAGTAGCGATTCCCATCGCCGTATTTTACCGACCTGATTAAAGATTATCGATTATTTCTAGCAATAACCGGGACCTACGGCTTTACCCGTCAGACTACGAGCTGCTACTGAGATTTTTTGGATTTTCCAGAATAACCTCGAAAAAACCTTAATAACACTTTGCCCGACCTGGCAACCGAACTCGGGACCGCATGATCTGAGCCGAATAGATAGCCTGATAGACCACCAATTTAAATAAAGTCAATTAAAATAATTCACTTTATTTAAATTTTTTCGCTTTTGTTTTCTATAAACTGAAATGAATGTAACTTCATATAACAAAAATTTAATTTTATACAACAAATCCGTCTGACCTCACCTTAACACAAACTATCAATTATTTATCAAATACAGTTTTTAACTAAACGCAGCTACAATAATGGGTTATTTAAAATTTAAACGACTTTGTTACAAATTACAATCGCCACTAGTAATTGTTGTGACTACCAATTGATTACCCTGTCATTACGTTCACACTTTTACACTCAGCTCCCAGAGGATGAATATTTTAATAGCCCTCGTGTTAATGGCTGCCTTTTACAATATAATAACCGCCCTTTTACAGTACGTGCTGATTTGCTTATAATTAACGACAGCTTAAATGTTGTCATTGAAAATGAATGTTTAAAATCTTCTTTTAGGATTCCGTAGTAAACTTTGAACTGTTATAGTTTCGCTATGTACGTTCGTCCGTGCGTCCGTCCGTCCGTCACCACGATAGCTCAGAGATCCTTATTACAAGAAAGCTGTAATTTAGCACTAATATACGTATATATTATTATTAGTCACGTCAACTGAGTGGTAACATAATATCTTAAAAAAATTTTTTTTTCAGGGTAGCTCCCCTACATGTAAAGTGGGGATGTTATTTTTTTTCTCATGTACCCCGTTGTGTGGGGTATAGTTGGATAGTTTTTTAAAAAATATTGTAGGTTTGTTACAACGATTTCGATTAAGGGACTCGTTTGTGAAATGTAAAGCTTTAAAATCCTAATTTTTGTTACAGGTAAGTGTCCCCCCTCTGCCAGCTAAACGATTGATTTTAGGGGTGGGAAAAAATTCTCGGTAGGAGTAAGTATAATGAATTTGAAAGGAAAACTATCATGGTTAAGTAGGTTTTACAAGTTTACGAGTAATAGTTGATCAATTTACAAAATGTTGTCTTACAAATCGTATGCAGCAATAGTTCGTTATGCCTTTTAGATGGCGCTCAGTTATAAATCGCGCTATTGATGTCTGAAGAATTTAGTATATAAAGTCCCCGCTTTCCGGATTTCTTTTTTCATCGAATATATCCTAAACGGGTTAAACGCAGCCCCGGGGCTGCAAATTCCCACAGGCGCCCTATTCTTCGACGTCGCAAAGGCGTTCGACAAAGTCTGACACAATGGCTTAATATACAAACTATACCAAACGGGCGTGCCCAACAGACTCGTACTCATCATACGAGAGTACCTTACCAACCGCCGATTCCATTTCCGCGTGGATGGAGCCCTCTCCACCTATGGGTGGTAGCCGATAACAGCAGGTGTCCCGCAGGGCTCCATACTGTCACCCGTATTATTCTCCCCTTACACGTGCGACGTACCACGCGAGCCGCACGTCGAGCTCGCGTTGTTCGCCGAAGACACCGCCCTCTATACGTTTAATTTTTCCGAAGTAACAATCACCAAGATGCTGCAGGCTGCGGCCAACGCCCGTGGCGATTGGTTCAGAAAATGGCGTATCGAAATAAACCCCACAAAAAGTGCAGCCGTGTACTTTCGCCGCGGTAAACACCCGCAACAGCAAAGTAATAATGGAAAATAACGCAAATCAGTAAATAAACCACTTTAATAATATTACTATAATAACTCAGCAGTCATCGCTGATTGCTCTCTATTCCCTCTGCCTATCTCGTAACGGATCTGGCGTTAAGATATGTATATAAATATGTATGTATAATTTACATATTATATTAACCACTTTTGCCAATCAAATGTGGCCAATCACATGACTATTAGTTATCCGCGTCACACCGCTAAACATTTGAATGGTACACCTGTCTGACCTAATTTAACCATAAAGTGGGACTATTAGCGGCCCTCGGATATATATCTTCAATCGTGGAATGGATTATTTGAGTGGTGGAAACGGAACGGTCGTTTGGATGTTTTTTCCTCAATCATGCCAAAATGGCTATATGGCTAATAGCTAGTTATATCCAGATCCAACGCTACTCTGATTCGTGAAAAAGTATATAATAGAATAATAATACTAAATATTAAAAAAATACAGTCATACATCACAAGGGGTTCTAAATAATTGCAGATCCGTAAAAACATCGATTGATATTTACATTATGTGTGAACATAGACAGAAATTAAATTTAGACTTGTCTAGGTCAGATCGATCGGTTTGCAATTGAAATGAGGAAGAAATATCTGTTTGCGGCTAACTCAAGGTCGAAAACTATACTGTTTATAGAGCAGTGGCAAAAAACGTCGAGTTTATTAAGGTCATTTTGTTATATACTTTAAATTTGAAATTTTATAGTTATTATATATAACTAAATGGCTGGAATTTTGAACCGTATAATATATATATTTTTTGCCGACAATGAAACTTTCTTAATGTGAGATGGTTAGCAGATGGCTCTTCTAACGAGAAGAGGTAACCATCATCTATAAACAACAGAGATATCAATTGTGCGTTGCCATCCGTGAGGCAGGAATGTTTTGCCATATGTTGGCACACGTTTACCGGCTGTCTTGCTCTCCAAACCAAAAACTGACTGTGACACGCACTGACATGGCGGTTCTTAAAATACCTATTAATAAAACAGCAGAAGAGTTCTATTAATTTATGTCTAAATTAGTACCAAAAATAATATAACTTTAATACAGAACTTAATAAAGAATAGTAAATTTGGTCTGCTATTAAATTATTCTGTTTTAGGTACCGAATTTAAAGTAATCATTTCAGATTTACCAGGAATAATATTGTGCACAATATTAAGAGTCTTCTCAGATTGTGAGTTCATCATCAGACTGCTTAGGCGTTCGAAAACATTGCATTTTCGTCGATGTAACAAAAAGTAAAAAATTACAGTTCAATATACTTGTATGAATCTAGTTTAAAATCTCGTAAGATTAGATTTGCGTATATTTGCACTGCAAGTTAAATGTAAGGCATCAAAATTGATCATCATTAAACTTTATAAAGAAAAAAAATATTGAAATACAAACGATAACATTCACGCCCGTTAACCTATTTCTATCGTAGGAAATGGCTCTAGATCTAGCCAATCCAATCACTAGAGAATGCCATAAAAGCGATTTGTGCAAATAGGTCTCGTGTTAAATATGTAGTTTTCTCATTGATGATACCGTTATATAAGCTTATTACTAAGATAACAGTTGAATTTAGGAGCGTTGAAAACCGTGGCACGTAATTTTAAGAGAAATATATTAGTAAAAAAACATAAAACACTGTCAGTTTTTAAATTTTATTGTTGTTATATTAATTTTTTTATGGAAGAGTAGGCAAACGAGCAGGAGGTGCACCTGATGTTGAGTGATCACCGCCGCCCATGGACATCTGCAATACCAGAGGCCTTGCAGTTGCGTTGCCGCCCTTTTAAAAATGAATAAGCTCATTTCTTGAAGGCCCCCATGTCTTGCCTGTTCGGAAAAACGCCCGCCAGTAATTGAACCCACAAAAGAGTAGTGCGAGGCAAAAAGTGCCGATAGAACCGCACCGTTGTGGATTTCCAGACATCAAGATGGTGTTTGTGAAATTTCAAATTTTGACGCGATGTCCAATGATGGAAGTTAGCAGCAGGAATTAATCAAAACAACTCGTCCGAACACACTTCATGATAGATACGATAAAAGACACAGTAAATTTACATCTCTGCTCAATGCCAAGGAATCAAGCCGTTTCGAAATAGCCTGATCGTCGACGATTCGAACTTAATAAAACGATGTGCTTTCTTATTCAACTCGGAACGAACTGAATGACTTTATTTAAACAGCAGAGAAACTAAAACTACTATATGTCACTCACATACTTAACACTAGGTGGCGCTAGGTGTACTTCACTCCTATTATTTTTATATAAATTAACACCCCCACTATATAAAAATAATACACATAATTTAATTTTTAACTAGACCAACAGCATTTACAAAAGTGTTATGCTTAATTGAACTTAAACCTTTTGTAAACAAATCAGCTGGCATTTCAGCTGTACATAGGTACTGAACATTTACTAACTTTTGAGCAATAACTTCTTTACAAAAATGAAATCTTATATCTATATGCTTAGATTTATGATGGAAAACAGGATTTAATAACAATTTTTGTGCACTTTGGTTGTCATTGTACAGAATAATAAGTATTTAAACTGTCAGTAATTCCACATTGCAAATTTTGTAAGTAAATAGCCTCTTTACAACATTCTGAGATTCCTATATATTCTGCTTCTGTACTAGAAAGTGCAACAACCTTTTGCTTTCTGCTTTCCCAAGATATTGCAGCACCAGATAATTTAAACACATAACCTGTATATGACCTTCTACTAATAACATCACTGCCCCAATCGGCGTCAACATAACCAATTATTTCAGAATTAAGTTTTGAGTCATACTTTAACGCATAATGTTTTGTCTTCTTTAAATATCTCAAAATTCTTTTAGCATGTTGCCAATGTTCTTTGGTAAAACAATTATTAAACTGACTCATATAACTAACTGAATATGATATATCTGGGCGAGTTAAAACGGACAAATACATTAAACTACCTATCAGGCACTGATACGGTATGTTAATATCACATTTGCTACCTATACTGAGATTTAGTTTACATTCCATTGGTGTATTTGACGTGTGACAATCTAACATATTAAATTTACCTAACAACTGGTCTATATAACTCTCTTGGTCTAATGTTACAGAATTTTTATTGCACACAACTCGCATACCCAAGCATTGTCTTATAGTACCTAGGTCTTTAATATTGAAATTATTTCTTAAAGATTTTTTCAAGTTTATGACTTCATCACAATCATTAGAAAATATAAAAAAATCATCAACATATAAAGCAATTATGGTTACACACTTTTTGTTTCTTTTAATAAACAAACAAGGTTCATATTTAGATTTTACATAACCAATGTTACACAAACAGTCATCAACCTTTTTATACCACATTCTTGAAGATTATTTTAACCCATAAATGGCCTTCTTTAATTTTAAAACCTTACCATCATTTAAATTACCAAAATAATCTGGTTTTTGCATAAAAATATCTTCTTCAAGATGTCCATTTAAAAAGGCTGTTTTGACATCTAGGTGTGTTGTCTTAAAATCTAATTTTACAGTCAAGGCAAACAATAATCTTAATGTGGAATATCTAACTACTGGAGAGAATGTCTCATTGTAGTCCAAACCATGCCTCTGAGTGAAACCTTTTGCCACTAAACGTGCGCGATATAGAACTTTACCATTCACATCACACTTTTTCTTTAAGACCCATTTACACTGAACCACACAACCACTACTTGGAGCGTCGGTCAACTCCCAGGCTTGATTCTCTTCAAAACATTGAAGTTCTTCTTTTAATGCTTTTTGCCAATACTCTTTTTCATGTCCCGTCAAGGCCTCCTGCAACGTTAAGTCTCCAGTTTCTTGAAGACAGACATTTTGTTGGCTACTATAACCATATCTATCTGGTTGTTTTCTGGTTCGAATTTCCCGTGTAGTTGTCACAGTATCCTGTAAACTTTCTTCTACATCTTCATACTCACTGGGTGCATACTCAGAATCAGAGTCATTTATAGATTTTTCATGGGATGTTAGAGTATCGGATAGTTTTTCTTCCATATCGCCCACTGAAGATGGCTGGTCTGTATCCTTAATTGTTTTATTTAAATTTTCTTTTTCTGTTACTGCTATGGTAGTGTTCTCTTCCTCCACAACTATTACATCTCGACTAGTTGCTATAACATTCTTAGCTGGATCATACACTCTATAGCCTTTACTTCCGTCGGCATAGCCCACTAAAATACCTCTTTGAGCTTTTTTATCCCATTTTCGTCTCTTTTCTTTAGCTATGTGTACCATCACCTTGCTGCCAAAAACTCTCAGATTACTTATATCTGGCTTGACATTATGCCATAATTCATAACGTGTTTTTCCATGCAATATGGATAAACCTGTGCGATTATGCAAATAAACCGCTGTGTTTGTAGCTTCAGCCCAGAACTTCTTGCTTAACTGTGCATCAAAAATCAAACACCTTGCTTTCTCGACTAAGGTTCTGTTCATACGCTCACATAGTCCATTCTGTTCAGGCGTGTATGGACATGTTGTTTGATGAACTATCCCCATTTTCTTTAAGTAATTGTCAAACTCGGTATTGCAAAATTCTTTTCCATTGTCACTTCTAATAATTTTTATTTTTTTATTTGTCTGATTTTCCACTAACCATTGGTATTCTTTGAACCTTTTCAAGGCTTCATTCTTATTTTTCAAAAAATAAATAGCTGTCATTCTACTAAAATCATCAACAAATAAAATAAAGTATTTAGAACCTCCAATAGAATTGCACTCCATAGGACCACAGATGTCTGTGTGAATAATGTTCAACACTTCTGTGCTTCTCTTACCAATATGGTAAAAAGGTAATCTAGATTGTTTCCCCTCACAGCACACGGTACAAGTAGACTTTGTAATGTCAACCTTCTCTTTTAAGTTTAACCCATCAACCTCATTCTGCATTTTATTGAGACACTCGCTGTTTATATGTCATTTTATTGAGACACTCGCTGTTTATATGATGCCAGAGCTCACCGGATATGGTCGCTGCTGCAGACATATTCTCTAAAAGTTGTAACTTGTAAACTCCATTTTGTAATAATGCGTAGGCAACCAATATACCCTTCTGGTTATATATTTCACAGGAATTTGTGGTAAATACGACATTATTTCCTTTTTGAATTAATTGACTGACTGACAGTAAATTAGTTGTTAATTCTGGTACACAAAACACATCTTTTACGTTCACATCAAAACTGCAATCATTAACTATGGTAGAAATCTTGATATCACCGGAACACACAATTGGCACTTTCTTTTTGTCTGCTACTGTAATAGTCTCACCTTCTTTTTCGTAAGATATATTTGTGAGCCATTGTTTATTCGGCGTCAAGTGTACACTGGCTCCGGAATCAACATACCAATCTTCATTTTTAAAGTTTCCGCTTAAAAAGACTGCACTGAACGCATTTGTTTGTTTACGTTCATTTCCTTTATTATTCGACACTTCAGCAGTACATTGTGACTTAGAATGACCTATTTGTTTGCATCGATAACATTTAATGTCTTTCTTCGCCTTTGTTGACACTGTCGATCTATTTTGGCCGCCATGATTGTTTTTGCTAACCATAGACTTCCTGGCCGTCAATGAGTGCTGCCAACCTTTATAACCGCTGGCTAAAGCGCCATTCGATTCATCGTTCATTCCATTCGTTCCGTTTCCGGTTTCCATATCAAGTAACTTTCCTTTAATGGCGTCCGTTGTTATCTGAATACCTGAATGTTCGATGGCCATTATCATTGGGGCATATTTTTCAGGAAGCCCTGCCAGTAATAATGAACCAATCCATTCTTCGTTTAAGTCGAATCCTGTATTACACAACTTTTGCCCTGTTTCTATAATTTGTGTCACATAAGCAATCATGGATCCACAATTTTCGAGTCTAATAGAAATTAAATTTCGTAGTAAGCTTATTCTCCTCGTAAATCCGGAATCATCAAATAAGGCTTTTAGTTTCTCCCATAATTCCTTGGTAGTAGATACATTTCTAATGTGCACATACAATGAAGCGTCAATCGTGAGAATCAGTTTCGCTTTTGTTTTTGCGTCATCCTCGGCAAACAATCTTACATCTTCCTCTGGTTTGATGCATTTCATCATTCCTTCTAGGATTAAGAAGTTTTCCGCTGCAAATAGCCATTCACTGTAATTTTCTCTGCCTCTTAACTTCGGTACATTGACAATGTAGTTAGCCGCCATGTTGGCGTCGTCGTGGTTAGCTTGCTGTAGACTATTATGAAAAACGAATGCCTAAACTATCTAATCTAATTATCCTACTGCGATTTATTATCACACTAAAAACTTGATAACTTTTAACTTTCGCGATAATTAGCAATATAATTTTAAGAAGCTGTAAATCTGAGTCCATAACCTAATAAAACGATGTGCTTTCTTATTCAACTCGGAACGAACTGAATGACTTTATTTAAACAGCAGAGAAACTAAAACTACTATATGTCACTCACATACTTAACACTAGGTGGCGCTAGGTGTACTTCACTCCTATTATTTTTATATAAATTAACAGAACTGATCTACGTTGAATGCGGTCAAGTGGAAGAAGCTGGTACTGGGGAGCTCCGGCCCAGAGATGAGAGCAGTACTCCATGTGAGGCCGAATTTGCGCCTTATAAAGTTGGAGACGATGGGCCGGCAAGAAGTACAGCTTCGCTTTGCTGAGCACACTGAGCTTTTTGGAGGCTAGTTTCACCTTACCTTCCAGATGACCGCGAAACTGAACGGTATTCGATATGTCGACTCCCAGGATTCCGACACTGGCTAAGGCTGTCAGAAGAGTATTCTCAAATTGAGGTGATACAACAAGGAGTGTCTTTTTTGCGGTGAACGCGCAAAGCTATGTCTTTTTGGGGTTAAATGTGACCAAGTTTTGACGAGCTCATTCCGAGAATCAGTAAGTCGATTCTCGACTTTAGACACAAGCTTCTTTCGGCTCTCTTCGACGTGTTCCCGAGAAATACCGCTATGGCCAGAGTATGTAGCATCACCAGTACTATCATCTCCATAGCAATGTATGTAACTAATTCGCAACATATCATTTATATGCAGAAAAAAAAGTGTCGGTGATAGCACGCAGCCTTGGGGAACACCAGCATTGACGGGTTTAAGGTCGGAGCATGCACCGTCGACTACGACCTTGATGCTCCGATTGGCCAAAAAACTGGTTATCCACTTGCACAATTTCTCAGGAAGCCCATACGAAGGCAACTTTGCGAGAAGCGCTTTGTGCCATACCCGATCGAAGGCTTTAGCTATGTCCAAGCTTACTGCCAATGCCTTCCCTTGGACTCAACTGCTTCCGCCCACCGGTGTGTCAAATATACTAGCAGATCACCAGCTGATCGTCATCGATCGATCGATCAAAATAGTCAATTAATCGTATATCGTTATTAAAATCAACACCTGTTTAAATACAATTCACTTACGCCTTATTTAAGTGTATTATTTCTTGAATATTATTTTCAACTTTAATATATATGGCTATTATCAAAGGCAGTAAGTAACAATTCAATAATCAGCAATAAGTTACAAAACTTCCGGGTCGGGAAACTAAAAAATGGGTTTTTTTCAGTTTTCTGATAAAAACAATGTTGCCTGGGATTGGATAAAGTGTCCGGTAGGCTTGGCACCTATCACGTTATGTGGGACTAAGTATTTTTGGCTAATCGTGAGTGCACTTTCTGTACCTCTGCCTACTTGTTCGGGGATACGGGCGTGAATATTCTTTTTATGTTATTTCATTAGAAGAGCTTTCTACTTGTTCCTTCCTTTACGGTAGAAGAGATGGAGTACTCGTATGTTTTTGAGGTTTTAAGTTAAATATTTTAAAAACATTATAACTTTTTATTCATTTAAAAAAAAATTGAAATTGTGTCCACGAGTCCATTGTAGTCTCTATGCACAAGTATTCCTCGTACAATTATTTCGCCAGTAATTTTCTGGGCAAATGAAATTAGAAGTAGTTACAACAAATTAAAGAGTTTAAGGGACGAATACATATAATAAAATCGTAGGAAAGTCAATGTATGTCCGGGGTAGACTCAAAAAGTACTGCATACTTTTACTTCAAATTTTGCATGAATATTACTGTTACGTACTCGGGTTCGCAATTGTAGAAAAACACCACTTATCTTAAATCCGTGTATTTACACAATACAGCACAACGTAATATTAAATACACTCTACACAATAGAACACTTGCTGTACTATCACTACACAAACAAACACTTCTCACTTCGCACTGTTCACTTGATGTATCGCTCTCGATCGCTTGATAAAAAACTGCCTTGTGTTTGTCAACATCTCTGTATTTATAGGCAGGGGAAAGCCCTAGCTGAATCCAGAAAAATCTAAATGTATCGGGAAACAATGAATCACTTCTTATCGTAAACATGTTATGAGTCATAAATCCTAGTACACGCTACTTTCAACCTTATGCCATATCCCGCAAAGTCTATTATGGCATAGCCCCGGTCAACTATTTGTTTGTCAATAGGAGTAGCTATCTCTTTCTTTTATTTCTAGAATATTAGCGCGCGCGCGCTCCAATTCCACACGCTTCTAGATTATTCGTAACACTACCCCCCTCTTAGTTATGTTCGTCCCGAACATCATTACTTCCATTATAGATGGCTAATCGATCAACATGAACAATCTTCATGGTCCCTCTTGGTTGCTTCTGCACTCGGTAGGTTACGTCATTGATCCGTGTGATTACTTTGTATGGCCCATCCCAACGTCGCTGTAACTTAGGTGATTTTCCTTTTCGTCGAACCGGATTATGCAGCCAAACAAGAGATCCTTCCTGAAAACCTCGATAATTGGCGTTTCGGTCGTATCTGGTCTTCATCCGCTGACTTGATTCCAATGCGTTTTCACTTATTAACGAGTGTATATCGCGTAACCTCTCACGAATGTCTTCAACATGTTCCGGTATACTTAATTGGGTCTCTGCATTCGGTGGCGGGCCTCCAGTCATTAAGTCTGCTGGTATACGTAACTGTCTGCCGAAGTTGGCATAGGCTGGCGTCACTTTTATGCTTTCGTGTTCCGCTGTTCGGTAAGCCAGTAAGAACAGAGGTATGTATTTATCCCAGTCCTTTTGGTGATCTTCTACCAGCTTGGCTAAGTGTCTTTCCAAAGTTTGGTTAAATCGTTCGACCATTCCATCAGATTGCGGGTGATAAGGTGTAGTTCTTGTTTTGTACACTCCTAATAATTTACACATCTCCTGGAATACGTTAGATTCAAAGTTTCTGCCTTGGTCGGAATGAATCTCCAGCGGAACGCCAAATCTGCATATCACCTCATTGACTAATTTCTCAGCAACCGTCGTGGCTTCCTGGTTAGGGATTGCGAACACCTCCGGCCATTTCGTGAAGTAATCCATCACGACCATAAAATACTTGTTTCCGTTATCTGTCTTAGGAAATGGCCCAGCCACGTCAATCGCTATCCTTTCCCAGGGGGCTCCCACGTTGTATAGTCTAAGGTTGCCTCGGCTTCTAACCTGCGGACCTTTCACTACTGAGCATGACGTACATTTTCGGCACCAATTCTCGACATCTTCTCGGCAATTCAACCAGTAAAAACGCTCTCGTACCTTTACCAATGTTCGTCGTACTCCAAGATGTCCCCCAGAAACCCCATCATGCAACTCACGTAGTACGTCCTTGATAAGTTTCCTTGGCACGACCAACTGTAGATGATGTTCTCTTCCTGAAGGTTTTTCCCATTTGCGGTACAGTAATCCGTTTTGCAACACAAGGCTTTCCCACTGCGCCCAATAACTTTTCGTAATGGCGCTGAAGGGAGCCAGCTCCTGCCATTCGGGCTTTCCCGTGTCTTGCTTCTTCCAATCTATTAGAGGCCGCAAATCTCTATCTTCATACTGGGCCTTACGCATCTCATCAGTTTCCCACCTGTCATCCGTAGGCTTAGCTCGCAAGACTTGAATCCTTTCCTTCGTCTCCATCCTTACACAAGGTTTGCCATCATCCGTACATGGTCGTCGTAATAACGCATCTGCATTTGGGTGAGACTTTGCACTACGCTGTACCGTATTCCTCGATCTCAGATTACCATTACTAGCCGCTTCTGATCGCACTACAGTTCGTGTGGCTCCGGTATCCCTCGTTGAGCTGCAGTTCTTGCCATTAACCAATCCCTTAATGGATAAACTGTTGCGTTCGCTCACCTGAGGTACGACAGCTTTTGGGGTTGTTTCTCGACCAGCCAGCACCTGGCGTTTGCTCCTGGCTGTTACTCGCTTCCCTGCTGGTTCAACAGGCTGTTTGACGTACCTGCTCTCTTCAGCTGCTGAGATTCCTCCCGCTTGCTGTCGCCAATTCATTGAACCTGTAGGCATAAGTTTGGCTGGGCAGCTAACTCTAATGTGCCCACGTTCACCGCAGGCGTAGCACATGGGGCCCAGTCTCCTAGGTTCCACTGCCTTTACTCGAGCCACAACTTCTGTAACCTCGCGTACCTTATGTGCTCGAGGTTCGTGGCGAACAGCTTCAACCTCCAGCGCATGAGCCAAAGCCTCCTTCATTGTCACGTGGTGCTGAAGGCGAACAGCAGCACGCACTTCCAGGTCTCTAATTCCATCAATAAACGCCTGGACGATGGTGTTATTAACTGTGTTAGCGTCGGCTGAAGGATACGCCTTCCTTACAAGCTTCTCAATTTCCACGGCCCATTGTTGAAGTCCCTCGCCGCTTCTCTGTACACGGTCCTTTAATTGGGCACGGAACACATGCTCCAAGTGACGCTCACCGTAGCGAGCTTCCAATGCCTCCATCAAATCAGCGAACTGATACTCTTTAGGCATTGCATCCAACACAGAGAGCGCCTGTCCCCGTAACGCCGTGCTCAGGGCTGTAAGGCAATGTTCGTCCGTCCAACCACTGGCCTTCGCCGCTATTTCAAATTGAGTCCGGTACGCACTCCATGACGTAAGACCGTCATAAGTGGGTACCTTTACCCGAGGGCCCACCTGGTGAGAGCAGCTTGTAATGGCAGCACCCGACTTAACTCCCGTGATCTTCATTTTCATGACCTCTCTTTCCAGTTGGTCCACGTTTTCACTTAGTTTGTCGCAGCTGGCCTCTAAGTGATCAACCCTCTTCTCAACACCCTTCATGTCACGCTTGACGAGGCCCACGTCGCTTTTAAGCTGGTCTTGTTGCGCCAGGATAACCGTCAATTTATCATCAAACCCAGATAAATGTTCCTTGATCTGTTCCCGTAGCTGCTGTTGTTGCTGAAGTTGTTCACGCAGTGTTTGTTGTTGCTGTTCCTGTAGCTGCAGTTGTTGTTCCTGTAGCTTTCGTTGTTGCTGTTGCTGTTCCTGTTGATGTTGCTGAAGTTGTTCCCGTAGCTGTTGTTGTATAGCCGTCAGTATAACAGAGAGATCAGTAGGCGCTGCGCTCGACGATAGTGACGTGCTGGCAACACTTGCAGGTTCATCACCAGCACGCATCTCAGTCTCCTCTGAAACCCTCTGTGTCTCAGCCTGAGACCTGGTGGTAACACCTTCCTTCGGAATCAGTGGCATTTCTCAATTTCACTTCCGACACCAGTTGTTACGTACTCGGATTCGCAATTATAGAAAAACACCACTTATCTTAAATCCGTGTATTTACACAATACAGCACAACGTAATACTAAATACACTCTACACAATAGAACACTTGCTGTACTATCACTACACAAACAAACACTTCTCACTTCGCACTGTTCACTTGATGTATCGCTCTCGATCGCTTGATAAAAAACTGCCTTGTGTTTGTCAACATCTCTGTATTTATAGGCAGGGGAAAGCCCTAGCTGAATCCAGAAAAATCTAAATGTATCGGGAAACAATGAATCACTTCTTATCGTAAACATGTTATGAGTCATAAATCCTAGTACACGCTACTTTCAACCTTATGCCATATCCCACAAAGTCTATTATGGCATAGCCCCGGTCAACTATTTGTTTGTCAATAGGAGTAGCTATCTCTTTCTTTTATTTCTAGAATATTAGCGCGCGCGCGCTCCAATTCCACACGCTTCTAGATTATTCGTAACATTACTAACAGGTCGGGTCAACATATAGGCTACATATTATCACGCTATCACCTACGGGGGAGGAGCTGTGCGGAGTAAAGGAAGTCCGCGCGGGCGAAGCCGTGGACAACAGCTAGTGTTAGAATAAAATGATTTAAGGAATATTATAATATTCTTGTTTGCTTTGTCGCGGGGCGCACAAATATAACCTGTGGGCCGCGGTTTGATGACCAGTGATATTACGACATTATGAGGTAAGCAGTTCTCGTAGTTTGTGAAACATCGGGCTCTAGCGCGATACTTCTCCGTAGGCCGATATATGTAGTCGCGGGGTTATCGCGCGGTTGACGGTACGTCAAAGGGTTTTAGCGCGCTAACATATCGCGCTGCGTTGTTAGACTAGCGTTGTACATTTCAGCCGTTGTTTTCGATCAGTTCAGACGTATGCGGGTGGTTATGTAAAATGGGGTGGAACAATGAAATGGTTAAGCTGCGTCCATTATACGGGATACAAAAATCACAAAAAAAACGTTTTAGTAATTAGTTGCTATTGTTATGTAAAGGTATGTGTAACCCTTATGGTTGAATTTTGAAAAAAAAAATGCGACCATCCTCGGTACACAGAATACTGGAAATTAACAGAAGTCAATGATACATACAAGTAATATTCGAGCACAGGACACATAGGAACCTCTCACGGATGCGATATCTCGGAATGGTTTGGAACGAACTGTTCCACAGTACACAGAATACTGGAAATTAACAGAAGTCAATGATACATACAAGTAATATTCGAGCACAGGACACATAGGCACCTCTCACGGATGCGATATCTCGGAATGGTTTGGAACGAACTGTTCCACAGTACACAGAATACTGGAAATTAACAGAAGTCAATGATACATACAAGTAATATTCGAGCACAGGACACATAGGCACCTCTCACGGATGCGATATCTCGGAATGGTTTGGAACAAACTGTTCCGAACCATTCCGAGATATCGCGTCCGTGAGAGATGTCTATGTGTGCGTTGCTCGAATATTACTTGTATGTTATATGTATCATTGACTTGTGTTAGTCTCCAGTATTCTGTGCTTGGGGTATACCCATTCCAATAAAAAGAGAATTATTATTGAAATATGACGACTCTGTAAAAAGTTACGCGTGGTCTAACATAAAAAATATGAATAAAAAATATAAATTAAGAATCTCCTCCGTTTTTTCATTGGTTAAAAATGCAACGACGGGGTTCACTATTCGTCCCGCCAACCAAGTACTCTCTAATAAATGTTATTATTTTATCTAAACAAAATTCTATTAAATTTAACGATTTGTAATATGTATATAAATATAAAGCATTGTCTGCATTGTCTCGCCCGGGTCAGGTACCACCACCTTACCTATTCCTGCCGCAATACCGTCGGTGCTTGTCACTGTCGTGTTCCGGTTTAGAGGGTAAGGTAGCTGGTAAACTTGTGCACCATTAACGCCTTTGGTGTCTATGGGCGATGGTTGTCTCTTTCCATCAGGAGACCCATCTGCTTGTTTGCTATCTTTTGATATAAAGAAAGCAATGTAAAAACTATAAAAACATGGCGCTAATAACACAAAAACGTTTTGTGTGTAAATATGTATATAAATATAAAGCAATGTAAAGGCTATAAAAAATATGGCGCTAATAACACAAAAATGTTTTGTGTGTAAATTATCGTAAAAACTTGTGAAGGTAATTTATCCTAAACTGGCAATGTAATTGATTAAATCGTATTTTAGCGACCTCGGGGTACTGAGCGAGTTGGAGATAGCGACTATGAGGGCACGTACGATCAGTACAAGGACTTATGTGGCCAGCCTTGACACGCTACAATTGTAGGACATTTGGGAGTAGGACATATGATCTAAACTTACTATAACAATTATATTGCTTAATCATATCTACATACATCTCCACTTACACATACTCATTTACGGGGTAGGCAAAGAGAATCGAGTGACAAAAACCAAGATTTGCTCGCCTCGTTTCCTTGCTACTGAGAGACTCTTGACACTACAGTACCTACTATGTATTCTGTGACACTAACTTCAAACGATGTCCGTTTAAGCAAATCAAGGTATGTCAGTTTTCATTTTTTTTTAAATCCGAATTTATTTAATTTATTTATATATTATATTGAAATTACATCCGCCTCATTCGTATTACATATATATGTTTTGTTAACCTTTCGTCTGTTATCCATTTTTACATATTTGGACCAACTTATTGTTGGAGACTCACTTATTTTTTACTCAAGACTCAGTCTTTACACACACAGTTTTTAGCCTAAACCTATCCCTCAGTTCAGTATCATGGGCACGGTCGACGAGTGATATTTGTTATTCATGTAGCAAGGATTTTAAGCACATGTGACATGTGTAAGTATATTGGCTGCTTTACCGACCATTCAGCTCTGAACATAATAGTATAAAACATTAATATCATGACGACTGGATTCCCATCCCGTAGATCATAGAACTCCATCACACAGTGGTCACTATGGAAGTAACAATCTTCTATAAAGAAATGACTGGTAAGAAGGCAGATGGTATACTTCCCGTAAGGAGCTATTTAACAAAAACTAAATTTAAACATATTAACTCAATGATTAGGTGGTAGAATTCTATAACCTCTCGCCCGGGTCTGGTACAATCACTTTAACTATTCTTATTTATTTAATGCTTTATTGCACACAGTTAAAAGAGAAGTGATACATAGAAACTTATTAAAAATAGACTGTACAATGGGCGAGCTTATCCCCAATAAAAGAGATTTCTTCCAGCTGACCCGTATAAGAGTAAACACAATTATCGAAATATTAAAATAGTGCACAATAATCATAAACTAGATACATACAAATATAACAGTCTTGATAAATTAAATTTAGCCACATAATATTTAAAAATGAACAACAATCGATAGAAATAAAAACAAGAAAAAAATACTATGTAGTACCCAGCAAGAAAAAGTTCTCTTAGACTCTTTTTGAAAATTGGAAGAGATTGACTCAAACGAGCCTTGGGCGGCAGTGAGTTCCATAACCTGACAGCTTGAACATGAAAAAAATTTGGTAAAAATTTTGAACTGTGTGGGGGACATTTTAAAAGGGCAGTAACACTTGATCTACAAGTTGAGCCAGGTGGATGCATGAAAGAAACCCATCACGCAGATAGCTTGGTGCATTAGGATTAAACAAGATGTTAAAAAGTAGACAAAGAATATGAGTGTTCCTACGAAGCCATATAGAAAACCATTTAAGTTGAGTTCTAAAGTTAGAGACATGGTCATACTTCCGTCAACCAAAAATAAATACAATACAGAGATTCTGCAGTCTCTCTAATTTGTTTACCAGTTCTTCAATAGCATCAATAAAACAAGCATCCGCATATTCGATGATAGGTAGTATGAGGCTTTGCATTAGTGATATCTTTGTTTTTAAGGCAAATAATTTTGTAAATGTTTCAAAGAGTGCAGAGCAAAGTGAACTTATTTACTTATGCTGTTAATATGCAAATCCCATGATAAACCGTTTGAAATCGTTACACCCAATTAACTGACCGAGTTTGATATAGAAATAGCTGTTTTATCATAAACAACCTGAGGAAGGTTTATGTTACCAAGGATTTTGCACATGTACCTATTGCCTACAATTAAAACCTTGGACTTCGATAGATTGACAGTAAGCACAAAAGCTTTTGCCCAAGCGTGAATCCTTTCAAGATCCTAATTGATAGAATAAATAGCCTTAATTACATCCATGACACTAAAGTGACAATAGATTTGCAAATCGTCTGCATATAAATAAAAGTTAGAAGAGATAACCTCAGTAATTTTATTTATAAAAGTAGAAAATAGAAGGGGAGAAAGCACTCCTCCTTGATGAACACCTGCTAGTAGATTAGCCCAATCTGAGGATAACTCATCCACTTGAATACGTTATGAGCAACCCCGGAGATAGCTGTTAAACCAGTCAGCCGCATCATTACATATATTTTTTGATTTGAGGATAGCGATAAGAACATTAAAGTCCACTGAGTTAAAAGCGCTACTGAAGTCAAGAAAGACAACAATAGCGTCTGTGCTTGTTAGGAAAGTAAGGTATCCGCTAAATATATGCATGTGACATAATATTATCCCCACTAGTCGCAACCCGGTTTACAACACACCATTATTATATTTGTTGTCTATAGAATATGTTTTTCTCACTTCATCAGAAAGGAAAACTTATTAATAACTTATTAATATATATGTAGTTCCATTAAGGTTACCTAAGTAGCTATAAAATTTATCAATGAGTACATGTAAACTGTTTCTTTATCCTTGTTTGTAAGCGGAGGGTTTTTCCTGGAATAACAGAGCGCTATATTGAACGTGATTCCGAGAATGCATCTCAGCTTAAAGTTCCCAGGGTACTTTTACAGGTCGTGCGGCTGCGAATCATGAATTATTAATATGAGATTTTATAACTATATTAAATTGTGAACATAACTTTAACTATGGTTTTATGTAAGGCTGACAAGAAATGAAATCACAATTAACTAATGAATTCCCCGAAAATGTAGGCAGGGGTGCAATTAGTGTGATCATGATTAGCCAACGATAATAATTCTCATAATGTTACTAATGGACATCTTATCGACAAATCGAGTACATACGTACAGCTTAGAGTAAATTATGTTTTCCATAGTAATGAATATAAACAAGACAAATCTGCAAGGATCGTTAAAGATCTTGTGTAGATTAAACTTTTGTATTGTTCCATGATTTCAATATTTTTGTTATTAACCAGCCGGTTTCACTTTTTTATTACATTTGCAGGCACACGAACAATTAGACCACCTGATGGAAAGTATTCACCAATCATGTCTGCCCATGGACATTTAGAACATAAAGAGTTAGTTGCCAATGCGATGCCAGCTTCTAAAGAATTTGTTGATCTTCCTCTTAAAAATCTCACTATCAAAAGCTATTCAGAAAAACGTAATGAGGTAGAGGGAGGTTATACGACACGACTTTTGCTTTTAATTAATACCTTTAAACGAGCAATTCTTGTGTATATATATATATATATATATATATATATATATATATATATATATATATATATATATATATATATATATATATAATTGGAATCTCGGAATCGGCTCCAACGATTTTCATGAAAGTCACAAATTAGGGGTTTTTCGGGTCAAGGAATCGATTTATCAAGGTTCCAGGTCCAAGAAAAGCTCGGTTCCCAAGATATGGGTATGTGAAAAACCGAGCAAAGCTCGGTCAACCAGATATTCTTGCAAAAATCGAGATCGGCAGTTTCACATAAACATCGGCACAGAGTTATACATCACGATCAGTCTCAGTTCCTATAAAATGTCAATTTTAGAACTTAAAGCCGACCCTGAGATCAAACTACACTCAATCAAGACCCAAGATTGCATCGAGCAGGAGGAGCTAATGTTGTAATAAACAATGAGGTTATAATACTTTTATTGTAATGAAGCAAAAGTCTAGATAATGCTTAAATTATGAAAACGGTTGGTAAAAAACAAATATAATATTATTATGAAACAATACAAGTGTTAAAATTAAAAAAAAAATCAAAACTATTGTTATTAGAAAAAAATCAACTGCAATATCTTTGCTAAAATGTTGTTATAAATCGAAATAAAATTGAGGATGACAGCGATATATTTATCACGATGATGATTGACGAAAGGGGGAATCACTAATATGTTGTTTTATCTGTTTTATCAATTCCCAAATCCTAATATGATAAAATTTCGATCTAAGCATAGGTATTAACTATTAAGTTCATAATTAAAGCTTATAGATAAATTATACACAATCGCTAGTTTTTATCGAGAGATATTATTATCTTATTCCACTTGCAGTGATAAATTTTGTGTAATCCTCACTTTTTAGAAAAATAACCCATATCTTATATTTTTATACTACCTGTGCCCGCGACTTCGTCCGCGTGGAAATTTTTCTGAAATAAAAATTGCCTAAATTACTTCTTATTACATCAGCTATCAGCAGCTAGTAAAAGTACCATCAAAATTGGTCTAGCCGTTTCAGGTATTAGCCGGAACAAACAGACGGACAGGCAAAAATTCTAAAAAAATTTTTTCCCGTGTTGGTCCCGGCCTCCTTTGAAGAAAAGGCCAACTGCCGTTCTGCCAGGCAGGTCGTAAAAGGTGACCGATTGGCTATAGAGTCACTACCATCGTGGCTACTAGGTGGTAGAGTTTTGCATTGTCTTGCCCGGGTCTGGTACCACCGCCTTACCTATTCCTGCCGCAATAGCGTCAGTGCTTGTCGCTGACGTGTTCCGGTTTGGAGGGTAAACTTATAAGGTAGCCGGTAAACTTATGCATGTGGCATTAGACCTCGCCACAAGTTAGCAACGCATCATTAACATCTTTGGTGTCTATAGGCGACGGTTGACTCTTTCCATCAGGAGACCCATCTGCTTGTTTGCTATCTTATGATATATAAAAAATTTTATAAAAACCGTGTATTTGGTAAAATGCGGTTATTTTAACATTGCAAACAGACACTCCATTTATTTGTAGTAGTATAGATGATAAACTAGCTCATATATTATAACATGCGACTAAGCTTGCGTTGTTTCTTAAAACTTTAATAAATATTAATTAATTGTGCCATTTTTTGGATAAGGGCTATTCGTCTAAGAGACAAAACTACAAAAATAATCAAAATGTATCTAGTAGTTAAGAATATAATAGCAGATCTCATAGTTTTATTTTTAATATAATATTATATAATATTCTACTACTGATGATGTTTTAGTGTCCTGGCTCCTATGTAATCTTAAGCCGTGATTCCATCGTACTCTAGTTGCATGGCCTATTCAACGCCGACCATGTGTTGGTATTCTTGAGAAATAATCTTCTTTTAACATGGAACCGTCAAATAAGTCATAATAGACTAATTTAATAAATAATAAAAATAATAGACACAAGCGATTGTCGCGGTTTACATTATTATGTACCTAGTTACATAGAATAATAACTATTACTCTATGCTTAGTTACATGTTAAATTTTTTGTCCGAATGTTAAATTACCGTTAAACACCAAAAACCATGTAATATTTTGTGTGAAAATGTAACTAATATATTCATAATATATTCGTACTTCCTCACAAATTTTCGTGATTATAATAATATCAAAATGTATTAATAAATTAGGAATGCAATAGAAAGATGGCGTTGTCGCTAAATGACCAAGTTGTTCATGTTTATTAATCGCAGATTTGCATACGAATAAACCAACATCAACGTTTAACATTGAAATAATTATTATATGCAAAACGTGAATTTTAGAATTAGTTCGTACAGAACAAGGCCAGCCCGGCAAGATCACGACCAAAGCTATTAATTACGTTAACTCATAGACTGTAATATCTGACATGATCGACCGAATAAAATATTGTTTACAGCTTTTTCCAATATAAACAAAATGTTTTGTTGGGAAAAGTCCTTTCTGGATAACATTTTCTAATCCTCAGAATCTGTTCTTATTCACAAATACACTCATATGTACATATATTCTATAAATTACCCAAAGCCAAAACCCCAAAGTAAGCAAATAATTTGCTTACTTTTGGGGTTTAATCAGTAAGTGGAATTTGTCCCATGGATATTTATTTATTTGTCCCGTGAATATTTATTAAACGTGAAAGAAAAACTTTTGGACCCCTTTTTAAGACGATTATGCGAACAGTGGAGTATGAAAATTGGCACAGTTAAAGTTTACATTCCGGTGGACTGCAGAAACCTAATATTTTTAAATGAATACTAAATTAATAAGATTAAACATTACCGCCCGGGTCTGGTACCACCGCCTTACCTATTCCTGCCGCAATAACGTTAGTGCTTGTTTGGAGGGTAAGGTAATCGGTAAACTTATGCATGTGGCATTAGATCTCGCCACACTATTAACACCTTTTGTGTCTAGGTAAGCGACGGTAGTCTCTTTCCATCAGGAGACTCATCTGCTACCTTATGATATAAAAATATTGCACACACTACATTCAGGTGACATACATAGTCTGTGGTCGAATATATATATATATATATATATATATATATATATATATATATATATATATATATATATATAGGGTTACCTCTACAACACCAGCAACCTCGCAGGACTAGGTAGCTAACATCATATACAACAACATTACATTACAACATTAATAACATAATCTGTTAGATTTCACTTTCATACAAAAACTAATATGAATAAAATTTTTTGCTTGAACGTTCTTAACTCTACGTGCATCGCAAAGATTAGGTAGAAAAGTGGTAGTTAGGTTAGTGGTAGATTAGGAAAGATTTAGAAATGTCACAACAGGACAATGAGAACTTAAAAAATCATTTTTTTTTTAATGTATTCAGTTATGTCAAAAGTTATTGAACAAATGTTGTTATTTATAATGTTAGGTACATGTATTTCATTCACCAAAAACTTTTATTATGCAGTGGGTTGCACGGTGTACCTAGTAATTTATATAGGCTAAAAGAGGCGATTTGTTTGGAAATATTAATTTATGGAAATCTATGTCTGTATATATAAAAATCAACTGCTGTTCGTTAGTCTCAATAAAACTCGAGAACTCCTGGACCGATTTGGCTAATTTAGGTTTTAAAATATTCATGGGGTTTAGGTTAGGGTTAAAAGGTGAAAAAATGTAAAATGTAATAAATAATAATGTAAAATGCATAAAAGGCGACCGATTGGCTCTACGAGTCTCTACCATTGTGGCCAGTAGGTGGTAGAGTTCTGCATCGTCTCGCCCGGGTCTGGTACCACCGCCTTACATATTCCTGCCGCAATAGCGTCAGTGCTTGTCACTGTCGTGTTCCGGTTTGGAGTTTCCACATGAATAAGTTTACCGGCTACCTTACGTAGCCGGTAAACTTATTCATGTGGCATTAGACCTCGCCACAAGATAGCAACGCACCATTAACACCTTTGGTGTCTATAGGCGATGGTTCACTCTTTCCGACAGGAGACCCATCTGCTTGTTTGCTATCTTATGATATAAAAAAAACACAAAATGAAACTCTTGATAATTTAATATATTGGTCGAATCTGTGGACTTATCGGTGACGGCTTCATTACAGACACCAGGTCTTTTCTTCGGATTCTCCTGGGTCGGACGAATCGCCTGTCTGTCTCTTCGGTGATATGGTCGTGTTTAATTTATTAACATAATTATTATACGTTATCGTCAAGCAGTATAAGTGGTTTAATTTCAAACACTTAGTGGTTTTGTTTCAAGTTTCAAGTGCCCTTTGACCAAAGTTTTACTTTGATCAAATGTTCCACCAAGTTTTACGTCGATAATGCAGAATATATTGATGGGGCTCGGGTTCCATTCCCGACGGAGGCAAGCATTTGCGTGATGAGGTTAAATGTTTGTATTTCTTTGGTTTGGTTAAATATATTCTAGTATTTTTATATGTATTTCTATGTATTAGTATCGTTGAGGGGTTGGGGTTGGGTTAATTCGTGTAATTTGGCCTGCGGTATTTATTTATCGTTAACGAGTTTATCACCGATTCGCTTATTTGCTATCCTTTACTATGTTAAAAACGTGCTAATGCAGTTAATTAAGTAAATCACAAGCTCAGTTGTTGAGCAAAAGGAGAAATAAAATGAAGACAATTTTTAAAATTATTCTTTTATATTATTATAAATATAATATTTAGTAAGTATTATATTCACTTCTCAAAACATGATAAAAGTGCAAATCCAAGTTTAAATTCATTTGAAAAGACTCATTTAAATTCAGTCCAAAAATCAACTTTACAAATGTCAAGGTCAATATTAATGTTCACAGCCGGCCTCCGTAGTCCGTACCTATCTCAAACTTGACCTCACTGAGAATTGAGATTTAGCTTCATATTATACCGAAAATAGTAATAGATAAAGGTACTTAGGTGCATAATTCGTTTCGTCTGGGCACTAAAAAATAGTACCTACATTATCAATTGTAAAAGCTACAAATGAAACTAAGTTTTGATTTCTATCAACATTTCATTTGAAATCTTAATAGGAATCAAAAGTTAGTTAGTTGCCCGGAATCTACAGTTTTTTGGTTTGCAAAAAAAAATATACTCGGACGTTTAAAAACGAATTCTATCAAAGTTCCTAGTTTTGTCCAAAACTAAAATCGTGTCTTGCATTAACAAAACTCAAATAAAAAAATCGGTAAACCAGTTAACCCTGTAGCCCATCCCTTCAAATTCCCGTTAATTTGAAGTGTTTTTAGCTCTAAGCAGTCAATAATATATCTAAACACAGATCTTTGAGCTCGAAGACTTCAAAAATCTCAAGTTTGTTATCTACAAATAAAAACCTTGAAAAGTTACCTAAGAGTAAGGAACCTGTAGAGCTACTCTTGAAAACCGATTTAATTTTAAATGAATATTTAATGAATTTTGAAGAATTTCGTACTCTGGATAACTATATTCAATTATTGGATTCGGCGACAGCGCCACACGGATTTCGAAATTTTTTGAAACTACTCATTATGGCTTTTATTCGTTATTTTTTTTAAAACGGTACTTAAAATTTCCACTCGTAACACTAGCTTGACGTGTAATGATGACATCTATTTCCAATAATTAGGTCGTTACTATACTGAATCAATGTGGGCAATATTTGTTTCAAGAGTACCTTTTTTGACGATATTCGAAACTTATTGTTTTTATCGATATTGGTTTAAGATTTATATTGTTTTCAAGAGTAGGCCTGCTGATCTGAAGGCACATCTATGCTTTTTACAAAAATGACTGCTTTATTAACACATAGAATACCTACACGCAAGGAGTTATTTTTTTAAATAAGTGATATCTTCTATTTTATCGCGCATCTGACGGGGCGATGATTTAACATATCGATGTAAATGACGATTTGTTTAAAAGTATGCGTAGGCAGGTAAACTTACGATTATTATTATTTTTGTGCTTACAAGGACACGTTTAAAAGGCACTTTAAGAAGAATCGCTAAAGTCCGACACCCACGTGAGTAAAATAACTAACAGACGAGCTTCCGATTCGCGAATGGATGTTGGTTGAACAAATACAATTATACAACGTTCGTGCTCCACTACTGTCATAAATTATTATTAGTATGTACTAAGTATTTACAAAGACCTTCTAAGATTTAAACTAACTACGACCCGCGGTATAGTGCGTTGTTGAATTTATTTTTTTTGAATGCAACAAGAACAATGCTTTTAATATATTTTTACAACATAACAAGTAGCTTATGTGTTGGTCCGGGCTCCCTTTGAAGAACAGACCATCTGACGTTCTGTCGGGCAGTTCCTAAGAGGCAAACGATTGGTTATATGAGTCATACCATCGTGACTACTAGGTGCAGACTACTAGGTAGAGTTCTGCATTTTCTCGTCCGGGCCTGGTACCACCGTCTTACCTATTCTTATAGCAATAGCGTCAATGCTTGTCACTGTCGTGTTCTGGTTTGGAGGGTAAGGTAGGCGGTAAACTTATGCATGTGACATTAAGTCCCCGCCATAAGGATAGCAATGCACCATTAAAATATTTGTCGTCTATAGGTGATGGTTGTTTCTTTCCATCGGGAGAGCTATCTACTTGTTTGCTATCTTATGTTTAAAAAAATGTGTTCAACCTCAATAATATAGCAATAAATCACGTTCATATTAATTGTTAATATATTATATTTCGATGGATGTGATCGACTAGCGGGTAAAGCCGCGGTTATACTTATAGAAATTAGAATATAGGTCGTCGGCAAAATTCGCCGGTGCATTATTGCAACATCGACCGAGTATGGCTCGTTGCTCGTCGACTTAAATTCTTAGATTAAATAATATATTCCATGGCGCTGTGAGTATTTTATGTTTGTTAATTTATTCACAAAATAAAAATGTGTCAACTAACATTTACTCATTTCGAAATGAGTTTCAATTAAACATACAATAATAATATTTTGTTATTACCTCAAAAGAGCGGCTTCATGCTTCAATGCTCATTATTTTACATGGCAGAACGTGATTGTTAACATTGTCCGCTACAATGCTTCTTAAGACGATAAGGCTCATAATATACTGTACATTACGAGACTATGACGAAAGTTAAAGTGATTGTCAGTTAAGTCAAGTTAAATATGTAATTTTTGAGCAGTTAAAAGAAACTGCTTACGGAAAAAGCTTACGCAAAAAAAACATTACTCTCATTTCTTTTTTAGTATCTAGGAGAATGAAAAGACAATGCATAGTGAATATGCAACATGAAATCATAGTTACAGTAGAGTCAAACAATGTTATGTCTAATCACTTTTTTGTATAAATTTTTTCAAATTTTAATTCTTAGCTTAATTAAGAAATAAATAATAATTAGACATAACCTCATTAAATCAAAATTTACAAACTTGGTGAGAGATTTAAAACAACAGGACAGCCGAGTCCCACTGTAACTAAAATCATCCAGATGTTTTTATGAAAATAAATCTATAAATTAAGCTGTTTAGGCGAAAAACAAAGCTAGTTTCTAGCCCATCCGCCGATGGCTTTGTTTGTCGTAGCCATACAATGACTTATATTGTAATGTTGACTGTTGAGTAATAAATAAGTAACCTCTAACCGATAATCTTATACATATAAGTTAATCACGATATCATAAGTAGAACATTACGACTATTGCGAGCGGCCATAATGTGCCTGATATTATTTTTATTGTGTCCATAGTGTGAACACAGCCTAACATTTATACATGTAAATATTCGTATTCAAACACTAATGAGTAATGGCACAAGGCTTTGTTTTGGTGTATTAGACTTAACAATTTGTACAATCATTATTCGTTCCAACCGAAATAACAGGCGGATTTGCTGGACTCTTGTTTAAAATAAAAATCGGTGTGTCGGTGTTAACATGTGTTCAAATGATTAAGACGCAACGTGTTTAATTTTTTCTTTAAATTCTTGTTTATTTAAAGTACGATTTACGGATTGTGAATCTACAATGTTGAACGTTTCGCAATAAATATCTTATTGTGTTAAAAATGCATATCGATTGTTTGTTTCAGTGGTGTAGAAAGAATAAGGGGGCCGTCTGTTTCTTAGCTTTAAATGCATAGGTACATGGCTTTCATAATAATTGATAACAGATAATTCATGATAAAGTGGACAGTGCCACGGACATCAAAGGTTTTATTAATAAATCGCTTTGTGGAGGAAGGATTAATTGAAAATAAGTACTTACGAGTATTCTATCTCTTATATTAATATGAAATGTTATATCTTAATGAATGCAACAAAATAAATGTTACTGTAAGCCTATGAGCATCCTTTATTTATTAATTAAGATAGCAAAAATTAAACGAATGTTTCCATTATTATTGCGGCGGTCGTTACGTTTAAATATCATCGCTGATCGCTGGTGGATTGCGAACGTTAGGTGATACGCCTGCGGCCAGGCCGCGCCCCGCCCCGCGCAGTCTGCGATGGCAAGCGATGTTGCGTGCACATGTTCCTTCATGTTTTGAGTATTAATTTATTAAATCACACATCACGCTAATTATTTTACTTCAACGTAACAAAGAGCTATATGATCCAAGATCCACGTTATAATGGACCAACAAAGAAAAATAATATTTGGAAAGAAATACGGAAATGCGCTGCTTTGCGGTGCGGCCCGCCTTTACCCGTCTCAGTGTGCTCGATTCTTAAAAACTCATTTGCAGGCTTACCAACTATCAAATTCGTGGCAGAACCCGGTGAAATTGATGTGTCACACTAGGAAACAAAATTTTGTTAAAAAGTTGGAATTATTCATTCTATACCAAATAAATAAATTAACAGTCCATTTATGTTACTATAATAATGTAACAATACTAATCGTCCAACCGTACAATTTCTAAACAAAAACGCAACACAACTTAAGCAATTCAACATTGTGAATGCTGCTCTCTCTTGTTAGTTGTTACTAATTAGTTCGTAACCATCTTACCTATTCCTACCGTCTATGCTCTCTATGGTCGTGTTTCGATTTAGAGGGTAAAGTAGCCGGTAGCATTGCCATACCGCCACACGGATAGCAACGCACCATTATCATCTTTGGTGTTTATAGGCCTTGATTTCTCTTTCCATGAAAAAAGACACCACCCGCCAGATTCCGAGCTGCAAACTAAGATTTTGGTTTTTCGAGAAAAACCTCGAAAAAAATTCAATAACTGTTGCCCGACCCTGGGATCGAACCCGGGACCTCATGATTTGAGCCGAATAGGCTATCCCCTAGACCACTAAGCAGTCACTGGTACGATACTGATAATGATATGCTATCTCTTTCCATCAGGAGAACAATAAATCGTATTTTTAGTTTAATTTAGTTATAGTTTATTTTACAAAGACAGCCATATGAACCACATTTTCAAGTTAAAATAAATCATTTCTACAGTAACAAACAAGTAAATTATTCCGTTATGACTACTGAGTTATGGGTTATGACAAATGCAAAGGTCAACTCTAAGTGTAGAGCCACACCTAGCTATGTAACGTGACATTTAACAATAAAGATTATGATTTAATTGGTCAGGGTAACAGAATATATAATCACAAAGCATGGTACACAAAGAAAAAAAAACATTTGAAAATAACTAAATGTAATGTAAACGCCGATATAAATAATTCTTAAGAGCAACAAATTAAGGATTATTTCCACTATCGAAAAACATATTTTTCAGGTATGAATTTGACTTTAATTGTTACACATATAAAAATGTATCACTTTTAATTTGTGGTAGGTATATTCCTTTTCAGAAAGTTTCGTGACCAATATGCTTAGTGAATATTGCACCCTACCTTTATAACACAGTTTCTTAAAATTTTATATGTCAAATGCAGTGGCGGTATCACACTTATTAGTTATTAGTGCGCAATAAATTTTATCGTGTGGACCAAAAACTTGTTGATGCTTCGTTAATCCAGTAGTTAACCAACTCTGTTGATTATCGTTGTGGTTTTTTATTTAGTAAGGTGTTAGTCAGAAGGGGAGAATCAATATTCTTGTGTTTCTGAAAACACGTAAAACCTTCGGTCCCCGTTATCACAATAATCGATAGTCGTTAATACTGACAACTTCAACTGCAGTATATATCACATTAGATCCTTCTACTAAGAAAGTGATATATTTGTTTGCTAGTTTTGTCTTTTATGACAAATATAGCAGGGGAGCCCAAGATGCTGGGTGTTACACGAACGTTGTAGGGACCTATTGGATTTTGTAGATTAAATTATAGGAAAAATAAAAGGTTATATAAGGTCATTCCATAATAGGTGAAAATATTTTAACCCAGCATTCGGTACGTCTAACCAAATATATCCAGCTAAAAACAGATGTGATTCAAGGGTGTAAAACTTTTTGATTTGTATGAATATAATTTCGTACAGGAATAAAATTTAGTATACGAATAAAATTTTATACAAATCAAAAAGTTAATTGCCACTTAAAATTTAGAAAATCTGACGGTTCAAGTGTAGCCTAAGGGTGTTGGAGGGTCACAAAATTGCAAAGAAAACGTTGTTTTGACATTCACGAGCGCGTCTGAATTTTCTTTTACTATACCTATATAGTTATGTAAGAATAACGAAAAAAAAATAATCTGACAATTTCCACAAGCCGAAATTATTGGAATTAAATTTCAGATATATAATCTGACAATTTCCACAAACCGAAATGATTGAAATTGCAAAGCCAGTTGATCTTGCAGACCGTCCCTGAAACTCACCGCTAGATTAAGGTATTTTAAGCTCAAACATTATTTATAAAACAAGGAGTTTTAAGCAAAAACTATACCTAAGCATACATTTATGAACTCTTCAAGCTCAAAGTTCAAAGCTTCAAAGTTTGTAAAAATGATAGTATTTTAATTTTCGAAAATATGTAAGTAAATGATGATCGATTTTGGTCTTTTGAGTGGCATTTAACGCAATTTTTGAGCACTAAATTGTTTTATTAACTACAAAGGTTAAAAAATGTCAAAGATGTTAAAGTTTTTTTCAAAAATTTTAGCCATTGTTAAATCCTGAACGAATCAACCGATTTTAATCCATTTTACTGTATTTTCGCGCAGTTTTTTAAATAGAAGAGCTGACCAGATTTTTTAACAGATTGGTATACTAGCCTGAAAGTTATTTTAAAATACGAAGTAAGTTTGCTGTAAACAGCGTAATTTTAATAATTAAAAGCTGTAACTTTTGAAATTTGAGTCAATTTTCATTTTTAAAACGGCATGCGACGTAGTACTAAATAATATCAAAAAAATTATTGGTTGAAAAAAGTCATGTCGAAAAAACACTTTTCTAAATTTTTCGTCAACCATAACTCCCGAAGGGATAAAACGGTTTTGATGCAATTTACGGCATTGGATGCAGTTTTTAGAGGAACAGGCTGATTAGGTTTTGTACTCAATTTGTACATTAATCTGGAACTTAATAAAATATATATTGTTTCACCGAATTTTCTTTTGAGGCTTTTTCAAAATTTCACAAAATCACGTTGGCCAAATCAGTTCAGATTTTCATGAAGTCTATTAAGCAGAATCAAAACGAATGCCATCATTCGCGTTTCGATCGATTAAGCCATTCAAAAGTTATAACATGTTTTCATACACACATATGTACTCACACACACATATGCATAACGACAAACTGACGTCATCATGAAGTATCTTCACGCCCGTAACCCCGAAGAAGTAGGTAGAGACATAACAAGTGCACCAACGATTAGCCGAAGATACTTGGTCCCACAATGCGATAGGTGGCAAGCCTATCGCCAACCGGGCACTTTCCAATCCCGGGCAACATTGTTTTTATCTGAAAACTGAAAAAACATATTTTTAATTGCCCGACCCAGGAATGGAACCCGGGACCTCATGTGGTCAACTCCGACACCGGACCACTAGACCACAGAGGCGATTATGTATGAGGTCATCATGAAAATAGTCTGAAAAGGTTTCTAGAACCTCAAAACGTGGAGATCTGGTGAAAACTCGATTTTCGAAAATTGGGACAAAAACGGTAACTTCCTTATCTACATACGGGCGCAGCGCGACGGGAAGTTAAAAATTTAGAAATTGTCACACGAGATGTAATCCGGTTTTAATATCCGATGGCCACTGGTTCTAATTACGATAGTGAGGTCGATAGTGAACGTGATGGCCTTCACATTGCACTAACAAAGTGCGGTGATGTAATGACTTACAGCACTAATTTTATGATCGACGGATTTATATCCATCTTGCTTAAATGGACATTTATATACCAATTATCTTTGAGAATAAATAAGTTGTGTTATGCTTACCGAGATCAGCTACGTGTAGAAAAGGCTTTCAATCGTTTTGAAATATTATTATTTTTCAGTTTTTGTAGAAAATTTACCCGAGATTTCATAGGATATGGACTGTATTGACTGGACAGTTAGGAAAAGGCGAATGATTAGCTATAAGTGTCACTACCTACGTGACTACTAGGTAGAAGAACTCCACAATGTCTCGCCCGGATATAGTACCACCGATTTGTCTATTCTTGCTGCATAAACGTCAATGTGTGTCACTGTCGTGTTCCGGTTTGCAGGATGAGGTATATAGGTAGGCATGTGGCATAATCATCCTGTCTTACGCATCACCATAGTAACGTACATTTCACATAATGTAATAATAAAATGTCTATAGGTGGTCGTTATCTCTTTCCATCAGGAGAGCCATTTGCTTGTTTGCTAATTTATGTCAAAAAATGTAATACTTACACTATGAAAAGTATAAATCTACGGACAACGGTAAGCCAACTTACAATTAAGACATCTCTGATCTAATGATATTTTGCGTCTTTACATCTTACGCGCTGAAATCATAAACATTTGGGTTCGCCTTAGTCCTGTCAGTGCTGACTTATAGACTGTGCTCCTACAAACAAACTTTTTTTAATTAATAACAAGCAAAATTTTTTGTTGTTCTATTGGTCTCGTCTCTCAAAACGAAGCAAAGATTGTCTCGTCAAAACGAAGTTAAAAAACAGCTTCGTTTCAACGAGACAACCATATTTTCTATCGAAAAATCTCGAATCGTGCAACTCTACAAAGTTATGGGACTTTAAAAATTCAATTCGGTGAAGGAAAAACATTTATTAATAACAATAATTATTTTTCGACTTTAATCGCTTGATTATATTGTGAAAAACACGATAAAACTTTTATCCTACACATTCGTTGGTTTTTCTGACGAGTACCCACTGTAAAGTTTCGAATTAATTATGAGATTTTAAATTGATATTAATTAATTTAAAAACAACCCGAGTAACAGCTAGTCATATAATAAAGGGTTTCCAATAAGTGACTTGCCCGGGGCGCCTGGATGGCTAAAACCAGCCCTGGGAAAAATGCTTAGTGTCATTAACGTGGAAACTAACGCCTATAGAACGCCTCGTAATAAATTGTTATACTTTTCGACATCGCTAAAATCAAGATATAGAAGCATTCACCTTCACTTTCTATTTTTATGGTGAACTCGTGACGATTAGTTTGTAAAAGTGTTTCATATTTCAACCGCAAGAGGTCAACGTAACTTGCCTATAGTATTTACGCACGAGGTATTTTTTGCTTCTGTCATCATACTAAGATGTACTGTTTCTGATAGCGGTCAGCGGTGACTTTTTTCGCTTTGAATTCAATTTAATTTTTTCCCGTGTTGGTTCCGGGCTCCTTTGAAGAATTGGCCAACTGCAGTCCTGCCAGGCAGGTCGTAAAAGGCGACCGATTGGCTGTACGAGTCACTGAAATCGTGGCGACTAGGTGGTAGAGTTCTGCATTGTCTCGCCCGGGTCTGGTACCACCACCTTACCTATTCCTGCCGCGATAGCATCAGTGCTTGTCACTGCCGTGTTCCGGTTTGGAGGGTAAGGTAGCCGGTTAACTTATGCATGTGGCATTAGACCTCGCCACAAGATAGCAACGCACCATTTGGTGTCTATAGGCGATGGTTGATTCTTTCCACCAGGAGACCCATCTGCTTGTTTGCTATCTTATACTATATAAAAAAATCGAAATAAAATACCGTCACGTCTATATTCCCGAACCAACGATGAGCCGTCAGCATAAACGTCCTGTATGTGATGAAAGTTGGCCAACTAATGAAGAAGTAGGGCACATGTGACCTCCTGGCTTAAAGGTTAGTCTATTCGACTTAGATCGTGAGGTTTCGGATTCGTTCTCCGCGTCGGGAAAAAGCTCTTATTGAGGTGGTTTCCATGTTTTCCTTGAAATCCAAAATCTCGGTAGCAGCTCGGGTTCTGGCGAATGGTGCGATACCACCAATCTTCGTGCCTCGGACGAGCATTGAGCACGCAAATTTAACGGTCCAACCTGGACGGACAGCTTTGCTTGCTCAATTATTTAGCTAGAATTAGGTGATATTCGTCTATTATTATTATTTGTTAATGGACAAACAATGGTCCATATCTATGTGCCAATGTTTCCAATTTGCCATATTATATCAAATTGATTCTTGAATGCATTGATTGAAGTTGCTTCAATAATTGTTGCTATTCTACGAAATAAAATAAATAAAAAAGCAAAGGTGTATTAAAATATGTGATTTTAAGATTAAAGTAACAGACAGGATAGTCTCTTTTCTATATTCTAGAAATAATAGTACCAAATTCCGGAAACAAACAAAATAATACACTATGATAAACTGATTTAACGGCTCGTTCGTATAACACAGGATTAATAACAATTTATTAATTCAGCGTGAACAGATAAACACTCTATAGTTAATTTAATAGCTATCATCAAAACAGAAAATTACATGCCAATCATTATTTTGCTCAAAAATATGGATTTATATATTTTTAGAGAATTCTCAATAAGGTTTAAGCGAACAATTACCAGTTAATAGTCACGACTAATCAGGAGAAACTTCCATTACAATTAATTACTAAGCAAAATACGGCCTTATATTAATTAAATTTTGATAATTAATATTATCGAAGTGTTGCGCAATAAAAACATAGCTATTATTATAATACTTATAATAATAGCTATGATTAATGTAATGTAACGCCTGATATTATCACGCGTTACATTGCGTAAAAATTATAACAAAAAGAAAGCGAAACTTAATTTGAAGTTAATACTTTAGGGTAATACTAAAACGGACGATACCCTACAGAATGTAGAAATTTACTATTCACAACGGTGGTGATAGGTTGTTAGGCCAATCGTTAGTTTTTACGAATTACCTGGAAGGAAGATAATAATAATACCAACAGGGTATTATTAAATGAATTTCTTTAGATATAATACAATAATTGTTATGCAGTAGAACTGCAGACACCGACTTCCCATTTCCTGTATCTCCAGAACTCATCAGATCTTCACAAAATTTAAATAGGATCACGCGGGGAGTATACCCTCTTAAACAAAAAAGAATTTTGAAATCGCTTCATGAATGACGGAGTTCTTATGTAATAAACATTAAAAAACATACAGCCGAATTGATGACCTCCTCCTTTTGGAAAGTTGGTTAAAAAAGGATACAAAATAAAGGAACAAGTCCTACTCTTGTTGCCGCTACAATCTACATACATTATGTTTAAATAGAACGATATAACTATATTCAAATGAAACACGAATTTTCGCACTGTTTGATTTAGTGAAAGGTTAATACTACAAATCTCACATCATTATGTAAGCCGACATTTATGATTATATCGAATGAATGCATATAACATAATATTCGTACTAAGCCGGCCATACACGCTAGGTTATACCGGGCAGCTTTGTCTGTACAGTTTAACTGTACAGGTAATTTTGAGCTGATTAGGAAACAATAAATGTACAGTTGTGTGACGTACACACTTCGGTTTACCTGTGCAGGCAAACCTGTCAGGTATACCCTAGCGTGTATGGCTTGCTTTAGTCGACTGCGTACACTTCGAAATTCGTATTTGCAATGTATAATAAACCTTTACTTACGTTATTAACCAGCTGAATGACGTGTGTACTTACTGGTCATTAATATACCTATTTATTTATATTTTATTTCACAAGATAGCCATCAAGCGGATGATTCTCCCGATGGAAAGAAATAACCATCGCATCTAGACAACAAAGATGCTAATAGAGCGTTGTCGTGTAGCGTGTATGGAATATGCATAAATTAACCGGCTACCGTACCCTCGGAACCGGAACACAACAGCGACGAGCTTTTACGAAAGGAATAGGTTAAGCGGTTGCACGTAACTCGGTCAAAACGTTGCAGAACTCTACCGCCTAGTAAGCATTCATGATATTAGTGAAAGTATTAGTCTTCTCTTGACGATTTGCTGAGCAGAAAGGCAGTTGATTTATTTAAAAAAAAGGAGCCCGGATCAACAAAATACCCCAGTATTTGGACGTTTACTGGGTTTGAACCAGTAACTTTAGTCTTTTAAACGTGGACTACTTCATTTGTCTAGACCATAGACCACAGTGTCACTAGATTAACGCATGTAACGTCGAAAACGTCACGAAACAAACGGTCAACGATTATGCCGCAGGATCGCGCGGTACACATCGCGCGCAGTGGCAGGTTTAAAAGCGAGCACGCGATCTTCGCCGGTATTTTTCTACTTGATCAAATCCTCTCTCATCTTACTCCACGTGGCAGTAGAAGCCACGAAAAGGGAGCGTGGCTCCTAAATTGTGCTGCAGTGAACCTACTTACTTTACTTTTATGTACAAAAATAAATAATTCTCGAATTCCCGAATTGTAATTCTATTGATTTTACATGGGCGTACTATAAACGGTAGATTTGGTATTATTTTTTTATTAGGTCCACCGCCCGTGCGAAGTCGGGGCGGGCAGCTAGAAACTAAAAGTGTTATGGTAAGTTTTCATCCGAAATTAGGCTATTATAGTACAGAAGGTGTATACACGTTACATGTTCTATTGTGCTAGGGATTCCCTATCGGGAGACAAATCGATGAGTTGTGAAGAACCCAAGCGTATAACCTCTTTCTTTTCACTCCGATCACCCAGCAAGAATACCGTCGTACGTATGAACAGTAGCAGTCGTGGGACTGCCGATAGAAGTGAAAACGGAACTATTAAGTTGAGAGTAATTAAAACTATATGCAAAACATAGCTATAGATATACTATTATCATTAGCATGTCGGTGACGCGAACCGAGGATTTTACCCTCTACCAAAACGCTCAACGCGCCTAAAGAAGTTTTCACTTCAAAAATACACATAGTCTCGTCTGGACTCTGGTTAGTCTCAAACCGGACGTCGACTTTCAAGTTGTGTCTCATGTTTGTGTAGCAATAATTATATTAATGATGATACTTATGATATATGAAAATACCATAAGTAATTAATCAAATAAGCTATTATTTTCATGACATCATAACCAGAAACAAATTCATGTAACATGGATAATCTTTGTGAGACATACGAATATAACAAGGACCTTTGTAATGTGCGTTTAAAGATAAACTAACGGCAGTAAAAATAAAATGTGAAAATATAGCGAACTCACATCGATAGTCAAGGAAAATTTGTTTCTATTAATTAAAACGAACAAAGTTATTAATTCTATATCACTACACGATAACGACACAATGAAGAGAGTATTTCTTTATCACCACTTCGAAAAAATTTATGAACTCACTAGTTAGAGGCTTACCTTCTTATTGCTGCCTTGTCGCTGTGACCTCCCAAATCCTATTCACTACATAGTATAAAACAAAGTCGCTTTCACTGTCTGTCCCTATATATGCTTAAATCTTCTTTCTTGAGGAAGGTTTTAGTATATAAACCTTTCCGACATTCCCACGGGAACAAAAGCTATGCGGGTGAAACCGCGGGCAGTTCGCTAGTTGTTTTTATATATTACATCGTGGCCTGGCAGTGTTGTTTGGATAAATAGTATTCATATCTTGACATGAAAACGCATCTTTATGCTCGTAAACCCGAAGAGGTAGGCAGAGGTACAATCAGTCCACCCGCGATTAGCTGAAGATACTTGTGGTAGGCGGCAAGCCTATCGTCAACCGGGCATCTTGACGTACTCGTCCAATTTTGCTTCTCAGAAGGCACCCGTAACTCTCTGCTAAATTTATTGAAAACTAGCTGTTACTCGCGATTTCGTTCGCATGACTGTTGCGTTATTACGTACTCAATCGGGTAAAAAAGTAGGCAATGTTATTCCTGGATAGTGTAGCTTTCTAATGGTAAAATATTTTTAAGATTGGTCCAGCAGTTTTTTAGTTTATCCGTTACAAAAATACAAATATTTTCTCTTAATAATCAAATCTATTTTTTTCTTTTAAAAACAAAATTGAAATATTCAGAACTAAATATAAATTACGGAGTTCACCAACGTAATATGTCACGGCAGTGAAATTATCAATTTCAGAATAATTATATTATCCTATTCAAATAAATAATTCCTGCCTGGTAATTCTAACTGGTGAACTGTTGGCCTATGTGACTATCATACAATTACTAGGATGTAGAGTTCTGCAACATTTCGTTCGGGATTAAAACCTCCACCTTACCTAGTCCTGGTGCAATAGCGTTAGTGATTGTCACTGACGTGTATTGTTTGGAGGTAAGGTAACCTAAAAAGCTACGGTAAACTTTTTTTTTGTCGGAAAGAGTGAACCATCGCCTATAGACACCAAAGGTGTTAATGGTGCGTTGCTATCTTGTGGCGAGGTCTAATGCCTATGCAAGTGATATTTCAATCTGTCACGCAGACAGCTATCATCTTTGGCGTCTATATGCGATGCTTGTCTCTTCGCATCTGGAGAACCACCTACTTCTCCGTCTGATGATATTATAATGTTAAATAAAAAAAACACTAAATATAGCAAAAACTACTAACTTTTGCAAAAATCAAGTATTGCTCTTCATTGTTCGTACTCTATTAAAATTGTGTTTTTTTTTTTTAAATTTAAAATTAAACATTATATTCATGTTAAGGCGATTACAGCTGCGAACGACCTTAAGTTTCTAACAGGAGTAGCGCAAATACTATTTCGCGCGCTGGCATGTTCCAACGTCAAAGAGTATTTACAGTGGATAAAGATACCTACGTTTTAACATTTTTGTTCACCTATATGAAATTTTATCATCATGAATCGACTGAATGTAGTCAAACTCAAAACCAATAACCAGTAATCGCTCATTTGTCGATTACATATACATTCATTTTAGAAAAATGATAAATATCTAAAGAAAAAAAATATATCGAAAATCGACAAAAAATAATATAACAATTTACACAATAATAACAGTTACGTATCCTATTTCTTTGAAAGTTTTGTAATATACAATATATCCCGTGTAGCACTTTATTTTAATACATACAATCAACAATTAATATTTAACAAAACCTTTCAAAATTTGATTTTGTAAAATGTAATCTCTTGAATAATATTTTAAAACTTTAACTAGATTCTTAGTTTTTGTTTCAAAATCTCGTAAGAAAAAAGTAGATATGTAATTTGATTTAATGTTTATATAGGAAACTTCTAAATAAGTTGGTTTATTTAGACTATTTGTATGTATACTATGTTTTATTTATTTATTTTTAGTTGCGACGTCCTTACTACCTTCAAATAGTACCAGTTTTTATTTTTTTTCTTTAGAGTTTTGCTTTTTATTCGCTTGCTTGAATTATCTTCGTTGTTTATATGTTTTATTTTTTTTTTATTTTTGTATATTTATACAACATATTGACAAAATACTTATATATCTATAGCTAATAAAACATTCAAGCTTAAAAGTAGGTAAGTACATGAATAGTCTCAAAATATTATTCAGCGTCTACTCGCAAACAAAACTATTTATAAAGTGCTAGCTTTCAGCCCCTTTAATACCTTCTTTTACCTCTTTAAGAGATAAAATTCACAGCATCCTTACATGCACGTTTATTTAATTGAATTAAAGAACATGACTAATAAATTTGAAGAGATTTGGATAAAACATATTTTTTCTACAAACTTTACCACTTTTTTCATCCTTTGAAGAGATGACATTTGAAAACCTTAAACTCGTATTTAATTGTAGTAAAAATCATAAATACTAAGTTTTAAATAATTTCTACAATACTCTACAATAAACAATCTATTTTTTATACAAACATCAATGCTTTTTACCCTTTAAGGAATGAAATTTAAAAAAATCCCCAAATATATGATTCTTAAATTGTGTTGAGAACATAAGTGCCGAATTTCAAGTTATTTTGACCATAAACGTTTGATTTCTCATATAAATTGTCATACACACTTTTACTCCTTTAATGGATGAAACTTCGAACATTACGTGCATGTTTCTTCAATTTCGATTGAAGAGCATAAGTACTAAAAAAATCCGAAAATTCGTACTTCTTAATTGTATAAAAAATCATAAATACTAAATTAAAATAATTTAGATTTTATAGTAATACTCTAAATAAACAATTCATTTTTGATACAAACTTTAAAGCCTCTTTTTAACTCTCTATGGGCTAGAATACAAAAAAATATTAAATTTGTATTTAATTTTTTTTTTCAGTTAAAGGATAATTTAATTACTGCATATCATTCATTACAACTCAAAAATGACAGTTTCATACAAACTTTCATCCCCTATTTCCATCTTAGGGAATGAATTTAAAAAAATCCTTTCTTATTCCTTGTCTATATCATAAGAACAACATCTGTAAAAAAACAGCCTTATTGGTCCAAGCTCATTATCTACTATAAAAAACATCCAAGCGTAAACGAAATGTTCAATTTCCAAACGGCACAACCTTACTATTGTTCCAAACGTTCTATCTGTACTATTACTCTTTGACTCGAATATGGAAAGCGGAGCTTGCTAATATGCGACACAGCCTCCCCGTATGAACGCTACCGGGAGACTGACTTTCGACGTGAGCGCTGTCCGCGAATTAAATAATAAGGTTTTTATTGATTTAATAGCACACTATAAAGATTTTGTAAAATTTTGAACTTAAATTTTATAAAGCAATAAATTTTTAGGAAAAAAAAGAAAAAATCATCAAAATCGTTACAGTAGTTTGGAAGTTATAAGCAAATTTTTGCGTAAAAATAAGAAAGATATTCGATTTTTTTCCGTCAAAAATAACAATAAAATTTGAAAAAAACGAACTTAAAATTTAAACTTAATTATATTATACGTATAATGCATATTTTTTTTAAATTATTGGACCATCCGGTTAGCAATAGTAGGCTTTCAAAGATGAGTCTATTTCGTAGTTTGGCATTACCTATCGCCTTAAAATGCATAACAGTAGCACAAATCTATTATTATTACAGCGCGTGGACAACCTTAAGCATAAATAATACAGTGCATTCCCAAGTGTCTTCAACAGAATAGTTTACAAATAAACTGAACTGTGTCAAGAGCCCCGCGGTATTACAATTCCAATGTCACCGCAATCGCCATAATGCGTGGCAGCAGTGATCACATCTCCGTCAGCACAAATTGATTAATGGTGTTCAGTGCTCGCTGATAGGGATGTGATAGTGTTGTAGTGGCCTAGATCGTGATCATGTCATATCGATTAATTAGTAAATATCACAGACGCACCAATATTAGCTTGTAGTCCCTTGTTTTAGCAATAAAAAAAAACACAAATAAACCGCAGACATATATGGATTTTTGTCGGAAGAATATTGTTTCAAAATTGATACATACCTGGTACTAATATCAAACTGAAGTGAGCAAAGACACGGTACATTTAACCCCCAAAAAAATCCAGCATGTGCATTAACGAAAAGAACCGCTGAATCAAAATCGCTTCATTGCTACCGCTATTCCACTTTAGTATCGATCCACTTTTACTATCCTTCTTACAATCAGTTAAACTATACCACCATGTAGGCGTGGAAATAGCAATTGACATCTAATTTCGTAACCAAAATGAGTCCCCCAGATATACGGTAAAGTTAAATCAGCTTTAACGAATCGACGTTCACGCATAGACATGTACTATAAATGCGCATATAAGGTAAGTCTAGAAAGTTAACGTGTCCATATAATAAGGGCTGTTCTAAATAATATTTTTAAAAATAGCGCCGAGTGGCAAAATCTGACGCTTAATCGTATACGACCGTTTCGGTTTTATCATACCTTCTTTGTACGAACAATCAAATGTTTAAACACGATATTTGAGAGATAATCTGCATTGATAGTGCTACTTAAATTTTTGTTTGTGTAAATGCATGTATTTTTAGAAAGGAAACTTTGGGTAAAGTTAATTATTACAAACTTACAAGGTTATAAACATTGCAAAGTCTTGTTTATATTTTTACTTTTAAGTAAGCGTTACCTAAGATGCTTGTCTACGTTTTAGACGTGGAAACTTTCTGTAAAACTTATTGTTTTGTAGTTTATAATCGAAAAAAATTGATATTTGATTTTTTTTTTATCTGGTTGGTATTTTTTATATTGTTTTAATCGATTTATTGTGTTTTAATATCACAAAAAATAAACTCACTTCTAAGTTTATTCATCTCCACCTTCCAAGTCTTAACATGTATTGCCAAATATGCACTAAGATCCATGGTTTAGTAGCAAAAAGTCTTTGTAAATTCTCGCTATTCGTTGGAATTTTAAAATAAAAATAAAAAAGAGTTTAAAAAGGCCCTAGGTTTACAAGCATGTTGCATTTGCTTTAGTCACATGCTAGAATAAATGTCAAAATAAAATATAAGGAATTTAAAACACTTATAATGTATATATGACTATGGTGTTTTTATTACCGTTATATTCAGAATTAATAAGAATAACACTATCGACCATATTTTATACAAAACCAAACGTGCGACATCCCTATTCCGTAGTTTATTTTGTTTCTTGCGTTCGCGCATCCATGCTTTTTCATCAGACTTCAATTATTTTATTTATTAAGTAGTCTTATGAATTCTTGAAACTTATTCACGCACCAATTTTAAATTTTCCCTTTATTTAATACATGAAACGCTAATTAAAAAACTAAAAACCGTAGTGCTATTGTATAATATCAATATTTGTAGAAAACTGTGTTATTGTCACATATTAATTAAGGATCATGGATTTTATGCTTTGTTCAGGAAGGTCGTCTAATAAATCTTAAATCGTAATTCGGCTAATATTATTTTACCTGGAATCGTCGATAGGTCCGGGTTTTATTATGACTACCGATCGCCCTGTGGTCGATATTCGACCATACACTTAACAATACTAAAGAGATTTCTCTTTTAAGTTTGACAACACACCCTGTAAAGGGACTGTTTTACATTTTAAATGCTGTTGGAGAATTTTATATTCAAATTAAAGATTAAAGTTGTCAGTGACTAAATAGGAAGATAAAAATGGATCGTAGATCTCTCTGCTGATTCTACCTATTATGAAACGTGCGAAAGAAAAGACACCTAAAGCCAAAGCCGTGATCAAATTGATAAAAGGCCGCGATGCAAAATATCACACTAATTTCGCCAACAGGAAAACTGGTGTATCTTGGTGAAGGCTCCAAGCCTTTAAACATTGGGTTGCTTTGCATAAGTCGCAATGAAACTGGATGAGATTATATTTATTTAATTCTAGTTATGTTTTTAATCAATTCAGCTCAATGATGATGTATCAGGTATTATACAATATAACTTTTATAGAATGTGTTATCCTATACATGCAGTTTAATTAATATCTGTTCAAGTTATGTCATCAGTCATCACTTATTATAACTTGTTGGAAATAATTGTCTTACGTCCCACGCAGCAACAACTTATTGTTTAATGGTATTGTATTAAATGAAATTGAAATATAATATGCACGCGGCCTCATGTCCTCAAGTTCTTTTCCATTATAACATACTCGTACTAAAATAACATTTGTAAACATACCTCGTTCCTTACCTGGGATGAATCATTTATATATTTACGGCTTTAGTTGGAGGAGATTGAATCATACGTGTTCAATCGTAAAGATCGCTGATGAAACAGGACAGTTTTAGTGGACGTACCACGTAGATCGATGACGGGGATAGGGCTGCTTCACACTGATGTATTTATATATTTTTAATGTTTTTTTTTTATTTTATTTTTATTATTATCATAATATAGCAAATAAGCAGATGGCTCTCCCGATGGAAAGAGAAATCACCGCCTATAGACACCAAAGATGTTAATGGTGCATTGCAAACCGTGTGGCCGGATGGCAATGCATAAGTCTACCAGCTACCTCACCCTCCAAACCGGAACACGACAATAACAGCATTGACGCTATTGCAGTAGGAATATGTAGGTAAAGCAGTGGTACTAAATACCCGGGCGGGTCGTTGCGGAACTCCTAGTAGTCAAGCGGCAAGCGCGTGGCGCGGTCCTTTTTAGTGATGGACGTTATCGATGTAGATGATTTAATTGCTGAAGTGCAGAAAAGATCGCCGATGTATATGCCGCCGTGCGATGTATGATACGTCGTCAAAAGAATATCACGACGTAAATGAAAAAAATTAATTGTGGTACCAAATATGCCAAATAGTTTATACTTCTGCAATATGGGAACGTCCTAAACTGACTGCCTCCGCCCGTCGTGTGCTTTGTGTACGCGGCGAGAGCAGCTGCAGACATCGACGGGCAGACGCGGTCTTTATTGCTTCGCAGACAAAAAGCCCACCCTGCCTCGTCGTCTACAAAACGCCTAAATATGTTTTTTGAAAAATTTAATGCCGTTTCATATATTACTATAGAATAAATATTGGTTAAATACATGTTTTGCTTTTATTTTATCTCAAATAAGTATATTGAAAATATTCAATTTTCAAAATAATAATAATGAAATAAATACTATAAATTTTAATATAAAATTAATTAATCTATCGTACATATTGTTAGTTTATTTTTGTCTTATTTTCAAAAAGTACTGCAAACAGCTAAAATTAGTAAAAAAGTACGGTTGAATGTTGACTTTATAAGTAAGATAATTTGGCTTTCTGTTCTGTACTAATCCTGGGTTCAAATCCAAGGTCAAGCAGTTTGTTCTAAACTTGTCTTTTTTTAAGTTTTGAATAAAAAGCATAATTTTCCAGAGACTTAATCTATGCCTCCTTTTTGGTTCCGGGCTTCTTTGAAGAATAGAATAGCTGACGTTTTGCCAGGCAGGTCGTAAAGGGCGACCGATTGGCTATGCGAGTCACTACCATCGTGACTACCTACTAGATGGTAAAGTTCTGCATTGTCTCGCCCGGGTCTGGTACCACCGCCTTACCTATTCCTGCCGCAATAGCGTCAGTGCTTGTCACTGTCGTATTCCGGTTTGGAGGGTAAGGTAACCGGTTCTTATGTATGTGGTATTAGACCTCGCCACAAGATAGCAACGCGCCATTAACGTCTATAGGCGATGGTTGACTCTTTCCATCAGGAGACCCATCTGCTTGTTTGCTATCTTATGATATAAAAAATGCCCAATTTGGTGATAGGTTGGTAACAGTGATTGGCTAATAGCAGGTGCATTAATTGCACTTCTGTCTACGCTTTCATTATCTTTTTAATATTTTAATTTCTTATCAACCTTAGTACCTATCAGCAACGTGGATAACCATGAAAATAGAGATATTTGGTAATGCATGATCTAAACGAATCTACGTTGCCCTCGTATAAAATTCCTTCCTTTTACATTATCCTTTCATAATATTCTAGTTGTTACTCACGACTTCGTTCTTGTGACCCAAAGTCATTACTTTCTTTTGATATGTGGGGTAAAAAACCTGTGTCACTCCTGGACAGTGTAGCTTTCTAATGGTAAAAGATCGGTTCAGTACTTTTGGAATTTATTCGTTACAAACGTACAATAATAGTTAGTTATTTAAAAAATTAAACCGACTTCAAATATCAACTATACTCATATCTCAAAAACTGCTGAAACTTAGACTATTCCCTGAGTTAGAATACACATTATTTAAATCAAAAAGGATATTTCAATATAGCTTATAGTTCCATGGACAAACATACAAATATATATACACTTACGAAATTTAGTACACCTGCTTGGATGTTTAAATAGATCATCATACTCAAATATTATCCAATTCCAAAAATATGAAATACATACATACATATCAAACTAGTAGTCTCCGTTGTTTCGTCTGTTGATAATACACAGATCTTCTCTTTATTTTCATTGTTTCTTTAAATAAAATTTGATTATATGTACTATGTTATGTATGTAATATGTATGTAGTAATTCATTTTTTTTGTTTAAATGTATAAAAATGTGTATTTAATGAAACAATGCCAACGAAAGTTGTAGATTACTACAAAACAAACCAGCAAAACTTCCCACGTATTGTGTAAACAAATTGATTGTTTCATCAGAGTTTCTATTTAATCTTTTTGCTAAAAATAAGAAGGCAGCTGCCAGTTGATTGTATCTATCTGTATTTATAAAACTGATTTCTAATATCTACGAGCAGGAATTGAAACCGGTTTAATAAATACCGGTTAATAAAAGTATCGGTTTATATAAAAGGTTTCGCTCGGAGCGTATCTTAAATGAGAGTGCTTCATAAATCTAAGCAAACCGGTTTAAGCCAAAACCGTGAATGACAAACAGTACTTACTGACAGAAATTGAGAGCAGCAAACATCAAAGAAATGTTTTTAAAAACCTTTACAAACTGGTTTATTAATTCCAATCCTTATAATATTGTTCTGTGTGGAATCCGGTATTTTTGAGGCTAAGGTAGATCCAAACCTTTACAAAACGCGCCTTATGTTCTTGCGCTGATTCAGGTTTGAAAATAAACCGGTTTACAAGCCCTGTCTATGAATATACATGATTTAATATTTACAACCCAATAAAACGATTTTTTGCACGCACTCGTGTCTTCTTAGGGTTATATTGGGCTAACAATTTTAGTCGACTCTAGACCAAGGCGGTCAACAGATCCTGGACTTTAAACACAAATGAGTTATAATTCTTTATAGAAATTGCTGGTCTCGGAGATTCTTGACCCTCGAACAGGCATACTGTTGATTTAATAATCGTAACTTAATCTAACCTCACCGGTAATCAATATAGATGTAGAACCTGTTTTTTTATATCATAATATAGCAAACAAGCAGATGGGTCTCCTGATGAAAGAGTCAACCATCGCCTATAGACACCAAAGATGGTAATGGTGTGTTGCTGTCTTGTGGCGAGGCCTAATGCCACATGCATAAGTTTACCGGCTACCTTACTCTCCAAACCGGAACACGACAGCGAGAAGCACTGACGCTATTGCGGCAGGAATAGGTAAGGCGGTGGTACCAGACCCGGGCGAGACAAAACTGTTCCCGTACACATGGTATATCTGTTTTGAAAATCCTTCTTATTGTACGGAACTAAGACATTGTCTTTATTTTGGCCCTTATAAGAAGGCTCAAGGTTACCAAGATAGCAATGGAGCGTGTTATGCTCAAAGTCACTCTTTGTGATTGAATCATAATAGAGGAGATTCGTAGAAGAACTAAGGTAATCGACATAGCTGGACAATAAACGGGGCCCACAGTTCGTAGAACAGTTGGCCGCTGGGGCAAAAAATTCTCGACTCGTGACCTTACACCGGAAGACTTAGTGCTGCCACTATCTACGCAGGCCATCCATTCGATTGACCGATGATCTGGTACAAATTGCGGAAGGTGTCTGTATTTGCGTGCAGGCGCTTTCCGCGACCTACCATCATGGAAATTCTTGGGTGCATTCCAAGGACCTCGGTTTAGCAATGGACATTGGTCGTCTTACGGCTGACAGTTAAGTCCAAATTTTTCTAAAACTTCCATTGTTTCTTTTTTTTCTTTAACTTTCTAGAACTAACAAAATATTAACTATACATATACCTATCTAGACTTTTGTAATGTACATATGTCAATAAGTACGACATCATTATTTATTCCTATGGCTATCGCAATTGTTATCATAAAATTAATATTACGCTTAGAATATTCTCCTGATTAAATCTCGACTAATTAGTCATTAATGATAAGTGTATTATTTTCTAATTATGTTAATCTATCCATTAAGTCCAAATCTATCCACTAAGATTTCATTTATGTATCAGCAATATATTTACATTAGCACCAGAACGGCCTGCCTTTGTACAGTTTGTATTATCAGATGGTTGCGTGTGATAACAGGGTTTTATTTAATGAAGTTAGATAGCACGTATTGTGTTATGATAAGCCCGATATTGTGAATTATTTATTACCCGAAACCACTGTTTTTTTTTTACGGGATTTATACAAAAAAATCGCGACCCCCTACCTTCCGCCGCCTAACTTGTATGTATAGGTTAGAAGTCAGAATATTCCAAATTCGTTTCTGACTTTAGATTCCTTTCTAACTGGTGTTTTTAATTCTAAGCATTATTATTTTTATATATTATTAGAGCATTTAAACGCCTTAAATAAAAACCTACAAGGGCGAAATAAGAAAAGGCCCAACAGGTTAAGACAAAATCTATTACAAAAAAGTAACTTGTTTACATCTATCAATCAAAACAATTTCGATTAATTTTCTTCGGCTAAGCCTTTTTTTTTATTGAAGAAGTTTGATCTGAAATGCATGTCACCATTGCGAAAAAAATAATTCCGAGGAGGTAAAGTCAAGCCGAAAAAAACACCCATTCAGAAGACTAGCGATTCAGTCAGACATGACACACGCTCGCAAGGGCTTTTTAAAAATGCACAAAAAATATTCCTCGTAGTCTTACCGTCTAGTTGTAGATCTTTTTGTCTCAGATTATGAGATCCGAAGTTTGACCTCCAAGTCGTTGGACTAGAGTCGACAAAAAGTCTTATTAAAATATTTTCGAGGTTTTTCTCTAAAATCCAAATCTTAGTAGCAGCGCGCAGTCTGGTGGTGGTCTGTTAAAAACCCCTTGCTTCCGATGAGTATGTTAAGGTTTCGATTTTGGTTATATCATAGCACAGTGTTTTTCAACCTTTTTCATGACACGACCCCCATAGTAAGAAAAAATATTTTATAACTTTTGAACGGCTTGACCGATAGAAACGCGGTTGAGGGCATTTGATTGGATTCCGTTCAACTTAAACTCCATAAAAATTTGAAGCGATTCGGCGTATATTTTTTTATATATTATAAGATACCAAACAAGCCGATGGGTCACCTGATGGAAAGAGTCAACCATCACCTATACATACCAAAGATGTTCATGGTGCGTTGCTATCTTGTGGCGAGGTCTAATGCAACATGCATAAGTTTACGTAAGTAAACACGATAGTGACAAGCACTGACTCTGTTGCGAAAGGAATAAGTAAGGTGGTGGTACCTGACCCAGTTGAGACAATGCTGAACTCTACCACGTAGTAAATAGCCTAGATTTTGGGTTTAAAAAGAACCTCAATAAAATTCGGCAAAGCGATAAATTTTTCAAACAACTTCTAGATTAATGTACCGATTGAGTACAAAATCTAATCGGTTCTATTCCTCAAAAGTTTGCGTCCAATGCTGTAAATAGCATCAAAACCAGCTTGTCGGTTCGGGAGTTATCGTTGACTAGTTTTTAACTGCAGCTAAAATGAGGCAAATTTGACAACTAAGCTCAAAGAAAATCTTCTGGAATTATCTGCCAATAGGATTTTACACTTGAAACTGGTGATATCAATTTGGACACCTTTTGGTTAAAACGAAAAACAGACTACCCAGAATTAACAACTAAGGCCTTGAAATGTTTGATTTCATTTGGCACCTCGTATTCGTGCGAGTTGACATTTTCATCAATGGACCAAATGAAAAGTAAGCAAAGAAATGAGAATTCTTAATGTAGTAAAAATGGGTCCACGATAGAAAAATTGATTAATCAGAAACAAGCGCTACCTTTGCTTTAGAATGGACGATCAGTCGTAGGATTTTTAATTTTTTTAATTTATTTGTATTTACATACAAATATTTACGAGTATATTCTTTTGGTTAATCTTAATGTTTTTTCTCTGAGATAGTTTCCCTACCTCTGGTGACCCCCCTAAATAAGTTTTAATAATAGACTAAGCGACCCACACATTGAAAAACACTGTCATAGCACAATGAACATTGATATGGTGCTCTTGGTAGTAAGAGACACTATCACTACCAAATACCAAAGATGTTAATGTTACGCTTCCATTCATCTATTAACTTAATACAAGTCTTTCTTCACCTATTAACTTAATTCAATTTCTCCCGCCTCTTAATCAAAATGTGTCACTTGTTTGTTTAATTCAGAATTGCCGATAAGTATGCTAATACGAGGGGACTTTGTATGTCGTCATTTGTATATCATCGCAAAACGAAAACACTAGGTAATCGGAATTGTTGGAGGATATTATCAGTATCGACATTTTCACAGCTCACTAACCGTAACATTTTAGACATGTGTTTAATGAGTTCTTGTGCATAAATTAATATTAAAATCTATATATATATATATATATATATATATATATATATATATATATATATATATATATATATATATATATATATATATATATATTTATATATATAAACGGCTAAACCGATTTGGCTAATTTTGGTTTAGAATTAATCGGTGAAGTCCAGGAAAGGTTTAAAATGTGAGAAAATATGGAAAAAAAATAAGAGTAGTTAAAACGGTAGAGCAACGTTTGCCGCGTCAGCTAGTATTTAAATAAATTATTACTGTCACGCCCATGTGATATATTCCCAAAGTAGGCAGATGTGCAACTAGAAAGGCAACTAGTCAACAGTTGGCTTCCGACAATAAGCTTTTCTACTTAGTTTTGTTCCGTATATTTTGTGTGTTTGTTTAAGTGTTTGTAACACGTGAAAAGTACTGAATTGATTTAAATAAAATACAGATAGATTATGAGCTATGACATAGGATTCTCTTTTATCCCGAAAATTGTTCCCGTGAAATTCACCAAAGCTTTTATAATTCATCGGGGAGCGGGGTGCGGATTTACTTGATATGGAAATTTACAATACGACCATCAAAATATAGAGGAAAGTATTGGAAGTAATATGATTATCTATTCAAGTAAATAAAATTGGAGTTTCTGTTTATAATATTAAAATAACTGCTTCTTGCTATATGCATATGGATGTATACATGGTACACATACCAAAATATATTTTTTATAATTTTTAACTGTCTGTCTGTTTGTTCCTGCTAATTTCTGAAACGGCTGGACCGATTTTGACGGGACTTCTACTGGCAGAGAGCTAATGTAATAAGGAGTAACTTAGTATCTTCACGCCCGTATCCCCGAAGGGTACTTGCACGTGGGTGCACTTATTGTACCCCGCAGAGGTACAACAAGTGCACCCACGATTAGCCGAAGATACTTAGTCGCACAAATGTGATATGTGGCAAGCCTATCGCCACTCAGGAACTTTCCCGGGCAACTTTGTATTTATCAGAAAACTGAAAAAACACTTTTCTTATGTGCCCGACCCGGGAATCGAACCCGGGACCTTATGTGGTCAACGCCAACGCTGGACCACTACACCACAGAGACGATGAGGAGTAACTTAGGTTACTTTTATTTTTAAAAAATCCACGCGGACGAAGTCACGGGCACAGCTATTAATAAATAATAATAGTAAATATTCGCTGAACAAATTACCCAAATTGATCTAACACAAGATAAGCAAATTTCTTTGTGATATAGGTGCTAGTCAACGATCCTAATAGGTAGAAATAATTAATATAAAAAATACTGGAATATATTACACCAGAATCTAGAAATACAAACATTAATGTTCACCACGCAAACGTTTGTCCCTAACGTTATTCAAACCGAGCCCCATCAGAATAGATGGGGCTTGGCAAGGTATGCAATTAGGCTATATAACATCTTGCTACGACCAGTAGGAGCGGAGTAAACAAAGTCCGCGCGGACGAAGTCGCGGGCAACAGCTAGTTATTAATATTACATTATTAATACGGAAGTTTGGATGGATGGATGGATGTTTGTTACTAAATCACGGAAAAAGTACTGAACAGATTTGGATGAAATTTGGCACGCATGTAGATGATGACCTTGAATATCACACTTTTTATCCCGGAAAAATTAGGTATCTTCGCGGGATTCACCAAAAACTCTTACTTATTTCTCCCGTGAAACTGCTTTGCTGTGTTTCGGAGAGAAGGGCAAGACAGGCAGTGTAATTACTAGCACCGAGAGTTAACACCTTATGTCTCAGGATAGGCAACACACGAATGGAATACCTGGGCTGGAACTAGCCCAGGTATCCCATTTTTGTTCATTGGCGACGTCGACCACTTGCCATCAGGTGGCACGTCTGTCAGTTTGCCTCTCTCAATAACATAGCGAAAAAAATCATGTAGCGGGCTACACGGCGCAGCTAGTATTATAAATAGTAAACATTTGCAATTTTGTATTTTTTATATTTATATGACTTTCACTACATAGTATAAAACAAAGTCGCTTTCCGCTGTCTGTCCCTTTGTATGCTTAGATCTTTAAAACTACGCAATGGATTTTGATGCGGTTTTTTTAATAGATAGAGTGATATAAGAGGAAGGTTTATACGTATAATAATTTATAAAGCAAAGCAATGTTTGCCCGCTCAGCTAATAGTATTATAAAGAGAAAACATACACGAATAAACTCAAAAACTACTGGAACCATCTTAAAAATTATTTAACCACTAGCCGACCCGCGCAGCTTCGCCCGCGAATAGATTAGCATGTCGTCGAAATAGTTTTGATACAAATTTCATTCCCTGTTTCAGCCCTTAAGGGGTTGATTTTTGAAAAAAAAAATAGCCTATGTTTGACCCCGGATCTTCAACTATTTCCATGCCAAATCGCATGGAAATCGGCCCAGCTGCTTAGCTGTGAAAGCGTAACAGACAGACAGACAGACTTTCGCATTTATAATATTAGTATGGATTAGAAAGTTACGTTATCCAGAAGTGAGAGAACAGCTAATCTATACATATAATAAAATCGTAGGAAAGTCAAAACTTTACATTGAATATTTTTTAAAAGAATACTTGGGGCGTGATCTACATGCAATCGATATCGAAGCCAAAAATATAATTTTTAAAATTTTTGTCTGTTTGTCTGTATGTATGTCCAGAGTAAACTCAAAAAGTACTGCATGGATTTACTTCAAATTTTGCATGAATATTACTAACAGGTCGGGTTAACATATAGGCTACATATTATCACGTTATCACCTACGGGGGAGGAGCTGTGCGGAGTAAACGAAGTCCGCGCGGACGAAGTTGCGGGCAACAGCTAGTAGTAAAATATACGTAAAGTAGAAGCTAGTTAAAGCCTTGGGATTTTGTATTTAATAGAACTGTTAGCCCAGTCCCCAAGCTCTTAAGCTACATTGCTCTTCTTTGATTATAAAGAACAGTAGCTGTCTATTGACATTTGCAATACTAAAGAACCATCTATTTATAATAATGTTATTCTAGTTATTTTTATAATCAAGATTCATGGAACCATTTGTTGTTCAGTAATTTTTGCGAAATAACAACAATGTCAATTTATGTTATAACTAGATGGCCCGCGTAGCTTCGCCCGCGAGTAGATTAACATGTCGTCTAAATAGATTTTCATACAACTTTTATCCCCTATTTCAGCCATTTACGGGGTTGATTTAAAAAAAAATTAGCCTATATTTGATCCGAAATCTTTAACTATTTCCATGCCAAATTTCATAAAAATCGGTCCAGCGGTTTAGCCGTGAAAGCGTAACAGACAGACAGACAGACTTTCGCATTTACAATATATGTATGGATAGTATGGATATGGACTAGATGTCCCGGCAAACGTTGTTTTTCCATACAAATTACTTGTATTGAATATTTTGGTGCGTTACTTAAGAGAGGGGGGGAGGGGTTAATTGTAGACCTACAAAATTATATTTGAATTTGGTCCAGTAGTTTAAGAAACAAGCAGACAAACAACGTGACACGTAATTTATATATATTAAGATTAGAATAAACTTGGACTTTTTAAGTAATTTTATTACTGAGTATTTCCCCGTCATGGTAATTAGATTAAATCCATAAAGCAATAACAACGATGTTCCAAAATAGCTTCCAAACAAAGAATAAGCACCATTTCAAATTTAAAAAATTGATTGGGTATAATTCTATAAAATTTATTTCAAAATAAGTTGTTTCAGACTTTTACAGCTTCTAAATCAGATAAACAATATTACTTAAATATCAAAAAAGACCTAGTCAAGCCAAGTTTTTTTCAAGTTATATTTTTTTTGTTTTTTCGTGATTACTTTTGTGTTTTGCAAAATTTTAATTCATAAAAATACCAGAAAGTCGGTAGCATTGTTTGAATTGAAAGATAATAAAAAAGATTACAATAAATCAAACATGTTACAGTACCCGGCGATAAATATTGCACATCGAACTTTGGAAAGAGACAATCGGATAATTTCGGCTTCGTAAAGCGTTATCTCTGTCCCACACTACCTATGTGACGTTTAGTCAGTCGTTGTTCAAGTACGATAGAGTGCAGTCGCGTCCCGAAAAAAAATATATATTTAGAGTTGATAACACCCACAAATTTAAATAATTTAAAGTTGTAATATGGCATCTTTCGGAAAAAGAGGGAAACCTTTACGAGGTCAGTCACGTGAAATTATCTACAATGTTTATAAATACTTTGTAAGCGAAGCTGATAGATTTAAAAAAAAAGTAGATGAAAATGTAAGTTGTTATTTTAAGAAGATTCAAGAGCGAGTTGCAAATGCCACTGGAATTTCAAGAAGAACTTTGAACAATATATTAAACGAAGTCAGTACTGAAACACATTCGACTGAAATTAAGTTCAGCACTCCAAAAAAAGGGAGACCAAAAAAGCAATTTCGTTTGGATATGGACGATTTTGATTACGATGTTGTTCGAAGAATGGTGTATGATTTTCACTTACGATTTAATGAACTGCCAACAATAAAATCATTAAAAGCTAAGTTATCTGAAGCTATTAATTACAATGGGTCTGAAAAAACATTGAGAAAAATACTTCATGACATGGGATTTCAGTTCACTAAAATGGAAGATAATCGAAAAATTCTAATGGAAAAGCACGACGTTAGTCTCAAACGAATGGAATACCTTGATAAAATACGCAAATTTCGCGAAACAGGAAAAAATATCGTCTACATGGATGAGTCATATATACATGCATCCCACACTAAAGGGAAATCTTGGAGTGACGATAAGAAAAAAGGAGTAAAAAAGCCAATTTCAAAGGTCAACATTTGATAATAGTTCATGCGGGAAATGAAAAAGGCTTTGTACCCGGTGCTTTTTTAACGTATAAATCCACGGACACTACAGGTGACTATCACAATGAAATGAATAACGATAACTATGAGAAATGGCTGGTTAACCAATTAATCCCAAATATACCCAGTGATTCTGTTCTAGTTATCGACAACGCACCCTATCACAACAAGTATGTTGAGAGACCCCCCAACTCAAACACCATTAAACGGGAAATGATCAACTGGTTAAACAGACATGAAATTCCAGTTGATCCAAAATTAACAAAAACCCAGATTTACGCTATTATATGTCAGCACAAGGAGAGGTATACAGAGTTTTCTGTGGACAAAATACTTGCCGAACATGGGCACACTGTGTTGCGATTGCCACCATATCATCCGGATTTTAATCCAATTGAAAATATATGGTCTCAACTGAAAGGCTATGTAGCCTCTAGAAATGTGGGTATGAACTTAACTACAGTAAAAACATTATTGACTGAAAAAGTAAACATGATCGGCGCTGAAGAGTGGAAAAAGGTTTGCGATCATGCAATCAAATGTGAGAATGAATATAGAAGCATTCAACACAGTTTAGACAATTACACTGATAGATTAGTAATAAATACGGCTGATAGTGACAGTGATATTGACCTCTTTGAGAGCACAGATAGTGAAATGGAAGTAATTGAGAATTAGAATTATTATTATTTTTATTGCAATGTCTCATTTTAGCAATAGGTATAATGGTGTTTATTATGTACACTAAAGCTGTAATGTTCCAAAATAATTAAATACGTAAACATAATGTAAAAATGTTTTTTTATTTTATTTTACCCCAACCTAAAGCCATCACTTATAGAAAAAATAGTGTATTTTATACAAAGAATAAAAATATCAAAAGAAGCAAATCATACTTGTTTTAACAGCTCCTAATAGGTACCGGACTGTTTGTATTTTGTGCGACAGAGATAACGCTCTACGAAGCCGAAATTAGCCGATTGTCTCTTTCCAAAGGTCGATGTGCAATATTTATCGCCGGGTACTGTACATGTGTATAGAGCCTCTTAAAACCGAATGGGAAAGTTAAAAAATGCGATGATAATATTGAAATTATATTTACGCCTGTATCCTAAAAGTAGTAGGCAGAGGTACAACCAGTAAATATATAAATATATTCAGTATTCACGGGACAAATTACACAGACTGATCTAACCCCAAAGTAAGCAAATTATTTGCTTGTGTTATGGGTGTTAGTCAACGATACTAATACATAGAAATACATATTATATAAATACTTTTACATACATAATAAACACCCAAACCCGGAAATACAAACATTTATGCTCATCACACAAATGCTTGTCCCCGTCGGGGATCGAACCCGAGCCCCGTTGCTTGCGTAGTCAGGGTCACTAACCACTCGACCAATGGGGCGGTCAAACCAAACCACCAGTGCACCCGCAATTAGCCGAAAATACTTAGTCCCACAATGTGATAAGTGGCGGTGGCAAGCCTATCACCAACCGGGCACTTTCCAATCCCGGGCAACTTTGCTTTTATCAGAAAACTGAAAATAACACATTTTTAATCGCTAGACCTGGGAATCGAACCCGGGATCCTAGTGAATAACACCGACACCGGACCACTGGACCACAGAGGCGATACTGCAACAGGAAGCGGTGTACAAGCAGATTCTTTTTTATCAGAACATTTTCTTCTTCCCCGTACTAACACGGGGAGAAAATTTTGTTAGCTATATTACTATTAAATCTATAGCTATCAATAGCTAAATTATGAAAAAATTCAAGACAATCCAATGCCAAGTTTTTGAGTGAACACAAACATAATATGAAAGTTAAATTTTTATATACATAATATAAATATATAATTTTAGATATGGTATTTGAAACATATTGACATCCTTTGGATCATAATATATTTATTTGACCTCCCCGTTGGTGAGTGGTTAGCGAACCTAACTACGAATTGGTGGGGCTCGGGTTCGATCCCCGACAGGGACAAACTTTTGTGTGATGAGTGTAGATGTTTGTTTTTCTGGGTCTGGGTGTGTATTATGTATGTAACAGTATTATATGTGTATTTCTATGTATTAGTATCGTTGACTAACATTCATAACACAAGTAAATAATTTGCTTGCTTTGGGATTAAGGGGCGTCCATAAATTACGTGAGACGTTTTTTTAAATTTGCTGTCCCTCCCTCCCCCCTGGTGAGATGTCGTGAAATTTTATTCATCCCCCTTCCCCATCCCCCAATCTCATGTGAGATTTTTAAATGTGGGTTTCTTAAATATGTAAACGCGTTGGATTGTTATTGTAAAAAGAAAAAAAATGCTTCGTGCTTTTATTTACGACTAGTTAAGGCTGTATAACGTCGAAGTATGAATGACATTATTTTCTATCGAACGAATTAGTGAATGATCTTAATCGTGTTACGATTACGCTTAAGATTAAATGTTAAGCATGTACAATCTGGATAATGGACCAAAATAGTATATATTTTTTTGTTCCAATCAGAAAAAAAAATGCGTGATATTTGCCGAGACACCCCACTCTCCCCAACGTAAGATTAGATGAGATTTGACTCGACCCCCTCTCCCCCTTAAACATCTCACGTAATTTGTGGATAAATAATAAATAAATAAATAAATATTCACGGGACAAACTACACTTACTGATCTAACCCCAAAGTAAGCAAATTATTTGCTTGTGTCTTGGGTGTTAGTCAACGATACTAATACATAGAAATACATATATAAATAAAAGAATATATTTAATAAACACCCAAACCCGGAAATACAAACATTGATGCTCATCACACAAATGCTTGTCCCCGTCGGGGATCGAACCCGAGCCTTGTCGATCACGTAGTCAGGGTCGCTAACCACTCAATCAACGGGGCGGTCAAGGGCTACCCCCTAAAATCAAATTGTGTAATTTGTCCGGCGATATTATTATTATATGGGGTTGCTACTTCCTAGTTGAATCACAGCTCACAATGTCTAATGGTAGGTATCACTATAAATCTGTACCTGTTGCACGGTATTCACGATTTCTGTTATCGTCTATCGAAACAAAGTGCACGTCACACGGGCGCGATAACGTCGGCTTCGGCGAGGTGTTTATATTTTGTGTATATTGCTTTTTAACATGACTTGTTTTTGTTTTACGCGATTCTAATATTTAATCAAGATATTTTTATAATTTGAGAATAATCATCACCTTTTTCTATAATTAGATCAAGTGGATGACTCTCCTGATGGAAAGAGAAACAATCGCTTATAAAAAATTTTGATGGCGCGTTAATATCAGTGTGGCGGGATAGTAATGTCACATGCATAATGCTAACAGCTACCTTACGCTCCAAACCAGAACATTACAATGGCAAGAATTGCGGCAGGAACAGAGTGCTAAGTGTGAGTTTTTCTTTTCGCATTCGATCGTGAACGCGTTTCGAGTTTACTAGGAATTTGTATGTGACTTGTACAGCGCCACCTAGTGGTAAACTGGTTTCTCACGTTTACCACTAGGTGGCGCTGTACAAATCACATAGAAATTCCTAGTAAACTTAACGCGCTCACGATCGAATGCGAAAAGAAAAACTCACACTTAGCACTCAGGTAAGGCGGTGGTATTAAGTACCCGGGCGAGACATTGTGGAGCTCTACCACCTAGTAACCACAATGGCGTGTTATTAGTGTTAGTAAAGCTAATTGTTCGCCTTTTACGAACTGCCTGGCAGAATGGCAATGGTATATTCGTCAAAGAAAGCCCAGACCAACAATAGCAAAATAAAAAAAACAATCATTATCCCCTACAATAAACTCAATCACTGAATAATAATAAATAATAGCCGCAGCTGGCCAAGTTAAGATCCCTTTGTTACCTATTACAATTTGAGTTTAAAGATATGAATACGAAAAATATTTAATTTTTAAATCCAACATTAATCTGATAAAAATCTCCGGCTCAGATCCTCAGATACTGGGTTCTATTCCCGTGTCGGACCAAGCGCTGATGGGTTTTTTATGTAGAAAAATCTCAGTAGCATCCAAAAGTCTGGTGGTGGTGTGCTTAAATTTCCTTATCCATAAAGCTTTTGTTCCCAATTATCGCAAATAATAAGCGACAGTCTGTAAAATGGCAAATGCAGTGATAATAATTGGATCGGAAACGCGGCCATATTCCGACTTCAACAACAGTTCATTCATCTTACCAATGGTTATTGTTGTGTTCCAGTTTGGTGCTATGCATGTGGCATTACCATCCCGCCAAATGGGTGACAACGCAAAATTAATATATTTGGTGTCTAAAGACAATGGTTAGCCATAGGAGAGCCATATGTTTGTTTGCTTACTTATAATGTAAAAGAAATCACGCAAATCGGATTTTGGAGAAATTTGATGTACCTCACTTATTCCTGCGCAACAGCAGCAACAACGTCAGTGATTGTAACTGTCGTGTTCCGGTTTGGAGGGTAAGGTAGCCGGTAAACTTACGCATCTGGCATAAGACCTTGCCACTAGATAACAACGTACCAACATACCAACGATAAAAAGTACCTACGGATAAATATATATTTAAACTTAATTCGTACTACATTTATTTTGGGAAAATACGTTACCCCGTTGCATTGGGATAATACAAAAACTTTTTTATCACGCTGCGGGCTATGGACGCAACTAAATAGTAGCAATAAACAATACTATTTTGTTTACAAGACGGTATTGTTAGTTTGTTATTGTTAATGCTGAACAGTAAATCAACAATATCTATTATTGGAACATTCTATAAAACAGTTTGTGATATCCGCCACTAATTATGGTAGTATGTTTTTTTTAGATATGCAGGCGACCCGAGTAATCTGATCCATTGATATAAAACTTTCATGATTATATGTTGTAATGTTGATAATGTTGTTTTATACGTGCTAATTGCACGTATAAAACAACATTAAGTCTTTTAAATACCGTTGTAGACCGAAATCATTCTGAAGAATAGACCATCTGGTTATCTAGACAAATTTAAATTAATTTACTTGTACAAGTGTTAGCCGGTGCATGAAGTGTAACATTTTTTAAATTTGTTTCCAATCACATTTAGTTAAAGATGACATGCTAAATTACTATTTTAAAACATGTGTAATATATTTGAATTCATTAATTCATTAATGGTCATTATTTAATCATGAATATGTTGGTCACTAAAATTACTTAAACAGACTAAATAGATTGTAAAAAAATAATAAAATCTAATAATTCATCAAAATCGGTTAAGTGATTTAGCCGTGAAAGCGTTGAGACAGACAGACAAGCGGACAGACTGATAGACTTTCGCATCTATACATATAATAAAATCGTAGGAAAGTCAATACTGTACATTGAATATTTTTTTAAAAGAATACTTGGGGCGTGATCTACAATCGATATCGAAGCCAAAAATATAGTTTTTAGAATTTTTGTCTGTTTGTCTGTGTGTCTGTGTGTCCGGGGTAAACTCAAAAAGTACTGCATGGATTTACTTCAAATTTTGCATGAATATTACTAACAGGTCGGGTCAACATATAGGCTACATATTATTACGCTAGCACCTAGCGGTAGGTGCTGTGCGGAGTAAACGAAGTCCGCGCGGACGAAGTCGCTGGCAACAGCTAGTTTACAATATTAGTATGGATATTATGGATACAAGCGCCGGATTGTTTTAATAAACTCGAAGAACTTCGCTCACACGTTGAACTACTACTAAGGGTTCGCCAGTCGCACAGAAGACTACCCTTCGCGGGCATTAACTGCCCAAATTTAAATTTGGCGAAGACTCGGCTCGCCCCGTAGTCCGATGTCGCTGTTGCAGCTTATTAAGGCTAACAGCTATTGTCATTTAAAAAATATATAAGTATACAAAAGCCATAGTGTTTAAGTAGACTAGGAGTATATCGCTCGCTTCTTCAAACTTGTGGTACGCCCAGAACTACAAACTAACGATGGAATAGAACAAATATTTCTACATTTTTTTATATCATAAAGACATGATATCATGGTAGCCAACAAGTAGATGGCTCTACTCTCTCCATCTATCGCCATCGTCTATAATTATCAAACATGTTAATGCTGCGTTGCATGTGGCAGAATGATAGTGTAATTGGCATACGTTTGCCTGCTACCTTACCGTTCAAACCGGAACACGACAGTAACAAGCATTGACGCTGTTGCGACAGGATTAGTTAATCCGAGCGAGACATTGCCAGACTCTAGCTAAATATTGATTTATGTGAACCGAAAACAGGTATTTGTTATTTTAAATTTTGGAATTATGTATTGAGACCTGAATATCTATCTATACATATAATAAAATCGTAGGAAAATCAAAACTGTACATTGAATATTTTTTTAAAAATACTTAGGGCGTGTGATCTATAATCGATATCGAAGCCAAAAATATAGTTTTTAGAATTTTTGTCTGTTTGTCTGTATGTATGTCCGGGATAAACTCAAAAAGTACTGCATGGATTTACTTCAAATTTTGCATGAATATTACTAACAGGTCGGGTCAACATATAGGCTACATATTATCACGCTATCACCTACGGGGAGGAGCAGTGCGGAGTAAACGAAGTTCGCGCGGACGAAGTCGCAAGCAACAGCTAGTCATTTATAAATGTTGCATGCCGTTCGGTAGAATGCGTACTTTTTAAAACTACAGCTTTCTGTTGTAACCGTGTTCTAAGCAATAAATAATTATTTTATTCTATTTTATTCTATACCACCTAGTGTTTACTGTGATTTGTGATTAAGTTAAATTGTTTTAATACGCAGACACCTCTATGTTGGTTTGTCTTGTCCTCAATAAATGTTTTATTGATTCGTTCATTCAAATTATGAAATATCGACGAAAATACGTAAGAACATACTCTTACATTAACCTATTTTTTACTAAATAAATGTTCTCTCTTCTACAGATCCGTCGATCGTTACGTGCGGATAAAGTGGAAGGATGTACGTGTGGGTGATCTAGTCCATTTGTCGAACAACGAAGCGGTGCCGGCTGACATGGTACTGCTACACTCCTCCAGCTCCATGGGGATCTGTTACCTGGACACATGTAACCTGGATGGGGAAACTAATTTGAAGCAGAGAGTGGTGGCGCCAGGATTTAAAGACAAAGTAAGACGTTACGTCTTTTATATTAATCTAGCTGACCCGGCAAACGTTGTTCTGCCTTTTTTTATTACTCTTATTTTTTTTCATTTTTTCACTTTTTTTTTTTTTTTTTTTTTTTTTTTGTTTCGCTGGTGTAGCAATTTCGCTGTTTGTGTAGGTCATATAACTAAATGTGGATTTCTTCTTAGCGAATTGATACTTAGAAGAGTCCAAAATCCTACGGTAAACATGTTTTTCGTCTGTAAGTTACAGGTATTCGTTAGCTCAAGTTTACCTCATATGCGTAAGGTAATCTTATGTAATAAAATAATAATAATAATAATTAAAAAAAAAAAAAAAAAAGAAGAAAGAAAGTGCCACCGACTTATCTGTTCAACAGACAAAGAATCAATTGCAGCAGCCGTCAGTGCCAGTTAGAAATGTAATTCGCTCTAGGTTTAACTACGCCTTACGTAGTGGTGCCGTTTGAGCAGAAAAGTTGGTGGTACGACAGCTTAATAAAATAGGTAGTAAATTTACTTATTTACATGGTAATTAATGTTATGTAAGTACCATATATATATATATATACATATATATATATATATATATATATATATATATATATATATATATATATATATATATATATATATATATATTTATTTATTTATATATATATATACATATACACACATATATACATATATATATATATATACACATATATATATATATATACATATATATAACAATAATGTATTTTTGTATGTTTTTTAAAATAATATTTTGTATATAAAGGTCTTAGAGTCTATATTAAAATAAATTAATTCATATAACAATTAACCTAAGTTGTAATAAATACAGTATCTACTCATTATTGGTGGTATAGGCAAGTTAACTGTATCTAGTTTAAAAAGTAATTATTCCTTCCTATTACAATTTTAAGCATGCATTAACTTAGACTCTTTATTCTTTTAAAATTATCATACATTTATAAAAGCGTATTTTGTAGAGTTATTGAGTTAGGTAATAATAAAATATTATATTTTAACAAATATACAAAAGCTTGATATTTAAATTGTGCAATTATATAAAAGTATTTCAAGTGTTGTTGAAATTTTTCAATTTATTTACAATATTTACAATAAATTTAAGAAATGACTCAGCAGTTTGTTTCTTTTTAATTATTTCCATGATATGATACGGTGATACGCTAAAGTGGCGGCAAATAGTCTCATGAGAGTGTCTGGAGAGACTGAAAGCGGGGCAATGTTCTAAGAGATATAGTTTGGGCACTTGTCGAATCGCAGGGGCACTTATCATCATTTGTGATGTGAAAACGGTGGAGATATGATTTATGATATCCGTGTCCTGTAAGTATTTGCGTAAGCTGGAAGTTGGTACTCATTGTGCACATAAATGTATCAATACACTCGAGACGTGGGAAATATTTTTTCGTGTGTTGCCCCTGTTCTGCGTTAGAATATCTGATTTGCCACTTGATAAAATTATCTTTGCGAATTTTCTCTTTCACGAACGATAGGGGGAAAGCTACGTAGTCTGGAGGTTTTTGAAGGCTGGCTGCATTGTTTGCTGCGGCATCTGCTGCTTCGTTACCAGTGATACCAGCGTGAGCTTTAACCCATGCCAGTTCAATTTGCCCCTTTTCACTAAAATCATGTATGACTCTATGAATACGTGACACGAGGGGATTTGTATTACTTCTGTTTTGAAGTGCTTTGATGGCAGAGAGCGAGTCGCAAAAGATGAATGTGTGTGGAAATTCGTTAGTGGCGATCCATCTGCAAGCTTCCAGTATAGCCAGAAGTTCGGCTTGAAATACTGAACAGCTATTGTGGAGCTTGAATTTGCGAGTGGTTGTGGGAAGAATATTATTGGGGGCGTAACTTACGAAAGCTGCTCCCACCGATCCATCTTCTTGTTTGCTACCATCAGTGAAGATAAGCATAGAGTTGATTTTGCGTATTTTGTCTATATCTGATTGGCTGTATGATTTGCTGAAGTTTCCTAGATTTATTCTTTTTGCAGGGTGTAATAGTTCATCAAAAGGGGTTGGTTTTTCGTATGCGATGTCACGTGGTAGGAGTTCTGTGTGACCTGACAAGCGAACGTTCTCCAGGGCATGAACTTCACGGATTTTAAGATCAAGGGGCATCAGTCGCGCGAGTGCTAGAGCTGCCGTTGTAGAGATAGTACGGAAACCTTTAATCGCTTTGATTGCAAAGCCGCGCTGAAGCGTCATAAGGCTCTTTTTAACATATTCTTTGTGCACAATGTGTCCCCAAATACCAGCCGCATAGGTGATAATAGGTTGAATGACATGTAAGTATATAGTGCGAATATTATCAGGGTGTGCGCCCCATGTGGGTTTTGTGTATATGCATAGTTTGTTAAAGATGCGTGAGGATTTATTGAGGATGTAACGCAAGTGTGGGCCAAACAGAAGTTTTTCGTCTAGGATAACACCAAGAAGTTTGATTTCCTGTTGGAAAGAAAGATCTTGTCCACTCATATTTATTCTGGCTGTTTTAGCTTTTTTAGTAAAAGCAATCATTTGGGTTTTATTAGGTCCAAAACTGAGTTTCACGCTGTTGCCCCATTCAACTATTTTGGCAAGAGAGAAGTTAGCAATATTTTGCAGTTCATCAATGTTTTTGGCAGAAACAATCAGTAAGACGTCATCCGCGTAAGCCTGGATGTGGCATCCCTTAGGAAATTTTAAATCCAGCAACTCATCCAATATTATGTTCCATAAAACTGGCCCACAAGTGGATCCCTGTATACATCCTTTAGACATCGTCTTTGTGATCCGCTCTCCTCCATGGTCTAATACTACTGTTCGATTTTGAACGTAGCTCGAGATTAAGCCAAAGATGTTGTTGGGGCATTCAATATATCGTAGGCGTTCGAAAAGAGCGGGCCACCAAGCGTTGTCAAATGCTGCTTTGATGTCAAGTGAAATAGCTGCTACTAATTTTTTATCAAGTTTGGCTTTTCGAATGAAATTTAGCGCTGTGCTTATTGCTTCGGTTGTATTTGTTTGCTCTCGAAAAGCAAATTGTCTGATATTGCATCTTTTATTTTTAGCAGAACAGTAGGTAACTCTTTTAATAAATAATTTTTCTAGTAGTTTACCAAAAACTGGAATTAGTCCAATTGGTCTAAAAGAGCCTAAAGCGCTGTAGTCACTTTTACCTGGTTTAGGAATAATTTTGACATAAGCAATCTTCCACTGACGAGGAAAGTGCTGCAAAGTAAGGCATCTGTTCAATATGTTTGTGAGAAGTTTGGGATATGACATGGCAAATTGGAAGCAGATATCTGAAGTTAAATGGTCGATCCCAGGAGCCTTATTCGGGTTCATCGTTTTTAAGTGTTCTAGCACTTCCTCTTCTGAGAAAGGTGGGTCATCTGGAGTATTAGGGCGCTCTGAAAATTTTGACCTGAGTAGATGATGTCTGGATTCAGTGTCAGAATTGTCATCAGGATAAAAATGCTCTAAAAGAGCTTGACCAGTCTCTCTCGTGCTAGTTGTATACCTGTTGCCGATTTTCACGGTAGCAGGAGGTTGACGAGAAACAGTTTCTTTGAGTAGCCTATTTGTAAGTGACCATACATTTTCCTTAGTTTGTAGCTCGCAAAACTGTCGGAAATGTTTGGTGGATTCATCACGGAGTTCTTTGGCGTATTTCATCTTTTGGTTTTGTTGTTCAGCAATGAGGTTTTCTAAAGGAAGTCCTAGTCGTTTAGCTTGATGTAATCGGTGATGTAATTGAATGACTTCCCTTTTACGGGCTTCCAAATTTTCGGTCCACCAAGGAGGCTTACATTTTCGCCCAGAGCCTCTTGTGTGCATGGATTCCCGGCAAGCAGAGTGGATGGCATAAAGAACTTCATCAATATATGATTCTAGTTCATGTGGCTGCATGGTTGATGGATCCATATTTAATATGTTAGAATTGGTCATAATTGTATTTAAAGTTTCTTTGAAAATCGGCCAATTGGCTTTATTGCCAGTTTTGTATAAATAGGTTGATGTGTTGTTTGTCTGTCGTTCGGTGCTATTAATGTGTAAGGTAAATTCTATGGCATTATGTTGGGAGGAAGAACAAATACTTAAGTTAACTTGCCAATCTCTCACTTGGTTATAGATAGAGTCGGAGGCCATAGTGATGTCTATTATAGACGAACGGATTTGTCCGTATGTGATGGTTTCAAAGGTTGGGGTATTCCCTGTATTGCAAATGAACATATCATTGCCATGCAAAATGTCCATGATATCATAGCCCCGTGCATTAGCAGTGTTGCTACCCCAAATGGGATGCCAGCCATTGAGATCACCGCCGACTATGATATGAGAGTTTCGATTACTCTGTAAAAATCTGCTCAAATGATCTAAAGTATTGTTTATGTCCCTGTCTGGTTCTATATAGGCGGAAGCAAGATAGAGGTATCTGCTCCCGTATTTCATTTGAATCACACTTAGGTTCGGCGACGAAAATTGTGACAACCCCAAAACTCTTCCGCATAATTTTTTTGTTATTATGCAAGCTTTAACCCTGTTGCCATTAGAAAATTGGTATATATTGAGTCCTGGGATTGATCGCATTTCAATGCCGGCACCTACGTATGGTTCCGATATTAGAGCAATTGCATATTCACCAGTCATAAAACTGACAAGAAACTCTTGTAAACTATATCTGGATCTGTCGATATTGCACTGTATAATTTTCAGTGATTTATGATGATCCATAGTCAATACGACTTATGATTTTATTTTTCATGATTCGCAGCCTAGTACATGAGTTGGAGGTAGCTGAGTGAGTTGTTGCAAGTTTGGTGTGGAATTTCATGTTATGCGTGAAACAGTTCAAACATTTGGGTGGTTTTTCTCGGTTAGGACATTCTCCCACTAGGTGGTTTGACTCGGTGCAATGAGAGCAAAAATAAGTGGAAGATGGGCAGTGTGACTTCAAGTGTCCAAATTGTAAGCATTTAAAACATTGAATGAAAGGGCAATAATCTTGTACGTGGACGCGCTGATGATCTATATAGATTCTACCCATATTAAGCATAAGGTGGTATAATTTTGGAGCTACTTGGAGCACAACATTGTATAAATTGGGATTTCTATTGTTGCGTTTAAATTTTAATAAAATGTCTTCATTACATTCAGATTTGTCTCTTATTTCCACGTTTTGATTGCGTATGATAGAAATTATGTCATCACTCTGAATGTCCTTAGAAATGCCCTTTAGGATTAACATAGGTCTGAGGCAGCGAGCTGCCTCGGCCTTGACCAACGTGGCTGAGTTTAATCGTTCAAGTTTTTCACCTTCCCTTCCCTTTTAAGATTTCAACAATTTAATTCGAAACCAAAAATAATCAAATCGGATCAGCCGTTCTCGAGTTTCAGCGAGACTAACGAATAGAAATTGATTTATATATATACATATATATATATATATATATATATATATATATATATATATATATATATATATATATATATATATATATATATATATATATATATATATATATATATATATATATATAAGAAGAGTATTTTGGTGGAGTGCTTGAGAAAGGGGGGGGGGGGGGGGGTAATTGGGATAAAAAAAATGGGTTTGGGTGTAATGTATGTAAAAGTGTTTATATATGTATTTGTATCGTTGACTAACACCCATAACAAGCAAATAATTTGCTTACTTTGGGATTATATCAATAACTGTAATTTGTCCCGTGAATATTTATTTAAAAAAAGAACTATACTACCATTTAAGTTGGAGCAAACAGTAGATAACTACAAAATTTCATTGAAATTAGTTCAGTAGTTTAGAAATCAATAGCGGACAAACATCGTGACACGTAATTTATTTATATTAAGATAGTATATACAGGTTGACTGGTAAAAAAAATACTACATACTGAAGGAAGGTGTTCAGTATTTGATTCTAATACCGAATATGTGAAAAATAGATATTTAAATTTTGACCTAATTGTTCAATAAAAATATTTATGTATGAAATTCATTGTTTACAAATAGCAATTTGTCGAACTCGTGATCTTTGATACCGACCTGCGCAACCTACACCTCCGAACGTTACTTACGTACGTAAGGGGGTAAACATTTTTTTACTTTTTATCAAAAAGACTAGACTCGACTCACGAGCTGCTATCGCCCGCGCGGTGACCGTATTGTCTTAATTTTACTACACTAATTTCGTTGAGGTTTACTATGTAGACAAGCAATATTCTCTTTTTATTATAATTTTATTGCTTACACATGACATTAATTATCCTGTCCTTCAATAAGTACAGTATTTTACCAGTCAGACTGTATAAGGATGCAAGAAATATTTGTTGGTCAAGCAGTTATCTGTTATCCTTAAATCATGAGATTCAGGGCTCGCGCCCTGAGTCTGAAGAAATGTTCTGCTTATTTAATATCTAAAAAGACTTCAGTAGCAATGTACCTGTTGATGTAACATATTTTGTTATCACAAGCAAAAAAAACGATAGTCATTAAAAAGTTCACAAATGTGGTGATGAGTATCACCATCTTGCCAAACGACACGCTGGTTATTTGTACTGAACCGCGGCTCTAGACAAGTGGCAAAAACGCTAGTAGAATCCATCCTATCCATACTAATATTACAAATGCGAAAGTCTGTCTGTTACGATTTCACGGCTAAACCGCTAGACCGATTTTCATGAAATTTGGCATGGAAGTAGTTGAAGAGCCGGGGTCAAACATAGGCTTGTTTTTTTCAACAATTGAACCCTAAGGGTCTGAAAAAGGGGATGAAAGTTTGTATAACACTATACGGTCGGCAATCGGCATGTAAATCTATTTGTGAATAAAATTACGTGGGGCAGGTAGTAGAAAAATAAATATACGTTTTTTTTATAGAAGAGGGGGCAAACGAGCAAGAGGTGCACCTGATGGTAAGTGATCACCGCCGCCCATGGACATCTGCAATACCAGAGGTGTTGCAGTGGTTTGCCGGCCATTTTCGGATTTGATTTATTTTAGATACTATTCTACTAATGTTAATGCCACTTGTTAAACCCGCTGGGGTGTCTTAGCTTATATTAAGAAAAACTTCCACGGCTATAAATATATACATTACTACGTTTGTAAAAACGTAGTAATATTTTGTGAACGTCAACTAAGTTAATGTCGAAAGCTTTAGTGTAAATACAGTCCTAGTGCATTTTTTCTCTTTTTAATTTAGTTTTATCATAGAATAGCAAACGAACACGATCCGCTCACATTCGAGATCTCGTTCAAGGGTTAATAATTTCTGATCTCACTTATTTGTCATTTTTCGTCAAAATACTGTCCTAAGCCAAAATCCGCTCTCTCTTAGGGTGGGCTTTATGCCCAAATAGTTTGAATCCTGACTGAGAAGTCAGTTCACCTGAAAGCCCGGTTTTGTCCGTTATCGGTCATACTAACCAACTACCTAACGTCATTTCGAAAAAAATGGCTCTTTTAGAAAAAGGCTACCTCGCTTACATGCATTAAATATGGTGTGTTGCTATCAGTTTGGCGGGGATTTTGTATTTAATAGAACTGTTAGCCTAGTCCCCATTCAAAGGATAGAATATCTGTCATCATGCAAGATAGTTCGTAAAAGGTGAGCGATTGGGCAAATGTGTCTTTGTTATTGCGACTACTAACTAAGGTGGTAGAGATCTGCAATGCCTCACCCGGGTGCGTTACCATGTCTTCACCTATTTTTGCCGCAATGCCGTCAAAGCTTGTTACTGATTAGAAGGATAATGTGGCTGGTAAACTCCTTTACAACAGAACGTGCTAACAGAACGACACTCACTAGGACACCCTCTATCATTCTGGACCACCATCGCCACTAATTAAAACTAAATTTTGTCAAAAACATATCCTGTTGCAAAGGTTTATTCTAAAAGTGTATCTATTGAAAGGCTTTTTTTTTCGAAACGCACAAAGCAGCTGGTCTGTATTACTGCGAAACAAGTCTGTTTGGGCGAGCAGAATTCTCAGATAGAAATTCAATTATTTAGGCTTCGAGCACGCCATAAAGGTGTCTCTTGTATGACGATTCGGGCTTAGGGCAGTAACTTGACGAAAAAATATTTTTTACAGTGTTTAATACAACAGAATCATTGGCATATAGTTTTTATGATCACATATATAACAGGACATGCTGAAAGTACACACTTTCCTAAATTAGAACCTGAGAGAACCTGTCTTTCAAAAAATATCGTAAAAATCTATCCTTGAAACATTGTTAAAGAAGGGCGTTAAAATATTTGGCATAATCCAATATCAATGATCTAATATTATGGTCATTAGTCGTATCTTTTGATTTACGCTTCAAGAAGGTCAAAATGAAATTGCTTATTGTTCTATTGTCCGATATGTAGCCCACCAACTAGATACCCATTGAACTGTTAACTCATTCTGCATTCAACCTCCGTTTTCATTCGTCGCTTTAAACGGCGCTTGCATAATTTAATGGACATTACAAGCTTGTCGTGACCAATTTACCGTGAGGATACTTTCTCTTACTCAAATTTTCAAAATTGCCTACGTTTTTGTCGAAGAGATAGCAAATTTTGAAATACAGACAACTATATTATTGACTAGCTTATGGTCTATATTATTGACTGCCTTATGGTCTAGTGCTTAGTGGTCTCAGGTGCGATTCCCGGGTCGGGCTAAAGTGTTATTGAGTTTTTTCGAAAATCGACATCTTGGTGTCAGCATGAAGTCTTCGCGTAAAGTTGAAAGTACTGGTTATTGAAAAATTTTTAATATAGTAATATTAAAAATGTTACTATATTAAAAATTTTCGAAGTTAATAGAAGTCAATGTTACATACAAGTAATATTCGAGCATATTGAAGCATATATAAAGGAAGAAATCCGAAAACCGTAAATTTTTATTTTTCCCCGTATTGTTCCCGGGCTCCTTTGAAGAATAGCCCAACTGCCGTTCTGCCAGGCAGGTCGTAAAAGGCGACCGATTGGCTATACGAGTCACTGACATCGTGGCTACTAGGTGGTAGAGTTCTGCATTGTCTCGCCCGGGTCTGGTACCACCGCCTTACCTATTCCTGCCGCAATAGAGTCAGTGCATGTCACTGTCGTGTTCCGGTTTAGAGCGTAAGGTAGCCGTTAAACTTATGCACGTGGCATAAGACCTCGCCACAAGATGGCAACTCACCATTAACACCTTTGGTGTCTATAGGCGATGGTTGACCCTTTCCATCAGGAGAGCCATCTGCTTGTTTGCTATCTTTTACTATAAAAAAAGTACATCACAAAAAAGATGCGATCAAAAGATATGACCGTTTATGTCGCATATTTTGCGATTTCACAAGGGAATTAAAACCTATAGATTACTTCTATGTGTAGCTAAAGTTACCTACAAGTTTATGTTTAACCCTCTGTATGCGAGTCCAACTTTATTGTTTTATATCATAAGATTAAGATAGCAAACAAGCTGATGGGTCTTCTGATGGAAAGAGTCAACCATCGCCTATAGACACCAAAGATGTTAATGGTGCGTTGCTATCTTGTGGCGAGGTCTAATGCCACATGCATAAGTTTACCTACCTTACCCTCCAAACCGGAACAAGATAGCGACAAGCACTGGCGCTATTGCGGCAGGAATAGGTAAGGTGGTGGTACCAGACCCGGGCGAGACAATTCAGAACTCTACCACCTAGTAAACCAACTCGCACTTGACCGGTTTTTTTTGGTTATGCAAAAGCCAGAGCACACATTTATTTTTTGGATACTCGTATCAAGAGGGTGATCAAGAGGACACTCGTATCAAGGTCGCAATACTTATCCCACGACTACTTTCTTGTAAAAAAATTTTACGTTACAAGATGGCCGCTGCGAGTCAAGGCTTTAAACCTCATAGAGTTTCAACTTTATTTGCACAATGTATTGCATCCTAGTAATGTTATAAATACAAAAGTGACTTAATTACTTAACCGATCTTCAACTTTGGATAATATGTTGTCATGGACACCGTGAGACATCGTTGAACGTCGCACCTTTCATCCGTAACAATATTGTTCCCGAGAGATATAAAAACAACTTTTAACGCGAATGAAGTTGCGTGCAAAAGCTAGTTTAAATATAAGTAGGACTTAAGTATCTCTTTGAGTGTCAAATTCTGTTGGTAATCGCAATCGGCCATTGTTTAACAAGGTTGGCGGCCAAATTTTCACCTCCTTATCATTATGTACATCTTCAATTATAATATTGCCTTCTGCCTTTCTCTCGATTTCTGATTCGTATTTATTAGATTGGGCCAGTGAGAGTTGGCTAGCCCGCTTATCAATATCGGGCAGATCTATCCGAGCTGCCTTCTAAAGAGAAGAATTACTTTTCAACATTGAAGACAGCGCACGACTCAATAGATCAAACGACCTCGAGTCGAACTATCACAATAATTGTATTTACTCTTGTTTATTTATTTCAAGTATTTAATAGGATGGCAAACAAACAGATAGTTCTCTTGATGGAAAGATATAACCATCGTCTATAGACATCAAGGATGTTAATGTTACGTTGTTATCCACGTGGTGAGGTTTTAATGCCTCATGCATAATTTTATTAGCTACATTACAAACCCAACTATTAGCTACATTACAAACCTGACTATTAGCTACATTACAAACCCGACTATTAGCTACTTTACAAACCCGACTATCACGCTGGTTCGCTTACGGGGTAGTCAGATGGAACTGTACTATATTAGATACTTCATTTCACGATTACCACAGTTTGTTGGCTGGCGAGATTGGTGGTTATTAGAATAGTCTTATTTTTCAACTATAACGACTATAGTTATTTGCGAGAACTAGAACTGCTTTATACCCTCCGAAATAAGGTGATTTTTTATTGTTTTTGCTAAATTCAAATAAAACACTAATGGGAAATCTGTATATAAATTTTTCAAGAGAGAATAGTAACACTTTTTCTATGACCCAGAAAAAGAACCTGCGACCATGTACAAATCGAATAGGCTAACCCTTATTGGCACTGAGTTGTATTGATTTTGACATTTTGTTTTCAGCAATTGGAATTTTCACCATCCAAATTTAAAAGTTCTGTGGAAGTTGAACGACCGTCGACGAAGATATACAGGTTTAATGGCACAATATCACATCCGAACGGTTACCGAGTACATTTAAACTCTGATAACCTTCTACTCAGAGAATGTACAATAAAAAATACAGATTTCGTAGAAGGAATAGTGGTATACGCTGGCCACGAGACAAAAGCCATGCTCAATAATGGTGGACCAAGGTACAAATGCTCGAAACTTGAACGAAAAATGAACACAGATGTCATATGGTGTGTATTAGTCCTTCTTTTTTTATGTTGTGCTGGAGCCGTCGGTTGTAAGGTATGGCTAGATCAGTACAGTTCGATACCATCAAGAAATATACCGTTTATTCTATACGTAGAAAAGGGTTCTCCGGCGGTTGAAGGGTTAATTATATTTTGGACATATATCATAGTCTTGCAAGTAATGATACCAGTCTCTCTATACGTGACGATAGAAATGACGAAGCTGCTGCAAGTATACCACATCCACCAAGACGTAGAAATGTACGATCCGGTTACTAATATACGGACGGAATGTAGAGCTTTAAATATAACTGAAGAGTTGGGGCAAATCAGTTATCTGTTTAGTGACAAAACGGGAACGTTGACAGAGAACAAGATGGTGTTTAGACGATGTACAGTGGGAGGGGTGGATTACGATCATCCACCGGGACCAGAAGCCGAACCTTCAGTAGAGCTTCCTCCGATAGTAACACCTGTCACACGAGTGTCGCCGAACAGCCGAATGATGCAACATTTGATCGATCCTAACGACGGTCAACACACACAAAAGGTATGTTTTTTTTGCCTATTAAAATGGTAGTGTGAATGCGAATACATAGTATATGAATGTAAATTAATTCGTAAAAGCTAATATTAGTTTTGTGTGGGTGTGTCGTTGCCAGTGACCTTCAGAAGCCTTTGTTTTCTGCATGAGATTTAATAAAGTATGTATTCGTTACAAGAATTTATATATACAAGAATTTATATGATAAGGAATCTGGTAAATGCTATTTGTGTTCATTGAAATTAATGATAAATGATCACTGCCGCTCAAGGACATTTAAAATAGAGAGAGATTCGCTCGTGTTTGTCCTTTCCAATACTCTGGACAACGAGTATGCAACGCACCTTTAATATCTTTGATGTTGGCGATGGTGTCACTTACCATCCACATTGTCATCTGCTTCTTAACTCCTTTATATATAAAAGTAGTTAAGACATTGAGTAAACATACTACAACAGACCATTTGTCCTGTTAACACATCAGATTAATAGATTTTATAAGTAATCCCAACCGAATCGCAGGAATTAGTGCCGATCAGTCCAGTAAGTTGTAAACACGCGCTGCAAAATACCGATTTTGACAATCGGAACACCGCGCCGTTGACAGAATTAATTTAGGTTCAAGAAAGCTCTTTTGATCCGGACTGATATCTAGAAAAATGTAATGAAATCGTTGTTTAGCACATCAAAATTGTAAAGTTATAAGCAAAGATGAAGAAAATAGGTGTTAAGGTTTTTAGCTAATATTTTATAAATCAGTCAGGTAACAATACGTGAAGGAAGAACTTGAGACCCCCTTTTTGCACGACAATTGCGCGAACGGTAGAGTATTAAATTTGGCACGGTTATAGTTAACATTGCGGAGGACTGCAGTAACCTAATATTTTTTATTAAAATAAATACATAATAATGTTTATTTTTTATATAAATGTATTTCTAATGCATTTCGCATTAGAAATACATTAAATTTATTAAAATAAGCATTACACACACTACATTCATATGACATACGTGATAATGTACACATTACACACGTGTATACTACTTAATTTTTTTTTTGGTTAAATATGTTGTCAAACTTAAAAGAGATTTTATTTATTTGTCTATGGTCAAAATGGCGATCACAAGAGTAATACTTAGCTCATGTGAGACGTTGCAGAACTCTACCACGTGGTCACGATGGCTTATGATACTTTTGGCCAATTGTTCGCCATTTGCGAATTGCCTAGCAGAGAAACAGGCATATTATATAATATACAATAGTTGAAATAATTGTTATCTAAGTGTTGCATGTTGTAGGTTCGTGAATTTCTACTAATCATGGCTGTGTGTAACACGGTGGTGGTGAGCCAACCGCACGTAGACGACATGGACATGAGTAGATCGAACACTTCCGAGAATTTTGCGTCACAGAAAAGTTCTCGGACGAATGGAACCTTAAGGTCGAATGATAAGTAAGTACATAATGTCTTTTATTTGATTAATTAGTCTTAATGCTATATTATATACTAGCTTTTGCCAGCGACTTCGTCCGCGCGGACTTCGTTTATTCCGCACTGCTCCTCCCCCGTAGGTGATAGCATGATAGTATGTAGCCTATATGTTGACCCGACATGTTAGTAATATTCATGCAAAATTTGAAGTAAATCCATGCCGTATTTTTTGAGTTTACCCCGGTCATACATACAGACAAACAGATAAACAAACAAACAGACAAAAATTCTAAAAACTATATTTTTGGCTTCGATATCGATTGTAGATCACGCCCCAAGTATTCTTTTAAAAAAATATTTAATGTACAGTTTTGACTTTCCTGCGATTTTATTATATGCATAGATGAAGCCGTCCCGCAAGCTTTAAGCCAACAGGATGGTCTAAATGTCACAATACTTAGCAACCTTTTTTATACAACAGATAGCAAACAAACAGATGGCTCTCCTGATGGTAGGAGAAACCATCACCTATGGACACCGAAGATGTTATAAGTGCGTTGCTATCCGTGTGGCGGAATGGCAATGCCACTTGCACAAGTTTACTGGCTACCCTATTGAAGGTAATGCGGCAGGAATATAGTAGTCACGATGGTAATGACACGTATAGCAAATCGGTCACCTTTTACGACCTGTCTAGCAGAACGGCAATTGGTCTATTCAAAGGAGCCCAGACCAACACGACGAAGGTGTTTTATATAATTACAATATTTTTAAGGTATGCCCGATTAACGGAATCCCGATCGACAACACCTTCTCCGCCGCCATCGACGACGTCTCCGTTACGCCTGCGATTGCCGAAACTACCGTTCGTCAGTAAGGATGATAGTGCAAGTGAACCGAGTACATCAGCCGAAATACAGGTAAGTGTGAAAACTTTTATATGTCATATCAGCAAACAAGCAGAAAGTTCTCTTGATGGAAGGAGATAACCATCGCCTATAGACACCAAATATGTTTATGCTGCGTTGCTAAATGGTAATGGCACATGCATAACTTTACCGGCTGTCGTACTCTTTAAACCGGAATACGTTAGGGACAAGCAGTATACTATTATAGAACTAGTAGTCATGATATTAATAGCGTATTTGGCCATTGGTTCGCCTTTAGCGAACTGCCTAGCCAGGGATGCAGATGCCCGGACCAACACTCATCGACAGATTTATGAATAATTTTTTTTGCTGTGTAACAACTTGGTGCAAGGGTACTTTTACCTGGAAAATAAATAATAATAATAAATAAATATTCACGGGACAAATATACCCTTACCCTATACCCTTACCTTACCTATAGGTACATACATATCTTCACGCCAGATCCCTTATGGGTAGGCAGAGAGAATCGAGTAAGCAAATTATTTGCTTGTGTTATGGGTGTTAGTCAACAATACTAATACATAGAAATACATATATAAATACTAGAATATATTTAATAAACAACCAAACCCGGGAATACAAACATTTATGCTCATCACACAAATGCTTGTCCCCGACGGGAATCGAACCCGAGTCCCGTCGATTGAGTAGTCAGGTTCGCTAACCACTTGACCAACGGGGCGGTCCAAGTACGAAAAAAATCGGAAAATAACAAAGTAGTGTGTGTAACAATTTGGTACAGGGATTTTTTACCTGGAAAAGTACTGTTCCCAAAAAGAATCGGAAAATAGCAATGTAGTTGTATAATAATTATTTGTAAAAATACGAAATTTGTAATAGAATGATTAAAAGTTACCTGGCAAAAATATTTGTTTGTCATAAAGAGCGTGGTAGAGTAACATGTCATCAGTATAATCTTTCATCCCTTAGGGGTTGATTTTTGAAAAAAGTAGCTAATACATATTTGACTTCGGGTCTTCTCCTTGCCAAATTTCATCAAAACTGTTAATAGTTTAGTCGTGAAAGTGTGACAGACAGAAATTCGCATTTATAACAAAGTGTGAAATATAGAAGTAGTTAAGTAAGTAAATAACTAAGTAAATATAGAAATTCCCAATTACAGCTGGCACGATTCGAAGCAGAAAGCCCGGACGAACTGGCACTAGCCGAAGCTGCCATGGCGTACGGCTATGAGCTGCGAAAGCGCGCGCCCGACGAAGTGGAGCTCGGCATCCGCGGGGAGCTCACCCGGTACAAGGTGCTCCGGGTGCAGCAGTTCGACTCCAACCGCAAGTGCATGTCGGTGGCCTTGCGCCTCCCTACTGGACAGGTAATATATTGTTACGAGCTTAGAGTTCGTATTGTGCAATAAAATATCACTTATATTAAAACTGTGTATTTACAACACAAATGTATAACACATAAACTACAATGCAATACGTAAATTCATCAGTGAATTTACCCACCAATAACACTCACTATTTAAACACTAGAATTAACCGACTATACCGAATCACTAAAGTAATGCGCTTTCCGTATCACACTGATTGTCCGAACTATCGCTTTCGAATCACTGTATAAAACTGAGTTGCTTTCCGCCGACATATTCTTATTTATACACCAGGTAAAGTGCGATCATATTCCCGAAAGTTCCGAAAATAACGCATTAACAATCGAAAAGTAAACAAGTCATAGTACACGCTATTTGCACCCTTATGCCATATGCGAGAAGGACTGTTGTGGCATAGCTATTTGGGTAACGGCGGCTATTGTTTATCGATAGAAGCAGCTATCTTTTTCTTTTATTTACAGATTTTTCCAGTGTTCTCACTCTTTACTTTTCTAGACTATTTGCAACAATATTTTACTATTGGCAATGCATTCATTGACGGTCTCAACGGTCGGATGGTTCGAGAATATAAACGACGATCTAAACGATGCCCATCGAGACTCGAGTTCGATTCCCGACAAGGATTAATTTTATATGAACATAAAATCCATACCATGACATGCCAATGAAACGTTTTTATACGTCATAGGATAACAAATAAGCAAATGACTCTCCTAATGGAAAATACACTATCGCCTATAGACACCAAAGGTGGTAATGGTGCGTTGCTATCCGTGTGGCAGGGTGAATTTGATGAATTACCTTCAAAACCGGAACATGACAATGACAAGCACAGAAGCTATTGTGGCAGAAATAGGTTAGGCGGTGGCACCAGATCCGGGCCAGACGTTGCAGCACTCTACCACCTAACAGTCACGATGGCAGTGACACGTATTTTTACCCACTGCCTGGCAGAATAGCAGATGGTCTATTCTTTAAAAAGGGCCCAGACCATATGCATTGAATATGCCAGATTCCCTGTTTGTTTTCTGACTATTTGACCTAGTAAACTAATAATATAAATACATATTAATCATTGACATATTATTACTATGGACATCGGGTCTCATATTAAAATCGCGATAAAAATGTCACAGTTACACATCACAAAAATCAATATGTTAACAAGGTAATTTAAACACTAAATCATTATATAAAGGTTTAATTTCGACTAAAATTGTAGCTCTTTTTGCGTTTTGTAGCTTATTTGCCTCGGATATTTTTTATCTTAATACTAAAAACGTAAAGATACGAAGCCGGATATTTCGAATTAAAATGCATTTGAGTGCGGAGCATACATGTTTGTATTTTTGGGTCTGAATTGGTCCTGATCAATTGAGCTACGTGTCGGTGTTTCAACATTGCAAAATTCTTCTTTGCCTTGTGATTGATTCTGTCGATTGTACTGATTAGTAGATATAGTGTGTAAAAAAACCCTGTCCGATCTTCAAAGGCATTATTTGGTAGCTTAATACAAACATATTTGTGTTATTATTTTATGGATATTGATACATACATTTTCAAAATATTTGCTTGATTTAAGAGGAAATTGCTCAATTTTAGTACTAAAATGAGCCACTTTAAACTATGATATTTTTCTTATTTTAATACAAAATAATATTTTTTTGATAATGTCATTGACCTACCGAAATACCCCTTTCGAATCGGAGAAGATTTTATTTACACCCTATATGTTAGTATATATTAGTTAAATGAGTTCATCTTTAGAGATCAAATTTATATTTATATTGATTAATGCTTTCGTGTTTTTACTGTATAATATGTATTTTAGCACTTGTCTCCTGCTAGAGAACAGTTTTGGCACGATCCGATAACTGTTAAAACATATATTATCTAGTTATATCAGCGTTTCCCATTTGCCGGGTCGCGACCCGGTACCGGGTCACCAAAATAAAATACCGGATACCAAGATTCCCGCATTATTTTAAAAATATTACCTACAATCGATCGATGATTAATAGATTTTTGGTTATCATGTCCTCAAGAATATACAAAATTAGCTCATCAAGCATACATATATACATACATACCTATAGGTACATACATATCTTCACGCCAGATCCCTTATGGGGTAGGCAGAGAATCAAGTGCTATACATCATGATCCTTGCAGCTTTGTCACAACTTATAAATGTGAACCTGGGTTTTTAACACTAATTTACTTTAAAAATAAACAAAGGAACCGATTTGAAGTAGAACCAAGCCTAAGGATAAAACTTTTGTAATTTTCCGCGAACTTGAATTCTTAATTGTCAAACTTAAAAAATATTTTATTTCTTAGTCTTTGGTCTAATTTCAGTCACAGGCGATAGCTGGTATAATTAAGTCACTGACGCCATATTTGATTTATTTACCTAAACTACTTCCTTCCGTAAACACGTTCAACACGAGATAGCTATTTAATTTATTCCATTTAAATACATTGATTAGATTGTACTCGCCAATACGGCGTCTAGATTACCTCGAAGCTATATTGTCACACCTTTTGATGTATTCAGAGGTCACTGCAATCACCGTTAATCTTATCTTACAAACAGGGATTGTCCGTGTTGTTTGTTTGCTAACGTATTATAAGAATTATTCACTTCAGAGAATTTTGTAGTAAACGAAATATTTTAGCGCGATTACCTCAGCTTCACCTTTAAAGTGATCTGGGCCTCTTTTAAAGTATTATCATCTGTCATCGAGAAAGTTTGTGATAGGGTACAGCCAAAATGTTGACCCTCGTTTCTCCTACTTAGTAGAAACTATTACTACTATTATTACTATTACTAACTACTATATTCTGTCTCCTCCGAAAAACCACAACCTTACATGTTCTGGCCGTCAGTACTTGCCGCTGTGTATTCCGGTTTGGATTTATATCCGATAAAGTTATGCATATCTCAAACATTGTACGTCAGCAATTTACTAGGTTGTTTGATTTTCTTTTATAATAATTAGCAGATATTGTAGTAGAAATGTGTGTAGTGTGAGAAATAAAACACAAAAAAAATTATTTCTACTTATGCTCGGTATAGACTTTAAAACTATCCAATCGATGTACCTCAAACAAAATTCATTCGAAAAGTAATAATATGGGAATGATTTTAGACAACTATAGGCCATTTTTTACCTGACTAAGCAAACAAAGTCGCGTACAACAGCCAGTAATGTATATAGAAATGTTTTATGTCTCCAATTCACATTATAAACGTACATCTCTCCAAAACGTTTTAACATTTAACATTTATTTAAGTGCAATGGGCCCACCTCTCGTTCCCACCACTGTAACTTCTGTAAACCAGAATCAACAGCGGCATCCGACCTGATAACCTCTGAGTTGTGAGCTCAGGGTGCCCTGGGGGAAAAGCTAAGCTGTTTTGGGACCCGCATCGAAATTAATCAGATGTGTATAGAAGGAATAGGAAAATACCTACAGTTTTTAGTATTTATTGTGTTTGTCGGTGCGCGGGAGTTTCATATAAACAAGGGCAAATAGCAAAGCTATCGCATCGCAAATTAAAAAAAGGAAACAAGACCATTTGGAATTATTTATATTCATTTATTGATTATCAAGGATAACATAACAATTAATTATCTTCTTAGTGTGTAGTCTCGTTTCCGATCTGGTAGAAGCTTAAAAAATTGTTATCTCGTCAAAATAACTTGTAAAAAGTTTAGTTTAAAAGTATCGATTTCTGATTTTCTGTATCCTAGTATTTACGTACATATCTTTACGCCTGATTCCTTACGGGTTATGCACAGAGAACCAAGTACCCTACCTCACGATCCTTGCAAGCTTGTCTCGCTTCCTCCTCTTTCATCACTCTCTTCATACACACACGCCGGTTTCGAAGACTCTTGACACCACCTTCGGACAGTACTCGATCAATCTGATCATGGTATGTCAGTCTTGGTCTTCCCTGGTACCTACATCCTTCCACATTCGCATTGTATATATCTGTTTTGTTAACCTTTCATCTATTACTCTTTCTACATGTCCGAACCAACGGAGCATGCCTTTTCTCATCTTTACATTGACACTTTCTTTCAAGCCTAACCTATCTCTCACTTCCACATTACGAACTCGGTCCGCGTGTATTTATTTGTGCAAAATATTTATATACTTATCTAATAATGAAACTTGCTTTCAGGTAGTTCTTTATGTGAAAGGGGCAGACTCGACAGTATTTGGCGCTCTAGCTCCAATGCGTGCAGGGTCTGCAGAGGCGGCTGCTTATGAAAGAACCAAATCACTTCTGAATGAATACTCTCGGGCAGGTCTTCGTACACTGGTCATGGCAAAACGTACTATGCAACCTGCTCTGTGGGAAGAATGGGTGGCCAGTCACGCTCGAGCTTCTGAGATTGGCGAAGGTAAGCTAAACATTTATAAAAACTACTTATAAAATGAGCAGACCGATAAATGAATGGACTAGATGATGAGCGGTAACTTCTGCTCATAGTATTTTTAAACATAAAAGCAATTTCCAATGCATTACAAACTCTTATAAGAGGTTAGTATGCCTTTTGCGGGCCACCATGTCAACTTTCTAAGAAAATTAAGCCACAGATGAACATCTGTGACTTAATTTTCTTGATTTAATCTGTGACTTAATGGAACGAAATTTGGTTTTTAAAAAAGATATTTTAATTGTACACAATATTTAATTCACTTGATTTAAAGTCAAACATAAATAGTAACACACTTGATACAATAGTAGTACACTTGAAATAGTAATATATAATTCCAAAATGGCAACCGACCCGAATGGAGATTGAGACTCAACTAACTCTGGGTCTCGTAACATTAACATTACATGCTGACGCGGCAGCGTCAGTCGATGATGCTGACAGGGTAATGTTTGCTGATGGGGTGGCAAATCTATATACTAGTCATGTATATAACAGAACGTCCCACAGATCAACATTACGTGTCATGATGTTTCGACTAGATTGAACAGTATAGAATATACGATATTTAGATATAATACATTAGAATCGCTTAAGGTGAGGCATCGCGACAAACGGGAAAAAACTGGGTTGCTAAATCACGTTTTTTTGTATTGATTGTTAAATAACAATTTTACAAAAATTACACAGTATTCCTGAAGATATTATCTAAGGAATGTGCTAACTGATTACGTGGTAGAATATACTTCACTCGATCATATAAAATTCCGAAAACAGGCTAAAAAAAAATCTCAAAAACAAATAATTTCAATCAATCAATCAATCAATCAAATTTATTTATAGAAACTTAGTCTAAGTTTAACATAAATAATAACTAACTTTTAGGTAAAATAGTTTCAATACATTATGCAATATGTTTCGTACCTATTTATAAAGCATAATAATACATGGCACTTATTAAGTATTATTACAAATTAGGTACACAAAACACTTATAATTTGTAATACAACACAAAACAAATATTCCGTGTAATGCAAGTAAAATAGGTATCATAAAGTTAGTTGTAAACATAATATTTTGATGCGACCAACAAGACTAAAACATGATCGATTTACATCAACCTCCGTACTAGTTGGGCACTGTATGACGGTCGGCTGAGATTCCTCGTTCACTGCAAGCCGCTCGGTTACAATGTTATCAGTTGTTATTTTTTTTGCTATTTAAATGTATTCAATGCACGCGCAGTAAACGCGCAATTTTTCGATAAAACTGAGCCTAAACTATATTGTGCCTAATGCATTAACATTATCTTAAATTTACTATTAGGTCTGTATATTTATAATAATAATAATTTAAAAAAAATAGAAACCAGGGCAATTAATACACACATACATATAAATACGTAGAGGTACATACAAACATACATATATATATATATATATATATATATATATATATATATATATATATATATATATATATATATATACATCATATATACACATACGTACATACAATTAAGAAATAGGCAACATATAATGATTGTGTTACTAAGCGTGAGTGTGTGTATTTGTATATTTTTTTGTTTCGCAGTTATGTGAAAGTATACGTAAATAAGATGTAAAACAGACTGACATGTAGTTCTATTAAACACACAATTTCATGAGATACCGAACACTACTTAGGATGTATTTTAGACAATTTTATATTTATTATTTTTCTAAACTGTAAATTAATATATTAACTAGGTTATATAAGCATGTACTATATTTATTAAATTAGAGGCTTTATTAATGTTTCAGTTTGATCATACGTTAGGTATTTTAGATATTTGTGAGTAGTCTTTTTTAGGGAATATAATTTTAAATGTTTTAAATCCATATCCACGGATAATCTATTATATACCAAAGGCCCAAGATAAGATAAAAAACGTTGACAAAAAGCAGTTTTCCTGAAGGGAACTTTATAAATTTTATCTTTTCTACGTTTAGAAAAATGATCGTCATAGACAGGTTGACCGTGTTGCTTAGCAATTATTCGTTTAATAAATATTTGTCTAACTGTAAGCACAGGATTTTCTTGGTAAAGTATATTTGTAGAGTATCTAAAATGCTTGAAATTCATTACTTTCAGTACACATCTTTGTGCTCTTTCAATAGACATCATTATGTTTTTATATGTTCCTCCCCAAGCTTCAATAGAATATGAAATTATGGAATTACATAAAGCAAAATAAGTATCTAGCATTAATTTATGATCACATACATGTCTCAATATTTTGAATATATATATTAGTTTTCTAACGCGTGCTGTCAATAAATTAACATGTTCATTCCAATTAAGATGACAATCAATTATAATACCGAGGCACCGTATACTTTTTGCCTGAATAATATTATCACAGATACAACTTGATTTTTCATTATTACATAGATTATGAGCCTTAATGATTACTTCATTGGTTTTCGGTTGGGTATTAGCTCGAATACAAAATATTGATGTGTTTAGTTTTCGGTATGTTTAAAGTCAATAAGTTATTTTCTAACCATTTTGTGATAATCCGAAAGCGATCATTAGCGTATTTATTAGTTTGTTCCCATGTTTTACCATGAAATAGGAGTACTGTGTCATCTGCAAAAGAAATTATTTCACCATTACGTATAGACAGGTGACACAAGTCGTTTAAGTAAATCAAAAATAGGGTCGGGCCAAGGGCACTCCCTTGGGGCACCCCATACTCAATATTTACTTCTTCACTCAAATATTCCGCAACCCTTACATACTGTTTCCTATCCGCCATATAGTCCTTAAATAGTTTTAAGGGCGTGCCGCGGATTCCAATGTTTTCAAGTTTTTTGAATAGCAATGGATAGGAAACAGTATCAAAAGCTTTTTTCAAATCAAGAAATATGCCTGTGCATCTTTCACCGTCATCCAAATTCTCAGTAACAAATGTCAAGAGTTTATTAATTGCGTCTGATGTTGATTTGTTGTTCCTGAAACCAAACTGATTACTGGCCAAAATTTTATATTTTTCGAGATACGACTTCAGACGACAACTTATTAATTTTTCCAAAACCTTTGCTAGTGACGGTAGCAAAGAAATAGGCCGGTAATTACATGCCTCACTCTTGTCACCTGACTTGAATATGGGAATTACAATAGATTTTTTTAAGGCATTCGGAAATACGCCTTGATCAAAGCATTTGTTGCAAATTAGAGCAATAGGGAGAGATAGAGACGATTGTAATGTTTTGAGAGTTCTAGAAGTAATACCATCCCACCCGCAAGCCGAACTCAATTTAAGCGAATTGATAACACTACGAACTTCCTCTTCATGTACTGGTATTAGAGCAAATGAATTAGCGTGATTTGAGCCATTAATTATACCCCTAACTATATCCATTTCCGTAGTTTTATTTTTGTTTAAAATATTTTTGGCCAAATGTTTACCAATTTGTTAATAATATTTCTAATCTTCCACATGATTTTTATATGGTGATATTTAGTTTTAAATACAAAAAAGAATGTGCTAAATTTTGGTTTTCAGCTGAGGTCCTATATTTATTTATACGAAAATTAACACTTCTCAGCAGTTTCAGAACATACCGCGCCACCCATTTTCTATAGAATTGACGCGCGTCGAAATACCTCGCCTTAAGAAAATAAACAAGCACACAAATGAGTTATTTTAGTAAATTTTATTATATTAACAGGAATAAATAATTATCGAATCGCAAGGAGGAGAGGTGCCATCGCCTTTAGACATCAATGATTTTAAAGGTGCGTTGCTGTCCGTGGATAAATTGCATAAGATTACCCGATCACCCGAATTCGATCTCTGACGGGGACAAGCATTTGTGTGATGAGCATAAATGTTTGTATTTCCGGGTTTGGGTGTTTATTATTAAATATATTATAGTATTTATATATGTATTTCTATATATTAGTATCGTTGACTAACACCCATAACACAAGCAAATAATTTGCTTACTTTGGGGTTAGATCAGTAAGTGTAATTTGTCCCGTGAATATTTATTTTTTATTTTATCACCGGCTACCTTACTCTCAAAACTGGAACAGACACCGACGGCTGCAGAAAAAAATAAGTCGGTTGTTCCAACCCGAGCGAAATGTTGCAGAATATGTTTATTGCACTCGATGGGGCTGGATTGATGACTTGATGGGGCAAATGGGACTGGATTAAAACTACCGTCGCGACTACTCAGTTTCAGATTCCAGCAACGTTTTGCCTGGGTTTGGTACCAGATTCTTATCCATTCCAGCTTTTTTATATCATAACATAGTAAACAAGCAGATGACTGCTGATAAAAAGAGACAACTATCACCTATAGATACCAAAGATATTAATGGTGCGTTGCTATTTTTTGGCGGGGTCTTGATGCCACTGGTGTGGTCTTTAAGCCGGAACACGACATTGACCAGCACTGAGGCTGTTGTGGCAGGAATAAGTAATGCGGTGGTACCAGACCAAAGCGAGACTATATATCTACTACTCTACCACCTAGTAGGTACGATGGTAGTGACTCGCATTGCCGGTCGTTCGTCTTTTACGAACTGCTTGACAGTACGGCAGATGGTCTTCAAAGGGAGCCCGGACCAACACGATAGAAAATATCGTTAGCTCTGCTGCACTAGCGTTAGTTCTTGGCAATTTTGTGTCCAGTTTAAAATCTAATTCAGTTAATAAACTAATGTGTGTTTATTAACTGAATTAGACTTTTTATTTTATGATTAGACCGAGAAGCAGGTAAAAGACGTAACACTCGTCTTCTGCCTGCTTCTCGGATGGTAACGCAATATTTATATATTATTATTCATCAGGACAGCATCTGTTTGTTTTCTATCTAATTATATTTAAAGAAAAAATACTATGATACTAGCTGTTGCCCGTGGCTTCGCTCGCGTTAAATTCATTTCAGGAAATGGGGAGTTTGAAAGGGACAAAAAATAGCCTATGCCACTCTCCATCCCTTCAACTATCTCCTTTAAAAAAATCACGTCAATTCGTCGCTCCGTTTTGCCGTGAAAGATGGATAAACAAACACATTTTTCCATTTTTAATATTAGTATGGATTTTCGATAGTTTTATAAGTGATTTTTTCCCATGAGCAGGTAGAGAGAAACGTCTCCGCGAGTCATTGGCTCGGCTAGAGAGTGCGCTAACGCTGGTCGGTGCGACGGGGGTGGAGGACCGGCTGCAGGAGGCGGTGCCGCGGACCGTGCGCGCGCTGCTGGACGCCGGCATCGTGGTGTGGGTGCTCACGGGCGACAAGCCGGAGACCGCCATCAACATCGCCTACTCCGCCGCGCTCTTCTCGCAGAGCGACCGTCTGCTGCATCTTATGTCTCGGAATAAGGTGACTCACTGGAACTTTCTACAAACTATTTTAAAGATCTATCTTTTGTAATATTGTTCAAATAAACCATTTTATGATAGCACGTTATAGACTACTAGCTATACTAGCTAGACTATTTTCTAGCGCGCTACGTTATAGACCACTGATTCCTAAAGTGGCCCAGGTGGATAGGAGTCCACGGGAGATTCAACGGGGTCTACGTTGGCGTGACCAAAATGGCCATTCCATAGTTAGATCTAATCTTCATATTATTTTCTTAAGTTTTGGGAGTATGGTAGTAATTTAAATTCAGGGGTCCACTGGAACCAGCAAAGTTTTGAAAGTGGTCTATGACAAAAAAATTCGAACCTTTGTAATATAAACTATAATAAAACGTGTAACCGGAACACTGATCGCGTGAGCCGGCTGAAATAACGCGTGACTCATCCCAACGTCATACAGCGCTAAACACGCTGTGATTGAGCGTATAAAACTATAAACTATGTCATAACGTCAAGCGTCTACAGTCTAGCACGTTAATCGCTATATCGCCTAGTTCGAAACTTCGTATGTTATATAGTTATAACTACGGCCCACGGTAGCCGCTAGGTATATAGCGTGGCGTTATGTTATAGCGCCGAATGCGATTCTAAATAGCGTACACTTTACGTTGAGTATACACAGTTCGCTACAATATGGCGCTATGCGTTATATTAACCTCCATTAATCTTAAGCCAGGGCGCTTGTCTTGCCCCACAAGACGTACTAACCCCAACACTATAGTTTGGAAGCAAGAGTTAAATATGTTAGAATATATAGAATATATATATATATATATATATATATATATATATATATATATATATATATATATATATATATATATATATATATATATATAGAATGCGGCCGAAACCTGAACGTTACCAAAATTTTGTAGTGCAACACTTGAAGATTGCGTTTATAATACCCAAGTGAGATAGAGGTTGAGTTTAAAGAACCAATAAGAAATGCTTTCGTCAAGTAGAAGGGGCTATACCCCAACCCTAGAGGTGGTTCTGGGAGCGGCTCAAAGCTGGCATAGCAAGCTTTGTAAACGCCGCCGCCTTAACGAAGGTCCTTTACTGCTACAACTATATAAGCACCGACCCCTTGTTTGGGAAAACCTTGAATATAGCGATAAATTCATTCGACGAGACCACTGAAAAAGCAAAGAAGAATTTCGCCACGTTGAACCATCGACACGTTGCTCAGTGGTTAGAGCGTTGCCTGGCTTTAGGGAAAAGTCGCTAATTCAAATCCAATCGTGTCTAAACTTTTCGTTGTTCAATTTTTGAGGTTTTCCCAGGCACGGGGTCAGATTTGTTTATGGTCCCAAATACATATTTTTTGAAGTGAAAACTTTTTTAGCCGCGCTAGAAGATTTTTGGCAGGGGAAATTCACTTGGTTTCGCGTCAGCAACATGGTTTTGCGTTGGTCGAGCGATTAGGAAAGTTTCGTATAAAATAAATGGGGCTAGGGATCGATTCCTAACGGGTGCAAGAATTTTACGAATTATAAGAAGTAGGTTTACGAGTTTGATATAAAAACTATTCAACAAGCTACAGAGCAGCGCCTTCTAAATTAACCAAGACCGAAAAAATTACACCAAATTCGATCAAAAATTAAAGTTATTTTAACTATCTTAGACTATTATGGTGTTGTGCACTCGAAATTCTGGATGAAAGGTCAAACGGTAAATAAAAAATATTATTTGGCGATATATGGCGTTTAAGAGAGCAAATTCGAGGAAAAAATCAAGATTTGTTGAAAGAAAATTCTTTAATTTTGCACCACGATAATGCGCCTTTGCACAAAGCCATCATTAAAGTTTTGATTAATACCATCGAACTCACCAGTTATCTCTCATACTCACCACTCACCATACATCCACTATATTCACCAGATATGGCTCTAGCCGACTTCTTTCTTTTTCTTAAACTCAAATTACCACTTCGTGGGACCCGTTTTCATTCAGTAGAAGACATAAAGGCGAATTCGCGTCAAGAACTGAATACTGAAAAAACATTTAAAAAGTGTTTCGATGGTTTGATTATTCATTGGCGTGTAAGTGTATCGTTCTGGAGAAGTATACTTTGAAGGCAATAAAATTTTCATGAATAACTAACATTTTGTGTATTATTGATCGTTTCCCGGTATCATCTTGACAGAGTAATACAAATTTATATCTGGTGATCAGTAAAGTCGACGGTATCGATTACACAGCAAAAGAGAATTTTGCCACGTTTAAACACCGACACATATATACTCACGAATATTTTTTTTATATTATAAGATAGCAAACAAGCAGACGGGTCTCCTGATGGAGTCAACCATCGCCTATAGACACCAAAGATATTAATGGTGCGTTGCTATCTCATGGCGAGGTCTAACGCCACATGCATAAGTTTACCGGCTACCTTACCCTCCAAACCGGAACACGACAGCGACAAGCACTGACGCTATTGCGGCAGGAATATGTAAGGCAGTGGTACCAGACCGGGCGAGACAATGCAGAACTCTACCACCTAGTAGCCACGATGGTAGTGACATGATAGCCAATCGGTCGCCTTTTAGGACCTGCCTAGCAAAACGGCAGTTGGTCTATTCTTCAAAGGAGGCCGGGACCAACACGACGAAACATTTTAAAAACTTATAATATTTATATTTTTATAAATATGATTATTTCATTATTATCATTTTTGCTAATGACCTCGACTTACCTATATGCCCTAGCCCACTGTATATGAGAATGCGCCATAAAATAAATATATTTTTAACTTTCCTTAAAAATATGTTTATTTTATGGCTATGGATATTATATGGCTAATCGACCGGCCACTCAGAAAATCTGAGATCCAGGCGCAAAGACCAGTAGGTAGACCATACGAAGGAAGCTTGGCAATAAGACTACCGTGCCAGACCCTGTCAAATGCCTTCGAGATTATTAGATATAACTGTATATTTACAACGTAAATGTATAATACACACTGCCGAACACTAATAACACCATCACTACATTCCACTAGAACTATCTGACTAAACCGAATCACTAAACCAAAACACCAATAGCTCTATCACTTTTATCGCACATAATATATCGCTTTACACTGATCGTCCGAACTATCGCTTCTGAATCGCTTTATAAAACTGACTGACTTCTCGCTGACACGTCCTTATTTATACACAAGTTAATGTTCGGCAACATTCTCGAAATTTCTAAAAATCACTCGTAAAAACTTAGATGTAAACAAGTCAAAGTACTAAAACTATTTTCACCCTTATGTTTTATGCGTGCAGGTCCATTATGGCATAGTTGTTTGGGTAACGGCAGCTATTGTTTATCGATAGCAGATTCTTTTATTTCTATATTTTTCTATTATTTTCTATTATTATTATTATTTATATTCTTCCCTTTTCTAGAATATTCGCAACAGTATATAGGATATCTCCAAAAAAAAAATTCTGCTCAAAGTACAGCTCAGAATAATAAAATAAAGTCTTAATGGCTTGTTGAGGTAAATATAAAAACTCATGATTCTCGTTTTATTTATATGGGAAAACTTAAAGGGCGATAGATAACCTCTTAAAATTGTAATTGTTAGCTGTCCTTTTTACAGAATATTTGTTAAAATATATTCTGTGATATTTTGGGTAGAAGTATTAGACAGCAATG